>CM038145.1:185059969-186274444 GCA_021437245.1 Aegilops speltoides
AGGCGGCGGACCAAGAGGTCGAGGATGACAACTATATGCCTCCCTCCAAGGCGAAGCAAGCCTCAACGATGATGAATTCGTCATACCCGAGGATCCCGTCGAACAAGAATGCTTGAGCGCAGGCTCATAGCCACGACAAATAGCCTAAAGAAAAAGCAGCAACAGCTCAAGCTGATCAGGGATCTGGCGGCGATCGATGGACCAAGTCCTCGCGCCCAAAGAGTATAAACTTCGAACGCCCTCCAAAAGTTACCCAAGGCGCAAGCTGCTCCCCGATTAGAGGAGGAAGCGTACATACCTTCATCACCAAGACGACATGGCTGACCGACCACCTCGTGGTCGTGACAGAGAGGCGTCCAGGCCCCCAGCCAAATACGCACCCCTGCATCGCGCCAAAAGCGCGAAGCCAAGAGGGAACGCGCCGGACTTGCAAGATATATTGGAGGACAAAGCAAGACAATCCAGATCCATCTATGGATCACGTAGGCGCCCTACGACCCACGACAAATACCGCCGCGCCGGACATAACGCCGGCCGGGCCGAACATAGCAGACAATGCTCCCTCGAGCTACGTCGCGATATTGCTCAATACAGGGGCGCCGCACACCCGTTATGCTTCACCGATGAAGTAATGGATCATCAGATCCCCGAAGGGTTTAAACCCGTAAATATCGAATCTTACGATGGTACGACAGACCCCGCGGTATGGATTTAAGATTATCTTCTCCATATTCACATGGCCCGCGGTGATGACCTACATGCCATCAAATATCTCCCACTCAAGCTTAAAGGACCAGCTCGGCATTGGCTTAACAGCCTGCCCGCAGAGTCAATTGGGTGTTGGGAAGACACGAGGCCGCATTCCTTGATAACTTCCAAGGCGCGTATAAAGCGACCACGAGACGCCGATGACCTAAGCCACATCATTCAGCAGCCTGATGAATCGGCGGACAATTCGGACATGGTTCTTGACGAAGAAAACCAAATCGTCGATTGTCCGGATCGAGAGGCCCTTGCAGCCTTCAAGCATAACATCCGGACGAATGGCTAGCCCGGCACCGGGCGGGAAAAGCCGAAATCCATGGCAGCCCTCACATCGCTAATGACCAGCTTTTGTGCGGGAGAGGACAGCTAGCTAGCCGCAGCAACAATCTCCGTAAAAACTCGGCGGTCCGGATACTAAGGACAACAACGGTAGGTCACGTCGAATCAAAACAAGCGCCGCGTGCTTGGCGGCGATAAGGAGGATCTGGCGATCAATGCGGATTCGAGGCTCTAAACCCGGTCGTGGAAGAAGCCGTTCAAAAGAACCACTCGGGTCCGTCCAATGCTGGACGGAATACTCGATCGCCTATGCGGATACATGGCACCTCTGAAAAGCCATCTAACCACACCAATAGAGACTGTTGGGTGTTCAAGCAGGCCGGCAAGTTAATTGCCGAAAACAATGACAAGGGGCTAAATAGCGACGACGAAGAAGAGACCCGGCCGCCGAACAATAGAGGACAAAAGGGTTTCCCCCCACAAGTGCGGACGGTGAATATGATATACGCGACCCACATACCCAAGAGGGAGAGGAAGCGTGCACTACGGGACGTCTGTGCGATGGAGCCAGTCGCCCCAAAGTTCATACCATGGTCATCTTGCCCGATCACTTTCGATCGAAGAGATCATCCGACTAGCATATGCCACGGCGGATTCGCCGCATTGGTCTTAGACCCAATCGTTGATGGGTTTCACGACCGAGTCCCGATGGATGGCGGTAGCAACTGAACACTTTATCGGGATACGATCGCAAAAATGGGCATAGACCCATCAAGGATTAAACCTACAAAGACAACCTTTAAAGGTGTCATCCGAGAGGAAGCCAACTATGCAGGCTCGGTCCACACCGAAGTGGTCTTCGGATCACCGGATAACTTCGAAGTGAAGAGTTAATCTTCGACATAGTCCCATTTCGCGGCGGCTATCATGCTCGCTTTCGGACGAACGCGTTTGCAAAATTCAGCGCGGTGCCGCGTTATGCATACCTAAAGCTCAAAATGCCAGCCCTCGTGGAGTAATCACGGTCAATGGAAACACGGAACGCTCCTCCGAGCGGAGGAACATACAATGCTCTCACGGCGGAAGCCGAGCAGCCTTCTCGAGCAATTCTCAAGTCCGCAATTAAAAAGCCGATCTGACAAAAACGCGCCGGAGCAATGCCAACCAAGACCACTGGCGCGATCGAGAGCAGCGCCAGAAATGCGCCCGACCCTCGCCCGTGCATGATCGCAACAATAACACTCGCGTACATCATTACGCTTTGGAGATACCATGGGCGCAGGGGAGGGGCTTGATCACAAGGGACAAAGAGTGCGGCTCGACCACACCAGGGGCTCATGCAGCGCCCCCTTGGGTTCACTTTTATCTTTTTTTTTCTTTTCTCTTTTTATATATCACAGGACTCATTAATCGAAGCCTTATTCGACGGCGCTTTTCGCTCACGAACTCACGATCTGTGATGAGGGACTCTGAGAAGGCTGCGACGAACAATCGGTGGTCTCCATTACGAGCATTAAATTCAATTACATACACCAAGTCTGCAGCTCATCCTCGGAGGGGGACATGTTAATTTAGTCCAAAACCCTTGCTTACCGCACTATTTGTATCAGTCCGCTTTATTAGCCGACCTTCTTTCATAAATAATGCAGCACTCCCCTTTTGCAAATACATTACCTTTTTATTGCAATTATGTTACCTCTTATATATGTTCATTATATGACATCTTGCACCAGATACTTTGATACGGCCGAATCGCCAGGGCTTTCCCTCGGATTATGGTGTAATTAAGTCCGAACACTTTCACAAGTCGGCACCCGAACTTATAGCATTATATGAATCAGCTCGAATCATGTCTTGGGTCAATAGTTGGGTTTGCCCGGCTCCCATGTTTTGGTACCTTACGTTCCGTTCCGTCGGCTAAGGTAGCACTGGAGAACCACTGCGATTGCGCCGGTTGAGCCGGGTTAACGCCTCGATGGAAAAGCTAAAACTGGCGGCATGATAAGGCGAGAGACTGGTCATTGTTCGAGAGGTTCTTCGGGCCCCTAAAGGCTCATGCCGCTTGAGCGAAGTTCGGATGATGTCCGCGAAGGCATGGATAGCGCCCGGATTCGGTCTTCCGAATACCGGGGCTTCGCCAAATTTAAAATTATAGAATTCTATGGCTAAGTGAGAGTGTTCAAGCACTATAAGTCCGGTCGCCTTGTTTGTCGTGTTGGCGCCTCCTAGATGGACCCAATAATGGGAACAAGAGTGCTCAAGTTTATCACGAACACCCCAGCCCTTGTAGCTTGGGGGTCAAGCCAACGACTTGCCATCTCTCGAGATTTTACAAGCGGCCGCCTGAAGGTAATATTTTAAATTAAATAAGCGTTGCTCATGGCGCATATAAACGAAGTTTTCAGCGCCGAGGATACATACACAAAGTTCACTCAAAATTACATCTCGGGGCACTCATCCGCAATATCGCGGGCTCCCTTCAGACAACTTTATAATATCGCTCGGCGTGCGATGCTCCTTGCCGGGCGGCGGATCCGTGAAGCTTCTCGCATCGGTTGCCCCATTGCACTTTTATGCGGGCAAGGGCCCGACGAGCACCTTCAATACAAAGTGAGCAATTGATCACATCCAGCACTGGGCACGCATCCACCAGCCGCGCGCTTAGGCCAAAGTAGCTGCGGGCATGGCTTTGTCCGAGCCATATCCGGACTATGAGGCCCTTCATGGCCTCCTCGGCTACCTTGTGGAGTTCGACCAGCTGCTTCACCGGTTGCTTGAGGGCACCGGATGGCGGCCTCGGCATCTTGAGACGAAGACCTTCTCCGTCGAGCTCCCTCCTCGCTTCGATAAGCGGCGGCATCGAGCGCACTATGCGGCGAATCTGCAAGCGCCTACAGAGCTCGGATCGGGTAAGTATCCGTAATTTACTTTAACGTGCACTCGCTCTGCATGAAAAAGGCCTTACCGCCGCTATCTTCTTTATGTCCTCTACCTCTGAAGGGCCTTCGGGCCTCGGCCTTGGCGGGCTGGGCACTTTCGAGAGCAGAGGCAAGCTCGGACTCTCGAGTCTTGGAGTCACGCTCCAAACTCGATGTTTTCCCATGAGCACGGAGCTCTTGCCGCACTTCCGCCACCAGCGCCACTTGCTTTTCTCGCTCAGCCCGTTCCGTGGCCGCATTGCGTTCGGCCGCGGACACGGCATCCTTCAGGGCTGCCACCTCCTCAGTGGCCCCTGCAATACATATATTATCCTTATTAATTTTGTTTGCAACCAAAACCCTTTTCTGTAAGGTACTTATTATAAAGTGGTGTAATTCACCTTCTTTTTCCTTGAGCTGCCTCTTGGCATGGCCGAGCTCTTGCGCCGACCGCTCAAGGTCCTTTTTCAGTGCCTCGACCTCCGCCGTTAATGCGGCAGAGGTCAATAGCGCAGCGTGCAAACCCATATCGACATATTTTAGAAACCCTGCGTATATCTTGTTAAGATCCTTAGTCCGGCTTTTCTTTCCGAGCACCGAACTAAGCATCAGGGGCTACTTTCTATGCGGTATTACATTACATAAACTTCTTACCTCAAAGCTGTTAGAAGGCTGTTGCGAACTTCGCTGGCCAGCCCGCCCTTGGCGGCTGGACCTTCTCAATTACCGCACTCATGAGGCGCGGTGTTCTTCCTCGATGGGCGCCTTTAAGCGCCTCCGATAGGTTATCCGGTGCCTCCGGTTGGGCGGAGGCCGCGGTGTCCGCGATCTGCCCTTCTTCGAGGGCGTGTGCGGACTCTGGAACCGCTACGGGTTCGGGTAGAGTCGACACAAAGTCGAGGAGCTGCCGACGGCGCCTCCGGAGCCTCCTCTGGCGTGTCCCCGTGGGATTCCGCCTCGTCGTCCTCGTCGTAGCGTGGGGTAAGCGGCGGGATGGAATTTACAACCGACGGCACCAACGACCCGCTCATCGAGTCGGGAAGGTCGTCAACGGCCGGACTACAAGCACAATGCGGCATTAGAAGGACGCTACATGACATACAATATACGACATATAAATGATCCGAATACTTACGATCCTGCCGGACGCCTGGCCCTTGGAGGCCACTCATCCTCGCCAACGTCGATGTTGGCGAAACTGTCCGAGGGAATAGTTCTCCCCCTCTTGGACCCTTCGGCCGCCCCGATTGGGGAGGCCTTCCTCTTCCTCTCTCCCTCCTCCGGGAGAGAGTATTCCTCCTCCTCCTCGTCTTCGGGGGAGGAGTCCTCGTCATCGTCGTCAGACGCCTGATTGCGGGAACTCTTTCGGGTCCCCGTGGCCACCTTCTTGGCCTTCTTCTCCGGCACCACATACGGTGCGGAACCAAAGAACCTTGCTAAGCGGGCATTCACTTGGTTCTTCGGCATGGGGCGGGCTGATGAGCAGCTGGGCCTTCTCCATCCAGTCCTGTCAAAGGAAGAGGCTGATTAAAAACCTCGCTAGAGTCAACCTAATTACTACAAGTGTCCCGTAATGGGGTCGAATCACTTACCTCGTCAGTCGGAGACTGCGAGCTGAATCCGCGGTCTTCGGTCGCGGATGCGGGGGCTTCGGCACCCTTGAGCAGCACCCTCCAGGCGCCTTCGTACGTTGTATCGAAGAGCCCGCTCAACGTCTGGTGCTGTTCCGGATTAAACTCCCACAGATTAAATGCCCGTTCTTGGCATGGGAGAATCACGGGAGGAGCATGACTGGACCACGTCGGCGAGCGGAGCCTATTGCTCACCAGGCTTCTTGATGCGGGCTCGAAGTCCGTCACCTCCACGGATCACCCCACCGCAAGCCCTTCTCTTTCCGGAGGTGAGCTGCGTGGGGATTCGAGATCTGAATCGGGGCCGCCGCCCATGTAGGCTCATGCGGCTCGGTAATGTAGAACCACCCGGACTGCCACCCTTGACGGAGTCCCGAAGGTCCCTTCTAGCCAAGGGGCGTTGGGCGGCTGCCCAACATGGCGCCTCCGCATTCGCTTGCGTCCCTTCACAATCTTGACAGCGTTGAAAGTCTTGAGCCACGGGCGAAGTGGGGCGGATCACGAGAAAGGCCTCGCACACGATGATAAACGCCGAGATGTTGAGGACAAAGTTGGCGCCAGGATCGTGGAAATCCAGGCCGTAGTAAAACATGAGCCCCTGACGAATGGATGGGCGGAAGTCGATCCAGCGGAGGAAGTGGGGAAGGAAACGACCCTCTCATGGGGCCCCTGGTGGGGATGAGCTGCCCGCGTCGGGCGGCCGATCTGCGCGATGTCGCTGGAAAGGTATCGGCGTCGCGCAGCTTGGTGATGTCCTCCTCCTTGGCGGTGGAGGCCATCCATTGCCTCCCCTCCGGACATATTCGGAGAAGGGTCGAGGTGAGATGTGCGAGCTTAGGCGTTGGAGCTTGAGTTCGCGAGGGATGAATGAGCAAAGGAGGAAGAAGGCGTGGGTGAGAAGGTAAATCCTATCCCTTATATATAGGCGGACAAAACTATCGTCCCTCACCGGCTGGTAAAACTCGCTTATCTCCCAAAGCGCCACCATCAATGGCGCGTTGGGTTACCCACGCGTATTGATGAGAATCCTGAATAAGGGGAACACGATCTACTCGCTTGACGGGGCGTGCCAAAACCGCTTCGCTAAATGTCTTTGAGGTGGTATAATTAATCGACAAGGGCTTGGTGCGGTGTGATGTCACGCCGCATATCGTCGGCCAGATTGAATCGGTGTATATGTTTTATTCTCTCTATGTTTGGAATGTGGAATTTATTTTGCGGGCGGACACTATCACGGTGTTCATTATCTTCTCCGGATTATTCAAGGAGGAACCCGCCTTGCAATGCCGAACATTATACACGCCGGACTTATCGTCATTGAAGACTGGTTCGAGAGCTCTTGAGGAGTCTGGACTAGGGGTGTCCGGATAGCGGGACTATCAATATCTGCGGACTCCCATACTACGAAGATAGAAGATTGAAGACTCGGCTCGTGTCCCAAGGTACTTTCCTTGGCGTGGAAGGCAAGCTTGGCGATCTGGATATGTAGATCTCCTACCATTGTAACCGACTCTGTGTAACCCTAGCCTCTCCGATGTCTATATAAACCGGAGGGCTTTAGTCCGTAGGACAACATACATTACAACAATCATACCATAGGCTAGCTTCTAGGGTTTAGCCTCCTTGATCTCATGGTAGATCTACTCTTGTACTACCCACATCATCAATATTAATCAAGCGGGGCGTAGGGTTTTACCTCCATCGAGAGGGCCCGAACACTGGTAAAACATTGTGTCCCTTGTCTCCTGTTACCATCCGCCTAGGCGCACAGTTCGGGACCCCCTACCCGAGATCCGCCGGTTTGACACCGACACGGGCGTAGCCACACTCGATTCAGCTAAAGTGAGAGAGCAGACACCGCTAGTCACCTTTAAGCACGAGTGCTCGTAACAGTGAAACCAGTCTCGCGTAAGCGTCTGGCGTAATGTCGGTCCGGCCGCTTCATCTCACAATCTTGCCAAACCAAAGTATGACATCTTTGGTAAGCAGTATGACTTATATCGCCCACAACTCACTTGTGTTCTACTCGTGCATATAACATCAACACATAAAACCTAGGCTCGGATGCCACTGTTGGGGAATGTAGTAATTTCAAAAAAATTCCTACGCACACACAAGATCATGGTGATGACATAGCAACGAGAGGGGAGAGTGTTGTCCATGTACCCTCGTAGACCGTAAGCGGAAGTGTTAGCACAACGCGGTCGATGTAGTCGTACGTCTTCACGATCCGACCGATCCAAGCACCGAGCGTCACGGCACCTCCGGAGTTCAAAGACACGTTCACTTCGATGGCGATCCCCGGCTCCGATCGAGAAAAGCGGGGATGAGTTCCACGACCTGACGACGTGGTGGCGATGATGATGCTCTACGGCGCAGGGCTTCGCCTAAACTCCGCGATGATATGACCGAGGTGGAATATGGTGGAGGGGGGCACCACACACGGCTAAGGAATGATCCGTAGATCAACTTGTGTGTCTAGGGTGCCCCCCGCCCCCGTATATAAAGGAGCCAAGGGGGGAAGAGGCGGCCGGCCAAGGAGGGCGCGCCAAGGGGGGAGTCCTACTCCCACCGGGAGTAGGACTCCCTTCTTTCCTAGTTGGAGTAGGAGAAGGGGGAAGGAGGAGGAGGAGGGGAAGGAAGGGGGGCGCCGCCCCCCTCTCCTTGTACTATTTGGACTAGGGAGAGGAGGGGGCGCGGCCCACCTCTTGCCTCCTCTCCTCTTCTCCCTTATGGGCCATGTAGGCCTAATAACCCCCGGGAGGGTTCCGGTAACCCCCCGGTACTCCGGTAAAATGCCGATTTCACCCGGAACACTTCCGATATCCAAACATAGGCTTCCAATATATCAATCTTTATGTCTCGACCATTTAGAGACTCCTCGTCATGTACGTGATCACATCCGGGACTCCGAACAAACTTCGGTACATCAAAACTTATAAACTCATAATAAAACTGTCGTCATAACGTTAAGCATGCGGACCCTACGGGTTCGAGAACTATGTAGACATGACCTAGAACTATTCTCGGTCAATAACCAATAGCGGAACCTGGATGCCCATATTGGTTCCTACATATTCTATGAAGATCTTTATCGGTCAAACCGCATAACAACATACGTTGTTCCCTTTGTCATCGGTATCTTACTTGCCCGAGATTCGATCGTCGGTATCCAATACCTAGTTCAATCTCGTTACCGGCAAGTCTCTTTACTCGTTACGTAATACATCATCCCGTAACCAACACATTGGTTACATTACTTGCAAGGCTTTATAGTGATGTGCATTACCGAGAGGGCCCAGAGATACCTCTCCGACAATCGGAGTGACAAAACCTAATCTCGAAATACGCCAACCCAATATCTACCTTTGGAGACACCTGTAGTACTCCTTTATAATCACCCGATTCGTTGTGGCGTTTGGTAGCACCCAAAGTGTTCCTCCGGTAAACGGGAGTTGCATAATCTCATGGTTTCAGGAACGTGTATAAGTCATGAAGAAAGCAATAGCAATATACTAAACGATCAAGTGCTAGGATAACGGAATGGGTCGTGTCAATCACATCATTCTCCTAATGATGTGATCCCATTAATCAAATGACAACACATGCCTATGGTTAGGAAACATAACCATCTTTGATTAATGACCTAGTCAAGTAGAGGCATACTAGTGACATTATGTTTGTCTATGTATTCACACATGTATCATGTTTCCGGTTAATACAATTCTAGCATGAATAATAAACATTTATCATGATATGAGGAAATAAATAATAACTTTATTATTGCCTCTAGGGCATATTTCCTTCAGTTGGATGAATAGTGAGCGGTGGCGTTGCCTCTGGATGAACAACACCCCTTGGTGTGGAGGGCTGGATGAACAGTAGACGGCGGCGGGGTGGCCGTGGAGGGGTGGTTGAACAGGACCCCGTGGTGTGGTGGGCTGGATGAACAGTAGATGTTGGAGGGGTGCCCGTGGAGGGGTGGTTGAACAGTAGCCGGTGGAGTAGCGCGCGGTGGAGGCTGGATGAACAGGAGCCCGTGGAGGCTGGAGGAGGTCGACGGTAGCCCGTGGAGGCTGGAGGAGGTCGACGGTGGAAATGAACAGTATCCCGTGGAGTCCCGTTTTGCGGTACGCCACACCCCTCCCAATGAACAGGACCCCCGTTTCGACTGTAGCAATCCAACACAAGTCCGTTTCGTCCATTTTGCGGTACACCACACCCCTCCCGATCAACAGGACCCCCGTTTCGACCGTAGGAGGTCCGTTTCGTTCGTTTTGCGGTACACCACACCCCTCCCGATCCACAGGACCCCCGTTTCGACCGTAGGAGGTCCGTTTCCTCCGTTATGCGGTACGCCACACCCCTCCCGATCAACAAGACCCTGTTCCGAATGTAGGAGGGCCGTTTCCTCCATTCTGCGGTACGCCAGGCCTCGTTTGCATCGCTGGTTCCGTCGAAGCCCTCCCGATGAACACGACCACGCATTCCGTTCCGACCCAGCCGGTTGGCTCCCACGCGTTCCGTTGCCTCCCGATGAACACGGCGCATTCCGTTGCCTCCCCATGAACACGACGACGACGCTGTTTCTCCGTTCCGACCCAGCCATGTACACGAGCCCTGGCGTCGTGTCTTGTGATAGGCGTTCGAGACCCGCCGTATGTACACATACGTGGCGTACTCTTTCTTGCATCACGGCGCCAGACGTACATGTACATGCTACGTGCGCGCCTCTACTACGACACGTGCGCACCTCTACATCCACCAATATATATGTACGTACACATTCACGACCAGAATGACAACGCTACGTACGCTTCGACCAGGTGGGTCCCGACTGTCAGGTACTTCCTTGCCTGCGAAGATGTAGCTGGTGGGTCCCAGCAGTCAGGGGGGCGTATCGTTTTTTTGCCCGGACGCTCTTCCTTGCATGCGAAGGTGTAGCTGGTGGGTCCCAGCAGTCAGGGTGGCGAATCGGTTTCTTTTTGCCCGGGCGCACTTCCTTGCGTGCGAAGGTGTAGCTGGTGGGTCCCAGCAGTCAGGGGGGCGAATCGTTTTGTTTTTTTGCCCAGATGCACTTCCTTGCGTGCGAAGATGTAGGTGGTGGGTCCCAGCGATCGAGGGAAACGTTTTTTGCGAAAAGCGGTGGCCCGTCCGTGGGTCCCAGCTATCGTAGTAGGAATCATTATTTTCAGCGTAATAAGGAGGCACTTCCTTGCGTGGCTGTGGACCCACTGTATCGACCTCTCCACGTATAGTCCACGTCGATGGAAGTCGTTCTCGACCATATTGACCACGCCAGCGCGAGAGCACACTGGCGGTGCGACGGCGAGGCCTAGGAAGGGACGACGGGAGCCGGGAAACGCAGCGGTGGAAGCCCGCGGAGAGGAGTATGAGGGTTCACTGCTTTGGCTGCGGTGTGAGGCTGCCGTCGCCGTAGGGCCTGGCGTGCAGATGGGAATAGTAGAGGCGGTGAGGCCTCCGTGGCAACCTGACCCGTCCACGAGAGCGGGAGCATGCAACACGACCGGCGCTGCTTTGGGCGGCCGGAGCAAGAAGACCAGAGGTTGAAGAAGCACTACGGCCGTTGGATGGACATCGTCACGGTCCTTTGGAGCTAGAATCATTCATATTGACTAAAGTTGACAAAGGCCCCGTCGATCAACTTAGTAGGCCCAAAGTCAGCCTCCCACCATGGTGGGTCCCAGCTAGCGTGGGAGTATTTTTTTTGTGCGTAATAAGGAGGCACTTCCGGTCCGGTCGACACCGGGGGAACGTTTTTGCCGCAATCTGTTGGCCCATCCGGTGGGTCCCAAGCGGTCGGGAAGCGTTTTTCACGAAATAAGGTGGCCCGTCCGGTGTGTCCTGCTGTCGGTGGAGGAATAATTATTTTTGGCGTAATAAGGAGGCACTTCCTTGCGGCCGCTGGACCCAAATCGGCCTCTCCACGTACAATACTCTTCTAATAGAAGTCGATTAGTTGACCACGTTGACCACGCCACGCCGAGAGCACCGGCGGTGAGTGCATGACGACGGCGAGGCCTAGGAAGGGATGACGGGAGCCGGGAAGATCTGGCTGTGATGGAAGCCAGCGGAGAGGATCTGAGGTTCATGGTTCGGCTGCGGTGTGAGGCTGCCGTCGTCGCAAAATAACATGGGGTGTGGGTGAGTAGAGGGATGGCACGGCGGCGGTGGGAGTAATACAGGCGGTGAGGCCTCCATGACATCCTGGCCCGACCACGGGAGGCGAGGAGCACGCGACATGACCGGTCTTTGCTTTGGGCGGTTTGGAGCAAGAAGACCAGAGGTTGAAGAAGCACTACTGACCATTGGATGGACATCGTTCGATCACTACAGCTAGAATCGTTTATATTGACTAAGTTGACAAAGCCCTTGGTATGCGTCAACTTAGTAGGCCCACAACTCGGATTTGGCAGAGAACATATAGCCCATTTGCGATTTGTAAGAATGTATAGCCCATTTTTTTAATTCTAATGGAATTTGCTACAGCCCATTTACAGTTTGTTAAAAGTACAAGCCAACTTCTAGCTAGGACAACGATTAATAATTTCGAACAACCGCTCAGAATAGAATTAAAAAAAATTCCCACATTTTGATGGGATCCGAAATATTTTTATCCGAAATTTCTAGTCAGGTTAAATATAATTTCAAAATAAAGTTGTATTACGTAAAATCCAACGAAATATTGCGCGCGTAACAAGTAATGAAATTAAATTTCCAAATTCCAAAAATAATATATTTTTCAAACTAATTACGTGTTTGGTGCATAGTAATTGCCCAGTTATTATAATTACATCCCATTTATTATTTCTTAAAGTCCATTTTCTTGTTAAGCCTAATGCATACCTCCTAGGAAACTTTGCAGCCAGTGAGCGGATAACAAGTTGACCGGATATTGTGTACAACCTGTCGGCCCGATTGCATTGCTGATGTTGAAAAAAAGGCCTGTGTAGTACAG
This sequence comes from Aegilops speltoides, assembly GCA_021437245.1. Taxonomy (NCBI): domain Eukaryota; kingdom Viridiplantae; phylum Streptophyta; class Magnoliopsida; order Poales; family Poaceae; genus Aegilops; species Aegilops speltoides. The sequence continues at coordinate 185,072,542 of CM038145.1, forward strand.
TACAACCTAACATGGTTACTTAGCCCACATTCAACGACACTGTAAAGGCCCAAACAAGGCTTCTGTACAACTTTTTGAAGTCACTGAGCTCAATTAATAACTTAAGAAAAAAGTTAGATTACAGTGGAACCTAATTGAAAGCTGTCATGAGCAAATAAATAATTCAATGGGTCCCACTTGTGCATGTGTGTGTGTGTGTGTGTGTGTGAGAGAGAGAGAGAGAGAGAGAGAGAGAGACCCATCAGTCGATGCTCGTAAATACATCTTTCAGCCATATGCATTGCTGATGCTCAGTAAAAACTTATATAGTTGACACAATCATATAGAACATCATAGCACACTGAACTTGCATACAAAAATTTCACGCAGGCAGCACAACCAGGATGGAAGCAGTGGATCGCTACGGGAAGGGCTATGTTGAAACCAACAAAGTCGTACATAACGATTCATCGTCTTTATAAATGACGGGGAAATATCTTGAATGTTGTGCAAAGAAAACAAACAGACAACACAATAAGTTCTGCTAGCACATTAAGTTGACGTACAACCCTTTCTAAAAAAAGTTCAGGTACAAAATTAGAACAGGTCACAACCAAATGTACTGGCTTATCAGTGCTTCAGACCCATATCTCGGATTTAACTAGTACTATCTGACAAGGTTCAGTTGTTACCTCAAATTAGAGCACATCCAGGTAGCCAGCCCTGCCTCTTCTCCGAAAGAAGCAGTGGCCTCCGCCGTGCGATGGAGTAGGCCCTGTGCCATCCATCATTTCGAGCAACATGGGGAAAGTCTGACGTTGACTCCTGTAATGGACGTCATCGATGGACCCTGGAACCAGCGGCGGCGGCAGGACTTCGATTGATGGATTGACCACTTCTTCGACATGCACGAACACTTGATACAGGTACATCCCTAACGTGGTCCGCGGCGGCCTTGGTGGCGGCGAATAGTACAACCCGGTTCTGCGCCGGTATCTCAACACCAATCACCTTCGCTATGGTGGGCGACTTCTTCATCCATGCCATAACCGTCGAGCCCAGTATGCGGAGGAACAAACATACTTACGAGCTCACCTCCAAGGTCGTTGATAAGCTCGTTCATGGACTCACTGTTCCAAGCACGTCGAGGCATGCTGTGGAAGGTAAGCTTTGTTAAAAACTCAAGCTCAGAGGGCACCGAGCCCCATCCTGGGTGCCACCGATCAAAGCTCACCACCGCGCCATCGCAGAACAAACGCCGGGAAGATTCGAACACACGACTGCAGTCAAAAGTTGTCCGGAACCTGACGAAGAAATCAGCCGGTGGCGAACAAGTCACTTATTTGGATGCCGTGCGCAATGCCAAGAGCTTTGACAAGGTCGTCCGGTGAGACGGGAGGCCGGTCTCCGTTGATGGTTACCATCAGCACTTTGCCGCAACAAGTCGTGCGTCCGCCATGCCATGCCTTTGTTGACAACGACGCAATGACCAAAGACAGGACGGACCTCGGGATCTCCGGCTCGGAGATCCGCATTGACCGGTGACATGATAGTGCACTTGAGTACATGGAGTACAGGAGGGGGATTTGGGGGAACTGGAGTAGGAATCGAGATTCCAGAGGTGGGGAGGGCGGAGGCGGGGATGAAAAGGTAGCATGAATTTCGAGCACGCGCCAATATGCTCTCGGCGCGCAAGCGCACGAAAACACCGGTGGCGCCCACATGTCGGCCTAAGAGTCCTTATTCTTTCTTTTTTGGAGAGCGCGGCCTTTTTTTTCTAGGATATTTTGAGAGCCCGGCCTAAGAGTCATAATTGACCTGTTTGGCATTGCATTACTACTCGACCCATTTTCAACGACACATCACTGGCCCAAACAAGTGTACATCATCGAAAAGGCAGTGAGCTCAAATTATATAACTTGAAAAAAGGAGATATACTCTAAACACTGGAGAATGGTGATGCCCTCATTTAGCCCAGCAGTAGTTCGAGACAATAAACAGTTCGAAACAACGATATATACAACATTCAAACACTGACTAGTGACTACTACTGACTTAAACAGCAAGACATGACAGTTCATAAGAAGTCTTGCTACACCACCAAAATGCACCCATCTGCGGCCTTTCGGACTCTCGTGATCGCAGCGAGAATGACATTCTAAGCGAAGCAACTATTACATAGTAAGAGTGACATAGACGAGAATGACCAAATGACAAGGAATATGCATAACAAAAGAAAGAACTACCCATCCAGAACCAGCAGCAAAGACAACAAAGTCATTCGAAGAGATGATCCAACACCATCATAATTTGCAGCCCCGCTTCAGCGACCAGTGATCTGGAGACACCAGTACTCCACCCTTTCGATGCAACAGCCCAATTACCTATCAACATGAAGGCTTGAACCACATCACTGCCTGTCGTAATTGAGACATCCAAGGATCAAAGTTAATCCGGATGCCTTTGTCATTCTCACCTTCTTTTGGTTGCAGGCTGTATCGTTGACAATCAGGGGAGTTTGCTCCCGAACTCCTAGGGCTCGCCGTGTAGACACAGTTTTCCATAGCAAACAGAGCCTCTCTGCCATCAAGGTCCTTGCCAACGGTGATCTCTGGTTAATCGGATAATTGAGTCAGAAGCGAGAGTGTGAACCAAGGCTGTTTACCGCCTCCAACTAAAAAATCCTAAAGGCCCCAACAAGCTGGTATCCTGCTCATAGGCGTAATAACCATCGTCCGGATACTCATGTATTATACGGTGCTTGTATACGATGGGGTTTTGCAATATAACTTTTCCGCTCATGTGTCCGAATGATCATCGATCTTTTGCCGTCGTCGATCGAGCGAGGAACCAGTTGTGCTTTCTGTTTTTGGCAAAGGTGGTGTGATTACAAAGGGCGATGCTCGGGGACACCGCATCATATCAAAAGGATGACATTGTTAATGTAAGATCAGCATTGTTCAGAGTATGAGTAGGATAATGCAAGAAACAACATTGATATGTCCCCGTTGGAACTGGGGGCAAAATACAGGGAAATGTATAATGGGTTCAAATATATAGAAGCACCATGCATGGTTATACTCATGTTATCTCGCAATCGATTCTTCGCAGGAAACTACCATGTCATGCATGTTATGTAATCATGTTCTGTCCTCACAAACAAATTCTTCAAGGTAACTAACAGACCATGTATTGTTATATACTCGTGTTCTGTGGGCAAAAATTTTGTGAGGATATTATTCTAGCCATTGATTGCTGAAGGGCGAATATAGGTATGTACACATGGTAAGCATTGCAGGATTTCACTACTTCCAAATATAGAGTTCTCCATATGCACATTTACTTCCCTAATGTATGGTTAGATGAAACCAACAGTGTGGTGCATGTTTCTACATCATGAAAATGAGGAAACTAACATGGCCATTGATACACACTCATATTTAGTAGTAGTATATAGATTACTGTAAAATAAGGATAATATCCATATATTCCTAACCGTTTGATTATTCAAGGTACAAATTGGTTGTAATGACATGGTCACAATCACATGAATTAAATCATTCCAAATATAGCTGATTTACAGCGTCTCCAATATATTGCCATAGTTCTACTCAAATTCTGCTCAAACAGGGATATGCCAATCACCACAAAAAGTTCAAACAGTGTCATGGAGTCATCATTAACATGAGATGGCAACAACTTACATGTGCCATCCCAGCAATACGTGGTGCCATCTGCTTTGTCGATCGCGTAGATGATGCCATTGTGTTCAATAGCATCACAGAAGTGTATATCAGCATTGACGATGATCCACTGCGAGCCGAGTTGTCTCCAGCTAAAGAAGGCACCGGCGTAAAGATAGGCGAGTCCGCAGTCGAACAAGGCAATTAGCTTGAAGTCTGCGTAATTCGCATGTCGTGTGGGCACTTGGCAGATTACAATCTTCTGCAAAACAAGGCCCGTCCAACTGACATAGTAATCTAGATGACTTGGACCGCGATGGTAATACTCTATATAATCCAACGGAGGAAGGATAATCTCATGGGAGGTCTGGAAGTTCATGAGCACCAACTTTTTACCGTCTTCTTTGAAGGCAACCATCCAGTGTGAGTTCATGCCGACATAGTACATACCTGCCAAGAAGTTTTGGGCGATGGTGATCAGATCGATGTCGAGGGAAATGATGTACAATGACACACTACATACCTGCAAAGAAGTTTCGGCTAATGGAGATCGGATTGAAGTCGAGGGGCATCATGCACGCCTCCGTATCATGGTGAGCCAATCTCGCAAGACCAGATAGCAGCAAGCAGGGTGTCTTGAAAATCTTAGGCCTCGCTTCGACAATGGCCGTGTGCATGTCCCTCGTGCATGCAGCCAGCCCCGCAGGGCGGTCAACATATCCATACGCGAACAACAGAGGTCGAGGATGTCACTGGAGAGATTGCTCCAATCGCGGCCCATATGGATGCTGCGCGGTTCGCATTCGGCCATGGTGGAGTTTGGAAGGGGGCTTGATTTACGGGGGGGAAGGATGTCGGTGCTGGAGCGGCTAGCGAGGGAATAGTGGTACTGGGGGAGGCGAGTGAGGCGACGGTACACGGGGGCACAGTGAGATGGAGACGGAGACGGAGATGGAGAAGGAGATGGAGATGGAGTGGTGCTATGGGAGCGGAGAGGGAGACGAGGCGAGGCGCCAATGTGCTGTACAACGGCTGTGACAGACTGCACAGCGCATAGGGTGAGGCTAACTTTGGCAACCCGAACACGCCGCCTCGCCTGGACTAGTGTCAGGCACAGGGTGTTGTCACTTCACTGTGAGGACCGGATGAATAGGACCATCAAGTGTACCACAGTTGTACTACTACTACTAGTAGTAGTAGTAGTAGGAACATGAGTACTCCAGTATTGTATAGCAGAAATAGGTCTCCCGTGCTAGCATGCCTATTCACTTCATCATTCAGGTATCATCCATATTGCGAGCAGAACCAAATTCTCATGCATGCCCAATCAACGCCCTGCCGTGATGCATGCGAAGGTCATTCTGTGCATCAAGGACGGCATCGATCGTTCCACACTTGAGAAGAGGAAAAATGGAAAGGTAGAATGTGGCAGCAGAGGAAGAGAACACTGGCTAACGAGGCTGCGAGGGGATCGAGCAGGAAGTTAATGCTCCACGCCTAAAGGTTTTGGGAAAACCTGATTTTCATAAGGTGACTTATACTCACCTAAACGGAGGGAGTATTCCTTAACCAGAGAATGTTGTGTCTTCCACTCACGCGCTCAATAAAAAGCTACGACACATTTTTTATCCGTTTGCATAGGTCCCACCTATCAGGAAGGATGGGCACGTACACGAACAGGTATGACTCCTCAGTCTACCCGCATAGCCTTTTCGTTTAGTCTACCTAGCCGTCTAATCAACCGCACGCACACCACTTCTCCCATTTACTTCTCATCGAAACCGATTCTCCTCGGCTTCTTCACCTCCCCTTCGTCTTCATTTGCATCCAAACCCCACTATGTTCACATTGTTTTAACCTCTTTAGATAATCATCTACTACTTCAGTTAGACTGGCCATCTAATCCTAATTCTCCAAACCGTAGCCCTCCGTTCCAGCGGTTCCAAATGGCAAAAGAGATCGAGATGCAGGTTTTTAGCGTCCAACATGTCCTCGTTGAAGGCTCGATGCGCATAGTTGCCACCGTCACCGTCCACCCAAGGGTTGTTCTGCAGTGGATCAACAATGTATCCAACTCCCTCGAAAAGGTAGAGATGAGGGTCATCGGTCTCGACGCAGAGTACACGGAGCGTGCCCCTGGGAAGATCCAGCGCGTCACTGTCCTTCAGCTGTGCCTCGAAGATGATGTTTTGGTGTACCACATCATACACTCGCCCTCCATACCAGGTGAGCTTCACGATTTCTTGTCTCGGGAGGACGTATACTTCTGTGGGGCAGCCATCGAAGGGACAAACAGGCTGGAGCCGCATAACCTTGATTTGAAAAGCATCACTGACCTACAAACCAGAATCAAAATTCCTGTAGAAGATTGTGCTAAACAGACACCATCCCTATTCGACGTAGCAAATTTTGTGCTCGGTACAAATCTTCAAAAGGGTGACGAGACGGTGGCATTAAGGTCGTCTGGATGGGAGAATTATCCCTTGACGTACTAGCGGATAAAATATGCTGCCCTCGATGCCCGTGTGAGTTTCGAGATAGCTGCAAGGTCCAAAGAGCTTGTTGCGAAGCCGTCTCCCACAGAGAATGAGAATAATAATAATAATAATAAGAAGAAGAAGGAGAAGAAGAAGAAGAAGAAAACGCTGCACCAGCAGGTGGGCATTATGGATGGATGAACTATTTCCTCTCTTGTAAAAAAAATTATTCCCTCTCGGTGTATATTGATATAGATGGACTATTTCGATGGTGTGCATGTCTTTGGAACAGAGTAGTAGCATGGGTCCGCTTGACTATAAGGAACTATTTATCCGCATATATAGCTTTCTCTGCTACTCCTTCGAGTGATCGGTATGCAGTGCATGTATCCGTAGACATGACAGCTTGTCCATGGAAGTTCAACTACGGCGACCATCACGTTTTATCTTGCGATTCCCACGACGCCTCTCCAACCCACGGCACCACGCCCCCCGACGTGTGCCTCACCCCTCTCGGCCGCACCGCCCCTCTGCCTTTGTGTGCATGACATGTGGGCCACCTAAAATGCGGCAAGCATCAAGTTTGTACCACAGCCACCCGTGATTCCCACGATGCCGCTCGAACCCATGAAACCACACGTCCCCCGACCTGCGGCTCACCCCTCTTGGCCCCACCGCCCCTCTGCCTTCGGGAGCATTACATGTGGACCAGTCACCTATCGGGTCCACATGTTATTGACTCAAAGGTAGGTGTAGTAAGGCGCTGAAGCTCAGTCCCGACGGCCCTGAGAGGGAAATGTAACTCCTGCCAGGGCTTGTGGTGCTCCCGCAGCACGAACTCGTGCCAAATTCGAGATTTGTTTCTTTACTATACATGCATGCAATGATTTAATGGACATTGTAATCTCAACATGTGATGGGGAGCTCTAAATTTGAATTTGAAACTTATAAAACGAAAAGATTCAATACAAATAAACTGGGAGAGAGGGAGTGTGTCCCATACAAAATAAGTCCCCTGGTTTGTCACCGCAAAGATGCGGTTAGAAAGGAGCACAACCTCTTCCTACTCATACGGCAACAAATCGGCCGCAGACAGCATGGTCCGCCTTTGACCGCCATGTGCAAGGTTCGTGCTATCTTATTCAATCTCACCGTGGTTCCATCGTACCAATTCATGCGGTGGCCCGTTGCATGGCTGATCCCAATGTTGGTCAAAGGTTCTACGGGAATGGTGTCACCATTGTAAATGTTGTGCAAATTGATGTTGGTACCCTCCCGTACATATGCAAGCAAATCGCCACTCGCACCGAGCCTAGCCTGTGAAACAGTGGGCAGGGGGAGAATTAGGAAATGGACACAAAAGTAGTCTTTAGAATGCATTTACTACGTGATCAAACTCATCTTACCTGCTCATCGGAGGAAATCCGAGTGCCCCTTAACGTCGGCATCTCAAGGGGCGTCAACTTGTAACTACGGCCACGCCGTGCTGGAGAGACCCCCAAGGAAACATCCTTGTGCGTTCCACGGAACATCAAGATGCATTTGTATGAGTAGTTTATCTTGTGAGAGAAAAGGATGAACGAGGGAAGGCCTATAGAGATAGAGATGGACACTACTACTACCAATGTGCTGGCCCGTGCGTTGCAATGGATTCAAACTAGTAGAATAATACTTGTTCACGTGCTTGAAATATAAACACTCTAGTTTTGATATACATGTGTCAGCAGACACGACAGCTTGTCCATGGAAGTTGAACCACGACGACCATCACGTTTCTTGTTTCTACCACTGCCACACCCACACGCGATTCCCACGACGCCGCTCCAACCCACGGCACGACATCCCCCAACATGGACATGGATCCTCTGACGTGGCTATCACTTCCTTGCCCTGCCTTTCCTTCGCTGACAGGTGGGACCCACGCTTATGGGTCCCACATGTCAGTGACAGAATGGTAGGATTGTTCGTGCCCCTCATCCCTCTCGGCCCCACCGCTCCTCTTCCTTTGTGTGCATGACATGCGGGCTAGCTGAAATGCGGCGACCATCAACTTTCTACCACAGACACACCCGATTGGACGCGGTTTGCCTACTCCGCTGCTGTGCTCCAATCCGTACTCCCGCATCATCGAATTTTCATCCTGCGGCTGTGACACATTTCGTCCCGGGCATCAATCCTCAGCTGGACTACTTCTGTACTACAGGTAGTACCCGCCGGTGTGGCCATCTATGCCTCGTAATGCCCCGACGCCCAGCTGTGGCACCCTCGCCACGGCCATGCCACCACCGGCCGGTTCATCTCGAACGAGTGAGTCGCGAACCACACCACCACCATGAGAATGACATGTGGGCCAGCCGCATTTAATTTCCGCATGTCATTGGCTCATAGGCCGGGCACTAAGCCACTGAAGTTCGGTCCCGTGGGCCCCGAGAGGGAAATGTAACTCCTGCGGCGAGCCTTGTGGTGCTCCCAATCGAGCTCGTGCCAAATCTAGAATTTGTTTCTTACTACTACCAACTAGTACTAGTAAGGTACACGTGCATTGCACGCATGAGATTCTGGTGGTTTGTGCATTATGCTTCTACATGTGGAGTTTTTTGGATTCTAACATGTGGCAAAATTTGGTGGAATGTAAGGTTAGGCAAGTTTGATTAACTTATGTGAGTGTTTGGTTCAAGCCACACCTTAGGCAAGCCACACTAAGGCCCCACATGACATACACAAAAAAATGTGGCAAGATTCCCTTAGGCTTGACAACTTGTGGCTCTCATTTTGAAGAACTAATAACTTTGCCTAAGCTTAGTTGTGGCAAAGTTAGTCATGAATTAAGTTCAACCATGGAGTCTTCTAGATTATACATGTGGCAGAATCTGGTGGATGATATCCAAGGGCCAGTAGTTCTCGGATTTGCCATCTTTGTACTGTCGGATTAGCTTCATCCAACGACCAACTTTCAAAGTTTTTCACACACTATATAGGGGGTATAGATATAGATGTGCCGGTCCGTTGCAATGGATCCAAAGTATATCTATTTAGTGGAGTGCACTCTAAACACATTATCTATTTATTTTTCTCTAACCTTCCGTAGCCATGCAACCAAGCCACATAAGCTTCATGGGTGCCCCCCACATCATATTATTCATACTACGTTGATTGAAAAAAAATATAAATCACCCAAAACAAGATCTTCTTGTTTTTTGTTCCTACGATGTTGTGCCGTGCACGTACCTACTAGTTGTATAGTGGTAGTACTAGTAATATAGTATTAGGAGTACAAACTTGGTACTAGTAGGAGTAGTACTAGTACGGAATGCTCCTACTCTATCAATGAGCCCCGTCTGACACAAAATTTCTTGGCTTCCGTGCTACAGCTAGATCTTCCTCTTGTTTCTGTTTTCCAACCCGGCGGCGGGCGGGGTGTCGGTTTGCTCAACGGCCTTCCCTAAGCTATGTGTCGTGCCGGACGGGCCGTGTTGTACTCCCGATTCCCGGGCGTGTGGGGGTGCGACGCGAATGTGGCAGGCCTTTTCCTTTTACTAGCAATGTGCCCGTGCGTTGCGACGGATCCAAAGTAGTAGAATAGTAGTATTTGTTCACAAACTTGAAAGAAATCACTATTGTTTTGATATACTCCAATATATTACTCCCTCCGTACCTAAATATTTATCTTTTTTGAGATTTCAGATGGACTATCACATACGGATTATATAGACATATTCTAGTGTTTCTAGCAAGATGCCCGCGCGTTGCACGAAGTTGATGGAAAAGGTAAGCACAACTTATAAATTGACGGATGGAGTACTAGTTACAGTGATGCATATAATTAAGCAAAGGGATTGCACATGTCGGTATTGACTGGAATGAGAATGCAACAACACAATAAGAATTAAGGCCACGATGATGCGATCACAGTGGTGGTTACAGAAGGCAAGAAGAAAGATGGATCCACGAACATACGACCTCCTCCTCCTCAACTTAGTGCGCCGGGCCACCGACCGACGGCTAAGGAGCGACGGCTTTTGTGGCGAGGTCGGGGTGCTTCTCAGCAAAGGCATCCAAGGGTTCCTGCCGGTTGAGGAAGGCCAACATCGTAGCATCCTCACTGGCCTTGTAGATACTTATGTAGACGATTTGCTCATACACGTGGATGTGTAGGTCAACGAATTCTTGCAGGGCGAGGCGCCTCACGGCGAGCGCGACCTCCAGGTGGACATTCTTAATGGCGTTGGCGGGCATTCGCAGGGCCACCAGTGCTTGAAAGAGGTTCCGGCCATGGAGGCCGATTAGGGTGGCAGGCAATGAGGAGCCCGGGCGCGCGGGCTAGAGGAGTACGGCGATGTCGTCCGCGAGCTTCCTGAGGACGGTGAACTTGTTACTGGTGGCAACGATCATCTGGTCCAACTGAGAGTCGTAGTTGGCGTCGACGGCGGCCATCCACCAGCCGGTCTCCAACACCGTCTGGAGAGGATCCTCGGCGCCATGCCGCAGGCCGGCGTCGTGGACCATCTGGCGCAACCGCTGGCCGCTCACACGCATCGCCGCCATGGGTCTGGAGTGAGCTCTTTTGCGCTTAGTGTAGGTGCTTAGGCAAATGCTTAGGTGCGTACGATGTGGTAGATGCATTGGAATGGAGGGGCGCCTTTATATGAGGGCAATGAGGGCAAACTGTGTTGCATTCACATCATGCAACCTCTTTTCTCGGACCTCCTCCCATTACTTCCCTCATGCATTAATTGAAGGAGGATGCATTGGCCATTCAACATATCGGGAACTGCTACTCCCTCCCTCGTCTGCATTAAAGCCGTATCGGGAACTGCGCCGCCCGCTGTTAAATCGACTACTCCCTCCGTCTAGGTGATTATTAAGTCATCTTACAAAAACCAAATAGTAAACACATAGGCATGGTGCATTAACTCTCACGTTGTTTCTTATTTTTGACATAAATAGAGGAATCAACCAAAAAGAGATGTGGGGCTTGTATGCTTTTAATGACTTGAGACTATCAAACATGACATGCAGTGGTCAGTTCGTTGCACAAGAACAAATACAACCCATGTCAGCACACACGCATCTTATAGCGTCACATCCAATGGCTATAAAAGATGAATGAGACCAAATTATATCTCATCTAGATGAGTTCTAGCAAAACTGTATTAATAATACTTAGTACTCCTGCGCCATGTATCATATATTGGTATCATGTAGTACTTTATTTATTGCCATGTATGACACATAGTTCACGAGCGCTCTCTATATGTACCACCTTTTTTTTAATTTCAAGTTTTGCTCCATGGCGCAATCCATCGATACTACTACTGTACAAAAGTGGAGTATATACATTTTTTAAAAGGCTAGAGGGCAGGGCAGTCTAGCTCGGTCGGTTTCACGAGAGGCGAGGGCCTTTGTGATTTGACGGCTCATTACTGCTGTCAAATCGAATAGTACTGCGCCGCCCACTACACGCCCGACGCCTCCATTAAACCCCTCCGTTAAACCCGCATGCAAACCGAGAATCCTACTCCGGCCACACGTCCGTTCATGAGCGGGCCAGAATTAAATGCAACACCGGCCGAGCTCCTCCTGTCCGCCCTCGCTTTAAATGAGGCCGACGCCACCAAGCTCCTACCGTCCGCCCTCTATTTACACGAGGCCGAGCGCAGGCAATGGCAAGAATCGCACCCCTCCGCCGCTCCCCCATCTCCTCCTTCACCATTTTCTCCACTCTTCCGATGGCTTCCGATGAGCCGTTCTCCAGCATATTACCCGGCTGGGTGGCCCGCCGAGCCCTCTGGATACGGGCAAGGCCGCTCGGTGCTTCACCAACCTCGCTTGGCCCGACGGAGCTAGTCGCCGCCCCAAGCAGGCGCGTGGTTCAGCAACTCGCTGCTCCAGTTCAGCTCGATGAGGAGTGGCGAGTTGCTCCACGCCGGCACGGCGGCGAGCACGCCGGTACGGGCGCCGTCGCTGCTGCCGCATCGTCGCCACCACCGATGTCTGCGGTGGCGGGCCTCTCGTGTCGTGGGCGCGCCTCACATACTGCTGGCGGCGCCATGCGGCGAGAGATGTAGCGGGTGCATGGAGAGCGACGAGTCGGTGGTCAGCTTCTTCGTGTCCGCCGCCATCATCAAGGAGAAGTAGAACACGGGAGGCCGCCGCCACTTGGGACCCATGAAGGCCACCGCCGAGGCGACGACCGCGGATTCAGGTGGTTTCTTTGCTGCTTCGTCTCTTCTGAGGACCTTTGTCGACCTCGCAAGTGTCTGACGGACATGAGGAAGACAAAGGGATCCGCGGGCGGCTAAACTAAAATAAGTCTAGATATATCCATTTTTGGGACAAGTATTTCCGGATGGAGGGAGTATTAATTATACAAGAGAGCCGGATTGGCACCTCTTAGTTCATGTAAATGTAATGAAATCCATCATGTTTATATGAAGATCCAGCTTTTTTATATGAAATACTCCATGCTTATATGAAATCAGTCCGTGTTTGCACGAATTTCATCTGGTTGGTTAGAGTTGTAAAAATGTATGCCGCTGGCGTTTGATGTCGTCCTCCGCGGAAGGAAGCGGGAGGAAATTTGCCGCTGCCGTTGGAGATGCTCTTTATGTTGAAATAATAGAGTGACATCCAATCCATTTGAGTTAATTGCTGTATGATTGTCCCTCTATAAAAGTTAATTGCATGTACAAGTACACGTGACTTGCGTGGTGGCTACTGACTTCGTCTGAGAAAGTTAAAAAGAAACAAGTCCATCCTTAATATTCTAAGTACTCTGTGGGTTCCACACAAGACAATGGCGAAAAGAGTATATATTAAATAAGTAGAGTAATATATAATATAAAAATCTAAAGTTAAAAGACAGAATTCGAACTCATGTCATCGCATTGCGAGCATCCGACGCTAACCAGCCCAGCAAATTTTTGTTGTAGACCATGTTGGAGATATATCTCCATGTCTACTCTTATATATACTACATTCGTTCCTAAATATTTTTCTTTTTCAGATTTCAAATGGACTACCACATACGGATGTGTATGTAGACATATTTTAGAGTGTAGATTCACTCATTTTGCTGCGTATGTCTTTTCAGGAAGGGGCCAGATTTGTCCTTGATTTATTTATGAGGTATCCAGATGGCACTGCACCGCCAATAAAAGAGGGTAACATCAAAATTATGGACTACTTTTTTGAGTATGTTGGTAAGGTCCGGTCATAGTCACTTGTTGAAATCTCTAAAAAGACAAATAGTAGAAAACAGAGTTGGTGATGATTGTGTGCGTGCCATCCTGCAATATAGGCCGTCTGATTTATATCTAACGGATAGGAAAGAAACTATGGCAATTTTGCAAAAAAATACCCACACGTCTCTCCACGTTCACAAATAAGGCCTTCCCTTGTTCAGGCTTTTCTCTCACAAGATTAAACTACTCATACAAATGCATCTTGATGTTCCGTGCAACGCACGGGCAGCTAGCTAATTTCTTTTAAAATAGTTGCTGCGATTATTGGGTTGAAGTGATATATTTTATGTCTGCCCCGAATGATTTCAGATTCACTAGTAGTAACAAAGAAAAGGTTGCCTTGTTAATTAACAGAAAACAGGGTGAAAACTATCACATGAGGCCGGTAAAAACAGGGCACATTGGGTTCAGTGTCATCGTCACTACAGCCAGTTGTCTTGTGAGAAGTCTACATATCGAGGGGGCTACCGAGCAAGGCACCGAGACACATGTTTGAGAGAGAAACCAATTGACAGATTATGATCAGATCGAGTTGTCACCCTTCTGCTATCATTGTTGGGGGGGGGAGGGAGAGAAAGACGTATCGAGAGTGTGTGCGGTAGGCACAGAGGCACAACTAGCGAGTGTGTGTGTGTGTGTTTGAAAGAGGAGTAGATAGATTATTATCAAGATCGATGTGCCACCCTACTCATTTGGTGCTGGGTAGTGTGTGTGTGTGTATGTATGTTTGAGAGAGAATCCAGTCGATAGATTAGTATCAAGATCGAGCTGTCACCCTACTCCTTCGGTGCCGGGTAGTGTGTGTGTGTGTGTGTATGTTTGAGAGAGAAGTCAGTCGATAGATTAGTATCAAGATCATGGTGTCACCCTACTCCTTCGGTGTTGGGAAGCGTGGGTGTGTGGGGGGGGCAGTGACACTCACATATCTCTACTCTTATAAAAAAACAGAGTTGGTGATGATGGTGTTCCTGCCATCCTGCAATATAGGCCATCCAATTTATATCCGACGGACAGGAAGGAAAATATGGCAATTTTGCAAAAGGATACCCACACCCCTCTCCACGTTTGCAAATAAGGCATTCCCTCGTTCATCCTTTTCTCCCACAAGATAAACTTCTCATACAAATGCATCTTGATGTTCCGTGCAACGCATGGGCATCTTGCTAGTAGGGAGAAGGAGTTTGTGTGACACATATCTAGCTATATTAAGGGATAGGTAGATAGCATATGTGTGAGAGACATTATTATACTTTGAAACATTAGTGGCTATGGGTGGGCGGAATTAAAGGGGTGGGCGTGTTAGACATAGAGAGCGTGTGTGTTTCTGTGTGAGAGACTTGTAGGACGGGGTAGAAAGACGAATTTAACCCTGACAGAGGGAGAGAAATACACGAAGTGCGCGTGTGTGATTCCGATGCCCACAGGGAAATGAGATATGTATGCGTGTGAGAGAGATTGCACAATTCATTCATGTATCACTATCTAGCGATCGTGGACGTGCATCGCTTGAACATAAGTCAATATCTACTTCGTATCGTGGCCAAAGGTACAATATCGATTCAACGCTATAAAGATTGGACACTCACATATCACATTTTTTTTCTATTTAAATAAACCTTTTCAGTTGTGCATGCCAAAGTTACAACGATGTTTCTTCAAACAACCAATATAGCTATCATGTACGTGCACCATTGTTACTCTTGCATTCAAATTCATTAGTCTTGGATGATTTAAGTTTCTATTTTGAAGTAATATATGTAATATTCATATATGAATTCAGCGGTACACAATTTATGAAATGGAGGCTATGTAATCATATGAGGTAACACTTTTAAGTAGCTGACTACAATATCCATTCTTTTTGTGCGCCTCTACACTAACACGTCAATGCATTATATTTAAAGTAAATAACCAATGGCACTAAATTATCTATTTACACGAGAAATACATAGGCTGAGCGTTTCATCCCTTTTTTGTGAACGCGCCACTACACCCGTACGATTGGCCGCGCCCATGTGAACGTCCAAGTTATCAGCGCATCATCCCGAGTTATTGTCTTTTTTTCTGGGGTGGACTTCACACCAGTTATTAACTACTGACGTGTGCCCCATGTACATAGTCTAGCATGACCTTCCCGCTAGCACGGTCCAAAATTAGTTGAAACTGGATACGAACGATCCTGCGAGCGGCAAAATCTCCCGCCTCCTTCTAAAATTTCCGCCACCTTAGTCTTTAGCATGCGAAATCCCCCTTTTGTCCTTGGTGCACGGAGACAACTGTTACAATACCGCCCTCATCTACATGATAGGTCGGGGCTGCTTTGGTAACTTCCGGTTCCCCCCACTACATGGCACCCCATTTCTCTCCTCCCCATAAAACGGCTAACTCCACAAAGACTAGAGCATCTTACATCACGCCGTCCGCATTTCATCGCCCTTTCTCCCTCCCTCTCGAAACCCTAGATCGCTCATCCACGGGCGTACCATAGCCCATTCATCGCCAACAAGGCCCACCTCGCCGAATCTGCTTCTGCGGCCGCATCTACCCCTCCCACCTCCCCTAGAAACAAGTAGACTGCTCCTCCACCACTGTACCGCAGCCCATTCAGTGCCGGCCTTGTCCACGGCGCCGAATCTACTTCGCCGGTACTCTCGTCAACCGCCGTGCATCTGTAGTGGCTCATTTGTACTCCCAACCGGAGACGCTTTGTCCACACCCCCCGGAGCCGCCCCACCAACGCCCCCGTCGACGGCCTCTGATCCTCTTCGCCGACAGCTTCCTCAACCCTACCGGAGCCGCTTCACAGACATCTTCCTCAACCCTACCGGAGCCGCTTCACCGACACCATCGTCAACTCTACCGGAGTAGCTTCGCCTATACCATTCTCAACCCTACCGGGGCCGCTTTGCCAACTCACAAGTCCACGGCACGAGATCGCTTCCTCGCACCTCATCCAACCTACGGAGCAGCCGACGCCCGTCCCACGGCTGCAGATCCGCATCGTCGACACCACCCTTAACCCAACCACCGGAGCAGCTTCTGACGCCCCGTCCACGGCCGCAGATCCGCATCGTCGACACCATCCTTAACCCAACCACCGGAGCAGCTTCTGACGCCCCGTCCACGGCCGCAGATCCGCGTCGTCGACACCATCCTTAACCCAACCACCGGAGCTGCTTCACCTACGCCCTCGTCCACGGCCACAGATCCGCTTCGCCCACACCGTAGTCCACCCTACCGGAGCCGCTCCACAAACACCCTACTCGACGGTTCTAGATCTCCTTACCGGACCCCAACAGCCAGCGCACCGTCATCACCCTCGACATTTCTAACCTGATTCCCACCATCTAGAGAGATGCCAAGCACCCGCCACAGCCTAGGTACTTGTCACCTTTAAACCCGTCCAGCATCACCTGCCCGATGTACTTCAAATATACTAACCGGTCGATGTTACCTGTTATGCAGCTGGCAAAAACTACAAGGACGATGTTTCTTCTGGATCTAACAGCTTGGCAAACCAAGTCCTGGACTGAGGCATTGCTATGATCTTGTAAGCGCGTCTCTCTCTCTTGTATTGTTTTGTGCCTGCCAACGTGCTTTGCTAGGATTTTCACCAAGAATCCTTTGTGCGCATAATGATTTCTACTCTCGGCTGCTAAATTAGATATGTAGATGTCATACATGATACTATCTCGTACCTCCGTTCCTAAATATAAGTCTTTCTAGAGATTCCACTATAGGCTACATACGGAGCAAAATGAGTGAATCTACACTCGAAAATGCATCTATATACATCTGTATGTGGTCCATACTGGAATCTGTACAAAGACATATATTTAGGAATAGGGCGAGACATTACACAAAATCATAGGTGGCATGTAGGAATTCCAAAGGCACTACATTAGGCTCCCTTAGAGTGCCTGCTAGTCCAAAGATCTGAGTCATGGCTAGTTTATGGTACGCACACAATCGTTAATTGGTGGTTTAAATATCCGCAAGGGATATGCAATGTAGTATCATGTAGAGATGTCTGCAATTAGCCGTGTCAACTTGCAGATAGGGTTACACAATGAAAAATTACAAGATGTATGTGGAAATTTCATGGAACATCGCAAAAAAGGAGAGGCAGCGGTGAGCCTATACAGTGTGCTATGGTACATCACTCCTCCATTGCAATCATCGTGACATGTTATTTGTATGCCAGTTCTATTAGCCAAGTTTCTTAGGGACAGTTATTACGAGTTATCCTAAGAAAATAAGCACCTGTGAATATAAGCTCCATGTAATAAGCCAACTAGTTCTTTTCATTGCGTTTTCAGCTTATCTTTGGTATGATCAGTGGAAAGTCTAGATTGCATTATATATTTTTCATGTTGCTGCCCATATGGAAATTAATTTGACTTGCAAACATCACAAATTGAACCCGGTCAAGAAATTAATATGATAGGAAAAGCAGACCATCACTATTTGCTCAAAATGCAAATACAAAGATACCATCTACTTGGCACAATCTACTTTGGTCAATGTTTTCCATAGAGACCCCATTGCCTAATTTAAATGAAGAACGCATGACCCACATTTAAATGAAGAACAATTATTTATTCAGATTCGATGGTCCAAGTGGCTGGTTATTATCATATAGCAGCACCACCTGAAAGCATCATATAGCAGCAGCAGCTCATAGCAACTCATCATACAGTAGCAGCAGTCTGCAATTCATCATATACCAGCAGCAGCTCATAGCAATTCATCATATAGCAGCAGCAGGAGCAGCTCATAGCAATTCATCATATAGCAGCAGTAGGAGCAACTCATAGCAATTCATCGTATAGCAGCAGTAGGAGCAGCTTGTAGCAACTCACCATATAGCAGCAGCAGCAGCTCATAGCAATTCATCATATAGCAGCAGCAGCAGCTCATAGCAACTCATCATACAGCAGCAGCAGCTCATAGCAATTCATCATATAGCAGCAGCAGGAGCAGCTCATAGCAATGCATTATATAGCAACAACAGAAGCAGCTCATAGCAATTCATCGTATAATGGATCAGAATGAAAATTTGGCAAAAAATCAGAGGAGAACCTCACCTTGTTGGATGAGCTCATCCTTCAACAACACCTCAAGGCCATGGCCTGGGAGGAGGGGAGGGGGAATAAGGTGCCTTCGCCACAAGGTGGCATCACCAGAAGTTGTGCAAATACCACGGAGTAGTGCGTTGGACAAACCACAGTGGAGTAGCTGTTGGAGACCATGAGAATGAGGGGCGATGCTAGAGGGAGGAGCAGCCAGGGAGATTTGCCCCTACCCGCCGGCCATGTAGCCTAGCTGGACATAGCATCGTCGAGGACCAGGCCAGATGGGACCAGTGGCGATGGCTCGCTGGAGGAACCCTAGTGCTGCAGGCAGGGTATCGAGGTAGAGGGAAAGGGGAGAGGAGATGCAAGCGGGTAGGGCAACGAATGCTTGCGTGTTTGTTTTTACTTGAGGGTCAGGTGTGACACGGGCGTCAGCAGTTGCATTTTGAGTGTAATATAGGCAGACAACAGAGTCATTTCACTATTCCCCTTCCCTTCAATTCTTAGTGAGGTTCTACCCGAAACACCCCCTCCAAAGCGAAATTAGTTAAGCCCAAGCCCATAACTCAAAAATGACTTCTTTACATCTTTTATGGCTTATTTTGAAAATATGCCCTGAAAAGGCGGAATCGAATCGCCCTTAACACGCAATTCAATTGTGCGTGCAATGATGAATCACTCCTGCTGCTATCTATACATTTAGGCATCATCATACATGGCATAACCTAATACATGTGCATTCCATTGTAGAATCTGGAATATGCAATGTTTATGTTAGTTCATACGTTGCACATGATGTTTAAATGCCCCTTAAATCTGGTCAGTCAAGTGATGGTCTTTAGGCCTCCTTCTTTGCTTCTTTTCTTGATATGTAAGATTTGCTCACACATCTGTTCAATTGCTTGTTTACATCAGCCAACCATACTAGGACTGTTTGCTTTGATTACTTGTTGTTCTTGACCTAACACTCTAATAGAGCTTGTCAATGATTTAAATACTAAGGGCTGCTGTAGTGGGGCCTTTTCTAACTCATAGGTGACATAAAGGTTTGGCTGTACACTACAGTAGGCTCTCCAAGAGTACCTGGAGATCCAGTTCGAAGGTATGCCTAGTTTTTACATAGTGCGTATATAGTAAATGCTCATTTCATTGTGTGCAAGTGCAAGAGATGCGCATGTTTCATTATGTGGTGTTGTTTTGTTATAATCTCATCCTTTTGTGTTCACAGACCGAAAGTATGCATATTTATCTTCCAAGGAGACGAGTAACTAGTTTGTGTCACCTTGCAGAGGGGGTGCAATGAAGATAAGATTGAGGATTTCCAAGTACAAGATGTTAGGAAGGAGCCTTGCAAGAGAAGTAGGAGCTGCACCGAGCCTCTTCAACTCGCTAACGTAAGTCACCAGTATGCAACTCAACAGTTCAATTCCTTGTTTGTTTCTGCATAGTTAATTTTCTCTTTTCAATTGCTTTATTTGTCCTCACTTAATGAGATTCCCAAATAATCATGCCTGATGTTCGGTACTTGTATCACTATTAGTTGACATAATTAAAGGCCTTACCATTTAATTACTCTGCCGAAGTGTGCCTGAAGCTTTGAAGTCTATTAACCAACTATTATTGCATGAGGCTCACAATCTAGTTTATACTACGCGAATGATTGCATAGTTTTGCCTGCTATAGTATGTTTGTATGTAACCCTCTGCTGTTCATTATGCTCCCTAAGACTTTAATTGAGGTACAGAATGGCCAACTTCTTGCTTACTTATACGCAACGTGCTATCTAAATTTGTAACTTGTCTGTGTTTTCGATTGGGCCCCAACATCATGCTCCTCTGGTGAGCTAAGAGGGATTTCTGTATGCAGTGCTTCACGGACTATCTTTTTATAATTTTAAAATATCACCGCTTATGCTTCATGACGTGTAACATTATTGTTAGTCCTGTTTTGCCATGTAGTACAAAATAGTGTCTTGTTCGCTTCATTTGTTGTAACTATATTTTGCCCTAGTCATGTGTACTTACGTAAACATTTCAGGATGAAGTGACATCAACACAAAAATCTGCGAGTAGTGCGGCATGGCCGTTACCGAATGATTATGTATTGGAATTGGAATGTGCTGATGTTCTCGAGCATCAACTAGAGGTGGCCAGACAACGTGTACATGATTGTCAACATATAATCAACAAGTTGAGACTGGACATGTAGGTATTAGATGCAGGAGTCAAAAAAAATGAAACAAGACACCGAGGTAACCATGAAGGAATTGGAGATTTTGCAGACTGAAATTTGTGCTATCTTAATCCGGCCAATCCTATTTTCTGAAGAGATTATAGTTCACATGGAGTTAAGTTGATGCGCGTCCATGATGTATGAGCTGTATTTGCCCAGTGTATGTAACTTGCTATTTGTGTATGCTTTATTATCACCTGTGCGGAACCATAATGCCCAATGGGTATAATCGGCTGTAA
Organism: Aegilops speltoides; assembly: GCA_021437245.1. Classification (NCBI taxonomy): domain Eukaryota; kingdom Viridiplantae; phylum Streptophyta; class Magnoliopsida; order Poales; family Poaceae; genus Aegilops; species Aegilops speltoides. The sequence goes on from CM038145.1 coordinate 185,093,471, forward strand.
TTTCTTTATTGTATAGTGTAGGATTATTCTACCTTTCTATGCCTTGATCTCGTTGTTGTATAGTGTATGCTTTTTAGAGGTGATAGTATTGAGTAGGATAATTCTTTGAATATGCTATATCGTTCAAACGGGGGCCAACTGGCCCGACCATGGCCCTTCACGGGCCGTCGGATCCATGGGCCTTCTACATCTTGTAGGATCCATGGGCCTTCTACGTCTCGTAGGATCCATGGGCCTTCTACATCTCGTAGGATCCATGGGCCTTCTACGTCTCGTAGGATCCATGGGCCTTCTACGTCTCATAGGATCCATGGGCCTTCTACATCACGTAGGATCCATGGGCCGCCGACTCATTTATGGGTCTTGTACGAGCCTTTAATGGGCCGTAGACAGGCCTTTAATGGAAATCATACATTGTATGGGCTCACCATAACGGGCCGTTAATAGGCCGTATTTGGTGATGCTATGAAAATGGCCCAACAGACTAACGGACCACAAACGGGCCGACTGTAACGACGGGCTGAATTTGGCCCATAAGCAGAAAATGACAGTAACGGGCCGTAAGTAACCGAATACTGCAAATGAGCCCAAGAATAAATGGGTCCTCAGAAGGCAGAAAGTTAACTTGGGCTGGAAATGGCCCAACGGAATAACGGCCCATTAATGGGTATAAAGTGTTACATTGTTCATTATGGGCCAGTTTTACCGCGGGCTGTTAATGGGTGTAAAGTAATACACTGTTCATTACAGGCCAGTTTCAGCACGGGCCGCTAATGGGCCAAGAGTTACAAAGGGCCTCATATGGGCCGAAAGACGTCATGGGCCATACATGGGCCAGAAGTGAAAACGGGCTGGAATCACATTGGATGGCCCAGATGACGCTACTGGGCCTAATTCACATAGGGCGTAACGAGCCATGGGTTAGCGGGCTGTAAATGGGCTATATGCTAACAGGCCGTTAACAGGCTTTCCATGGGCCGGCTCGCCAGCTTTTGACCAAGTCAAACGGGTCGGCCTTTTCACAAGAATGGGCCACTGTTGGGCCGTGCCACGTGTCGATGTATCATAGGCGTATACATCCGTGAGTGGATGACATCTGTCCCAATGATGAGCCGACACGTGTTTCCTCCAGCCAATGATGATTTTACACGTGGAAAATCCCCATTGGTCGGGGCTGTTAACGGGTTATCGGATCCAAAACCTGACCCGATAGCTTAACGGCGTTCTGTTACGGTGGATGCCACGTGCCGGTCACCCTTGACGAAAGCACTTCTGTGACGCACGATTTATCGTCATGGAAGTGGACACCTCCGTGATGATAATTTTGGTAATGTCATGGAACACTTCTACGACAGCACAAGTATGACTATCTTGATTCTGTCATAAAATCGTCATGGATGTACATGCATGACAAAAAAACGCGACCACGTATCATCACGGAAGTGTATTTTTTTTTGTAGTGCACACACCTTGATCTGGCTACCCATTTCTGTTGTTCTGTCTCATCACAAACAGTTCGTACAGATCAACCGTATGCCCCTCATCGCACGCGCAACGAAAATCTGAACTGTGTTTGATGTATCATTCATCACAAACGTTTTGCATGTTTTTTGACGGTTTTTTACATCACGGTTTGCGATTAATGCATCGCATACAGTTTCGTCAAAGGGTCTCTGATCGTAGTGTCACGTTAGCAGCATCCTGCAGTAGTGATGAAATCGGAGAATTTTTGTATAACACTAAGTTAGCTCAATTGGGATATGCATCTCCACAACAATAAGAGTTTCATATTTCTTTTGAATGACGGAAGAGGAAATTGAAAACCTTCAATAGTGATTGTAGAAATTTTTTCAATAATGTTGATACTATTCACCAAGTTTTGTTTCTTTGGGAAATAAACCGTATGCTCATTACCATTGACATGAAAAGTAACCTTGCTTTTGTTGCAATCAATAATAGCCCCTGCATTATTCAAAAAGGGTCTACCAAGGACGATCGACATAGCGTCGTCCTCGGGCCTACTAAGTCTGTTAAGATAATAACATTTGCAACTACAACAGGCACATCCTCACAAACTCCAATAGGTATAACATTTGACTTATCAACCGTTTGCAAAGATATTTCATTAGGTGTGAGCTTATTCAAGTCATGTCTTCTATATAAAGAGAAAGGCATAACACTAACACCAACTCCTATCAGATAAAGCAATTTTGACATAACTTCTTTTAATGGAGCATGGTATAGTAGGTATTCCAGGATCTCCTAACTTCTTAGGTACTCCACCCTTAAAAGAATAATTTGCAAGTGATACGTCTCCAACGTATCTATAACTTTTGATTGCTCCATGCTGTTATATTATCATTCTTGGATGTTTTACAATCATTTTATAGCAAATTCAAATCATTTTTGGGACTAACCTATTGACATAGTGCCCAGTGTCAGTTGCCGTTTTTTGCTTGTTTTTTACTTTGCAGAAAATCAATACCAAACGGAGTCCAAACGCAGCAAAACTTTTTGAAGATTTTTTCTGGACCAGAAGACACAAGATGGGCCAAAGAAGTACCAGAGGGGTGCCTCGATGGGGGCACAACCCACCTAGGTGCGCCTAGGGGCTTAGGCGTGCCCTGGAGGGTTGTACCCACCTCGGTGGCCTCCCACACCGCCTCTTAGCCCTATAAATATCCCAATATTCCAAAAACCCTAGGGGAGTCGACGAAACACAATTCCAGCTGCCGCAAGTTCCAGAACCACGAGATCCAATCTAGACACCATCACGGAGGGGTTCATCATCCTCATTGGTGCCTCTCCGATGATGCGCGAGTAGTTCATTGTAAACCTAAGGGTCCGTAGGCAGTAGCTAGATGGCTTCTTCTCTCTTTTTGGTTCTCAATACAATGGTCTCTTGGAGTTCTATTTGATTTAACTCTTTTGCGGTGTGTTTGTTGGGTTCCGATGAACTTTGAGTTTATGATCAGATCTATTTTATCCATGAAAGTTATTGGAGTTTTGATCTCTTATATGCATGATTACTTATATCCTCATATTTCTTCTTTGAATCTTGGGTTTAGTTAGGCCGACTAGATTGATTTTTCTTGCCATGGGAAGAGGTGCTTTGTGATGGGTTCGATCGTGCGGTGTTCTTTCCCAGTGATAGAAGGGGCAGCAAGACACGTATTGATCGTTGCTATTAAGGATAACCAGATGGGATCTATTCCTACATGAATAGATCTTGTCTACATCATGTCATTGTTTTTATTGCATTACTCCATTTCCCCATGAACTTAATACACTAGATGCATGCTGGATAGCGGTCGATGTGTGGAGTAATAGTAGTAGATGCAGACAGGAGTTGGTCTACTAATCTTGGACGTGATGCCTATATAATGATCACTGCCTGGATATCATCATAATTATTTCAGCTTCTATCAATTGCCCAACAGTAATTTGTTTACCCACCGTATGCTATTTTCTCGAGAGAAGACACTAGCTAAATCTATGGGCCCCGGGTCTATTTTCTCATCATATATTTTCAGATCTATATTGCTATTTGCCTTTTCCTTTATTTGCATCTTTTATTTTCAGATCTATATCACCAAAAACCCAAAAATATCTTGCTGATTTTTTTGCCATTATTTTATTTGCATCTACCAATCCATATATTTACCAATTTTTTACTCGAGAGGGATTGACAACCCCTTTGACACGTCGGGTTGCAAGTATTTGTTCTTTGTTTGTAGGTACCGTTTACATAGTGTTGCTTGGTTCTCCTACTAGTTTGATAACCTTGGTTTCATAACTAAGGGAAATACCTACCGTAGCTATGCTGCATCATCCCTTCCTCTTCGGGGAAATACTGACGCAGACACGAGCCATCAAGAAAGGATTTCTGGCGCCATTGCCGGGGAGACATCATCAACATATATTAGGTTCCTAATCACAAATCTTATCTCCTTGCAATTTACATTATTTGCATTCTGCCTCTCGTTTTCATCTCCCCGACTTCACAAAAATTTGCCATTTTATTTGCCTTCTTTCTGTTTGCCTTTTGTTTTCAGATCTCTTGTTTGCTTGTGTTCTTGTTTGCTATCCTTGCTTGTGTTGCCATGAGCCGCTATTTGCTTGCATCTTCACTTGCTAAAAATCTATTGATATGGATCCACTTAAAGTTTTCTACTTGGGTCATCTTCGATACATTTGTGCTCGTGCTGAAATCCCAACTAGTTTAGTTGAGGGAAATCATTAGATGAGCATGCTCATTTCGTGCGTTATCGTTTGTCTGAAAAAGGGAAGCTCTTATGGATTCAAATAAATTGTTCGCTATGCTATGCTTGGAATCTTTATGAAATTTGTGATTTTACTTGTTGCTCTAAGAACCCTAGAAAACACCTTCCCTATCTATGTGAGTTTAATAACAATGAAATCTTATATTCTTATTCCATGGAAATATATAGTTACTATGACATCGAACAAATTGAAGACTTTGTTGCTTTTAAGGGTGCTTATGAAGTTGCTTCTTTGATTGAGAAGTATGATAATACTCTCTACAAATCTGAAAATTTTGACATACTTAAATATTGCTATGAAAATTATGCTCATAATGCGTATGTTAAAGAATTTATTGAGAGAATGTCCTCTACTTTGGAACAAAATAGTGATATGCATAAAGCTATGGATAATTATGATTTCATTGATTTGATTGAATTATCCCCTCTTGATGAACATGATGCTTGCGATTCTTGTGGCCTTGATGCCAATATTAATGATGCTTATGGAGATGAACTTGCTTAGTTCCTTATGTTAAACATTAAATTATTGCTATTGCACCCACACTTGATAGCCCCTTGAATGAAAAGCAAGATTGCAATGATGTTATTATAAATTTTATTAATGACAATTGTGCTAACGATATGCAAAGCTACAAGCTTGGGGATGATAATTTTGTTATGTCTACTACTTATTGCAATGATCATGATTGGGGTGATAATGATTCTTATGATCTTGAAAATTTATTTAAGCCTCAAGATGAATATGTTTGCGAAAATATTGAAAGTGGGTTTGGAAGAGTGTCAACTTTAGATAGTAATGATCCCACTACTTTGGAGAATGATCAATCTTATGAAATTCTTGATAAAAGTGGGCTTGGAGAGGTCATGACTTTATTTGATGATAATTCCATTATTTTGGAAGAGTGTCAACTTTGCATGCATGTGGATCATGTAGAGAATATGTTATGTGATAGTTATATTATTGAATTCGAATATGATCCCACATGTAATTATTATGAGATAGGAAAATATGCTTGTAGAAATTTTCATGTTACTAAATTACCTCTTGTCATGTTGAGATTGCTATTGTTTCTTTCTTCTTCCTTGCAAACGCTAGATATTTCTTGTCTTGATAATTTGGTTGCCTACAAAATGCCTATGCATAGGAAGTATGTTAGACGTAAATGTGTTTGTCACATGTTTTATGATGCTCTCTTTTGCTTCAATTCTTGTCTTTCATGTGAGCATCATTGAAATCTCAAGCCTATCTTAATGGCTACAAAGAAAGAGCTTGTTGGGAGGCAACCCAATGAATAAAATTTATTTTTGCCTTTTTCTTTCTGCTCTTGAGTGTTTGCACAATTATTCTACTATTATGATTGTGTTTTTTGTGTTTTAATTAGTGTTTGTGCCAAGTAAATCCTTTAGGATCATGTTGGGTGATAGTTGATTTGATCTTGTTGAAAAACAGAAACTTTTGTGTCCAGTAAAATAATTTCCAATATTAATAGAATCGCAATAAAATCCTTATTTTCTATACAAGATTGATATACAAATTCCCCATGTTGTCCTAATTTTTTAGAATTTATGGAGTCACATAATTATACGAAGTTTTCAGATTACTACAGGTTGTTCTATTTTTGGTAGATTCTGTTTTCTTTGCGTTGTGTGCTAATTTTGATGATTCTATGGATTGTATCAAAGGGAATAAGCCATGGTAAAGTTGGAGTACAGTAGATATAATGAAAAAGTAAAATATGAATGGGTTTGTAACAATACTTATAGTGGTGATTTGCTTTCTTATACTAACGGATCTCACGAAGGTTTTGTTAAGTTTTGTGTGATTGAAGTTTTCAAGTTCTGGGTGAGATCACGATGGATGAAGGAATAAGGAGTGAGAATAGCCTAATCTTGGGGATGACCCATGGCGCCCCAGGTTAATATTCAAGGAGGAACAAGAAACTAAGCTTGGGGATGCCCCGAGTGGCACCCCCTCTTTCTTGTAACGACCATTGGTATTTTACTTGGAGCTATATTTTTATTCGTCACATATCATGAGTTTTGCTTGGAGTGTCTTGTATTATATGAGTCTTTGCTTGTTTTGCTTTTTAGTTTGTGTCATCTATCCTTGCTGGACACACCTATTTAAGAGAGCCAAAATTATGCTATGATTGCTCTTTATGCTTCACTTCAATTTTTTGAGCTATGGAACTCCTCTAGTGCTTCACTTATATCTTTTTGAGCACGATGTGCTTTAATATTTTTGAAGAAATGCTATCATGCTTCACTTAGATTTATTTGAGAGTTAGTAAATTTTTGAAGAAATTCTCCCATGCTTCACTTATATTATTTCGAGAGACAAAAAATTTTATGCTCATGATCTTCACTTAAATTTGTTTGAGCTTCTCAAAAGCAACATATGAAACTAGTCCCAAAGTGATAGATATTCAAGAGGGATATAATAAAAACTTTCATGAAGATCATTGGACAAAATAAACTTTGTTCTTTGTAATAGTTTTGAGATATTATGATAATGATATGTGAGTCATGTTGGTGAGTAATTATGCTTTAGTAAGAATATTGGTGTTAAGGTTTGTGATTCCCTATGCAAGCACGAAAGTCAATAGTTATGCAAGAAATTACATCCTACTTGTGGTGCATTATTAGGCGTTAGTTATGCTTAATGCTTGCTTATGTGATTTTTCGTTTCTTGGTTGGTTGCTTCTCAATCTTTTGCTAGCCTCCACTTGTACTAAGTAGAAATACTACTTGTGCATCCAAAATCCTTTAAACCAGTTTTGCCACATGAGTCCACCATACCTACCTATATGTGGTATTTCCGTGTCGTTCTAAGAAAATTTGTATGTACCATCTCTAATTTTCAAAATAATTTTCCTTTTTGTGTGCCCGTACCGCTCATGAAGCGGCAGGGGGTGTCCAATATTTTCCATGCTAGATGTGTTATTCTCAAGATGAGTGTTTATTCACTTGTCATTGCACGAGAGTGTGGCAAAGGTTTAGGGATGCCCTGATAGAGGCGAGGGTGTCCCGATCTTTCGATGAGATGATAACTATCGATTTGGTGGAGACGACTTTGACGATCCGACTACAAACATGCACGACGTTGCGCCTTAGCAATCGCTAAACCAACTCTGAGAGGTTATTGACCACGCGGAGCACAATCAACTCGACCACGAAGGTCTATTCACGCAAGCAATCGAAGAACAAGCAAGAATATGATAAAAGCAATCTGAATATTGTGAGTATGTATGAAGTATTGATAAAGGTGGGGATCCGTAAGCGGTCTTGGTCTGGTCGTTGGACACAAACGAAGTACACGAAGTTACAATGGCTAACTTTTAACTAAACAAATCCCAAGTCTAAACGTGCCCTAAGGGCTGTATATATGGAGGAAGAGGGGGTGAATTTCGTGGCCCTTGGTGGAGAGGTCCGAAACTAACCCTATCTCTTGTTTCTCCACACATACGGACTCTAAAAATAGCCTATACTAATGTATTTCGAAATTACATGGCCCTGGCCCAATAATAAGGTGATGCAGCACCAAGAATAGCCTCTGGACGAAATTTATGAAGTGGCATCTTGTATATTTCGTCCAAGGCTTCATGCACTCATTATGGTGGCTTCAAAGTCCTGAAATCATCACTTGTAACTCCATTCTTGCCCCCCTTGCGCATGCCATCATCTCCATGCTTGTTCTTGCTCCAATGTTCATCCTTCTCCAAGCTAGGCCCTTCATTTGTAAGCAAAACAAATGTATCCAATTTAGGCGACATCATATTCTCATGAACATTAGAATCATTACCAAGAAACGAAGTACACGGTAATTTAGTTGGCGTCTTGTGAGCTCTAGTATTTGGTCCAAGATGTATAGCAGCGGGGGTTGTGGGTGTGATAATGGTATTGATGTCCTCATCATCCTCCCCTTCTTGAAATGAAGTCGTCCTCGACGGCAGCTCATCTTCCTCACCCAAATAGGGCTTCAAATCTGCAATGTTAAAAGTGGGACTAACCCCAAAATCTGCAGGCAGCTCAAGTTTATATGCATTATCATTTACTTTCTCCAACACCTTAAAGGGACCAAAGAAGACGTGGCATTAGCTTTGATTTGCACAAATCAGAAATCTATCCTTACGCAAATGTACAAGATCTCGGTGCAAACACAACATGTTTTCTACCCTTATCTCCAGCAAGTTTATATTTAGCATTCATACGCTCAATGTTTTCCTTAGTTAACTCATGCATTTTAAAATCAATTCAGCACGTTCTTTAGCATCAAAATTAACCTTCTCCGAAGATGGAAGAGGCAACAAATCAATAGGTGCACGAGGTAGGAAACCATACACAACTTCAAAAGGGCACATCTTAGTAGTAGAATGCAATGAGCGATTATAAGCAAATTCAATATGAGGCAAGCATTCCTCCCACATTTTCTTATTATTCTTTAGAACAGCCCTAAGCATAGTAGACAATATTCTATTGACTACTTCAGTTTATCCATCGGTTTGGGGGTGACAAGTAGTACTAAAAAGCAGTTTAGTCCCCAACTTAGCCCATAAACATCTCCAAAAGTGGCTAAGAAATTTAGTATCACGATCTGAAACAATAGTATTTGGCACACCATGCAAGCGAATAATTTCACGAAAGAACAAATCAGCAACATTAACAGCATCATCGCTTTTATGACATGGTATAAAGTGTGCCATTTTCGAGAATCTATCCACGACAACAAATATGCTATCCCTCCCCTTCTTTGTTCTCGGTAAACCTAAAACAAAGTCCATAGATATATCCTCCCAAGGAACACTAGGTACAGGCAAAGGCATATATAAACCATGAGGATTGAGTCGTGACTTAGCTTTTTGACATGTAGTGCGTGAGCAACAAAACGCTCAACATCCGTCTCATCTTTGGCCAAAAGAAATGTGTAGCAAGTACATCCTCTGTCTTCTTCACGCCAAAGTGTCCCATTAGTCCTCCTCCATGCGCCTCCTGCAACAACAAAAGACGAACGGAGCTAGCTGGAATGCATAGCTTGTTAGAACGAAACACAAATCCATCATTAACGCATTTAACTTGTTCCATGTTCTACCTTCTTTACAATTCGCAATACATCGCTAAATTCAGCATCATGCACATATTGATCTTTGATGGTCTCCAAACCAAATATTTTAAGGTCAAGTTGTGAAAGCATAGTATAACGACGAGACAATGCATCAGCAATAACATTTTCTTTACCCTTCTTGTGTTTAATGACATAAGGGAAAGTCTCAATGAATTCAACCCATTTAGCATGTCTACGATTCAGTTTAGCTTAACTTTTAATATGTTTCAAAGATTCATGATCGTAATGTATAACAAATTCTTTGGGCCATAAATAATGTTGCCATGTCTCTAAAGTCCTAACAAGAGCATATAATTCTTTATCATAAGTAGAATAGTTCAGACTAGGCCCACTCAATTTTTCGTAAAAGTATGCAACAGGTTTGCCATCTTGTAATAACACACCTCCTAATCCAATTCCACTAGCATCACATTCAAGCTCAAAAGTCTTATTAAAATCGGGAAGTTGGAGTAAAGGAGCATGTGTCAACTTATCTTTCAACACCGTGAAGGCTTCTTCGGTCGGCGGTACCCCAAACAAAAGGCACATCCTTCTTTGTAAGCTCATTGAGAGGTGCAGCAATGGTGCTGAAATCTCTCACAAAACGCCTATAGAATCCAGCGAGGCCAAGAAAACTCCTCACTTGTGTGACCGTTTTGGGCTGCGGCCAACTCTCAATAGCTTCAATCTTGGCTTTATCAACTTCAATTCCCTGTGGAGTAACAACATAGCCAAGAAAAGACACTCGGTCGGTGCAAAAGGTGCACTTCCCAAGGTTACCAAACAAACATGCATCACGTAGAGCATTAAAAACAGCACGTAAATGTTCCAAATGGTCTTCCAAAGATTTGCTATAAATCAGTATATCATCAAAATAGACTACCACAAATCGTCCAATAAAAGCACATAAAACTTCGTTCATTAATCTCATGAAAGTACTAGGTGCATTAGTTAACCCAAAAGGCATGACTAACCACTCATATAATCCAAACTTAGTTTTAAATGCTGTTTTCCATTCATCTCCCAATTTCATACGAATTTGATGGTATCCACTACGCAAATCAACTTTGGAGAATATTGTAGAGCCACTCAATTCATCAAGCATATCATCTAGCCTAGGAATAGGATGACGATAACGAATAGTAATATTATTAATGCCTCTACAATCAACACACATACGCGATGTACCATCCTTTTTCGGCACTAGAATAATAGGAACAACACAGGGACTAAGTGATTCGCGGATATAACCTTTGTCGAGAAGCTCTTGTACTTGACGCATAATCTCCTTCGTCTCCTCGGATTGGTGCGGTATGGCGCGGTTTGGCGGTGAAGCACACCGGAATTAAGTCAATCGATGCTCAATCCCACGAATAGGCGGTAATCCGGTGGCACGTCTTGTGGAAAGACGTCGTGAACTCTGCAAAATCTTAGTGACAGCGAGAAGGCAAAGAGGAAGGCACGTCCTCGAATGAAAATAATGCCTCTTTGCACACAAAAGCATAGCAAACAGATTTGCTAAAATCTAGCTCATCAATATCAGATTTAGTGGCAAGTAAACATGCACTTTTCAATTTAATTTCGAAGCAACACTAGATGCTTTACTATTAGGCTTCATATGTTGCTCAAATTCTTTTGCCACAATCTGATTTTCACTCTTATTTTTCTCCTGTTTTGCTTTATTAGCTCTATTAATATCATCTTTCAAAATGGACTCAGAGTCATAGGAAGCAAAGTAATATTTTTATCCTTATGAACAAGAGTATCTTGATTGTTTCTACCATGGTGTCTGAATTTTTATCAAATTGCCATGGTCTACCAAGTAATAAGGAACATGCTTGCATAGGTACCACATCACAATCAACATAATCAGCATATGTAGAGATACTAAAATGCACACGAATAGTACGTGTTACCTTAACCTTGCCGCTGTTGTGGAACCATTGGATGTAGTAAGGATGTGGATGTGGTCTTGTGGTGAGAGATAGCTTCTCCACCATCTCCATGCTAGCCAAGTTGTTGCAGCTCCTCCATCTATGATGACGCTTGAATAGAACGTTCCTTCACAACTCCCTTTGTATGGAACAAATTATGCCTCTGATTTTGCTCACTTGTGTAACTCGCACACTCAAAACACGTTGAGCAACTAAACATTCATACTGTCAAGATCTTCAAAGAGCCATGTATTGTGTCTCATGATCGTAATCATCTCCACCGTGTTCCTCATGTGTAATAAGAGCCAAAGTCTCCTCATCATAGTCACTAGCGGACTCATACCCACCATCCTCGTGAGCAATCATCACACGCTGAGATTTGCATTCTCTCAAAAATGTCCTCTTCCCTTACAACGACGACAAATAATATCACTTGTGTGCCTGTTGACGCCATGGAAGAAGAAGAGCTCAGGCAGCCCAAGCAGTGTGCTCTTGGCGATAGTGGTGGTTGTGCCCTTTCTTGTATCACGGTTGGAGGTGGCACCAAGGAGGTGATGGTGCGGTGGAAGTAGATGATGCACGTGGTGTCCATGATGAAGGTCGACCTGCGAGAAAAGTTAGTGTGCGCCAATGCACGCGATCCTGCACTTCACGTTCAGCTTTACAAGCAAGATGGAATAAACGAGTGATATTATTATAATCCTTATAGTCTAGAATGGTCTCAATCTCTCTATTTAATCCACCCGTAAAACGTGCAAGCATAGCTTCATTCTCCTCAACAATACCACATCGAATCAAGCCGCTTTGTAATTCCCGATAATATTCTTCTACGAATTTTTTCCTTGTCTTAAACGCTACAATTTTTGAAGTAATTCACGTTGATAATATGGTGGAACCCAACGAGTACGCATAGCAGTTTTCAAAGCAGCCCAAGTAGTGGAACAGATATAATCTACAATGTTCGACCACCAAACACATGCAAAGCTAGTGAAAGCACAAACAGCAGCGAGAACACGCCTCTCCTCGGGATATTGTAAACATGTAAATCGTTGTTCGTTTCTAACTCCCAAGTAAGATATATATCAGAACATATCTACCCTCAAATGGTGGAATATTCAATTTCAGTTTAGGGACATGGTCATGATCTCGTACTGAGGGGAGCCCTAACATTGCCATTATTTGCATGTGGACGACCGGTGGTTGTGGTGCTTTGGTGGTTGCACATAGTTCGATGTTGATCAACCTCATCCTCGTAATCTCCCACATAATCATCCTCGCCGGTACCAAAGCAGCAGCAGAGAGGAGCCAAAGAAGCACCAACAGCGATGGCAGCGGCACCAGAATTTTGTCTGGTTTAATAGGAACACGCTGAGCTCGTCCATACTTGATTCGGAAGGGGCGTAGTTGTTGTCGTTCAGAGGTGCGATAGGTGCAGCCGGCGGTGGTTGTGGAAAACGCGAGCATTTCATCAAACTTGCTATCAAGCTTTGTTTCAAACGTCTTCTCAATGCCATCTATCTTCTCCATGGCCTCGTCAAATCTGTTTAGCACATCTTGCACCTGTCCAATCATCATTTGTTTGAAACTTATCATGTAGTATGTCTGCTTGTCGTTCTCCCAATCAGTCTCATCGGCTTGTGATCCTGCCATGGTTAGCAGCAATAGAAACACACAAGAATATGATCCTCTGACTACTAGGAAGTGGTGGTGGTGGTGTGGTGGATAGTCACAAATCCGTCAAGCAAATCTCAAATTCTTACCAGTTCTTACCCAAAGAAGAAGCGGTGATCGGCAATCGTTGTAGTCAAAACTCTCAAAGCTTGGCTATAGCGATTACGGGGAGAATCAAACGCACGACGTAGATGTATGTGGAGCTGGGAAGGCTTATAATATGGTAGCAAAAGGGTCGACAATAATCAAATCGAGATGCAAAGTTGAATAAACGCTCAACGACGAGATCAGATTGGTCCTAGGCTAGACCGTGCTAGAGACGCGAGCCTAGAACACTAACAAAATCACGGCACTGCACGTAAACAAGGAAAAGCACACTCAAAAAAAAAAAATTAGCTTTTTTTTTATTGCTGCTTTTTTTTTGCGAAAAATCACTATAATGGCAAGTGTCTCAAAACTCTTCCTGTGTCAAACCGACGGGATGGGCACGAAATTTTTCGACCAAATTTTTTTTTCCGATTGCTGGACCCAAAAGCTGAAACGGATCAAAAAAACTTTCTATAACGGCGATGTCTCAATACGCTTAGAAACACCTAAAAATAGGATAGCGAAATTTTTTTTGTCCCGTGCGCTTTTGGAAAATTTTGGGCCTAAGCGGAGGGTGGTTTCGGACTCTTTTTTGGAAACCAACCTCTTCTACGGACGACAAAGATTGCTGGAATCAAAACCTACTTAGACATGGAAACACGAATCGGAAATTAGATGGATCCCAAAACAAATCTAATATGCAAGGAACTTCGGATTGGTGGTGGATATATGGTGGTGGTATATGGCAACGGTGGTGGTATATGGCAGCGGTGGTGGTATATGGATCTGATTGAGCGATGGCGGATAAGCGGTGGTGGTAGATGGCGAGGCGATGATGATGGTGCGGCGGCGTGACAACTTATGACCGTAACTCAAACTCTAAAAGACTAGACTCTAAGACCAAAGAACTAGACACGACGATGCAACCGCAAATTCAACAACGCAAATACGTAAAAGATTATGCAAAGGCTCGATTGGTTCGGATATGATGGCCTAACCCTAAATTTTTTTGGCTTTTTCGTGGACTGTAGGTATGAAGAACAGACTCGATCTAAACTACGAAAGACTGTAAAATCTCACCGAGTAACCTGGAAATCTGATACCACTTGATAAAGGCGAGGGTGTCCCGATCTTTCAATGAGATGATAACTATCGATTTGGTGGAGACGACTTTGACGATCCGACTACAAACGTGCATGACGTTGCGCCTTAGCAATCGCTAAACCAACTCCGAGAGGTTATTGACCACGCCGAGCACAATCAACGACCACGAAGGTCTATTCCTCGCAAGCAATCAAAGAACAAGCAAGAATATGATAAAAGCAATCTGAATATTGCGAGTATGTATGAAGTATTGATAAAGGTGGGGATCCGTAAGCGGTCTTGGTCTGGTCGTTGGACACAAACGAAGTACACGAAGTTACAATGGCTAACTTTTAACTAAACAAATCCCAAGTCTAAACGGTGCCCTAAGGGCTGTATATATGGAGGAAGAGGGGGTGAATTTCGTGGCCCTTGGTGGAGGGGTCCGAAACTAACCCTATCTCTTGTTTCTCCACACATACGGACTCTAAAAATAGCCTATACTAATGTATTTCGAAATTACATGGCCCTGGCCCAATAATAAGGTGACGCAGCACCTAGAATAGCCTCTGGACGAAATTTATGAAGTGGCATCTTGTATATTTCTTCCAAGGCTTCATGCACTCATTATGGTGGCTTCAAAGTCCTGAAATCATCACTTGTAACTCCATTCTTGTCCCCCTTGCGCATGCCATCATCTCCATGCTTGTTCTTGCTCCAATGTTCATCCTTCTCCAAGCTAGGCCCTTCATTTGTAAGCAAAACAAATGTATCCAATTTAGGCAGCATCATATTCTCATGAACATTAGAATCATTACCAAGAAACGAAAGTACCTGGTAATTTAGTTGGCGTGCGCGAGCTCTAGTAATTGGTCCAGTATGTATAGCAGCAGGGGCTGTGGGTGTGACAATGGTATTGATGTCCTCATCATGCCCACTCCCGAAATGAAAAGAAATTTACTTTATGTTGTCAAATAATAAATTGCTTGGAAAGTGTTGATATGGAAGGCACCCGTGGATAGGGCTAGCCATGGAAAGTGAAAGAATGGTGGAAGAAGGAATAAACTTTATTTTCTATTTGGGAACCTCCTATTTTATATCTAGCATGGAAAGTGTTGGGAATTACTCGGTCATTTTCGTTGACGGGAAAATATGCCACCCATTTTTTTATCTCTCAATTTTTGCTTTGAGCTCTGGCACCTCTACAAATCCCTACTTCCCTCTGCGAAGGTCCTTTATATTTACTTTATGCAATTTTTTATTTGAGTCTCCATCTTCTCTTATAAAGCACCAACTAAGGGGCACTATGATCATACTGAGCATTGGGTGTAGCTAATATGCGGGTGTGTCTCATGAATGGATCAATGATTGAGCATGATGGGCTAGGGATAACTTTCTTTACTGTTGATATTTTGAAAGACATGGTTGCTTGTTGATATGCTTGAGTATTGAAATCTTCATGTTAAAACTAGACTATTGCTTTGAACCATATAAAGGTCCATATGTCCATGCTACAAAAAGAAAAGAATATGTGATGAACATGTTAGGCAACATTCCACATCAAAAATTCTATTTTTATCATTTACCTACTTGAGGACGAGCAGGAATTAAGCTTGGGGATGCTGATACGTCTCCAATGTATGTATAATTTCTGATTGTTCCATGCTGTTATATTATCATTCTTGGATGTTTTACAATCATTTTATAGCAACTTTATATCATTTTTTGGGACTAACCAATTGACATAGTGCCCACTGCCAGTTGCTGTTTTTGCTTGTTTTTTACTTCATAGAAAATCAATACCACGGAGTCCAAATGCAGCGAAACTTTTTGGAGATTTTTTCTAGACCAGAAGACATAAGATGGGCCAAATAAGTACCAGAGGGGTGCCCCGAGGGGGGACAACCCACCTGGGCGCGCCTGGGGGCCCATGCACACCCTGGTGGGTTGTGCCCACCTCGGTGGCCCCTGCACCGCCTCTTTGCCCTATAAATACCCCAATATTCCAAAAACCCTAGGGGAGTCGATGAAACACATGTTGAGGAACGTAGTAATTTCAAAAAAATTCCTACGCACTGTTGGGGAACGTAGTAATTTCAAAAAATTTCCTACGCACACGCAAGATCATGGTGATGCATAGCAACGAGAGGGGAGAGTGTTGTCTACATACCCTTGTAGACCGGGCGAAGCGATCACAACGTAGAGGAAGTAGTCGACGTTATCCTCGCGATCCAACCGATCCCAGCGCCGTTACTCGGCGCCTCAGAGTTCTTGACACACGTACAGCTCGGTGGCGCTCCTCGGGCTCCGATCCAAAGCAAAGCTCGGGAGAGAGTTCCACAAGACCTGACAGGCGTGGTGGCGATCTTGATGTTCTACCGACGCAGGCTTCGCCTAAGCACCGCTACGATATGACCGAGGTGGAATATGGTGGAGGGGGGCACCGCACACGGCTAAGGAACAATCTCAAGGATCAACTTGTGTGTCCATGGGGTGCCCCTGCCCCCGTATATAAAGGAGGGAGGGAGGAGGAAGCCGACCCTCTCTATGGCGCGCCATGGGGAGTCCTACTCCCACCGGGAGTAGGATTCCCCCTTTCCTAGTCCAACTAGTAGTCCTTCCATGTATTAGGAGTAGGAGAGAAGGAAAGGGAAGAGAGAAGGAGAAGGAAGGAAGGGTGCGCCCCCCTCCCTAGTCCAATTCGGACTAGACCAAGGGGAGGGCGGTGGCCACCCTTTTGGCCCTTTTTCTCCTTTCCCGTATGGCCCATTAAGGCCCAATACGAATTCCGTAACTCTCGGTACTCGAAAAATACCGAATCACTCGGAACCTTTCCGAACTCCGAATATAGTCGTCCAATATATCGATCTTTACGTATCGACCATTTGAGACTCCTCGTCATGTCCCCGATCTCATCCGGACTCCGAACTCCTTCGGTACATCAAAACTCATAAACTCATAATAAAATTGTCATCGAAACCTTAAGCGTGCGGACCCTACGGTTCGAGAACAATGTAGACATGACCGAGACACGCCTCGGTCAATAACCAATAGCGGACCTGGATGCCCATATTGGTTCCTACATATTCTACGAAGATCTTTATCGGTCGACCGCATAACATCATCGTTGTTCCCTTTGTCATCGGTATGTTACTTGCCCGAGATTCGATCGTCGGTATCCAATACCTAGTTCAATCTCGTTCGGCAAGTCTCTTTACTCGCTCGTAATACATCATCTCACAACTAACTCATTAGTTGTAATGCTTGCAAGGCTTAAGTGATGTGCATTACCGAGAGGGCCGAGATACCTCTCCGACAATCGAGTGACAAATCCTAATCTCGAAATAGGCCAACCCAACATCTGCCTTTGGAGACACCTGTAGTACTCCTTTATAATTACCCGATTCGTTGTGACGTTTGGTAGTACCAAAGTGTTCCTCCGCAAACGGGAGTTGCATAATCTCATAGTTATAGGAACATGTATAAGTCATGGATAAAAGCGGTAGCAACATACTAAGCGATCGGTGCTAAGCTAATGGAATGGGTCATGTCAATCAGATCATTCAACTAATGATGTGACCTTGTTAATCAAATAACAACTCCTTGTTCATGGTTAGGAAACATAACCATCTTTGATTAACAAGCTAGTCAAGTAGAGGCATACTAGTGACACTCTGTTTGTCTATATATTCACACATGTATTATGTTTCCGGTTAATACAATTCTAGCATGAATAATAAACATTTATCACGATATGAGGAAATAAATAATAACTTTATTATTGCCTCTAGGGCATATTTCCTTCAGTCTCCCACTTGCACTAGAGTCAATAATCTAGATCACATCACCATGTGATTAACATCGATAGTTCACATCATCATGTGATTAACACCCATAGTTCACATCGCCATGTGACCAACACCCAAAGGGTTTACTAGATTCAGAATCTAGTTCACATCGCTATGTGATTAACACCCAAAGAGTACTAAGGTGTGATCATGTTTTGCTTGTGAGAGAATCTTAGTCAATGGGTCTTTCACATTCAGATCCGTTATGTATTTTGCAATTTTTCTATGTCTACAATGCTCTGCACGGAGCTACTTTAGCTAATTGCTCCCACTTTCAATATGTATCTAGATCGAGACTTAGAGTCATCGGATCGGTGTCAAAACTTGCATCGGCGTAACCCTTTACGACGAACCTTTTATCACCTCCATAATCGAGAAACATATCCTTATTCCACTAAGGATAATTTTGACCAATGTCCAGTGATCTACTCCTAGATCACTATTGTACTCCCCTGCCAAACCAGTGTAGGGTATACAATAGATCTGGTACACAGCATGGCATACTTTATAGAACCTATGGCCAAGGCATATCTCTTTCCATCTTCTGTCGTGGTCGGGTTTTGAGTCTTACTCAATTTCACACCTTGTAACACAGGCAAGAACTCTTTCTTTGACTGGTCCATTTTGAACTACTTCAAAATCTTGTTAAGGTATGTACTCATTGAAAAACTTATTAAGCGTCTTGATCTATCTCTATAGATCTTGATGCTCAATATGTAAGCAGCTTCACCGAGGTCTTTCTTTGAAAAACTCCTTTCAAACACTCCTTTATGCTTTGCAGAATAATTCTACATTATTTCCGATCTACAATATGTCATTCACATATACTTATCGAAATCTTGTAGTGCTCCCACTCACTTTCTAGTAAATACAGCTTCACCGCAAGTGCAGATAAAACTATATGCTTTGATCAACTTATCAAAGCGTATATTCCAACTCCGAGAGGCTTGCACCAGTCCATAAATGGAGCGTTGGAGCTTGCACACTTTGTTAGCTCCTTTGGATCGATAAAACCTTCTCGTTGCATCATATACAACTCTTCTTCCGTAAATCCATTCAGAATGCAGGTCTTTACATCCATTTGCCAAATTTCATAATCATAAAATGCGGCAATTGCTAACATGATTCGGACAGACTTAAGCATTGCTACGGGTGAGAAGGTCTCATCGTAGTCAACCCCTTGATCTTGTCGAAAACCTTTTGTAACAAGTCAAGCTTTGTAGACAGTAACATTACCGTCAGTGTCAGTCTTCTTCTTGAAGATCCATTTATTCTCAATTGCTTGCCGACCATCGGGCAAGTCAGCCAAAGTCCATACTTTGTTATTATACATGGATCCCATCTCAGATTTCATGGCTTCAAGCCATTTTGCGGAATCTGGGCTCACCATCGCTTCTTCATAGTTCGTAGGTTCATCATGATCTAGTAGCATGACTTCCAGAATAGGATTACCGTACCACTCAGTGCGGATCTTACTCTGTTAGACCTCACGTGGTTACGTAGATAACTTGATCGAAGTTCTATGATCATCATCATCAACTTCCTCACTAGTTGGTTTTGACGTCACAGAAACCGGTTCCTGTGATGTATTATTTTCCAACAAGGGAGTAGGTATAGTTACCTCATCAAGTTCTACTTTCCTCCCACTCACTTCTTTCGAGAGAAACTCCTTCTCTGGAAAGGATCCATTCTCAGCAACGAATGTCTTGCCTTCGGATCTGTGATAGAAGGTGTACCCAACTGTCTCCTTTGGGTATCCTATGAAGACACATTTCTCCGATTTGGGTTTGAGCTTATCATGATGAAACTTTTTCTTATAAGCATCGCAACCCCAAACTTTAAGAAACGACAACTTTGGTTTCTTGCTAAACCACAGTTCTTATAGTGTCGTCTCAACGGATTTAGATGGTGCCCCTTTTAACGTGAATGCAGCTTTCTCTAATGCATAACCCCAAAACTATAGTGGTAAATCGGCAAGAAACATCATAGATTGTACTATATCCAATAAAGTACGGTTATGACGTTCGGACACACCATTATGCTGTGGTGTTCCAGGTGGCATGAGCTATGAAACTATTCCACATTGTTTAATTGAAGACCAAACTCGTAACTTAAATATTTGTCCCCGCGATCAAATCGTAGAAACCTTATTTTCTTGTCACGATGATTTTTCCACTTCACTCTGAAATTCTTTGAATCCTTTCAACTATTTCAGACTTATGTTTCATCAAGTAGATATACCCATATCTGCTCAAATCATTTGTGAAGGTCAGAAAATAACGATACCCGCCGCGAGCCTTAACACTCATTGGATCGCATACATCAGTATGTATTATTTCCAATAAGTCAGTTGCTCGCTCCACTGTTCCGGAGAATGGAGTCTTAGTCATCTTGCCCATGAGGCATGGTTTGCAAGCATCAAGTGATTCATAATCAAGTGATTCCAAAATCCCATCAAGATGGAGTTTCTTCATCGCTTTACACCAATATGACATAAGCGGCGGTGCCACAAATAAGTTGCACTATCATTATTAACTTTGCATCTTTTGGTTTCAATATTATGAATATGTGTATCACTACGATCGAGATCCAATGAACCATTTTCATTGGGTGTGTAACCATATAAAGTTTTATTCATGTAAGCAGAACAACAGTTTATTCTCTTACTTAAATGAATAACCGTATTGCAATAAACACGATCAAATCATATTCATGCTCAACGCAAACACCAAATAACATTTATTTAGGTTCAACACTAATCCCGAAAGTATAGGGAGTGTGCGATGATGATCATATCAATCTTGAAACTACTTTCAACACACATCGTCACTTCACCCTTAACTAGTTTCATTTATTCTCACGTAACTCCGTTTGAGTTACTACTCTTAGCAACCGAACCAGTACCAAATACCGAGGGGTTGCTATAAACACTAGTAAAGCACACATCAAACACCTGTATATCAAATATACCCTTTTTCACTTTGCCATCCTTCTTATCCACCAAATATTTAGGGCATTTCCGCTTCCAGGGACCATTTCCTTTGCGATTATAAGCACTCGGTTTCAGGCTTTGGTTCCGCTTTGGGCTTCTTCGTGGGAGTGACAACTTGTTTGTCAATCTACTTGAAGTTCCCCTTTCTTTCCCTTTGCCCTTTTCTTGAAACTAGTGATCTTGTTAACCATCAACACTTGATGTTCTTTCTTGATTTCTACCTTCGTCGATTTCAACATCACGAAGAGCTCGGGAATCGTTTTCGTCATCCCTTGCATACTATAGTTCATCATGAAGTTCTAGTAACTATAGTGATGGTGACTAGAAAATTCTGTCAATCACTATCTTATCTGGAAGATTAACTCCCACTTGATTCAAGTGATTGAAGTACCCAGACAATCTGTGCACATGCTCACTAGTTGAGCGATTCTCCTCCATCTTTTAGCTATAGAACTTGTTGAAGACTTCATATCTCTCAACTCGGGTATTTGATTGAAATATTAACTTCAACTCCTGGAACATCTCATATGGTCCATGATGTTCAAAACGTCTTTGAAGTCCCGATTCTAAGCTGTTAAGCATGGTGCACTTAAACTATCAAGTAGTCATCATATTGAGCTAGCCAAACGTTCATAACATCTGCATCTGCTCCTGCAATAGGTCTGTCACCTAGCGGTGCATCAAGAACATAATTCTTCTGTGCAGCAATGAGGATAAACCTCCGATCACGGATCGAATCCGCATCATTGCTACTAACATTTTTCAACACAATTTTCTCTAGGAACATATCAAAAAACAAACATATGAAAGCAACAACGCGAGCTATTGATCTACAACATAATTTGCAAAATACTACCAGGACTAAGTTCATGATAAATTTAAGTTCAATTAATCATATTACTTAAGAACTCCCACTTAGACAGACATCTCTAGTCATCTAAGTGATCACGTGATCCAAATCAACTAAACCATAACCGATCATCACGTGAGATGGAGTAGTTTTCAATGGTGAACATCTTATGTTGATCATATCTACTATATGATTCACGCTCGACCTTTCGGTCTCCGTGTTCCGAGGCCATATCTGCATATGCTAGGCTCGTCAAGTATAACTTTGAGTATTTTGCGTGTGCAAAACTGGCTTGCACCCGTTGTAGATGGACGTAGAGCTTATCACACCGATCATCACGTGGTGTGCAGGCACGACGAACTTTGGCAACGGTGCATACTCGGGAGAACACTACTTGATAATTTTAGTGAGAGATCATCTTAAAATGCTACCGTCAATCAAAGCAAGATAAGATGCATAAAGATAAACATCACATGCAATCAATATAAGTGATATGATATGGCCATCATCTTCTTGTGCTTGTGATCTCCATCTCCGAAGCACCGTCGTGATCACCATCGTCACCGGCGCGACACCTTGATCTCCATCGTAGCATAGTTGTCGTTTCGCCATCTATTGCTTCTCGACTATCGCTACCGCTTAGTGATAAAGTAAAGCAATTACAGTATGCGTTGCATTTCATACAATAAAGCGACAACCATATGGCTCCGAGCGATTGCCGATAACCGGTTACAAAACATGATCATCTCATACAATAAAATATAGCATCACGTCTTGACCATATCACATCACATCATGCCTGCAAAAACAAGTTAGGCGTCCTCTACTTTGTTATTGCAAATTTTACGTGGCTGCTACGGGCTTAAGCAAGAACCAATCTCACCTCGCATCAAAACCACAACGATACTTCGTCAAATAGACTCGTTTTAACCTTCTCAAGGACCGGGCGTAGCCATACTCGGTTCAACTAAAGTGAGAGAGCAGACACCCGCCAATCACCTTTAAGCACGAGTGCTCGTAGCGGTGAAACCAGTCTCGCGTAAGCGTCTGCGTAATGTCGGTCCGGCCGCTTCATCTCACAATACCGCTGAACCAAAATATGACATGCTAGTAGGTAGTATGACTTGTATCGCCCACAACTCACTTGTGTTCTACTCGTGCAAAACATCAAACCATAAAACCTAGGCTCGGATGCCACTTTGTTGGGGAACGTAGTAATTTCAAAAATTTCCTCACACACGCAAGATCATGGTGATGCATAGCAACGAGAGGGAGAGTGTTGTCTACATACCCTTGTAGACCGGGCGAAGCGATCACAACGTAGAGGAAGTAGTCGTAAGTTATCCTCACGATCCAACCGATCCCAGCGCCGTTACTCGGCGCCTCGAAGTTCTTGACACACGTACAGCTCGGTGGCGCTCCTCGGCTCCGATCCAGCAAAGCTCCGGAAGAGAGTTCCGTCGGCCGACGGCGTGGTGGCGATCTTGATGTTCTATCGGCGCAGGGCTTCGCCTAAGCACCGCTACGATATGACCGAGGTGGAATATGGTGGAGGGGGGCACCGCACACGGCTAAGGAACGATCTCAAGGATCAACTTGTGTGTCCATGGGGTGCCCCCTGCCTCAGATATAAAGGAGGGAGGGAGGAGGAGGCCGGCCTCTCTATGGCACGCCATGGGGAGTCCTACTCCCACCGGAGTAGGATTCCCCTTTCTAGTCCAACTAGTAGTCCTTCCATGTATTAGGAGTAGGAGAGAAGGAAAGGGAAGAGAGAAGGAGAAGGAAGGAAGGTGCGCCCCCTCCTAGTCCAATTCGGACTAGACCAAGGGAGGCGGCGGCCACCCTTTGGCCCTTTTCTCCTTTCCCGTATGGCCCATTAAGGCCCAATACGAATTCCCGTAACTCTCCGGTACTCCAAAAATACCCGAATCACTCGGAACCTTTCCGAACTCCGAATATAGTCGTCCAATATATTGATCTTTACGTCTCGACCATTTCGAGACTCCTCGTCATGTCCCCGATCTCATCCGGGACTCCAAACTCCTTCGGTACATCAAAACTCATAAACTCATAATAAAATTGTCATCGAAACCTTAAGCGTGCGGACCCTACGGTTCGAGAACAATGTAGACATGACCGAGACACGTCTCCGGTCAATAACCAATAGCGGGACCTGGATGCCCATATTGGTTCCTACATATTCTACGAAGATCTTTATCGGTCGGACCGCATAACATCATATGTTGTTCCTTTGTCATCGGTATGTTACTTGCGAGATTCGATCGTCGGTATCCAATACCTAGTTCAATCTCGTTACCGGCAAGTCTCTTTACTCGTTCCGTAATACATCATCTCACAACTAACTCATTAGTTGTAATGCTTGCAAGGCTTAAGTGATGTGCATTACCGAGAGGGCCCAGAGATACCTCTCCGATAATCGGAGTGACAAATCCTAATCTCGAAATCGCCAACCCAACATCGCCTTTGGAGACACCTGTAGTACTCCTTTATAATCACCCGATTCGTTGTGGCGTTTGGTAGTACCAAAGTGTTCCTCCGCAAGCGGAGTTGCATAATCTCATAGTTATAGGAACATGTATAAGTCATGGATAAAAGCAAGAGCAACATACTAAGCGATCGGGTGCTAAGCTAATGGAATGGGTCATGTCAATCAGATCATTCAACTAATGATGTGACCTTGTTAATCAAATAACAACTCCTTGTTCATGATTAGGAAACATAACCATCTTTGATTAACAAGCTAGTCAAGTAGAGGCATACTAGTGACACTCTGTTTGTCTATATATTCACACATGTATTATGTTTCCGGTTAATACAATTCTAGCATGAATAATAAACATTTATCACGATATGAGGAAATAAATAATAACTTTATTATTGCCTCTAGGGCATATTTCCTTCACGCACATGCAAGATCATGGTGATGCATAGCAACAAGAGGGGAGAGTGTCATCCACGTACCCTCGTAGACCGAAAGCGGAAGCGTTAGCACACTGCGGTTGATGTAGTCGTACGTCTTCACGATCCGACCGATCCAAGTACCGAACGTACGACACCTCCACGTTCATCACATGTTCAGCTCGATGACGTCCCGCGAACTCCGATCCAGCAGAGCTTCACGGGGAGAGTTCCGTCAGCACAACGGCGTGATGACGGTGATGATGTTGCTACCGACGTAGGGCTTCACCTAAGCAGTGCTACGATATGACCGAGATGGAATATGGTGGAGGGGGCACCGCACACGACTGGGAGACATCAACAGATCAACTTATGTGTCTAGAGGTGCCCCTGCCCCCGTATATAAAGGAGCAAGGGGGGAGGCGGCCGGCCAGTAGGAGGGCGCACCAACGGGGGAGTCCTACTCCCACCGGGAATAGGAATCCTCCTTTCCTTGTAGGAGTAGGAGAAGGGAAGGAAGGGAGAGAGGAGGAGAAGGAAAAAGGGAGGCTGTCGGTGTCAAAACCTGCGGATCTCGGGTAGGGGGTCCTGAACTGTGCGTCTAGGCGGATGATAACAGGAGACAAGGGACATGATGTTTTACCCAGGTTCGGGCCCTCTCGATGGAGTAAAACCCTACGTCCTGCTTGATTAATATTGATGATATGGGTAGTACAAGAGTGGATCTACCACGAGATCAAGGAGGCTAAACCCTAAAGCTAGCCTATGGTATGATTGTTGTAATGTATGTTGTCCTACGGACTAAAGCCCTCCGGTTTATATAGACAGGAGGAGGCTAGGGTTACAGTCGGTTACAAAGGTAGGAGATCTACATATCCGTATCGCCAAGCTTGCCTTCCACGCCAAGGAAAGTCCCATCCGGACACGGGATGGAGTCTTCAATCTTGTATCTTCGTAGTCTTGGAGTCCGGTGTCAGGACACCCCTAGTCGAGACTCCTCGGTAGCCCACGAACCGGGCTTCAATGATGATAAGTCCGGCGCGCATAATGTTCGGCATTGCAAGGCGGGTTCCTCCTTGAATAATCCGAGGCGATCATGAACACCGAGGATAGTGTCCGCTCTGCAAAATAAATTCCACATTCCACCGTAGAGAGAATAAAATGTACACAAGTCAATCTGCGATGTATTATGCGGCATGACATCACACCGCTACCAAGCCTTTATTTGAATCGTTTTTATTATACCACCTCGTACGCTTTAGCAAAGCGGTTTCCTTGGCACGTCTGTCGAGCGAGATCGTGTTCCCTTATTCGAGGATTCTCATCAATACGGACGTGGGTAACCCAACGCGCCATTGATGGTGGCGCTTGGGAGATAGCGAGTTTTACCGGGCTGGTGGGGGCGCATAGTCTCCGTCGCCTATATATAAGGGATAAGGATTTACCTTCTCACCTACGCCTTCTTCCTCCTTTGCTTATCCATCTCCGCGCACTCAAGCTCCAACGCTCAAGCTCGCGCATCTCGCCTCGACCTTCTCCGACCATGTCCGGAGCGGGAGGCAAATGGTTGGCCTCCACCGTTAAGGAGGAGCACATCACCAAGCTGCGCAGTGCCAGATACCTTTCCGGTGACATCGCGCATCGGCTGCCCGACGAGGGGCAGCTCATCCCCACCCCCGGGCCCCATGAGAGGGTTGTTTTCCTCCCCCACTTCCTCCACGGACTGGGCTTTCCTCTCCACCCTTTTGTCCAGGGGCTCATGTTTTACTATGGCCTGGATTTCCACGATCTGGTGCCGAACTTCAACCTCAACATCTCGGCGTTTATCGTCGTGTGCGAGGCCTACCTCTGCATCCGGCCCCACTTCGGCCTGTGGCTCAAGACCTTCAACGTCAAGCCGAAGGTTGTGAAGGGCACGGCAAGCGGAATGTGGAGGCGCCATGTTGGGCAAGTTGCCCAACGTCCTTTGGCTCGAAGGGGCCTTCGTGGACTCCGTCAAGGGTTGGCAATTGGGGTGGTTCTACATCACCGAGCCGTGCGAACCTACGTGGGCGGCGGCCCCCGAGTTTAGATCTGGCATCCCCACGCAGCTCACCTCCTGGAAAGAGAAGGGCTTGTTGTGGGGCAATCCGAAGGTAGCGGGACTCGAGCCTATATCCGAGCTGGTGAGCAATAAGCTCGGGCTCGTCGGCGTGGTCCAAGTCATGCTCATCCGCGAATTCTCCCATGCCAAGAACGGGCATTCAATGCTGTGGGAGTTCAATCCGGAACAGCACCAGCGCTAAGCGGGCTCTTGACCTGACGTATGAAGGCGCTGGAGGGTCTTTGTTTAAGGCGCCAAGCCCTGCATCCGCGACGGAAGATCGCGGATTTTGCTCGCAGACATCAAGCGGCGAGGTAAGTGATTCAACCCCTTCACGGGACACTTGTGGTAAATAGATTGATTCTAGGAGGTCTCAATCTTTCCTTTCCTTTGACATGAATGGATGGAGAAGGCCGAGCAGCTCATCTGTCCGGCTCCCATGCGAAAGACCAGTGAGCGCCTGTCTAGCGGGGTTCTTGGTTCCGGCACCGCACGTGGTGCTGGAGAAGAAGGCCAATAAGGTGGCCACGGGGACTTGAAAGAGTTCCGTGTCGGTGTTCGACGACGAGGCGGACTCCTCCCCCGAAGACGAGGAGGAGGAGGAAGAAGACTCTCTCCGGAGGAGGAGAGAGGAAGAGGAAGGCTTCCCCAGCGGGGGGGGCGAAGGGCCCAAGAGGGGAGAACTATTCCCGGACAGCTCCGCCAACACCAGCGTTGGCGAGGAGAATGGCCTTTAAGGGCGAGCGTCCGGCAAGATCGTAAATATCCGGATCTCGATATGCAATTTCCTTCGTGTCACATAGTGTCCCTGCTAATGCCGCATCTTGTCCATAGTCCGGCCGATGATGATCTCCCGCTTCTTGGCGGGTCGTTGGCCCGTCGGATGTGGATTCACTTCCGACGGCCTCTACTCCCCGCACCGTGAGGGCGCGAGGTGGGGTCGGAAAGGACCCATCGGGAGGAGGCTCGGGGCGCCGCAAGGCAACCTCTGGACTTTGCCCGACTCTACGCCGGAACCGTAGTGGTTCTAGAGTCCGCAAGCGCCCCTTCGAAAGAAGGGCAAGACCATGACGCCGGGCGGCCTCCGTCCCAACCGAGGCGCCGGACAACTTGCCGGAAGCGCTTAAAGGTGCTTCCATCGAGGAAGAACACCGCCTTTATTATGAGTGCGGTGATTGAAAGGTCGGCTTCGCCAAGAGCGGGCCGACCAAGCTTCTGATAGCCTTTTAACGAGCTTTGAGGTAAGAAGTTAAAATTGTATAATGTAATACCGCATAGACAATAGCCCACGATGCTCGGTTCGGTGTTAAGTAAGAAAAGCGGATGAGGATCTAAAAAGATATTCGCGAGGTTGCTAATAAATTATGTCAATATGGGTTTGCGGTACTGTACTCTTGACCTCTGCTGCCCGATCATGGAGGTCGGTGCATTGAAGCGGGATCTCGGCGGTCGGCGAGGCTCGCCATGCCAAGAAGCAGCTCGAGGACAAAGAAGGTGAGTAACACCACTTTGAAGATTGACCTTCTGAGAAAAGGATTTAGGTTGCAAAAATTAACAAGGATAATGTGGGTCTTGCAGGGGCCACAAGCGAGGTGGCAGCCACGAAGGAGGCTGTGTCTGTGGCCGAACACAGTCTGCGGCTGAACGGGCAGGAGCGAGAAAAGCAGGAGGCACAGGTGGCGAAGTGCGGCAAGAGCTCCGGGCTCTCATGGAGAAGCATGAGAGCTTGGGCGCGACTCAAGATCGAGAGTCAGAGCTCGCCTCGGCTCTCGAAAGTGCCAAATCCGCCAAGGCCGATGCAGTAAGGCCCTTTAGGAGGTTGAAGATGAGAAGAAGATAGCGGCGGGTAAGGCATTTTTCATGCAAAGCAAGCATGTTAATGTAAACTACGACACTTACCGCATTCGAGCTCTCGAGGCGTTTGCAGATTTGCCAGTAGTGTGTCCAATGCCGCCGCATTCTATCGTGGCGAGGAGGGAGCTCGGCGGAGAAGGTCTTCGGTCTCGATCTGCTGAGGCCGGCCATCCGGTGCCCCTAAGCGACCAGGTGAAGCGGTGGTCAAACTCCTAAGGTAGCCGAGGAGGCCATGAAGGGCCTTATAGTCCGGTGTGGCTCAGACGAGCCATGCACAGGAGCTACTTCGCCTCGTCGTGGCGGCTGGTGGATCGTGCCCACAGGTGGAGGTCATCAAGCGCTCACTTTGTATTGAAGGTGCTCGTCGGGCCCTTGCCCGCACAAAGGTGCATTGGGGCAGGCTGGATGTGGAGAAGCTTCTCATTGACCCGCCGCCACCGGGCAAGGAGTATCGTACGCCCGAAATGTATTATAAAACTGTCCTGAAGGGAGCCCGCGATATTGCGGATGAGTGCCCCCGAGATGTAATTTTTGATTGAACTCGCTATGTATTATCCTGTGCGCTGAAAACTATGTTCATATGCGCATTAAGCAACGCTTGTTTAATTTAAAATATTACCTTACATGCGGCCGTTTATAAAATCGAAAGATGGCAAGTCGTTGGCTTCACCCCGAGCCCATGAAAGTTTGGGGTGTTAGGGATAAACTTGAGCACTCTTGTTCCCATCTTTGGGTCCATCTAGGGGGCGCTCAACACAAACAAAAGGCAACCGGACTTATAATGCTTGAACACTCTCACTTAGCCATAGAATTCTATAATTTTAAATTTAGTGAAGCCCTGGTATTCGGAAGACCGAATCAGGCGCTATCCACGCCTTCGTCGGACATTATCCGAACTTCGCTCGAGCGGCGTGAGTCTTTAAGGACCGAAAAGACCTCTCGAGCAATGACCGGTCTCTCGCCTTATCATCTGGTCGGTTTAGCTTTCTCCTTTGGCGCTCGCCCGGCTCAGCCGGGCGCAATCGCGATGGTTCTCCCAATGCCACCTTAGCCGACGAGCGGAACATAAGGCACCAAAATGTGGGAGCCGGGCAAACCCAACTATTGACCCAAGACATGATTCGGAGCCGATTCATATAATGCTATAAGTTCGGGGTGCCGCACTTAGGAAAGTGTTCGGACTTATCACACCATAATGTGGGGAACATAAGCCCCTGGTGTATTAGGCCGTACCAAAATATACGGATGCACGATGTCATGTAATGAACATATATATGCAAAAAGTAATGTAATTGCAGTCAAAAAAGTGCTGCATTATTTATTAAAGGAAGTATGCTATGAGTGCGGACTGATACAAATAGTGCGGTAAGCAAGGGATTTGGACTAATTAAACAAGTCCCCCTCCAGGGATGAGCTGCGGAATATAATCGAATTTAATGTTCGTAATTGAGACCACCGAGTGTTAATCACAGCCTTCTTTGTTCCACGGCTGTTGCATCGTGAGTTCGGCGGGTTTATCGCGGACGGGGCCTCTGTTAGCGAGTCCTGTGTATACAAAGAAGGAAAAAAGGGCGCACTTAAAAGCCCTGGTGTGGTCAAGCCGCTCTGGGTCCATTGATCGTGCCCTTCCCTGCGCCCATGGTATCTCAAAAGCGTAATGATGTCAGCGGAGGTTGTTCTTGCAATCATGCGGGGCGGGGTTAGGGCCGCATTACTCTGGCGTGCTCGATCATGCCGGTGGTCTTGGTTTGTATTGCTTGAGCGCGTTTCTTTGTATCCGGCCGTTTAACGGCGGACTCGAAATGCCTTAAAAGGCTGCTCTATACTTACCGCGAGAGCATTGTATGTTCCTCCGTTCGGAGGAGCGTTCCGTGTTTCCGTTGACCGTGATGACTCCACGAGGGCTGGCATCTTGAGCTTGAGGTATGCATAATCGCGGCACCGCGTTGAACTTTACAAACGTGGTTCGTCCGGCGGGCGTGATAGCCGCTGCGAAATGGGACTAAGTCGAAGATTAACTCCTCGCTCGGAAATTATCAGGGATCCAAGACCACTTCGGTGTGGTGAGCTGTATAATTGACTTCCACACTGGTATGACACCTTTAAAGGTTGTCTTTGTAGGTTTAATCCTTGAGGGTCTATGCCCATCTTGCGCCTTTGTATCCCGATAAAGCAGGTTCAGGCTGCCGCCGCCGTCCATCGGGACTCGTGAGTGAAATCCATCGGCGATTGGGTCTAAAACCAATGCGGCCGAATCCGCCATGGCGTATGCTGGTCGGATGGTCTCTTGATCGAAAGTGATCGGACAAGAGGACCATGGATTGAACTTGGCGGCAGCTCCATCGCATAGGCGTCCTTAGTGCACACTTCCGCTCCCTCTTGGGTATATGGGTTGCGTAAATCATGTTCACCGTCCGCACTTGTGAAACCCTTCATCCTCTATTGTTCGGCGGTCGGGTCTCTTCCTCATCGTCGCTATTTAGCCCCTTGTCATTGTTTTCGGCAATTAACTTGCCTGCCTGCTTGAACACCCAGCAATCTCTGTTGGTGTGATTAGCTGGCTTTTCAAGTGCCATGTATCGGCATAAGCGGTCGAGTATTCGGTCCAAATTGGACGGACCGGAGTGGTTCTTTTGAATGGCTTCTTCCGTGACGGGTTTAGAGCCTCGGAATCCGGCGTTATTGCCGTATCCTCCTTATCGTCGCCGTTAATCTGGTAGCTTATTTTGTTTCGGCGTGACTGCCATTGTTGTCCTTAGTATCCGGACTGCCGAATTTTTACGGAGGTTGTTGCTGCGAGCTAGCCAGCTATCCTCTCCCGCACAAAAGCGGGTCATTAATGATGTGAGGGCTGCCATGGATTTGGCTTTTCTGTCCCTGTGCGGGCTAGCCACTCGTCTCGGATGTTATGTTTGAAGGCTGCAAGGGCCTCGCATCCGGCGGTCGGCGATTTGGTTTTCTTTGTCAAGAACCGTGTCGAGTGTGTGGCCGATTCGTCGGCTGCTGAATTATGTGGCTTAGGTCATCGACGTCTGGTGGCCGCACATCGTGCCACAGAAATTGTCGAGGAATGCAGCTTCGAGTCTTCCCAACACCCAATTGACTCTGCGGGCAAGCTGTTAAGCCAATCGAGCTGGTCCTTAAGCTTGAGTGGGAGGTACTTGATGGCATGGAGATGCGTCGCCGGGCCATATGGATGTGAAGGAGATAATCTTCAATCCAAACCGCGGGTCTGTTGTGCCGTCGTAGGATTCGATGTTCTGGGTTTAAACCCTTGAGAATTTGATGATCCATTACTTCGTCGATGAAGCATAAGCGGGTGTCTGGCGCCTCTATATTGAGCAATATCACGGCGCAGCTCGAGAGAGCGTTATCTGCTGTATTCCGCCCGGCGGGGTTATTGTATCCGTGGCGACGGTATTAAATCGTGGGTCATAGGGCGCCCTCGTGATCCGTAGATGGATCTGGATTGTCTTGCTTTGTCCTCAATCGTCGCAAGTCCGTAGCGTTCCTTTTGGCCGTGCTTTTGGAGCGATGCCGAGTGCGGTCTTGGTTGAGGGCTGGATGCCTCTCTGTCGCGACCACGTGGTGGTCGATCACCATATCGTCTTGTTGGCGATGAAGTTATGTATGCTTCCTCCTCTAATCGGGGAGCAACTTGCGTCTTAGGTAGCTTTTGGAGGCGTTCGAGTTTATACTCTTGACGCGAGGACCTCGGTCCATTGATCGGCCAAGCGGTCTGATCAGCTTGAAGCTGCTTCGCTTTTCTTTAGGCTATTTGCCGTGGCGATAAACTGCGTTTGAAAGCGCTCTTGTTCGACGGGATCCTCGGGAACAACGAATTAAATCGTCGTTGAGGCTTGCCTCGTCTTGGAGGAGGCATATAGTTATAATCCTCGACCTCTTAATCGCCGCCCTCTTGTGAGGGCTCGCCTGCGTCCTCTGCTTTGAGTCTTCTTTGGAGGGATTATCTTCGGCACTCTCACGGGGTATTATTATCTCTGTGCGGAATCTCCATTCTTGCTATGGCGGGATTTAGGCGGCGCCCGGCGGCGTCGGCGCTTGGGCTTCGTCTTTAAAGAATGCGCCTTTCTTGCTTCTTTGCCGTCCTGTCTTTTGGGGTGTCCACCATGTATATGTCGCATGGCGAGGTGGTCTTCGATGCCACTGGCGCTGGTTCTGTTAAATATCCGGCATCGTCGTCCATAGCATCGATGTCTTCAGAGTCGTGGTCTAGCATGTCGGTTAGATCGTCGACAGTGGCTACAATGTGGGTGGTGGGTGGGCTCTGAATTTCTTTGTTGTCAGTATCCCAACCATCTGGCGTAATCCGGCGAGACTCTCGAGATAGCGAGAGATGCTTTAGCGAATTTAGGATGTCGCCAAAAGGCGAGTGTTGGAAGATGTCCGGGCGGTGAATTCCATAACCGCGCCCAATCGATTCGATTAGCGGTAGCGGGAGGTCCGGAGTCCAGCAAGGAGTCCGGCACCTCGGAGTCACGAGCTTCGCGAGGGACAAGGGTGGTGTTCGGCTCCATCGCCGTGGAAGTTGAAGCCCCCGAGGCGGTGTCCAACCATCGGTCCTCGATCTAAGCGATCGGCTCGGACTAAGGGCGGGCGGATTCTTGTCTTGACCACCAAGGCCTTTGTTTGGTGACAGAGCTAGATCATGCCCATCGTAATAGTGCGGCACGCTTGGCTGTGGCTCGAGCCCGTCGATGATCAAGTCCCCGCGGATGTCGGCCGTGAAGTTTAGGCTTCCGAATCTGACCTAACGGCCAGGGGCGTAGCTTTCGATCTGCTCCAGATGGCCAAGCGAATTAGCCCGCAGTGCGAAGCCGCCGAATATCTGTCCGGGGAGAATAGTCTCACCCTGGACAGCGTTGTTGGTTGAAGATGCCATCGAGCCTATCGGTGACGACACAGAGGAACTCTCAATGAAAGCACCAATGTCGGTGTCAAAACCGGCGGATCTCGGGTAGGGGGTCCCGGCTGTGCGTCTAGGCGGATGGTAACAGGAGACAAGGGACACGATGTTTTACCCGGTTGGGCCCTCTCGATGGAGGTAAAACCCTCGTCTGCTTGATTAATATTGATGATATGGGTAGTACAAGAGTGGATCTACCACGAGATCAAGGAGGCTAAACCCTAAAGCTAGCCTATGGTATGATTGTTGTAATGTATGTTGTCCCACGGACTAAAGCCCTCCGGTTTATATAGACACCGGAGGAGGCTAGGAATTACAAAGAGTCGGTTACAAAGGTAGGAGATCTACATATCCGTATTGCCAAGCTTGCCTTCCACGCCAAGGAAAGTCCCATCCGGACACGGGGCGGAGTCTTCAATCTTGTATCTTCGTAGTCTTGGAGTCCGTGAGACGATGATAGTCCGCTGTCCGGACACCCCTAATCTGAGACTCCTCGGGCGCCGCCCCTCCTTGTCCAATTCAGACTAGAGGGGGAGGGGGCGCGTGGCTGCCCTAGCCGCCCCTCCTCTTCTCCCAGTAAGGCCCATTAGGCCCAATATACTCCCCGGGGGGTTCCGGTAACCCCCCGATACTCCGGTAAATGTCCGAAACCTCTCGAAACACTTCCTGTGTCTGAACATAGTTGTCCAATATATAGTTACTTACGTATCGACCATTTCAAGACTCCTCCTCATGTCCGTGATCATATCCGAGACTCCGAACTACCTTCGGTACATCAAAACACAAAAACTCATAATACCGATCGTCACCGAACTTTAAGCGTGCGGACCCTACGGGTTCGAGAACTATGTAGACTTGACCAAGACACGTCTCTGGTCAATAACCAATAGCGGAACCTAGATGTTCATGTTGGTTCCTACATATTCTATCAAGATCTTTATCGGTCAATCCGCATAACAACATACGTTGTTCCCTTTGTCATCGCTATGTTACTTGCCCGAGATTCGATCGTCAGTATCCCAATACCTAGTTCAATCTCTTTACCGGCAAGTCTCTTTACTCATTATGTAATGCGTCATCCCATAACTAACTCATTAGCTACATTGCTTGCAAGGCTTATAGTGACGTGCATTACCGAGAGGGCCCAGAGATACCTCTCCGACAATCAGAGTGACACATCCTAATCTCGAAATACGCCAACTCAACAAGTACCTTCGGAGACACCTGTAGAGCACCTTTATAATCAACCAGTTATGTTGTGGCGTTTGGTAGCACACAAAGTGTTCCTCCGTAAGCAGGAGTTGCATAATCTCATAGTCATAGGAACATGTATAAGTCATGAAGAAAGCAATAGCAACATACTAAACGATCAAGTGCTAAGCTAACGAAATGGGTCAAGTCAATCACATCATTCTCCTAATGATGTGATCTCGTTAATCAAATGACAACTCATGTCTATGGTTAGGAAACTTAACCATCTTTGATTAATGATCTAGTCAAGTAGAGGCATACTAGTGACACTATGTTTGTCTATGTATTCACACATGTATTATGTTTCCGGTTAATACAATTCTAGCATGAATAATAAACATTTATCATGATATGAGGAAATAAATAATAACTTTATTATTGCCTCTAGGGCATATTTCCTTGATCTCCCACTTGCCTTGAAGTCAATAATCTAGATTACATAGTAATGATTGTCACACCATGGAGTCTTGTTCTTGATCATGTTTTGCTCGTGGAAGAGGCTTAGTCAGCGGTTACGCAACATTGAGATCCGTATGTATCTTGCAAATCTCTATGTCTCCCACCTGGACTTGATCCCGGATGGAATTGAAGCGTCTCTTGATGTGCTTGGTTCTCTTGTGAAATCTGGATTCCTTTGCCAAGGCAATTGCACCAGTATTGTCACAAAAGGTTTTCATTGGACCCGATACACTAGGTATGACACCTAGATCGGATATGAACTCCTTCATCTAGACTCCTTCATTTGCTGCTTCCGAAGCAGCTATGTACTCCGCTTCACACGTAGATCCCTCCACGACACTTTGTTTAGAACTGCACCAACTAATAGCTCCACCGTTCAATATAAACACGTATTCGGTTTGCGATTTATAATATTCCGGATCAGTGTCAAAGCTTGCATCGACGTAACCATTTACGACTAGCTCTTTGTCACCTCCATAAACGAGAAACATATCCTTAGTCCTTTTCAGGTATTTCAGGATGTTCTTGACCACTGTCTGGTGATCCACTCCTAGATTACTTTGGTACCTCCCTGCTAAACTAATAGCAAGGCACACATCAAGTCTAGTACACATCATTGCATACATGATAGAGCCTATGGCTGAAGCATAGGGAACATCTTTCATTTTTTTCTCTATCTTCTGCAGTGGTCGAGCATTGAGTCTGACTCAACTTCACACCTTGTAATACATGCAAGAACCCTTTCTTTGCTTGATCCATTTTGAACTCCTTCAAAACTTTATCAAGGTATGTGCTTTGTGAAAGTCCAATTAAGCATCTTGATCTATCTCTATAGATCTTGATGCCCAATATATAAGCAGCTTCACCAAGGTCTTTCATTGAAAAACTTTTATTCAAGTATCCTTTTATGCTATCTAGAAATTCTATGTCATTTCCAATTAACAATATGTCATCCACATATAGTATCAGAAATGCTACAGAGCTCCCACTCACTTTCTTGTAAATACATGCTTCTCCAAAAGTCTGTATGAAACCATATGCTTTGATCACACTATCAAAGCGTTTATTCTAACTCGAGAGGCTTGCACCATCCATAAATGGATCATTGGAGCTTGCACACTTTGTTAGCACCTTTCGGATCGACAAAACCTTCTGGTTGCATCATATACAACTTTCCAGAAATCCATTCAGGAATGCAGTTTTGACATCCATTTGCCAAATTTCATAATCATAAAATGTGGCAATTGCTAACATGATTCGGACAGACTTAAGCATTGCTACGGGTGAGAAAGTATCATCATAGTCAACCCCTTGAACTTGTCAAAAACCTTTCACAACGAGTCGAGCTTTGTAGACAGTAACATTACCATCAGCGTCAGTCTTCTTCTTGAAGATACATTTATTCTCGATGGCTTGCCGATCATTGGACAAATCAACCAAAGTCCACACTTTGTTCTCATACATGGATCCCATCACAGATTTCATGGCCTCAAGCCATTTTGCGGAATCTGGGCTCATCATCACTTCTTCTTAGTTTGTAGGTTCGCCATGTTCAAGTAACATGACCTCCAGAATAGGATTACCGTACCACTCTGGTGCGGATCTTACTCTGGTTGACCTACAAGGTTCACTAGAAACTTGGTCTAAAGTTTCATGATCAATATCATTAGCTTCCTCACTAATTGGTGTAGTTGTCACAGGAACCGGTTTCTGTGATGAACTACTTTCCAATAAGGGAGCAGGTACAGTTACTTCATCAAGTTCTACTTTCCTCACACTCACTTCTTTCGAGAGAAACTCCTTCTCTAGAAAGGATCCATTCTTAGCAAAGAATGTCTTGCCTTCGGATATGTGATAGAAGGTGTACCCAACAGTTTCCTTTGGGTATCCTATGAAGACATATTTCTCCGATTTGGGTTCGAGCTTATCTGGTTGAAGCTTTTTCACATAAGCATCGCAGCCCCAAACTTTAAGAAACGACAACTTTGGTTTCTTACCTGTTCATAAGGCATCATCTCAACGGATTTTGATGGTGCCTAATGCAGCCGTCTCTAAAGCATAACCCCAAAATGATAGTGGTAAATCAGTAAGAGACATCATAGATCGTACCATATCTAGTAAAGTACGATTACGACGTTCGACACACCATTACGCTGTGGTGTTCCAGGTGGCGTGAGTTGCGAAACTATTCCACATTGTTTCAAATGTAGACCAAGCTCGTAACTCAAATATTCTCCTCCACGATCAGATCGTAGAAACTTTATTTTCTTGTTACGATGATTTTCCACTTCACTTTGAAATTCTTTGAACTTTTCAAATGTTTCAGGCTTATGTTTCATTAAGTAGATATACCCATATCTGCTCAAATCATCTGTGAAGGTGAGAAAATAACGATACCCGCCGTGAGCCTCAATATTCATCGGACCACATACATCAGTATGTATGATTTCCAATAAATCTGTTGCTCGCTCCATAGTTCCGGAGAATGGCGTTTTAGTCATCTTGCCCATGAGGCATGGTTCACAAGTACCAAGTGATTCATAATCAAGTGATTCTAAAAGTCCATTAGTATGGAGTTTCTTCATGCGCTTTACATCAATATGACCCAAACGGCAGTGCCACAAATAAGTTGCACTATCATTATCAACTTTGCATCTTTTGGCTTCAACATTACGAATATGTGTGTCACTACTATCGAGATTTAGCACAAACAGACCACTCTTCAAGGGTGCATGACCATAAAAGATATTACTCATATAAATAGAACAACCATTATTCTCAGATTTAAATGAATAACCATCTCGCATCAAACAAGATCCAGATATAATGTTCATGCTCAACGCTGGCACCAAATAACAATTATTTAGGTCTAAAACTAATCCCGAAGGTAGATGTATAGGTGGCGTGCCGACGGCGATCACATCAACTTTGGAACCATTTCCCACGCGCATAGTCACCTCGTCCTTAGCCAGTCTTCTCTTAATCCGTAGTCCCTGTTTCGAGTTGCAAATATTAGCAGAGAACCGATTACCAAATACCAGTGCTCTGCGAGCTCGGTAAGGTACACATCAATAACATGTATATCACATATACCTTTGTTCACCTTGCCATCCTTCTTGTCCGCCAAATACTTGGGGCAGTTCTGCTTCTAGTGTCTAGTCTGCTTGCAGTAGAAGCACTCAGTCTCAAGCTTAGGTCCACACTTGGGTTTCTTCTCTTGAGCAGCAACTTGTTTTTTGTTCTTCTTGAAGTTCCCCTTCTTCTTCCCTTTACCCCTTTTCTTGAAACTGGTGGTCTTGTTGACCATCAACACTTGATGCTCCTTCTTGATTTCTACCTCCACAGCCTTTAGCATTGCGACGAGATTGTGAATTGTCTTGTTCATCCCTTGAATATTATAGTTCATCCCGAAGCTCTTGTAGCTTGGTGGCAGTGATTGAAGAATTTTTTCAATGACACTATCATCAGGAAGATTAACTCCCAGTTGAATCAAGTGATTATTATACCCAGACATTATGAGTATATGTTCACTGGCAGAACTATTCTCCTCCATCTTGCAGCTATAGAACTCATTGGAGACTTCATATCTCTCAATAGGGGCATTTGCTTGAAATATTAACTTCAACTCCTGAAACATCTCATATGCTCCATGACGTTCAAAACGTCGTTGAAGTCCTGGTTCTAAGCCGTAAAGCATGGCACACTGAACTATAGAGTAGTCATCGACTTTGCTCGCGAGACGTTCTTAACGTCATCGATTGCATCTGCGGCGAGGCACGGCAACCAGCGGTGCTTCGGGGCGTAATTCTTACATGCAGCACTAAGGATAATCCTCAAATTACGGACCCGATGCGTGTAATTGCTACCATCATCTTTCAACTTTGCTTTCTCAAGGAACGCATTAAAATTCAATGGAACAACAGCACGGGCCATCTATCTACAACAACATAGACAAGCAAAATACTATCAGGTACTAAGTTCATGATTAATTTAAGTTAAGTTAATCATATTACTTAAGAACTCCCACTTAGATAGACATCTCTCTAATCATCTAAGTGATCACGTGATCCAAATCAACTAAACCATAACCGATGATCACGTGAAATGGAGTAGTTTTCAATGGTGAACATAACTATGTTGATCATATCTACTATATGATTCACGCTCGACCTTTCGGTCTCAGTGTTCCGAGGCCATATCTGCATATGCTAGGCTTGTCAAGTTTAACCCGAGTATTCTGCGTGAGCAAAACTGGCTTGCACCCGTTGTAGATGAACGTTGAGCTTATCACACCCGATCATCACGTGGTGTCTCGGCATGACAAACTTTGGCAACAGTGCATACTCAAGGAGAACACTTTTACCTTGAAATTTAGTGAGAGATCATCTTATAATGCTACCGTCAATCAAAGCAAAATAAGATGCATAAAGGATAAACATCACATGCAATTAATATAAGTGATATGATATGGCCATCATCATCTTGTGCTTGTGATCTCCATCTCCGAAGAACCGTCATGATCACCATCGTCACCGGCACGACACCTTGATCTCCATCGTAGCATCGTTGTCATCTCGCCAACTATTGCTTCTATGACTATCACTACTGCTTAGTGATAAAGTAAAGCAATTACAGGGCGATTGCATTGCATACAATAAAGCGACAACCATATGGCTCATGCCACTTGCCGATAACTTAGTTACAAAACATGATCATCTCATACAATAAAATTTAGCATCATGTCTTGACCATATCACATCACAACATGCCCTGCAAAAACAACTTAGACGTCCTCTACTTTGTTGTTGCAAGTTTTACATGGCTGCTACGGGCTGAGCAAGAACCGTTCTTACCTATGCATCAAAACCACAATGATATTTCGTCAAATTAGTGTTGTTTTAACTTTCTCAAGGACCGGACGTAGCCACACTCGGTTCAACTAAAGTTGGAGAAACTGACACCCGCCAGCCACCTATGTGCAAAGCACGTCGGTAGAACCGATCTCGCGTAAGCGTCTGGCGTAATGTCGGTCTGGGCCGCTTCATCCAACAATACCGCCAAACCAAAGTATGACATGCTGGTAAGCAGTATGACTTGTATCGCCCACAACTCACTTGTGTTGTACTCATGCATATAACATCTATGCATAAACCTGGCTCGGATGCCACTGTTGGGGAACACAGTAATTTCAAAAAAAATCCTACGCACACGCAAGATCATGGTGATGCATAGCAATGAAGGGGAGAGTGTCATCCACGTAAGCTCATAGACCGAAAGCGGAAGCGTTAGCACAACACAGTTGATGTAGTCGTACGTCTTCACGATCCGACCGATCCAAGTACCGAACGTACGGCAGCACCGAGTTCAGCACACGTTCATCTCGATGATGTCCCGCGAACTCCGATCCAGCAGAGCTTCACGAGAGAGTTCCGTTAGCACGACGGCGTGATGACGGTGATGATGTTGCTACTGACGTAGGGCTTCGCCTAAGCACCGTTACGATATGACCGAGGTGGAATATGGTGGAGGGGGGCACCGCACACGGCTGGGAGAGATCAACAGATCAACTTGTGTGTCTAGAGGTGCCCCCTGTCCCCGTATATAAAGGATCAAGAGGGGGAGGTGGCCGGCTAGGGGGAGGGCGCGCCAAGGGGGGACTCCTACTCCCACCGGGAGTAGGACTCCTCCTTTCCTTGTAGGAGTAGGAGAAGGGAATGAAGGGAGAGAGGAGGAGATGGAAAAAGGGGGGCGCCGCCCCCTCCTTCTCCAATTCGGACTAGAGGGGGAGGCAGAGCGCGGCTGCCCTGGCCGCCCCTCCTCTTCTCCCACTAAGGCCCATAGGCCCAATATACTCCCCGGGGGGTTTTGATAACCCCTGGTACTCCGGTAAATGTCCGAAACCTCCCGAAACACTTCCGGTGTTCGAACATAGTCGTCCAATATATCGATCTTTATGTCTCGGCCATTTCAAGACTCCTCGTCATGTCCGTGATCATACCCGAGACTCCGAACTACCTTCGGTACATCAAAACACAAAAAAATCATAATACCGATCGTCACCGAACTTTAAGCGTGCGGATCATACGGGTTCGAGAACAATGTAGACATGACTGAGACACGTCTCTAGTCAATAACCAATAGCGGAACATGGATGCTCATATTGGTTCCTACATATTCTACGAAGATCTTTATCGATCAAACCGCATAACAACATACGTTGTTCCCTTTGTCATCGGTATGTTACTTGCCCGAGATTCGATCGTCGGTATCCCAATACCTAGTTCAATCTTGTTACCGGCAAGTCTCTTTACTCGTTATGTAATGCATCATCCCCTAACTAACTCATTAGCTACATTGCTTGCAAGGCTTATAGTGATGTGCATTACCGAGCGGGCCCAGAGATACCTCTCCGACAATCGGAGTGACAAATCCTAATCTCGAAATACACCAACTCAACAAGTACCTTCGGAGACAGCTGTAGAGCACCTTTATAATCACCCAGTTACGTTGTGACGTTTGGTAGCACACAAAATGTTCCTCCGGTAAACGGGAGTTGCATAATCTCATAGTCATAGGAACATGTATAAGTCATGAAGAAAGCAATAGCAACATATTAAACGATCAAGTGCTGAGCTAACGGAATGGGTCAAGTCAATCACATCATTCTCCTAATGATGTGATCTCGTTAATCAAATGACAACTCATGTCTATGGTTAGGAAACTTTACCATATTTGATTAATGAGCTAGTCAAGTAGAGGCATACTAGTGACACTATGTTTGTCTATGTATTCACACATGTATTATGTTTCCGGTTAATACAATTCTAGCATGAATAATAAACATTTATCATGATATGAGGAAATAAATAATAACTTTATTATTGCCTCTAGGGCATATTTCCTTCAACACAATTCCAGACGCCCAAGTTCTAGAACCACGAGATCCAGTCTAGACACCATCACGGAGGGGTTCATCATCCTCATTGGTGCCTCTCCGATGATGCGTCAGTAGTTCATTGTAGACCTACGGGTCCGTAGGTAGTAGCTAGATGGCTTCTTCTCTCTTTTTGAATCTCAATACAATGGTCTCTTGGAGATCTATTTGATGTGACTCTTTTGCGATGTGTTTGTTGGGATCCGATGAACTTTGAGTTTATGATCAGATCTATTTTATCCATGAAAGTTATTTGAATTTTGATCTCTTACATGCATAATTACTTATAGCCTCGTATTTCTTTTTCGAATCTTTGGTTTAGTTAGGCCAACTAGATCGATTTTTCTTGCCACGGGAAGAGGTGCTTTGTGATGGGTTCGATCGTGCGGTGTTCTTTCCCAGTGACAGAAGAGGCAGCAAGACATGTATGGATCGTTGCTATTAAGGATAGCAAGATGGGGTCTATTCCTACATGAATAGATGTTGTCTACATCATGTCATTGTTCTTATTGCATTACTCTGTTTCTCCATGAACTTAATACACTAGATGCATGCTGGATAGAGGTCGATGTGTGGAGTAATAGTAGTAGATGCAGGCAGGAGTCGGTCTACTAATCTAGGACGTGATGCCTATATAGTGATCATTGCCTAGAGTACTTGAGGTTCTATCAATTGCCCAACAGTAATTTGTTTACCCACCGTATGCTATTTTCTCGAGAGAAGCCACTAGTGAAATCTACGGCCCCCGGGTCTATTTTCTTGTCATATATTTTCAGATCTATATTGCTATTTGCCTTTTCCTTTATTTGCATCTTTTATTTTCAGATCTATATCACCAAAAACCCAAAAATATCTCGCTGAATTTTACTTGCCGTCATTTTATTTGCATCTACCAATCCATATATTTATCAATCTTTTACCCGAGAGGGATTGACAACCCCTCTTACGCGTCGGGTTGCGAATATTTGTTTTTTGTGTGCAGGTACCGTTTACATAATTTTGCTTGGTTCTCTTACTGGTTTGATAACCTTGGTTTCATAACTGAGGGAAATACCTAACGTAGCTGTGTTGCATCATCCCTTCCTCTTTGGGGAAATACTAGCGCGGACACGAGCCATCAACAAGCATGTTGGAAATTTCAGCTTCACGTATCTTTTTTTTATTAGTGACAATATCTTTTATGTATTTAGCATAAGGAGGCATTTTCAAAATACGAGTCAAACGAGTACGCAAGAAAACAGGTATCTATACCTACTAATAAAGCAAGGTGTGTTTCGCCAATTTTTTTATCCGTTCACCACCGAAAATATTTTTTTTCTATCCGAGGTGGTACTAAATTCTTATGAGTTCGTCTGCTAGAGAAAAATGACTTTTTTCAGAATTTTGTACATGGACCGCGCATTGTGGCCCAGCGAAAAACCAGCCCACTTATTTTCTGCCCACACAGCTGAGAAAATTCTATTTTTCGCGCAGGGCAACAAATAGTCAGAGCTTCGCACAGGACAACCAATAATGGGCTCGCCCATTTTTCTTTGCTTTTGTGTTTTACTTCTATTTTATTCTCCTTCCCATATCTCTTTTTTTCCTTCCAAGTTATTTTTCTTACAAAATTTAATTCAGAAATTCAAAATTCTAAAAAAACAGAATTTGAAAAAATCAACTTTGGAAAATGCTAAGAATTACATTTTTTTGCTATTTAAAAAATATTCGGAACTTGGAAAAAGTTTCCACTTTGTTTTTAT
Organism: Aegilops speltoides; assembly: GCA_021437245.1. Lineage (NCBI taxonomy): Eukaryota > Viridiplantae > Streptophyta > Magnoliopsida > Poales > Poaceae > Aegilops > Aegilops speltoides. Next base: position 185,137,492 of record CM038145.1, read on the forward strand.
TTTTTTTTCCAAATTGTTCGAGATTTCTAAATAAAAAAATCTCCCTTTCAAAAGGGCTCCAAATTCAACAAATATTCTTGGTTTACTGAAATTTTCACAATTCAAAATAATGTTCGTGTATAAAAGATAAACATTTTCAAAAAATGTTACGAATTTTCAACACATGTTCTCGTTTTAGAACAATGTTCACAAATTCAAATAATGTCCATGTTTTTATAAAAAAAAGTTTGTGTTTTCAACAAATGATTGTGAATTTGAAAAGGTGTTTCAAATTCGTGTTTTTTTGAAAGTATACATAATTTTCAAAAACCTGTACATGATTTGAAAAATGGTTCATGTTTCCAACATAATCAGAAACTTCATACCTTAAAATCTCCTCGATTGAAAGGAAAAATAGATTGAATTCATGGGCCTTCTCTGGCGTATTATGACATAACAAAATTTTTAAATGCCCTTGATCTATGAATGGAAAACTTGCGGATTGATTAGTTCACACTGGCGAAACCGAGAAGCTAAATGTTATTTTTTTCACATGCACGTAGAGTTTTGCGTGCACATATAATTCTCACTAATTTTAAATGCATATTATATTTTCTCCCAGTGCAATGCACGGGCATATGTGTTAGTCTATATCTATATCTATATCTATATCTATACCTACTAATAAAGCAAGGTGTATTTCACCAAAAAAATTCATCCGTTCACCGCTAAAAGATTTTCTGTTTCTATTCAAGGTGGTACTAAACTTTCGTACTCCGCCTGTTAGCAAAGGAAAAACGATTTGTGGAGAACTTCGTAAGTGGGCCGCACCCTATGGCCCAGTAAAGTCAGCCCATTTTCCTGCCTACGCAGCAATAATAAAATCCTATTTTCCGCTCAATGTAGCATATAGTTTCAGCTACGCACAGGGCGACCAAGACACAGGGCCAATTTTTTTTGTGTTTTGTCTCAAAATTTCTTTTTCTGTTCTTTTTCTTTTTATTTCCTGTTTCTTTTATTTTGCCCATTGCAAGTATATTTTTAATTTATTTTCTGAAATTCCACAATTTTCAAAAAATGCTTGCAGTTTCAATTTTTATTCACAATTTCGTAAAAAGTAACGAATTACAAAACTGTGTTCCTATTTTAAAAAATGTTTCTATTTTTTTATCGTGCCAAAATATGTTCAAAATTTAAAAATATTCACATTTTAATAAAATGTTTGTATTTTTCAAAACAAATCAAATTCGAATAAATGGATTTAGAAAATGTTCGAAATTCGAAAAAATAAAAACAAATGCATTTAGAAAATGTGCCAAATTCGAAAAATATTCTTTTTTTACATATAGGTTTTAAAATTGAAAAGAATGTTTGCATTAAAAAACACATTTTCTAAGATTCTTTTGCATGTTTAACACATCTTCCCATTTAATAAAAAAATGTTCACAACCTAAAAATATTCACATTTTTATAAGAATGTTCATGTATTTAAGAAATGTATGCGAATTTCAGGAAATGTTCTTTGCAAATTTTTTGTTCTTGCTTTGTCCAAAAATGTATGAAATTTTTAAAAAATGTTCAAAATTTGGAAAATTATTCACATTGCCAATTATATTCGATAGTTCATGTTATGAATTCCAAAATTGCGTTCCTATTTAAAAATGTGTGAAATTTGAAAATTTTGTCATTCTGAATTTTTGTTAGAATTTTAAAAACTATTCCCATTTTTGGAAAATGTCCGGGTTTTTCCAAATTTGTTCAAGATTTAAAAATGTTACAAATTTGAAAAATATTATTGTTTTAGTGATATGTTCAAAAATGGAAAATAATTTTTGCACTAAAAGACACATTTTCTAAATTTCTTCCATATGTTAAAAACATGTTCCCATTTCCAAAAATTGTCCAGAACTTCACAAAAACTCGTATTTTTATAAAACGTTCATGCTTCTAAGAAATGTTTGTGAATTTCAACAAATGTTCCATTCAAATTTTTTGTTTGTCTTCTTTTTGAAATATGTGGAATTAAAAAAAACATGATTTAGAAAATTGTTCACGTTACCAAGTATATTTGGCATTTCATAGTTATTAGTTTTTTGAAAAGTTCAAAATAAAGTTTTGAATCTGATGTTGCCTTAGATTCTTTAATATTAACGCTAACCATTGGTTAGCAAAGCACATTTGTTTGAGTGGCTTGCAACATGTGGTCTGGTTTTTGAGGTCGTGAGTTCGATCAGTCCCATACTGGTCCTGCTTCGCATCCGGTGCATCAAGCTAAGTCGGCTTGTTTAGAATAAGGGACACCATAAATTATCGACAGTGGTAGCTTCCATGCGTCAATAAAAGAAAATATACTGGTTAATTATAATTGAAACAAATTATGGGCACGTGCCAATAAAAAAAGAATATATTGGTTTGGCTCTAATTAAAGGGTGCCATGTTGAACTAGAGAATATGGACATGCGGGGGTCTTGATCCATTCTTATATTAAGCTAGAGGCATGTAATTTTATCCTCCCGTTGCAATGCACGAGCATGTGTGCTAGTAAGCATTTAAACAAAACGCTCAAAATCCTCCTCATCCTTATTTTAGAGGCTTAGTGAGAAAACACATTGGTTTTTTAACCCATGGTTCTCTTTCCTTATCATGTTTTGTAGCGATGAAATCCCTTTTATCATATCTTTTATTCTTAAGAGGTGGGTTATCAAGATCAATAGTAGGTACTATTTCTACATCATTATCATGTTCTTTACCATTATCTAGTTGTGCGTAAATATGAACATCATCATTATTATCATTATCACCAGGTGGATGTTCATTATCAGATTGTGTCTCAACATGAGAATAGAAACATCATTATGATTCTTAGAGGGTTTTTTTACCACACGTTCACTAGAAGCAAGCAAATTTCTATCATTTTTCTTTTTAGTTTTGTTCTTAGATGAACTAGGTGTATCAATATTAATTCTCTGAGAATCTTGCTCAATTCTTTTAGGATGACCTTCAGGATATAGTGGCTCCTGAGTCATTCTATGTCCTCTAGTCATTACCCTAACAACATGATCATTCATTTTATTGTTCATTTCATTAAGCAAATGATTTTGTGACTTGGCAACTTGTTCTAACTGGGTATGAACCATGGATGCATGTTTTCCTGAACCTTTAACATCACTAGAAATTCTAAACATCAAGTCACTCAAACGATAAATCATGATAGCTTTACGTTTCAATTGATTCTTAACATACATGTTGAAGTGTTCTTGCTTTCATCCAGACATTGACTAGCAGATTTATTATAAGGAATATCACCTTCATTGAATCTATAAAGAGAATTTACCTTTACTACCTGTCTCGGGGTATCGAGTCCATGTATTTCTTCAATATGTGGTAAAGTCTTAACATCTTCACCTTTAGTACCCTCTCACTACTAGGGAAAAGCCTAGCAGCAGCGCGGGATTTAGGCCTATCATGGCGGGAAGGGCGCTCTCGATAAGCCTTCTGACTAAAGCTTAGCAATAGCGCGCCTAGATCCACGCTCTTGCTAAGTTGACTTAATAGTAGCGCTTCTCGAGCAGCAGCTCTTGGTAATTAGTAGTAGCGCTTCTCCTTTCCGCTCTACTACTATTATTTAGTATTTTATTTCTTTTTATTTCATGTTGTATTCATACACCTTTACACAAGTTTTCATACAACAGAATTTAGAGATTGTTTTACATCATAACGAGTTATTACATCACGGGGTGAAAGAGCGTGGACTAGTTTCAAGTGGATGTCCATCCACTTGAAACTAATCCGTGGTTCTTTCACCCAATGATATAATAATATCATCATCATCATCATATCATTAACAACTTATCATCATAATACATCATTGTCATATAACACCTCCTCAAGATCATCGTTTTCATCAATGACATCACATAGCAAATTGGTCACTAGTCGTAATCACAAGTACTCCTCATTATCAACTCTAACACATTACCACATAATAAACATATTGTACCTCATAGGACCTACTACATTCGATTGAGACCTACTACATTTTCTAAGGTAAAATAGCAAAAAACAAGATAGCCCCTAACTCTCCATTATGGAGAATGGAGATTAGCTTGTCTCCAATTCTTGCCTTTATTTGAATGTTACTTCCAAGAACCTCCTTGCGAATGTCCATACATTTCTTCCATTCTTTGATGAACATGTGTTCACGGTTTTAGAAATCGATATGCAGGTGAGCTCCCTAGATTTACACAGCGGTATGTTGAGGCGAGGCGACCATTGAGACATCGGATGAGGCACACAATCCATCGGGAGTTTACATTGAAAAACATAATAATTACTTCATAGTTAGCAATGATGTACTAGTTTTAGAAGTATGCAAAAGATGCACGGATGTCGTAATACTAAAAATCTTACGGGTATCTCGGAGAAGTTACCGTGGTTCAACACATGCACTAGTGGCGCGTATTCACCATAATTTGGAGGAGTTCGATAATAGTTATTGTAATTCTCAAGAAGAGTACAAAATGCGATCGGATGATTTTTCTCCTTATCGTTAATTGATTGCCATCGGTGTAGTGGGTTTTATCTACCATCTTCCTTACAGTCTTTGAAGAATCAAAATAAGTTTGTCAATGGAAATAAGCTATCAACTATTTTGAAATAAACAATATAAATTAGTTAATAACTTTGTTTGAGAAACTCACATAGCGGTACAATCGGAGCGTATCAACAAGGACGCAAATGTCCATATTGTCTTGCTTTCGATGTCGGGATCACCAAGATCCATGGTGACAATCATACCCTCATAAAAACCATACATTTTGCAAAGTGCTTCCCAATTACGCAACCAAAAGGGTTACGCTCGAGCATTGCACATATTTACTTCAAAATCCATATCATGATGGGTCCTTAGGTGTATTTTCTTTGTTTGAAATTTTCATGGTCTTCAAAACCCATCCTCTCCAAGACATAGCGTCTTGCATGGCATGGGATAAGCTAGTCAAATTGTAAAATATGAAAATTAGGCGTTGAAATAGTTGAAGTCATGTAATTACAAAAAAACACTTGTCGTTGTTGCGTGCCGTTTCACAATCGAAGGTCTCCTCGAGCTTAATCTTTGAAGCGCCGATCTTCGTCCAGCTCAGCGAACTGCCGCACATACCTCGATCGTCGTGGCACCAGCTACACTCCCGGGAGATTGTAAATCGTCCGAGTACGACCTTTCCTCGTTCATAATCAAAGATTAAACTTGTACATATTCTAGCACAAGTCATGCGAATTCACGAAAAAATCCGGCATGACCTTTGCTAAAAAGGACATATCGGCGCCTTAAATTTGCGGAGCGAAATTAATCAACACTCCGGCAAAACATAGGCCACTCGGAGATGTAAAGCGAACATGAGCGACCACTTGGCGACCACATATCCTATTTGAGCAACAACACAAGATATACAAGGATATTTGGCTGGTCTCACCTCGATGTCGGAGGGTCGGTGGCTGAGACGGCGGCGGGGATGTCGGAGGAGGTCGGTGGCAGGGACGACGGTGGTCACTGAAACCGTATAAGTTATCACTAACACATCGAATAATTGCTTAAACTAAAAATAACAACAAATATGACATGTTCAACTAGTTTTATTAATTCAACTAGTTCTTACTAAATATAAACTTACTATAAATAGAAAAAACTAGTTCTTTCTAAAAATAAAGTAGTTCAACTAGTTATATTAATTATCTTACTAAAAATACATTAGTTCTATTAATTCAACTAGTTTATTAATTTACTTACTAAACTAGTTCAACTACAACTAAAGTAGTTCAACTACAACTACTATTAATCATCTTGCCTAGTTAACATCTACTACTACTAAAAATCTAGTACTAACTAAGCAACATCTAGTACTAGCTATTAACCCTAAATTAACATCTACTACTACTAAATCTAGTACTAACTAGTGGCGGGGGTGAGGCGGCGGAGGTAGCTAGGGGCGGCGAGGTCGAGGCGGTGGGAGGAGGCTGCCGACGGAGGAGGAGGAGGCGGCAGGCGGAGGAGGAGCAGCGGAGGAGGAGGAGGCGGGCCGGTGGAGGAGGATGTGCAAGGAGGAGGAGGAGGAGGGGCGGAAGGAGGAGTACCTCGGCGTGAGACAGACGAAGGCGGCGGCGGCGCCTGCAGCAGCAGTTATCGGCCTGAGGCGAGTGAGAGTGTGAGCGAGGGCCGGTCGTGCATGTGGGGATAAGGTAGGGATAGTTGTAGCGCGTTTGCCAAAACACGGTACAACTAATCTGAATAGCAGTAGCCCTTTGCATATAAACTGCTACTGCTAAGTGTAACTATACAAAAAATATGTCAATGCAAAAATACATTGGCCATCAATGATCTTTTTGTGTATAATCTGAATTGTCAATATGAGTCCTCTCGGTAGGAACGGAGAGGACTCATATCTTGACCTAAATTTACACATAGAGTTCAGTGAAGACCAACTGGTTGTGGTAGTTTGAGTAACATATTTAAGGTGGTAAACACCACATTCACGAACAAGGTGGGACTAAACTTGTGGGCTGATCTTAGCGATGGCGGTTTTTCTTTGAAGCGCTGCTTTAACATCTATAGCGATGGCGCGGTTCGATATAAGGTGCTACTGCTATGACTAGCTTGAGGCGAGGTCATGGCAATTATAGCAGTAGCGCGGTTTGTTGTGGACGCGCTACTGCTATTTTCCTTTCAGCAGTGCATTTTGGTATCACGTGCTGCTGCTAAATAGCAGTAGCGTGGTATTTTGAGGAGCGCTGCTGGTAAGATTCTGTGTATAGGCTTTTCCCTAGTAGTGTCTTCTTTCATAGATTTCTTTGCCTCTTGCATATCTTCAGGACTGAGGAATAGAATACCTCACTTCTTTGGAGTTAGTTTAGGTTGTGGTTTAGGAAGTTTCCAATCATTTTCATTTCTCAATATATTATTCAATAGTTCTTCAGACTTTTCAACAGTTCGTTTCCTGAAAACACAACTAACACAACTATCTAGGTAGTCCCTAGAAGCATCAGTTAGTCCATTATAAAAGATGTCGAGTATTTCATTTTTCTTAAGAGGATGATCAGGCAAAGCATTAAGTAACAGAAGAAGCCTCCCCCAAGCTTGAGGGAGATTCTCTTCTTCAATTTGCACAAAGTTAAACATTTCCTGTAAGGCAGCTTGTTTCTTATGAGCAAGAAAATATTTTTCGGAGAAGTAATATATCATATCCTGGGGACTACGCAAACAACAAGGAGCAAGAGTGCTAAACCATTTCTTAGCATCACCCTTTAATGAGAAAGGAAACAACTTAAGAATATAGTAGTAGCTATTTTTCCCTCGTGAGCAAATAGGGTGGCTATATCATTTAATTTGGTAAGATGTGCCACAACAGTTCCAGTTTCATAACCATGAAAAGGATCAGATTCAACCAAAGTAATTAACTCAGGATTGACATAGAATTCATAATCCTTATCAGCAACAAAAATATGAGAAGTAGCAAACTTAGGATCGTATTTCATTCTCTCTATCATAGATTTTAACATCATCTCTATGATTACAAGAAAGAAATTCTCTAGCTATCTCCCCATCTATAACATAACCATCAAGTATCTTACGCATTTCAATTCGAAGAGAGCTAGTCCTAATAGGTGAATCATAGTTTTCATCAGTTTCAACATTTTCAAGTTGTTTAGCTTTAGCAAGTTGTTCATCAGGCAATTCACATAGTGGAATCGTTTCATTAAACGTAGTACTAGCATCATCAATAGCATCATTCATAATAGAAGTATCGTCATCAATTACTTGCGACATATCAGATTGTAGAGTAGGTGGTGGTGTCACAAGTCTACTCAAAACAGAAGGCGAATCAAGTGCAGACCTAGATGGCACTTCCTTACCTCCCCTCGTCTTAGAGAGTACGATATTGGTTATAGTATCTTTCAGATTCTTCATAGTGTACAATCGCAACTGAACTCATTAAATAGAGCTATGCTCCCCGGCAACGGTGCCAGAAAAAGGTCTTGATAACCCACAAGTATAAGGGATCACGACATTCTTCTAGGGTAGTATTTCACCCAAATTTATTGATTCGACACAAGGGGAGCCAAAGAATATTTATGGGACTTAGCAGTTGAGTTGTCAATTCAGCCACACCTGGGAAATTATATTTCTATAGTAAAGTGTTTAGTAGCAAAGTAACAATAGCAACAGGAACAGGAACAGTAGCAGTTTGTAGTGATTGTAACAATAGCAGCAATGAAAGTAACTTAGCGAGAACCAATATGAGAAAAGCGCAGGCATTGGATCAGTGATTGATATTTGCGTTGGATGACATTCATCATATAACAGTCACAACCTAGAGTGATACACAATAGCTCCAATTCATTAATGTAATGTAGGCATGTATTCCGTATATAGTCATACGTGCTTGTAATAAGAACTTGCATGGCATCTTTTGTGCTACCCTCCCATGACAGCTGGGTCTATAAGAAAAATCTAAGGGATATTAAGGCCTCCTCTTAATAGAGAACCAGAACAAAGCATTAACACATAGTGAGTACATGAACTCCTCATACTATGGTATCGCTGGAAAGAATCGCCGGATCTAACACGTAATAGGTGCATACAACTTGCAAGATAGGATCAAGAACTAGAATATATTCATGAAAACATAAATGGTTCAGATCTGAAATCATGGCACTCGGGCCCTAGTGACAAGCATTAAGCATAGCAAAGTCATAGCAACATCAATCTCAGAACATAGTGGATACTATGGATCAAGCCCTAACAAATTGACTCAATTACATGACAAATCTCATCCAACTCCATCACTGTCCAGCAAGCCTACGAAGGAATTACTCACTCCCGGAGGTGACCATTATGGAATTGTTGATGGAAAAGGGTTGATGATGACGATGACGATGAATTCCACCCTCCAGAGCCCCGAACAGACTCCAGATCAGCCCTCCCGATGAAGAACAGGAGGTGGCAGCGGCTCCGTACCATAAAACGCAATGATTCCTTCTCTCTGATTTTTCTCTCCGCGAGACAGTACTTACACAGATGGACTTATCGTTGTCAGAGGCTCCAGGGTCCCACAAACTCACCAGGCACATTCGGGGGGGGGGGCGCCTGTGATAACCCACTAGTATAGGGGATCGCAATAGTTTTTGAGGGTAGAGTATTAAACCCAAATTTATTGATTCGACACAAGGGGAGCCAAAGAATATTTGCAAGTATTAGCAGTTGAGTTGTGAATTCAATCACACCTGGAGAACTAAATATCTGGAGTAAGGTAATTAGTAGCACAATAATATGATAGTTTGATAGTGGCAGTATCAATAACAACAGTAACGGTAATAGTAACAGTAGCAGCAATAGTAGTAACTTAGCAAAGATCAATATATGAAAAGTGTAGGCATTGGATCAGTGATGGATAAATTGTGTTGGATGACATTCATCATATAATAGTCACAACCTAGAGCGACACAAAACTAGCTCCAATTCATCAATGTAATGTACACATGTATCGGTGCAACAAACCATGGGCCCGTTGCCTAGACTGTGCACAGGCACGAAAGCAAGATTACAGCACCAAGGTTAGTCCAAGGTACAAGAGATCAAGATCTTCAAAGGACCAACATGCAGATCAAAAGGACCAACATGCAGATCAAAAGGACCAAGACCAAGCTAGAGAAGTAAGAAACCACCAGGAGAAAAGCCTCCCTTGTCGGGCAGGCGAGCCTGGCGAGGACGGGGCCGTCCCGGAAGGAAACCTCCAAGACATCCCGTGAAGGTTTATAACAACAATCAAGGAACAACCTTTGAAGTGAAAGGGCATCTTCGATGATGAGCTCCTATCCTTCAAAACGAATTCCAATGCTTACAAGGTGAGGCGACTTTATTTTGAGACAAGGGATATGGATTCCATTTCCAAAAACAAGCACCAAACGCTCCAGGGCACGACAACTGGAGTGGATGATGTTGTGGAGTGAGGCCTCCGACAAATGAACCAACACAAGCGCAAGTTTATTCAGCAGTGGGAGATGAAGCATTTGTGCCAAATTGTCTGCTAGATGGCACCGGGTCAAGGTGGCGGTGTGGAGAGAGGAGGAAAACCATGAGATGGGCATCAGTGGTGAGGGCAAAGATGCAGCTCTTGGTGGTAACCTATCGCTGTAGTAATGGTACACTCAAGCTGCTAGAGTTTATCGAATTGACGGGATGTCAGCCAGGCGGCCACCATGCAGGGTATGTCCAACAGGTAGCATGCCGGGATGCAGATGCGTTGAACGGAGCCCTGGTGGGAGGAGATGATGGCTCCGGGAAGTTCAGAATCATCATCAATAGATAGCTGACGACAGTCGAGATTAAGAGGCGCGACGCACCACAGAGTGGGCCACCTAGATGCGAGGAATTGTGTGCGGCAGCCATCCTTGGTGGGGAGAAGGGAGGTGATCTCCCCAAGGATGTCGTTCGGGAGATCGCTGATGCGGTCCGCCAGAGATTCTACTGGTTCCTCAGGTCCGTGGGGTGTGGCCGCTTCTGGCCGCGCAACCGGGTCCAAGATCTACATTCGGCGGTGGCGCTGGCGAGAGCCTCATCTGTGTACATACCAATCTGAAAGAAAAAATGGCAGAAACATACATGTAGGACATTCAAAATCAATTCTCAATATCTGGAAGAAAAAAAAGCACAAACATATATGTAGGACATTCAAAATCAATTCTCAAGACCTGGCCACGAATTATTACCACGCAAGCTAACCCTAGTCGGGTTATTAGAAAAAATCATTTGTATAGAACAAACAATTAATTACTAACTCTATATGGATAACATTTAAACAATCAATACACTACATGCATCTAACGGATCTTAATTACTCTGATTTAATGGACTGAGAGAACATAACCATAGGATTTGTATTTCAAAAAAATAGAGAGGGGGGAGTAACCACAGACAATACATGATATGTTTGCCACACAAATGGATATATAGATGACTAACCGGTTTTCCGTCGGAGTCGCAGTCATTGTCGGAGTTGTTGTTGACCTCCCGCTCTGGCTGGGGGGGGGGGGCATGACTGCGCCAGCGAAGTCAAGGTCGTGTTGCTGCCCACGCGAGACCTCGTTGTTAGTGACGACAACCTCTGTGCCCAGCTTCACGCATTGCGCGGGTGCGTCACTAGCCCTGGCGTCACCACTCCCTCTGATGGCGTGCTTCGGCAGCTTCCTCATACACTCCGGGGTCTAGACGTTGGTTACCACTATGGACCGGGGGTGCGGCCACCTATTACGGCCACCGGCTCGAGCATGCAATTAATACGGACCAGTGGGAGTGAGGCGGGCGGCGGTCGAAGGCTGTCTCGTCTCCCAGTGAGCCTGCGCGGCAGACTTCTGCCATTCCTACCATCATTTCACACAGCTACTCGCACGCCTCCCGGTGACACCGTGCAGCGAAAACGCATCCCATCAATACGCACACCTGCACGCACGCCTCCCGGTATGCCTGCACGGTAGGCTGCTCGCATGCATCCTGTCAACTCACGCCTGCTTGCACGGCACACGGGGCGTGTGGTGGCACATATAATTTTTGGTTTATTGATGATTCATTTTGCCGCTTTACTGCTTAACCGAAGCATGACATGGTCTAACACACACAGTTTGAATAAATAATTTGTATCAGATATTTGTTGCCAGTTTTTAATAATCTCCCGTTTGTAAGAAGATTATATCAAAACGGGTCTCAAATTTGACGAAAAAATACAATATCACAGTCTGCTAGTGCCCATATATGACACCACGATAAGTTTCATGAAGTTCAACTAAGTTTTGGATTTACTGAATTTTAAAAATCTATATTCTCAATGTTTTTAAATCTCTTGCACGGGGAAACATGCACCCAGGGACACATATGATTTTGCAATCCATTTTGGTGCACATGTAGCTCAAATTTGATTTTTGCACATTAAATCCCTAGGAAATCAATCAATGTATAAAAACGGTCGAATGATGTCAGTTTTTTTAAATTTTAACACGACACTCCTTTGGCCACATGTTCGCTGCAGAAAAAGTTTGACATGCCTCAGAGTGGCTGTGGTGGTGCGGGATGTGGTGTTTGTGTGTGTGTGGGGGGGGGGAGGGGTGGGGGGAAGGGGTCCGTCATTATACTACGAGTCGTGAACCTCTGTGTGGGATTATTGATCATATTGTGAGTCATATATGCCACATCAAAGTCATGAATTGGTTATTTAAAGCATTACACAATCCTTTCATACATACATGTTTGGGCCACATGCATGCATTGGTGGTCCTCTCGGACACTCTCCCTCGTGCGGTTATCAGCGACGTGCCCATTCATTAGCTCGCAAAGGTTTTAAGTTTCCACCGACAATGAGAGGCATTTGACCAAAGGGTGGATTCATCTTGGCATGTGTGTGGTGTGTATCATGGTGAGATTCCATATCAAAGTTCGAGCACATGCATACACGCCCTCCCACCGGCTTGAAGTGAGGGTGCTACGCATCATGGTGTAGTGCGTTTCTGGTTTGCGAAGCATGTGCCAAATCAAAGTTGTGAATTGGGTATGCAAACATCATACAAAAACCATGCAGGTGGTGGTCTGTCCTATAGGAACTCACTCGCGTGTGGCGCTTCCATTCGTGGGCATGCGAGGATGTCCTCCATCACTTTGACCCTACGAGAGAGAGGTTAATTTGGCCATCAAGGAATGATTCTTTTTTGCTTTGTGCTATATAGTAAAGTACATATGTACCACACGTCGAATGGGGACGTACATATGGCACATACCACGCTTCTGTGTTGGGCCCGCGAGTTCGTCGTCCATCAATTTGACCCAGCGAGAGAGAGGTACATTTGACGAACAAGGAGGATTAATTCTTTTAGGGTTGCATTACTAGGTGTATAGTACGTGTCGGGGGTGAACAGCATATATATATATATATATATAGGGTGGGTCTATTATGATAACATCCCTTAAGACCTTATTCTACACAAACTTCCCCTTATTCTGGTAACACCCAACTACCCCCGTGTCAACTGCACCGAACTGCAACCGAAAAATCCACCACAGCCCCACCCCACCTAACCCACTTACTTCCTCCCGTCAAACCCACCCAAATTCTCTCTCGCTTTCCCCACACAGCGCGCCCTACCATGGAGGCCCACGTCGCCACGCCTCCTCTCATCCCCGACCACCTCCTACCCAGGCAGCCTCCTACCCGACCACCCCCATCTCATGGGCGCCACCACCCCATCCTGGCGGCGCCCCGGCTCCCACCCACGTGGCGCCCGACCACCTCCCACCCGGCGGCGGCGACACCACTCCCGACCACCCCACCCAAGGCGCCCAGCTCCACCCCACAGCCCGCGCCCGACCACCTCCCACCCAGCGGCGGCCACTCCCAACCACCCCACCATGGTGGCTCCCCAACTCCCACCCCACGCCGTTGCCGACCGCCTCCCACCCCTCGGCGGTGCCCCCACCCCGCTACCACACCCATCCTACGGTGGCCTCCCCTCACCGGATCGGCCCACCTAGGCTCCCTCGCCAACGGATCAGATGTGCGCGAGGTGAATCGCCTCTCCCGCAGCTTCTCCTACCTCGACGAGAAGGCCGACGGTGCTGTGCCGACCGCCCCAACGCCTTCCCCCCACCAACCACCAGATCCCGGCCAGCGGACAGAGCTCCCACCACAGCACCCCGTCATGCCGCCGTGCACATCCACTAGCCCATGCAGTTCGGATGGGGGTGCTCACCCCGTCCCACCCGGGCCGGCAGACCCCGTCGCCGGATCCACCCAAGCCGGCACACCCCGTCGACCTCCCCCCTAGCTGTCATGCGCAGCAGCTCCTCCACCTCTCTTGAGTTGTCGGGCGTCGCCCGAGTGCAGCTCAGTTGTTGTCCCAATGCAGCTCGGCTGGCACTGTTCAGTCTCGGGCATGAACGTGCAGCTCGACAACCATGGACATGCAGCTCGTACTTGTCGTCAATGCCTACATCACTTCCCCTCAATTTTTGAAGCCAAGGGACGCGCGAGCTCCATGGACAGAGCGGTAGTTACCCCTCTTCTCCAACTCCGATGACTCCTCTGGGTCCTCTCCATCGTGCCCGTCACATAGCAGTGCACTCCGGTGAGCCCAATTTCTCCCCTCTTCTGCAAATGCGGTGCAATGTTTGTTTTCTCTTGAGGTTTAGTGCATTGATTTGTGATTGGCATAGGAGGGCTGCAGGAGATGGTGGCTACACCGGATGCCAGACACTACAATGGATGCGCTGCGGTCCACATGGGCCTTGGCCGCTGGACATAAATGCATATGTGTTCTTCGCCGGCGTGCAGTTCCCAAGTGACGCATATGTAGTTTACTCGAAAAACAAAAAAAAAACGCAGAAGAAAAGAGAACAACGAAGTTCATTTTGTTCTTTCTTTTGAGTTGGCATTCATTTTCCCAAGCGAACGCTAAGATTCCAGTGCAATGCCCTTGTGTGATTCCATTGCAATGCACTTTCATGATTTTTTATTCCAAATGATGACATCTCATTGTGTGCGCTTATCATGTTTTTAAGAAAATGTTTTGTGCTCTATCAGCAGCCCGCAGCTCACGACATGGGGATTTGCAGTTCTCCACCCTGTTGCATGCGGTTTACATCGCGCCAGACAGTTGAATATGACAAAAAAATGTCATGCCGTTTACTTCTATTCTTGTCGCGATTCACTTTCCTCCCAATGTGCACTGCATAGTCTTATGGACTACCATGTGTTTCGACAGCAGCTAATTGCATCAGAACCTAAAGTGCGCTTGGTCGTCAGATGGTGTTCAATTTTCAATAGTGTTGTGGTTCACTTTCCTCGTCTCTGCGGTTCACTCTCATTCATAGAAAAAATGTTGAAAAAAAGATAACACAAAATCACAAAACTCATCTAAAAAAATTTACGTCTGACAAAAGAAATCATGAAGTTCACTTGGCTATCTAATGCAGTGCGGTTTTCAGTCTAAAGCAGTGCGGTTTTCTGTCTGATGCAGTACATACAACGATTTTGGGGTCGCGAAAAACAGAGTGTCTGCATTTTGGTAATTTTAAAACTGCTCTTAAACCATAAGAAATTAGAAAGAGTGTTCTACATGCAAAAGCTGCGTCTATTTGATATCTTTCCAATGGTGTATAATTTGACTCATTTCGACCAGCGGTTTGTAAAAATTTCGTGAAAAACGACCGCTGCCTCTCGTCGTCAGCCGCACAATTTTCAAAATTAACTAAAAACTGTAAGGAATCTCAAAAACATTTCAACATATGAAAGTTGCGCCTCGTTCATAGCTTTCTAACGGCATATCACACGCCTCAATTCGTGAAACGGTTCAAAAACTGGAGCGAAAACAGTATGCAAATTGTAAAAAATTCAAAAAAAAACAGAATTCTGCGATTTACTAAATTTAAAACTGCTCTTAAACCGCAATGAATTACAGAAAATAGTAGATATGAAAAAGATGCGCATCGACGATATGTTTCCAACGGTGTATCATTTGCTTCATTCCAACAAGTAGTTTAGAAAAAAAAGCGAAAAACACTCCCTGCCACTCATCGTGTGCCGCACCGTTTTCAAATCTGCTCTTAAACCGTGAGGAATCTCGAGAAGTGTTCAACATGGCGAAGTTGTGCCTAATTCATAGTTTGCACGCCTCGTTCAAACAAACGGTTAAAAATTAGAGCAAATAAGGTGCCAAAAAAACACCACGTGCAGTTTTTCAGTCACGAAGTTCACTAGCCACAAAGTTCACTAGGTGTCACATGAACCTCAGTCTGTGTGGGGACTTTGCAGTTTTTGAGGCAAATGCAACATCAAAGTTGTGCATTAGGTATTCAAAACATCACAAACACACAACCTCTTCATATATATGTTTCGGCATACATGCAAGTGCGATGGTTGTTGTCCTATATATGGTACTCATTCACGTGGTTATCGTCGATGTTTCCAGCTGTCGGCCCGCTTGGTCCATCACTTTCACCGACAGCGAGAGATGTTAACTAATTTGACTTAGGAGGGGATTAATTTTTTGTTTGTCTCATGATATAGATGATGTGAGATTACATATATATAATAGCGCATGTGTACACATGAATCCATCCCACTGGATTGAGGGGGGGGGTCGAGCACACGACACGTCATGAACGACCTCTTGCTCTATGTGGGGACCTCTGTGATTTTCACATGCACCACATCAATGTTGTGCATTGGGTCGGGTATTCAACACATATACATGCATCACACACCTCCATAAATATGTTCGGGACACACGCATGCAATGATTATCTTTGGACACACTCTCACTCGCTTAGTTATGGGCGGCAAGCCTATATATTTGTGGGCCCGTGTGGACGTCCATCATTTCGACCAATGACAAGAAAGTTTACCGGGGTCGATTCTTCTTCTTTGCTTCGAGTTACCATATAGTAGGTCAATCATTCCAAGCCTAATTAAGTTTGAGCGCATGCTACGCATTGTGAACCCTCAGTGTGGGGATTTTACGGTTCCAAAGCATGGTGCCACATCAAATTTGCGCATTGGGTATTCAAACACCACACACACCACTTCCATATACATACTTGGGCCACATGCATTGAGTGGGTTTGTCTTCATACAGTACTCCCTCGCAAGGTTATCGGCGACAAGCTAGCCCATTTTGCGGGGACGTGTGGACGTCCATCACTTTGACCAACAACAAGCGGGAGAGGTTGTACGACCAAGTTGGATTCTGCTTGGTCTGTGTACAATACGTCTTGGTGAGATGCCCTCCCCCCGACGTGTGGGTGTGTGTGTGTGTGGGGGGGGGGCTACTTTGCACTACCTGCAACCTCCGTGGGGTCGGGGAAGTCCGGTTAATTTGCAAGGCACATGTGCCACATCAAAGTTGTGAATGGTAGTTAAATATCACACCACGCCCTTTTCACACATATAGTAGGGCCACCCGCATGTGGTTTGTATGTGGTCTCACCCATCTCGCGCCACAAGCACATATTTGTGGGTCGGCACATGGTCCACCTTTGTTGGGAAGCAAAAGGGTAAGTTTGACCATATATATATGATGGACTCCTATATGTTTTTGTTACGGCAGGGTGAGATTTCAAACCTAGCTATTTGGGGGCATGCATTCGTAGCTAGGATTCCCTTACCACCAACATGAAGTGGGGTTCGTAGGGGGTGGCTGACTAGCAATACTGTGCTTTTGTGCGATAGGTGCCACATCAAAGTTGTGCATTGGGTATTCGAACATCAAACCACCCTTTTCATACATATATTTGGTCCACATGCAAGTGTGTTTGTGTTCTGACCCTCTCACATGTTATTCTTTTTGCCAAATTTATAAACATCACACGAGTTGGATATAGAAACCGTCTGCAATTGGGTACGCAACAGACATGGTTCGGTCAGACTACCCGTGTGCAACAGCCGTGCCGTGCAGTCACTCACATCAGCATAGCAGATTGGGCTCCACGAGGCTCGCCTCCCGGTCTCGAAAATATCTACTGCCTCATAATCACGAAAATATCTACCGCCTGGAAGGTTTTAATGTTTGATAGCACACGATTAGTATGTGTGGACCATGTGCGATGTCTGTTACTCCCGCTCTGCTTCAATCCCTTGATTCAAATTTTCAGCAGCCCCGGCATTTTACTCCCTCCTCTGCATCCCTTGCAATCTCAAAAATATCTGCTCGCCCTTGCTTCAAATTTTCAGTAACCCCGCCTTGTTACTCCCGCCTTTCGCAATCTCAAAAATATCTACTCGCCCTTGATTCAAATTTTTAGTTGCCCCGACATTTTACTCCCACCTTTGCATCCCTCGCAATCTGAAAAATATCTGCTCGCCCTTGATCCAAATTTTCAGTAGCCTGGCATTTTACTCCTGCCTAGTAAAATTTACAGTTGGCGCGGTATTTTCTCAAACACCACCTTGCCCCCCCTCCACACACACCACACACTCCCCAAAACCTTTGCTCACACAGACACACACCACCCCTCCCTTGCTCGAAACCATTGGTAGGTCACGGCCATCACCGCCGCCGCCGCGGGCCTCCATCCTCAACCTCTGCCTGTGTGCTAGGGAGCTCGAGGAGCTAATGGCCAACAAGAGGTTTATCGCGGCCTCTTCGCCCGACGCCGGCGAGGTGGCTGTCGAGGTGCCCCATCGTCCTTCGCAGGTTCTTTATTGATCCGCCGTCGCCGGTCACCTGACCAGCCGCCGCCGCGCCCCTACGCTAGTTCGAGGACTTCCCCGTCCTCCATCGGGCCTGGCCGCCGACAAGTTCCTACCTCGGGGTCCGACAGCGGTGGTGGGGGATGTGGGTCGCCAAGATTTTGGATCAGGAGACCCACACCCGCCGGTAGCTCGTTAGCTTCCACACGGCCGAGCTCGCGGCCATGGAGTACGACCGCTGGCAGGTCCGCTACCACAGTGGCGCGGCTAGGCTCAATTTCCCCTTCGGCACATGTCTGCTCGACCTCGTTCCGTCGGAGCCAGGGAGGACCGCGCGACGTTTGAGCGCCTCAAGGCCGAGGCCGCCGACGAGGCCTACATGCAAGAGCTCCGCCGGCAGCACCCGTAGCTCGTGGAGGTGAAGCGGGTGGTCTTTGCCAACGCGGATGGCGGTGTGGTTATCATGCTCTCCTCCGATAACGAGGTCGAAGGCAACAAGGATGGCGGCGCAGAGGGCATCGAGGTGGGCGGCGAGGACGAGGAGATCGACATCGACGAGTGGAGGAATGTCTTCCCCAATGACCCCGACGACGACACCGGCCCGAACCCGGCTCGCGGCACACCGTACTAGACAAGGAAGGATTGGCTCGACCTCCACTTTGACCGAAAGTAGTTTAGCTTAGTTTAAATTTATGTTTTATGTTCGGTTATGCAAAACTATCTATGTTTATGTTTGAATGCATGCTACTTTCGGTTGAACTTGATCAAATTGAAGTTTACAATGTTAAGTTTAGGGGATCGACTAGAAACGGCCAAAAATTGCTGGAGTATATATATATATATATATATATCCACTAAGGGTTTTAGTCCGTTAACTTTTGAAGGATCAGCTAGAGATGGCCTTATGCCTTGTTCATTTTAGTTCTTCACAATGTGATTCTCTATATGTGCAACTATTTGCCGTGCAGTTCAATTTCATCAATAACAGTTTCAACAATACCACTATGAATTACGATATTTGGTTGATGTTAAGGATGTTGCAGTTAAGATGCCTTTTTGTTTTTTAACAATAACTAGTGTACTTTAGACCTGCACAAATACCAGCTTGAATGACCATTGCTTGTTTTTAAATTTTATGCCTGATGAAGTTAACACACCTTTCCACTTCTTGTTTTGCTTAACTAGCGTGTTTAAACCTGCACACTGAATCTATCATTTGTAGATTATGTTGTCTACCATGGATATATTTGGTTGATGTTTAGCCTGTTGTGCTTAACATGCCTTTATATGTACTCATACAGGACAGTATTGAGAACAATGCTGTTTTCCATCGAGGTTAGTTTCATCGCATTGCTTATATGTACTCACTGTTCAGGATATCGGTAGCTGGTACCATATAGCCTGAGGGCTGATAAGGGATTAATTGTCGAATCGGACATTTCACTGAATATATCTGTAACCCATTTATCAGTAGGTTAACTAGGGCCATATTTAATATATCTAACGCTACATAGCAACATGCATTGTTCTGAATGACTAAATATGCAATCCCAGGCTACATAGCAACAAGGAAGAGTGTTACCTTAATGTTCTAATGATGTCTAGATATACGTGTAATAAATCTTATATAATGGGATGGAGGGAGTGTTGTACTACATCATTTTGCAATTGTTGTTTAGCTTCTAATATTAACTTGGTGCTTTTAGGTACATATGTCATTGCCAAAGATCCACACTTCGACCCTTTCTGCGTATGGGGCAATGAGATATTCATGAACCAGCATCAAGTGAGGAAACTGATAAAGATTGTTATTAAAATGGGTCAAAATGTCAATCAAACTATTTGTTTACACTTTATGCAAGATAACAATGAATAGCAGGATGGTAAGTAAGAACTCTGTAGCCTTCTTTTTACTGCCCGTAAGTTGTGTTAGACGACAATGTCCGAATCTTTTTTCCCTTGCAGTGGAT
Organism: Aegilops speltoides; assembly: GCA_021437245.1. Taxonomy (NCBI): domain Eukaryota; kingdom Viridiplantae; phylum Streptophyta; class Magnoliopsida; order Poales; family Poaceae; genus Aegilops; species Aegilops speltoides. The sequence continues at coordinate 185,157,662 of CM038145.1, forward strand.
CCTAAAGCAAATTACTCAAGATTACCTCTCAAACAACATGATTGGCGGCCGACCATCACAAGGGGTTGGACTAGAGTCGTGCGTGCCTTTTTCATCCAGGAGAGCACACTAGGGCCATTCCCATTCACCTTGTTCAGCAACCAGAATGTCTGTCGCCTCTTTCTTTACCATGTGTAATAATACAAGTATAGAACCATGGTTCATCATTCTTTATTTGGTGCTTATGTAATTCTTGAACATATGTACATATGAATCGAATAATGCATTGGTTGTTTGAACCCGATGGATATGAATAAAGCTATAGCCTACTTTCAAGTTCAAACCAGGTACAATTTTAAATAGCAGCAATTAAATTAGGGTGAGATTACAGTCCGTGGGTCATTATATCGCACACGGTCTACAAAACATAGCATGTGTGATATACATCATAATCCGACATGGTTCACGGAGAGAAAATGTGCGTAACAATGCACACAGTTGCCCTTTGCAAAGCATGTGTGATGTCAGACACTATCACAAACGGTGCAGGAAAACTAAATGTGTGTGATTGTCTACCTATCGTACACGGTTTACAATCATGAACTGTTTGTGATGTGCCAGGCATCGTAAACGTAGAGCCAGATTGGTATGTGCCTGGAAAACTCCCGTGCCTGGAATGTGCCTAGTTTTAGGTAAAACCACAGAACTCCATGTGCGATGGCAATGCGAGCACAAACGAGTAGCAAGGATGAAGCGTTTGGGATATTCAAGATATTAGAAACGGTTTTATAGGGACAGTTGTATGCATCAAGGCTCCCTATCTCTGACGGTTTCTAGGTCATGTGGGAAGGACCCCCTTATCACAGTCATTCCCTAGGCAACGGTTTAGAACGCCATTGCGGAAAGGGGTTAAAAACTGTTTGTATAGCACCTCGTTGTCAAGTGATTAGAGGTGGCACATGGAACGGCAGAGTAATACCACATATAGGTAGATATAGTGGACTCATCTGGAATGACTTTAGTTCCAGGATTTGGATGCACAAGCAGTATTACCGCTTAGTACAGACGAAGGCTAGCAGATAGATTGAGAGGCGACCAACTAGAGAGCGACATCAGTCATAATCATGCATTGTGAATGATTAACATTGAATATAGCATGAGTAGGATATAAACACCATGAACATAAATATCATGGAGGCTATGTTGGTTTTGAATCAACTACATGCACGAACATGTGCCAAGTCAAGCCACTTGAAACATTCAGAGGGAGATACCATAGTATCATACTACATCATAACCATTTTAATGCATGTTGATACCCAAGAAAAATCATTATCCACTGCTAGCTGCTTAAGAAAGGCATGAGCAATTATAATCTCTAATTGTCATCATAAATATGTTTACTCATAATTTGCTGAATCATGGATACCAAGTTAAACATATTTACAAAAACAAAAACAAGTTGAGTTCATACCCTCCTTTTCTTGCCACAACCACTTCATCAAATTATCATCATTATTGCCTTTCATTTGCATGACTGAATGATATGAAAATAATAACAGTGCAAGAGTGTCGTGGACTAAGCTGGAATCTGCAAACATTTTATTCAAAGGAGAAGATGAGGTAATATTGGCTTTCTTAGATCAACAATAATGCATATGAGAGCCACTCAACATTTTTCATCGTGGTCTTCTCCTTACAACGACTCAACAAAAGAAAAGAATTTCAGAGAAACACATTGAAATATTTTTGGAGTTTTATTTTTTCTTGAAGAAAGCAAATTAACGAAGGAAAAAGAAAAAGCGAGAAAAACTATTTACACGGGAAAGCTCCCAACAAGCAAAAGAAGAAATGAGACATCTTTTTTGGGTTCTCTTTTAATACTACAACTAATTAAACTGGAAAGAAAAACCGAAAAGAAGCAAGAAATATTTTTGGATTTTCTCAAAGTTTTTCAAACATACAAGAGGAAAGCGAAAGTAACATGGATATACAATGAGAGCGGATGAACACCGACAATGGGAATGAAATGTGTGAACATGAATGCAATGTCGGTGAGAAATACGTACTCCCCCAAGCTTAGGCTTTTTCCTAGCTTGGTAATCACCACCCGTAGTAGCCATTATGGTACAATATGTTAGTGCTAAGGCAGCGACACTTGAGCGTCCCAAGCGTGGGCCTCGTTCTCTGCCTCAGCAAACACATTCCGGTAAGCAATGATGTCCGATGGCTTGACGGTGTATCCATTCCTAGCATGTGAGTCAAACAAAGCAGGTGCAGGCAACATAATAATATCACGAGTATCCTCACTAAAGACTAAGTTATAACGAATGTGGTGAGGAGGCTCAGGGGCATCATTAAAATGGTGATCTATCATAGCCTGGTGATCTAGATAAATCCTAGGGAACAAATAATCTGGGGGTGTATATGAACATGGAAATGTCTCGCTAAGCGAGTAGCATAAATGCCATCGTGAATCTTACCCTTAGTCCTGTTAGTGTGGAGGCGGCGGGCAATGATAGCTCCAAGGCCATAAGTGTTGTCACTGAAAAGTGCTCGGCATAAAATGGTGAGGTCAGGGGCACTGAGCGCACCACCTTGCTCCCTAGTAGTCAAACATTTCCCTATGAATAAAGCAAAGTAATGCACAACAGGAAATTGCAAACTAGTAGCTCGGGCTTTTGACACGCCCCTTTCCTATCCCATAGTTAGAGTGCAGAGGAAACCCTCAAACTCCTCCGATCTAGGCTCTCTTAATTCCCCGTCAGAGGAAATCAAACATATCTCACAAATTTCAGCAATTGGTATCTCATGATGTTCAGCATATAAATCAAATCGCACCATGGGGGTTCGAGCCTATTCAATAAATGGAAATTTTGCACAAAGGAATTTGTAAGGTTGTGGTAGTGGTCACACTCATATGCGAGGAAGTCGGTAAACCCAACATTTGTAACAAGTTGTGTGAACTCTTGGTAGAATCCGGCTTCATTCATGAAGGCATTGTGCAGCCATTCCCACGGCCGGACCTCCGTTCTACGCGGAATGCTGAGGTCACTGTCTGAGGAGTCCCCAATGACTCCCTTGGCACTCTGTTTTGAGGAACTTCGCCGAAAGAAGTTCATGTTTCCTATGAACAAATTTCTAAAAATTTTGGGCCACAAAATGATGTCAATAAAACTTCACAAGATTGATAGCAACTACTCATATGAATGTCTAGAGGCTATATCAAGCATTCAAACTACTTGGAACTCAAAGAATTCAACATGCAAGCTCATTTTCAGTAGCACCAAGAGCAGCTAATTATGCAAAATATAATCCACTAAAGATGGAGGAGTCACATACCAAGGAGCAATCCCCCAAAATAGTTTCGAAAATGGAGCTCCGAGCAAAGAGATCGAAAATCTCAGATTTGGGAGCAAGAACACGAGGGAGAGAGCAAACAGGAATTTTTCTGGAGGCAGGAGATGGGGTGGGCTGAAGGGATAAGTGACTAGATACTTGTGGGGCTCACATGCCACCTTGGCACGGCCTGGTGCCTGTGGGCACCAGGGGCATCCCTCAGGGTTGTGTTCATTGCCAAAAATTCTTATATATTCCAGAAAAATTCATGTTGAAATTTTACATCATTCTGAGCACTTTTATATTTGGGCCATTTTTTTACTGCATGGATAATTTAGAAAACATGATAATCATGTCATTTTATTATATTTAACTAATAATAACAGAGAACAAATAGTAGATACAGAAAGTCGTGCTTACTAAATTCATCACCCTCATGCCCCTCAAAAAGAATCCATTAGTAAGGTTGACAAGTCTTATTAACAAACCATTTCCGAGTAACATGAAACTCAAGAATCCTCGTATAAAGCTAGGTTACCTCTAAGGGGATATGCATCTCCCCAATAATAAGAGTTTCATATTTCTTTTTACATTAGGAAGAGGGAGTTGAAAAGTTCCAACAGTAATTGTCGAAACTTTTTCAATACAATTAATATCATTCACTTGAAATTGTTTCTTCAGAAAGTGCACCGTATGCTCATTACCATTAATATGAAAAGTAAACTTGCTTTTGTTGGAATCAATAACAGCCCATGCAGTATTCAAAAAGGGTCTACCAAGGATAATCGACATGTTGTCGTCCTCGGGCATATCAAGTATAACAAAGTCTGTTAAGATAATAACATTTGCAACTACAACAGGCACATCATCACAAATACCTATAGGTATGGCAGTTGATTTGCTAGCCATTTGCAATGATATTTCAGTAGGTGTGAGTTTATTCAAATCAAATCTTCTATATAAAGAGAAATGCATAACACTAACACCGGCTCCCAAATCACACAAAGCAGTTTTGACATAATTTTTTTAATGGAGCATGGTATAGTAGGTATTCCTGGATCTCCTAGTTTCTTAGGTACTCGATTCTTAACAGAATATTTTGCAAGCATGGTGGAAATTTCAACTTCAGGTGTCTTTCTTTTATTAGTGACAATATCTTTCATATACTTGGCATATGGGGCCATCTTCAAAATATCAGTCAAGCGAGTACGCAAAAAGAATGGCTTAAGCATGTCAGCAAAGCATTCAAATTCTTCCTCATCCTTATTCTTAGGTGGCCTAGTAGGAAAAGGCATGGGTGTCATTGTCAAAACCGGCGGATCTCGGGTAGGGGGTCCCGAGCTGTGGATCTTGGATCAATGGGGAACAAGGGACGAATGACACAATGTTTACCAAGGTTCAGGCCCTCTCTGAGAAGTAAAACCCTACGTCCTGCTTGATTATATTGAAGTGTATAGGATGATTACAGAGTTGATCTACCACAAGATCAGATGAACTAAACCCTAGGCGAGTAAGATGATTGCTATTGTTCTAGCCTCCACAGACTAAGCCCTCTGGTTTATATAGACATCAGGGGTACTAGGGTTACACATAGTCGGTTACAACAAGGGAATAAACATGCCGAATCTTCTGTCTTGACTTGGAGGACACACCAAGGCATCCAAGATCTCCTGCCCGGATACGAAGCTGCCTCGTAGTCCGGTCTTCTTGCAATTGTAGTGTGGCCCACCTGTCCGGCCCATGAGATATAAGGCAGCAGCCCGAGGACCCCCTGGTCCAGGTCTCCCTCAGTAGCCCTTGAACTAGCCTCCAACACCGAGGTTCGTAATTGCCGGCCACCCTGTGCGCCTCAAAGTCTTCGTCTTGCGAGGCGAATTCTTCACCCCTTCCATGTTCGATTGTTTCAGTAGTTAGGATGCCGATGACCTCCTAATCTGCCAAGTTATTGTAGGACCCTCAGTAATAATATTCATCCAAGGTTAAACACAACCCTCGACTTCCGTGCGCTCGTCAGGAGGCGAACAGTCTAGTGCTCTTTTACAGAAACGCCCCTCCGGGACTAGAAAATGTACCTATTTAACAGGTCAGGAGCACGACGGGTGGTTAAACCATCCCAAAGCAAGAAGCCAAGACCAAACCAAAGAAAACTTGGGTCAAATGGCCAGTGCACCACGTTCATCCTCACGCCCTCATGGCCCTTGCTACTTCTTGAGCTTGCATTGATTTTTCCCTTTAAGAGGAAAGGGTGATGCAGCAAAGTATAGATAAGTATTTCCCTCTGTTAAGAACCAAGGTATCAATCCAGTAGGAGGCACAAGCAAGTCTCCAATATATGCACCTGCACAAACTAACAAACACTTGCACACAACGCAAAAAAGGGGTTGTCAATCCCTTCACGGTCACGAAAAAGAGTGAGATCTAATAGAGATAGGTATAAAAGATAAATAAAAGGCAAAATAAAGTAAATATAAATAAAGTGCAGCAAGGTATTTTTGGTTTATAGATCTGAAAATATATGATGGAAAATAGACCCGGGGGCCATAGGTTTCACTAGAGGCTTCTCTCTTGAATAAAGCATATGGTGGGCAAACAAATTACTATTGAGCAATTGATAGAAAAGGGCAAAGTTACGATTATATCTAAGGCAATGATCATGAATATAGGCATCACGTCCGTGACAAGTAGACCGAAATGATTATGCATCTACTACTATTGCTCCACCGACTCATACCTGCATCTAGAGTATTAAGTTCATAAGAATAGAGTAACACCTTAGGCAAGATGACATGAAGTAGAGGGACAAATTCAAGCAATATGATATAAACACCATATTTTTATCCTTAATGGCAACAATACAATACATGCCTCGCTGCCCCTTCTGTCACTAGGAGAGGACACCGCAAGATTGAACCCACCACAAAGCACTTCTCCCATTGCAAGAAGAACCAGTCTAGTTGGCCAAACTAAATTGATAGATCGCAGAGAATTACTAAGCTATCTCAATCATGCATAAAATAGTTCAGAGAAGACTCAAGTAATATTCATAGATATCTGATCGTAAATCCACAATTCATCGGATCTCAACAAACGCACCACAAAAGAAGATTACATCAAGTAGATCTCCAAGAACATCGAGGTGAGCATTGTATTGAAGATCAAAGAGAGAGAAGAAGCCATCTAGATACTAGCTATGGACCCTTAGGTCCATGGTAAACTACTCACGCTTCATCGGAAGGGCAAAAAGGTTAGTGTAGAGGCCCTCCATGATCGAACCCCCCTCCGACGGAGAGCAGGAAAAGGCCCCAAGATGGGATCTCAAGGGAACTGAAGCTTGCGGCAACGGAAAAGTATTTTTTCTGTGCCCTCTGGTGTAGGGGAATATTTTAAGATTTATAGAGCTGGAGTTACGGTTGGAAGGGCTACGAGGAACCCACAAGCCCCGGGGGCATGCTGTGGCACCCTGGCTCAGAGCGACCAGTTTACCCTATATTGCCAACCCAGATATCATGTCTTCTGGAAACACACGACATCTTGGTACAGAAATCACTGCTCTATTGAAACTAGCGGAAGCATAGAGTGACATTACAGTAAGTTGCGAGCCAAGCGGCACACTCGGTGCGGCTGAACAATATGTACATTATTTAGTGGACATAAAGGGGGCCTCGAGCATGACATCTACACGGCAGCGGAACAACGACGTAGCAGGACTCCATAGCACAGGGACACCGATGTGGACACGGTCTAGACATGGCAGCTCTCCGATCCAGTTAGACTTTCCTGAAATCTGGCATAACACGCCAGGTCAGTACATTGAATGTACTTGCAAGATAATAGCAAATAGAACCATAATGACAAACAAGATCATGACATTTAATCAAGTTAAATGCAACCAACAACATGCTACTCATGCAGTGAAACCAAACTTGTGCATTGAGTCAGACGGACTCTCTTACCAACCGGTTGCCTCGCAACCGAGCAGTGCTCATGACAAAGCACAAACAGAACCATACTTCGTAACCAAACCATGATCGCTCCCGGATCACAAATAAAACCACAACAGTCAGCCTTACTGACTTCATCATCATCTAACCTGTGCAATGCAAGTTGATTAGTGTGCAGGTTTCATTAATAACAGTTGATCCATGGTGTGACTTACTTAGGAACTAGGCCCTTAACCGTGGGCGCGACTATCGATAGATTAATGCACTCTACAGAGGTTGCACACTTTACCCACACCACGGAATCCATGGCCTCGCACTCCCATTCGGGTGGACCATCGGCATTCCGACAGAACTCTCCCATTCCCATGACACTCTTACGGCCACTCCGACCAACTCCCCACTGGGATTAGTCCTGGGTGACCCAGCCTACCAAATGCAAAACTACCACCGTCGTGGCAAACAAACAGTCCCAAATGGGGACACGGTACCATAACAACAATAGGTTCACAAGGTTATGTCTGCTTACCGGGCCAGGATAACGCACGCCCATAACCTTCCCTCATTGTAGGCACCGACAAAAGAAATGACAACGGACGACTACCGGCCTCCCCACAAAGGCAAGTGTGGTTGCACTCGTTAGCCCAATTCAGTGGCACCATGACCCGACCAACTTTTATGTTAAAGTTCAATTATCAATAGGTTTAACTTGAAATAAAATGCTCGGGGTCAAAATATGCCATGCTTATGCAACCATATATCATGCATCACAAATCACAACAGATCAACTTCATTCAAAGTTCTACTTGCACAAACTTAGCTTTCAACATTTCTGGTCCTTTCTTACTTGTTATTTATACTCATCATCTTAGTTGGAATCAATCAAAATAAAACTTTTCTTTGCAAGAATATAGCAAAATAAGACCGATAATCATATCACCATAGTCATGACAGACTTACTTAGATCACCTACTCAATCTATACCTCACTAGTTCAAGTATTTACTTCTGTTAATTAAGCACTTTGACCATGACAAACTAAATAACACAAGCATAATTGATTTTTATACTATATGCAATGAATAATATATATATTCAAGTAGAAAATCATGAATATTGCAAAGACACCATGATAATGTTGTTGTGGCTTGCCTTAGTGCAGAGGAGCTTCACACTCCTTCCGGATGCCTTCAAGACAAGCTTCACCTTCTGAAAATAATTCAAAATGACAAAAAGAAAATATCAAGAACACTTCTGAAAATTACCAGAAATTCTAGGTAGCAAGGAAAAATCCCATCTTGGGTGTGCTGCTAGAGTTTTCCTGTAAGAACATAATGCAAAAAGAATCAACTCATTTGGACTTATAGAATAAGAGTTAGAGCTGGTCAAAGTTCTGGTCAGAATTGGAACTAAATTTGAATTAAAAGGGAAATCCAGGTGTGTGTGTGTGTGTGGGGGGGGGTGACGTCAAAGGTGTAAAATGCCCGGGCGCCACCACTCATACCGCTTCGGGCGCGTCCTGAGTGGCAGACAGCGGGCCCCGCTGGTCAGGTCGGAGGGGGAGAGGGAGATTGACAGAGCATGGCGAGGCTCCGCCGGAGCACACGCCGGCGAAGAGGGCTCTTTGGCCAGATCCACAGGGATAAGATTGAAGAGGAGGTCGAGGCGCACCTGCCCATACCTGTAGCGTAGCTAGAGGTGGCCGGACGGGGTCGGAACTAAGCTCTCCAGCGGCGGCAGCGGGCGGGGCTCGTTGGAGTTGGATATTCTGGCGAGGCAAGGCCGGTCCAGCTGCTCCAACAGCACTAGCTCACACCAGTGGACACCACAAACACGCCTGAGGAGTCAGTGGAGCATGCATGGCTCTGTAGAGGGAGGGAGCCTAGGATGGGGACCGCCGGCAAGCTCGGGATGGGGGCGACGGCCAGAGGCCTGCCCGGCCGGGCTGCGGCTTCCTACGGGGTCATGGAGGTGTGGTGAGGTTGATTGTTGTAGCGACCAGACCTCAGATAGTCTGATCTCTGTGCATCAGTGTCATCCCTGGATCGGTAATGCTGACACGCACAGTACTTGAAGGATTTATAACAGAGTAGCAATCACACACTTATTACATCGAATGTCTCAAAAGAGAACTTATTACAATAAATATGGCTTAAGGCCATCTAAATACGATAACAACTGAAGGCTTGGAAGATAAAGTGAGTCCATCAACTCAACCGGCATCACTGAGTGAAAGATCACGACCTAAGGCACCTTACTCGTCGTCTGAAAAGTCTGCAGCATGAATGTTGCAGCCCGAAACGGGTCAGCACATGGAATATGCTGGCAATGTAACACATAGAGAGTAATGACCAGAATAAATGCTATCACTACATGCATATATGGCTGGTGGAAAGCTCTATGGTTACAGTTTTGCAGAAAGCCAATTTTTCCCTACAACAAAGGAATAAAATTTATTTAACTATCATGGTGGTTTTTGAACATTGAGAAGGTTCACCCAACTCAATCCCAATTAAGCATCATCATTAAATCTAATCAAATTATATTAAGAGTGATGAGATCCACATGATAATCCAAGAACTAGATACTCAAAACGTCCATAACTGGGGACACGGCTAACCATGATTAGTTTGTACACTCTGCAGAGGTTTGCACACTTTTCCCCACAAGACTCGAATACATTCATGGTCGGAGAAACGAGACACAGTATTTTTGAAACAATAACTCTTTACTCCGGGTGGACAGTTACACCTACTTTCCCCTACATCTGCTAGCCCACCACTGAAAGAGGTCTTGCAACTTACTCAACTATGCTAGAGCCCATAATAGCTTGTGGCTGCACACGGAAGTTTCTAGCATGAATAATCTTATGATCCCTTTGAGCCTGGGTGACGGTCCATAGGAGAATCACACGGTACCCCGGGATTTTCAAAAAATACAGGCAACACTGGGTTCCCCAGGCTCCTCAATCCACCCAGATGTGTATTAAAGTAGCCACCTTAACTTAACCATTAATTAACAAAACTCAGATCTGTCATGGATACAGTCACCCAATCCACGTCTACAAGCATAGCATAGCAATATAGGCAACGTAGAAGTGGCTCCCAAAGGTTTGATAATAAACAGGACAATAGGTACTACCTCATCTACTTCCCAAAACCCATATTTTAATCAGATCCTAACCATGCAATTGTTTGAGGATTGATCTAATGCAATAAAACTGGGTAGTAAAGAGGTATGATCAAAGTGTTACTTGCCTTGCTGCTGATGATCCGTGAAACCTAGAGACTCGTAGTAGCATGCTTCGCACTCGGGTACTCTATCGCAAACAAACAAGCATATAATTAGCACTGAACTAGAAGCACGGGTAAAACTCAAATAAGAGATCTAACCAGAAAGTTCAACTTAAGAACTCCGGTTTCCAAAAAGAATCAAATCAAACAAAGCAACGAAACTCAAACTTCGAAGGAAACAAGCTTCGTTTACTAATCTGGACTTAAGTCAACTTTCATAGTAGCAAAATCTTGTTTAAGTTTGTTAAACACAAAGAGGGCTTCGAGACGAAACTCTAGGCGCTTGAATCGCCTGATTCCGATAAACGAGCGAAAAGATAAACTAAAACGAAAATCAGGGCAGAAATCGCGATCGAAAATAATCGCGGAAAACCCTGGAAAAAGAAAAACTGACGAACAGGCTAACGAACGAACGTTCGCTGTCTGCGGCTAAACGGTGAAAATAATTCGTTAAAATGAATGAAAGAACGGGCGTTCTCTAAATAACTAAACCAAAAACATAGAACCGATATATATATATATATATATATATATATATATATATATATATATATATATATATAAAAACCGCGAGTTCTAAAAAATACGATTTCCATAGAAAATTGGCGGCGGCGGCGGCGGCCAACTACCTCGGTGGGACGGCGGTGGTGGCGGACTCGGGCGTCGGCCTTGAACTCACATTGCTGGTGGTGGTCGGATGGTGGCGGGGTCGAGGTGCAAGGAGGCGCGAGGTGAGGTGGGGCTAGGGTTAGGGTTTGGGAGTGGGTGGGCTGAGGTGGCTCGGACCTCATGGTATGACTTATAAAGGGAGACACAGGAGTCTGGCGATTACTGGCCAAGTCGGTTCGTTTTTTAATAATAATTCCGCGCAGAAAAACAAAGAAAAGAAATACTAAACGGACTCCAAAAATCCTAAAATAAATTTTCCCCGTCCTCTAAAAGTATAGCGGACAAAGTGAACATTTAATTGGGCCTATAATGCAATTTTGAAAAACGCATATTTTTCCTTATTCAAATAAAATAGTGATAAAACTCCGAATAAAAATCCTATTTGATTTTAATATTAAATCTCCAATATGCCTTTATTTTGGGAAAGTCATTTATCCCCACTCTTTTATATTTATAAAAGAAATATATGAAGAGAAAATAATTAAAATCAAACGATCTACTTTTCAAAATTTGAGAAAACTCAAATATGAAAAATAACGAAATCCCGAACTCTCTCGGTGGGTCCTTGATATGATATGCAATGATGATGTAATGTATAACATTCCAGATTGAAAATTTGGGATGTTACGAACCTACCCCCCTTAAGATGAATCTCGCCCTCGAGATTCGGGTTGACTAGAAAATAGGTGAGGGTGATCCTTCCGTAGGTCTTCCTCTCGTTCCCAGGTGGCTTCATCTTCGGTATGGTGGCTCCACTGAACTTTGCAGAACTTGATAACCTTGTTGTGTATGACTCGGCTGGCGAACTCGAGAATCTTTACTGGTTTCTCCTCGTAAGTCAAATCACTATCCAACAGAATCGCTTCCAATGGCACTGTATTTCTTAGAGGAATATTAGCCATCTCCGCGTGGCACTTCTTCAGCTGGGAAACGTGGAACATATCATGAACTCCTGACAATCCTTTGGGCAACTCCAACTTGTAAGCAACTTCTCCCATACACTCCAAAACTTTGTATGGTCCCACAAAATGTGGCGCTAACTTTCCCTTAACTCCAAAACGCTTAACTCCTCGAAGTGGGGACACTCGAAGATAAGCTCTGTCTCCGACTTCGTAAACCGTCTCTTGCTTTTAGAATCCGCATAGGTTTTCTGCCTGGATAGGGCTACCTTGAGCGTGAATCAACTTAACCATCTCTTCAGACTCTTTAGTTAAATTTGGTCCAAACAACTGACGGTCTCCAACTTCATCCCACAACAATGGTGTCCTGCACCTCCTTCCGTACAAAGCTTCAAAAGGGGCCATCTTCAAACTGGCTTGATAGCTGTTGTTGTAAGAGAACTCTGCATAGGGCAAATTGTCGTCCCAACTAGATCCATAATCTAGCGCACAAGCTCTCAACATGTCCTCTAGAATCTGATTGACTCTCTCGGTCTGTCCATCTGTCTGTGGATGAAAGGCTATACTGAAGTCTAGACTGCTGAGGGAGTCCTGGATTAGGGGGTATTCGGATAGCTGGACTATATACTTTGGCTGGATTGTTGGACTACGAAGATACAAAGACTCAAGACTGCGTCCCGTGTCCGGATGGGACTCTCCTTTGCGTGGAAGACATGCTTGGCGATTCGGATGTTAGATCTCCTTCTTTGTAACCGACTCTGTGTAACCCTAGCCCCTTCCGGTATCTATATAAACCGGAGGGTTTAGTCCGTAGGAAAAGGACAATCAGAATCATAGGCTAGCTCCTAGGGTTTAGCCTCTACGATCTCGTGGTAGATCAACTCTTGTAATACTCATATCATCAGGATCAATCAAGTAGGAAGTAGGGTATTACCTCCATCGAGAGGGCCCGAACCTGGGTAAAACATCGTGTCCCCTACCTCTTGTTACCATTAGCCTTAGACGCACAGTTCGGGACCCCCTACCCAAGATCCGCCGGCTTTGACACCGACATTGGTGCTTTCAGTGAGCATTCCTCTGTGTCATCGCAGCAAGGCTCGATGGCTCCTTCAATCATCATCAACAACACGGTCCAAGGTGAGATTTTTCTCCCTGGACAGATCTTTGTGTTCGGCGGCTACGCATCTTGGGCCAATTCGCCAGCCATCCGGAGCAGCTCGACACTCGCCCGGTCATCGTCGTTCAAACTTGAACTACATGGCCGATATCCACGGAGATTTGTTCTTCGGCGAATTCAGGCCTATGCAAGGAGCGCCAAACAGTCACGACGAGCACGGCTTAGATCTGCTATCAGACAACATTCGGTATATCTCACCTGCAGTAGCTCCGGACCTAAATCCGGGGCAGATCGCGTCGTCCGAGGACGGGTGGATGGACCCCGCCCCGAAGGCCGCATACTCATCGGTGGTAGAGCCGAACACAGACTCCACCTCTAAGGAAGTCTATGTCAACGGACCCCCGGACTTGGGCTCCGGTAATGGAGTTCACCGCTGCGGATATATTTCAGCACTCGCCCTTCGGCGACATGCTGAATTCATTAAGGTCTCTCTCTTTGTCAGGAGACTCTTGGCCGAACTATGTCCGGCCCGAGTGGGAAGCAGGCGACGAGGAAATTCGTTACCCACCCACCACCCACTTCATTTCCACTGTCGATGATTTGACCGACGTGCTTGACTTTGACTCCGAAGACATCGACGGTGTGGACGACGATGCAGGAGAAGAATAGGAACCACCGCCCACAGGGCGCGGGACAACCACCTTCTCGTATGATATATATATGATGGACACCCCCAAAGAAACCAATGGCGATGAGGCAACAGAGGATAACCCCTTACGGAAGAAATCAAAGCATGGGCGTCATCCGCGCCGCTCTGAGCCCCACCACAGCAATACCGGCACAGGAGACGAAAACAATCCGGATGGTGCCGAAAATGAATACAATCCCGATCAGGCCGCCTTCGAGCAGGCCGAATAGGAAGACGGGCATATTAGCCCAGATGAAGAGGTGATGGACGGATACTCGGAGGAGGACAACCACATGCGTCCCTCCGAAGACGAGGTGAGCCTCGGCGACGATGAATTCGGCTTGCCTGAGGATCCCGTAGAGCAGGTTTGCTTCAAGCGACGGCTTATGGCCACTACAAGAAGCCTGAAAAAGAAGCAGCAGCAGCTCCAAGCTGACCAAGATCTGCTCACAGACAGATGGACTGAGGTCCTGGTAGCCGAGGAATACGGACTCGGCGCCCCACGAAAGGGTACCCAAAGCACAAGTTGCTACCTCAACTTGAGGAGGAGGTCCTAAAGCCCACACCCCGACGCCAATACATCACGATCCGGGGCAATATGCAGGAAATGCGAGACAACATCCATAAACTTCGATGCAACAAAAATAAGCATCACAAAAATAACGATGACACCCAAGACACGGTAGTCGATGCCGGATTCCGCGGCTCCCAGTCTGATCAGCGGAAAGAGAACAATTCAGGCCCATCCGGCCCAGGCAGCACACTCGACCACCTATGTCAAATTCATGGTACCCCCGGCACGGCAGGTAATCATACCAATAGAGAATGCCGGATCTTCAAAACAAACCAGCCGATCGTGCGCCGGAAACAATAAGAAGGGGTCTCAAAGCTATGAAGACAACGAGGAGCCCAGACCATCAAACATTATGAGGAAAAGAAAATTCTCCGCAAACCAACAAGGCGAACGTGATAAAGACCACCCACATCCCCAAATGGGAACGAATGTGTACTCCTCGGGATGCCGACTCAACAATACAAGTCACCCCACGATACAAAAATACGGCCAATCATCTCCGATCACACAGACCGTCTAGCCAATTTCAACCATGGCAATTCAGTTGCACTTATCCTCGACCCAATAGTTAGTGGGTTCCACCTCACACGAGCCCCTATTGGCATAAACAGCAGCCCAAACTTGCTGCGCCAGGACACAGTGCACCAGATAGGTATTGATCGCTCGAGGATCAAACCCACTAAAAACACCTTCTCGAGATGTCGTACCAGGTGTAGTCAGTTTTACAGGCCCACCACCCTGGAGGTTGTCTTCGGATCACCAAAAAATCACCATGCCGAAGAATAAGTCTTCGACATTGTCCCCTTATACAGTAACTATTACGTACTGCCGGGACAAACCGCATTGGCTCGATTCAACGCGGTACCACACCATGCCATGCCCACGTGACATAGTCACAATTACGGGCAAGGCCGAACTCCACCCCGACACTGGAAAGTATACCGCCATTGAGGTAGCGAGTTGTGCCTTTCTATCGAACCTCGATTCGATAGCCAACCCCCCGGACACCAACAAAGGAGTCCGAGCTACTTTACGGCATGATAGCCCGGCTCGACCAAGCTCCAATCAAGCACTCCGGCATAAGCTGGAGAGGGCCCTGCGGTTCAACCACCCTATGACACACAAATGTCTCTAAGCATTTTCTTTGCAGGCTCACTTTTGCGCAGAACAGGACTGGCGACATGGAATCAGCTTGGATGCACAAAGAGGGAATACACAAATATTCCCCAAGAAGACAATCCGTATACACTTCGGATCCGCACACAGCTTCCTCCCGCTCGGTCGCGACAGGTTCCGCCAGGGTACCTCCTTTTATAGCATAAACCGTACTCATACGCATAGACGTGTCACTCCACTACAACATGTAGAGTTATATGACACTTACCGACCGTCATTCCTCATTGATGCCTTTTTTCGTCATAACGGCACCCGCACATAGTGTCATGCCCCACTACGCCAGGGGCTTCATTGTACCCATAATATGGCAACAAAGTCCGGCCACCTTATCGGTCGCTCGGCACCCCGAACTTATAGCACTATATGCATAAGCTCCGAATCATGTCTTGGGTCATTAGTTGGGTTTGCCCGTCTCCCATGTTTTGGTACCTTACATTCCGCTCCATCGGCTAAGGTAGTGCTGGGAGAACTACGCTGGTTGTGTCCCGGTTCTTCCGGATGAGCACCTCAGTAGAGAAAGCCGAAAACTGACTGTCATGATACGGCGAGAGCTGGTCAGCTGTTCGAGAGGTTGTAAAATCTTTAAGGATTTATTCCGCATAATGCCATAACAAATGCAGAGTGCGACGGATCGGTCTTTCGATCAGGCGCTGTTAGAGCCCCTCGTACGGTCTTCCGAACACCAAGGGCTGCGCCTACCATACTCGAATTCCTATGGCTAAGTGAGAGTGATAAAGCCCTATAGTCCGATTGCCTAGTTCCTGTGATGAACACCTCCTTCAAGGACCCAAAAATGGGATAAAGAGTGTTCAGGTATGTCCCGAACACCCCCGTACTTTCTACACGGGGGCAGAAGACGACGACTGGCCAACTCTCAGGATTCATATATATCAAACGGCCGCACAGGAAGAAAAACTTTCATATAACAGGCAATAAATAATAAAAGTGCCAGTATTCCGCATTACAAAGGACAGCATGACTATCTTCAGGGAAATATAATGTCTTTGGTACATTATTCCGACACAAGGCGGGCTACTTTTAGGACACCATCGTAACATAATTCGGGCTTGCGGTGCTCCTTACCCTCCGGAGGTCCCTCAGTCATCAGCTTTTCAGCATCAAGCTTCCCCCAGTGCGCTTTCACATGGGCAAATGCCATTCGTGTACCTTCTATACAGACCGACCGCTTAATGACTTCGAGCCGAGGGCAAGCACAAACAATCCGCTTCACGAGTCAAATAATCGCTGAATTGGCTCACACCACACCGTGACAACTAAGTCCATGGCTAGTTTGGCCGCCTGGTGCAGTTCGATCAGTTGCTTCAGCTGATCGACAAATGGCACCAGATAATTCGACGCCAAATACTGCGACCAAAAATGCTTTTCCACAACCTTCTTCTCCTCAGCCCGGTAGAATTGAGCAGCATCAGATATGCTGCATGGAAGATCCGCAAACGCCCCTAGAGAAATAAAAATTTAATTTGTCACTTTGAATTTCTCCTGTTGCTACATAAAAATCGCTTTAAAAGAAGCCTTACCAGCCGCAATCCTCCTCACCTCCTGAATGTCCTTCAGAGCACCTCGGTCTTCCTCCCGAACATCATTTGCAGCTTGGAGAGCTTGGGCAAGTTCGGATTCTTTCCCTGCTAGACTCTGCTCCAAAGTCTCGCTTTTCTTCACGGCCTCCATGAGCTCTTGTTCATCTTCAATGACCCTGGCCTTGCGCCTCTCGCGAAGAGCCTGCTCCGCAGCGGCCTTCTTGTCGGCTTCGGCCATAGCCTTTTTAGCGCCTCAATTTCGGCATTTGCTCCTGGAGCACACAATACCAATAATTTCATCAGACACAACTACTCATTTGTGCTAAACTTATCAAGGTTTCGACAACCTTGCTTGTCCTCCAACTGCTTCTTCACTCAGTCAAGTTCTTCTTCGGCCCGCTCCAAACTCTGCTTTAGTCCGGACACTTCCACAGTATGAGAGGTGGCCGTCGCTACAGACGCATGTTTATAAACGAAGAGATATATGTCATTAACTGAGTCTCTTGCGAAGCGGAAATTTGATCCCCTGTCGGGCTCTCTCTTTCACCGGACAGTGCATCAGGGGCTACTATCCATACTATGACAATCTTCAAAGGTTCCTAAAACATACCTCAAAGCCTTTTATAAGGCTGATGCAAGATTCATTCAGTCCCCTCTCAGCGGACCGAATCTTTTCAATCACCGCACCCATAAGGGCGCGATGTTCATCGACGATGGAAGCACTCTTTAGCGCTATCGATAAGCTATCCTGCAGCTCTGGTTGGACAGAGGTTGCTGGCGGAGCGGGCTCGCCTCCTTTCATCAAGGGGGGCTGCCTGCCAGATCCTGGAGCCTCAAAGGTCTCCGGGACCGTGTCCGGCTGTGGGCCGAATCCAAGATCACCCCCGCCGTCGACGCTCATGGGAACCGTTCCTCCCGTGTATCTGGCCCCAGAGGTGTGCCCTCCCTGGTCTGGGTCCTGCTGGGACGACACCTCGGTGTCACGCCCAGGCTTCGGGGAAGGAGCCTCCGGAGGCGTCTCGCTCTCCAGGGCATCTGAGCTCAGCAAATTCTCTGATGAGGACTGTTCGGCGCGAGACCTTGCCGGGCTGCACAAAGTATGGTGCAAGTTAAAATATTACACCTTAGTAATCCTGGGCATGTGAGCGTGTTCGGATTTCGTGTACTCACGATTACTAGGGGCTGGGCCCTGGGATCCCACTCCGGGCTGCTACTGGTAGCCGCGGTGGACACCTCTGGAAGGGGATTTCTTCCCCTCCTTGGCGATTCGGCCTCCAAGGATGAGGTGGCCGTCCTTTTCTTTCGTCCCCCCATGGAGGACTCGTCTTCTTCCTCCTCCTCTTCATCTTTGGAGGAAGGATGGGCATTGGAGTCTTCGGATTTTGTGATCGAAGCACCGCAGTGACGGAGGCCGCTCCGGGTCTCCTTGGCCTCCTTCAAGGCCTCTTTCTTCGGCGCCTTGTAAGGCGCTGGGACCAACATCTTCCTTAGAAGTGGTCCTGCCAGTTCTTCTGGCAGCGGGGCCAGACAATGTATCCGCCCTGCCTTCTTCGTCCATTCTTGGGGTAATTGTGGAAAGCATGATAAAGCGTCTCCCTCGGGATATGCCAGCTAAACATGGATGGACAGAACATAGCGATAACTTACCGGAATGGCGGGGCGGGACAGTTGATACCCACAGTCCTAGGCGGAGTCTGGCCACGGTTTGCCGGACTTGAAGAGCACCTTCCAGATATCCTTGTGTGAGGAGCCGTAGAGCTCTCGCAGGGTCTGGTGCTCGGCCGGATCGTATTCCCAAAAATTACAGGTCCGGTGTTGGCAAGGAAGAACGAGGCAAACTAACATCACCTGGACTACATTGACGAGTTTGACGTCCTTGTCTACCACGCCCTTGACACGCGTCTGGAGCACCGACAGCTCATCAGACGAGGACAAGTTCAGGCCCTTCTTGGCCAGGACGTGAGCCGCAGGGGGGCTCCAGATCTGAATTTGGGAGCAGCGGTCCACTTTTTGCCACGCGGCTCAGTGATGTAGAACTACTGCTGCTGCCACTCCTTGATGGAATCATTGAAGGTGCCTGTCGGCCATGTGACCTTGGGCATCTTTCTAACCATGGCGCCTCCGCACTCGGCATGCTCGCCGTTCACTACCTTGGGCTGCACATTGAAGATCATCAGCCATAAGCCGAAGTGTGGCGAAATTCGGAGAAAGGCTTCACACGCGACGATAAAGGTTGAGATGTTAAGGAAGGAATTAGGGGACAGATCATGAAAATCAATCCCGTAATAAGACATGATGCCGCGAACAAATGGGTGAGACGAAATGAGGAAGAAACACAACCCTCTCGTGAGGTTCTGGATTAGGGACGATCTGTCCCGCCGTCGGAAGACGATGGCCGATTTTCTTGGCCAAGTACCCGGCCTCTCGAAGCTTTTTGATATCCTTCTCCTGGACGGTAGAGGCCATCCACTTGCCTCCTGCTCCGGATCCGAACATCTTCGGAGAACCTCTTTTTGGTGGAGAAGACGAGTGCTTGGGCGCTAGGGCTCAAGCGTAAGGGAATGGACGAGCGGAAGGAAAAGGTGTGGGTAAATAGGAAGAGGCCTTATCTCTTTATAGAGGCAATAAAAACTTTTGCGCCTCCCTACTTGCCTGATGGAACCTGCTCGTTCCCCACTCGCCGCGATTGGCGGTACGGTTGGGCTACCCGCACCCGTATTGATGAAAGTCCCGTGATAAGGGGCGCACGATCTCTACTTCGACAAGACGTGCCCAGGAAACCGCCTCGCAATATGCACAACAGCTGGTTGATAAACAGTTCGGGTAAGGACCAGACCACAATGTGATATCGGGTTATGAAAAATATATCAGCGGATTCGGTTTGTGGAATATAGCTCTCTCTATGGTGGTATGTGAAAATCGTCTTGCAGAGCCGGACACAATTTAAATGTTCGAGATTTACTTTGGAGTAATCGGAGATGGAACCTGCCCTGCAATGCCGAAGATAATCTGCGCGCCGGACTCATCGTCATTGAAGCCTGGTTCAGGGGCTACTGAGGGAGTCCTGGATTAGGGGGTATTCGAACAGCCAGACTATATACTTTGGCCGGACTGTTGGACTATGAAGATACAAAGACTCAAGACTTCGTCCTGTGTCCGGATGGGACTCTCCTTTGCGTGGAAGACAAGCTTGGCGATTCAGATGTTAGGTCTCCTTCTTTGTAACCGACTCTGTGTAGCCGTAGCCCCTTCGGTGTCTATATAAACCGGAGGGTTTAGTCCGTAGGAAAAGGACAATCAGAATCATAGGCTAGCTCCTAGGGTTTAGCCTCTACGATCTCGTGGTAGATCAACTCTTGTAATACTCATATCATCAAGATCAATCAAGCAGGAACTAGGGTATTACCTCCATCGAGAGGGCCCGAACCTGGGTAAAACATCGTGTCCCCTGCCTCCTGTTACCATTAGCCTTAGACACACAGTTTGGGACGCCCTACCCGAGATCCGCCGGTTTTGACACCGACACCTGGTACCCAAAGTTTCGTGCAACTAATTCCAGAACTTTGAGGTAAACTAGGTTCCTCTATCTAATACAATGGTCTTCGGAACTCCATGTAGACATACGATCCTGGTCATGTATATCTTTGCCAGCTTAGCACTGGTATAAGTGGTCTTCATTGGAATGAAATGAGCTACCTTTGTCAAACGATCGACTACAACCCATATCGAGTCATAGCCTGAATGAGTCCTGGGTAACCCCGTGATAAAATCCATGCCTATCTTATCCCACTTCCATTCGGGTATCGGCAATGGCTGTAGCAATCCAAGTGGCTTCTGATGCTCTGCCTTCACTCTCTGACATACATCACAGACTGCTACATACTCCGCAATATCCTTCTTCATTCCGGTCCACCAGAAACTATCCTTAAAATCCAGATACATCTTGGTATTTCCTGGGTGAATCGAATACGGCAAATCATGGGCCTCCTGCAGAATCAACATCCTGATCTCCTGATCATTGGGCACATATATGCGGTCCTCAAACCATAAGGTATCATGCTCATCCTCACGAAATCCCCTAGACTTAACTTTGCTCATCCTTTCCTTTGTCTCGGCAACCTCCTTGTTTTTCTTCTGAGCTTCTCTGATCTTATCCATCAAAGTGGGATGAATTTCCAATGCTGCTACATAGCCTCTCGGAACTATTTCCAAACATAGCTCACGAAGATCCTCTGCTAACTCCTGGGGTAACTCTCCGGTCATGAGTGTATTGACATGACTCTTGCGGCACAACACATTAGCTACTACGTTGGCCTTTCCGGGATGATAATGCAATCTCATATCGTAATCCTTAATGAGCTCCAACCATCTCCTTTTCCTGAGATTCAACTCCTTCTGCGGGAAGATATACTTCAAACTCTTGTGATCCGTGTACACCTCACAATGGTTTTCCATGAGAAAATGTCTCCATGTCTTCAACGCATGCACTACGGCTGCAAACTCCAAATCATGTGTAGCATAGTTAAACTCATGGGGTTTAAGCTGTCGTGAGGCATATGAAACAACTCTTCCCTCCTGCATAAGCACTGCTCCAAGTCCTCGACGAGAAGCGTCGCAATACACTTCATAATCCTTGCGTTGATCTAGCAGAATCAACATTGGTCCTGTAACCAAACGTTTCTTCAACTCCAGGAAACTGGCCTCACATTCTTCAGTCCATTTGAACTTGGTGTCCTTCTTCAACAACTCCATCGTGGGCTTTGCAATCTTCGAGAAGTTCTCAATGAACCTCCGGTAGTATCCTGCGAGTCCAAGAAAACTCCGGATCTCTCCAACTGACGTGGGTGCTTCCCAATTTGTCACAGTGACAACTTTGGTGTGGTCTACTGCTATTCCTTCTCCAGATATAACATGTTCGAGGAATCCAACTGCCTTCAACCAAAACTCACACTTGCTGAACTTGGCATATAACTGATGTTCTCTGAGCTTTCCAAGTACCAAATGCAAATGCTCCTTATGCTCCTCTCCATTCTTCGAGTAAACTAATATGTCAGCAATGAACACCACGATGAACTTATCCAAAAACTCCATAAACACATTGTTCATCATGTTCATGAAATAGGCAGGTGCGTTAGTCAGACCAAATGACATAACGGTATACTCATATAGCCCGTACCTTGTGGTAAAAGCTGTCTTAGGTATATCCTGCTCTCGGATCTTCAGCTGGTGGTATCCTGATCGCAGATTAATCTTGGAAAATACTTTAGCTCCTTGCAACTGGTCAAACAAATCATTGATCATCGGCAGTGGGTATTTGTTCTTGATTGTCACTTCATTCAATCCACGATAATCAGCAACCATTCTCAACAATCCATCCTTCTTCTCCATTAGAAGCACCGGTGATCCCCAAGGTGATGAACTTGGGCGAATATAGCCTTTACCCAGTAACTCCTTAATCTGCTTCTTAATTTCCTTCAAATCCTTTGCGGGCATCCTGTACGGTCTCTTAGATATTGGCCCTATGCCTGGCAAAATCTCAATCAAAAACTCAATGTCTCTATCCGGTGGCATGCCTGGCAACTCTTCTGGAAATACATCAGGGAAATCCTTCACCACTGGTACTTCCTCCTGTACAACTCCTGATAAGGAATTCACTTGAGTCCTCTTCGGCACATGCCGGGATACATACTTAATCCTTCTTCCTTCTGGGGTGGTGAGCAAAATCGACTTACTGGCGCAATCGATGTTTCCTCCATACATCGATAGCCAATCCATACCCAAAATCACATCCAAACCTTGTGATTCCAAAATTATCAGGTCTGAGGGGAAAAGATGCCTACCTATGGTCAATGGCATCTGAAAACATCCTTGGCTTGCCATATACTCCGCTCCTGGCGAGCTTACTAACATAGGTGTTCTAAGAACTTTGGTGGGAAATTTATACTTATCCACAAATCCCCTTGATATGTATGAATGTGATGCACCAGTATCAAAAAGAACGATTGCAGTAAATGACTTAACCAAAAACTTACCTATTACTGCATCTGGCTGGGCTTCAACCTCCTCCACGTTAACGTGGTTCACTTGTCCCCTGTTGAAAGGGTTAGGCTTCTTCCCAGAGCTTCCATTGCCATTTCCATTCTTAGCTTCAATACATTCATTGGCATAATGTCCAGTCTTCTGGCACTTGTAGCAAGTAATGTGACTTAGATCCTTCTTGGTGGGCGTTGCTGGGTTGGAACGGTTCTGGCCGTTGCTTCCTGCATTACCATTCCCATTCTTGGGGCCACTATGGTTGTGCGAAATTCCTCCATTGTGGTTGCGACCTCCATGGTTATGCTGAAAAGGTCCTCCCGAGTTCGGGGTAAAACGGGGCCGCTGCTGAGCTCTAGAATTGTACTTCCCTTGTCCATACTTCCTCTTACGGTTGTCAATCTACTGCTGCTTCCCTTCAATCATGAGAGCTCTATCTACCAACTCCTAGTAGTTGTTGAAGGTTGCCACCATCAACTGCATGCTCAGCTCATCATTCAGTCCTTCTAGAAACTTCTCCTGCTTAGGTGCATCTATAGCAATGTCATCTGGGGCATAATGTGCTAACTTAATAAAATCATCCACATACTAGCCAACGGTACGTCCTCCTTGGTGCAAGTTGTGAAAGTCACACTTCTTCATGGCCATAGATCCTGCTGAAACATGGGCAGTATGGAAAGCCTGCTGAAATTGGTCCTGTCGGTGTACTAAGGTAGGGGTACCTCAGTACCCCAACTTGTGCACGGGCAGTTACAAACCCAGCACTGGATCAACCACATGCTTGCCGGAGACCATTCCCCGCTCCATATCAAGCCATTCAAGAACAAAGTGAACAAGACAGAAGATCGAGACCCGGCAAGCTGGAGCTTGCCGGAAGGCCATTTCAGTGCTCAAGATTACACCACTCAAGCAAGGCCCCATGAGAGGAGCTCGTCGGAAGACTAGAAGATTACATCGTAAAGACACGCCTCGGCGCCGCATGCGTCTCGGCGAGGGCCCGGAGCGGCAAGTTACAGAGCCGGCAGCTCCCTGCCCGCAAGCTCCCTGCCCGCAAGATCAAGACCCCGCAAGGCGCTTGCCGGGAGAGCTGCGCCAGGTGCTCAAGCGCTCCAGCTCATCCGCCCACGCGTCCTGGGCCTTTCCAGAACGCGTGGCGGATGGTCAGTGCAGCCTGGGGACACGGCATTTCACGGTGGTGGATCCATCGCCGTGGCGACGGAGACGCAAGGGCGGGAGCTTTTGGGTCGACGGCGACGGCATTAAATGCCCTTGTCCCCTCTGTCAAAAGTAGGTAGAAACCACTGCTCATGCAATCGTAGCTTCACTATTCCCGACTGCTCCAACTACCACCTCTTTTACCTTTTACCCCTTTCTCCTACGTTGACACCTGTCGGTGACCCCTTGCACTATAAAAGGAGGCCCATGCACAACGTAGAGGGGGTTCGGAGGTTCGGATCCTGGGCAACTCTCGCGCCTTGAGATTCGGCTAGTTCAACTCACCCAACGCCACACCACCATACGCTCGCATTCTTGAGCGGGATCAAATATAAACACAAATGCAGCAGTAGGGTTTTACGCGACCATCGCGGCCCAAAGCTGGGTAAAAATCCGGCCCGCGTGCTCGCCTCGATCCGCTCTCAGGCCTCCTCCGCCTCGCATCGCACTCACGAAGGGCCCCGCCCCATAGGTGTCCGCGGCGGCAGAATTCCCCTGCATCTTTGGCGCGCCAGTAGGGGCGCCGAGGTTGTGCGGACTGATCCGGCGCCCTGCTGGCGCATTTCGCCATCAACCTCTCCACTTTCACCAGCGACTTCGCCAACAACTACGCTATGGCCCGAAGACGAGGGCTTGAGGTTCTGCAACCCGTCTGCGTTTCACCCGCCGCCACCGGAGCCAGCGGTGGGCGGAGGGGACGCCGACGGAAGGATGGTCGCCGCCAAGACACTCGCGGCGCCACCGCATCGAGGACGGGGCGGGTGACCGCGCTTCGTCTCCGCGGATCCACGCCCATCTCAACAAGACGGCGACCAGCAGCGCCATACCACGGAGGTGGTATCCGCCGGGCAAGGACACGCCGGAGGGTCGCGGACGCCTGTGCCAACGCCCGACACGGCAAAGCGGCGGCACCGGGAGGACCTGCTCCTTCTAACACCGTTAGGAGTCCGAGCCTACCCGCGCCTCGCACCGCCGCTCCCCTCCCTCCACTCCGCGAAAGCGCTCGTAAGGGCGAATCGCCGACTTCCTCCGGCGGCGGACAAGGCCAAGACCGAGGGCTACCATCAAGAGCTGGTCGCCGCCAACAACGACCCTTCGCAGAGCCGCGGCTCGCGCCGCTGCAAGCCGAGAAGACGGCTAACGGCGACAAGGCCGCTGGGGGTGCAACCTCAGTGCACTCCCCGCCGCAGAGGCAAAAGACGCCGTCCCGCGGGAACCACGCCGGCGACGGCTCCACGGCGTCGTCAGATCCGCGGGCTCGTCGGGATCAACGCCAGGTCCTCGACGACCGGCGACAAGAAGACGCTCGGACCACGATCGAGCGCCGCCGAGAAACTCGGCGACAATCAGACCAGAGAGCTGGAAACGTTGTCGACACATACGCTACCGGGCGAGCGAGCGACTTGTCAGACGCTGCAGGTTGCCCTGCGTTCACCCGCGAAGCTGCGGCGTCCCAATGGCCCAGCATGAAAACTTCAAGCCCGACGCATCGAAAAGTACGACGGCAAGACGCACCCTCGGAGTTCTCAAGATCTACACCATCGCGGTGCAGGCTGCCGGGCGCGATGACAAGATTTCGGCGAACTACTTCCGCTGCGTGCTTAGGCCGAACGCTCGTTCTTGGCTTATGCACTTGCCGAAGGCTCCATTTCTTCTTGGGCCGACCTTTGCCATCAGTTTGTTGGCGCCTTCACGGCGACCACAAACCACACGGCCAGGAGAGCGACCTCCACATTTTGGCCCGTAGGAAGGAGAATCCCTGCGCAAGTATATCCAACGCTTCAGCCGTGTGCAACACAACATCCTCGATGTCCACCGCGCGGTTATCGCGACGTTCCACCGAACGTCGCGAACCGCCGCATGCGTGAAGAAATGGCGATGACCAAGATTCGGATGTCACGAGCTCTATGCTCGCCGGCGACAAGACGCTGAAGAGGGAGGAGACTCCCCGGGGAGGATGCTGACGCAGGAGGAAGCGATAGCAACGACAACGCCCCGGCAAACAAGAGCCGGCGGCGGAACAGCCGAGGGAAGAACAAGAAAGAGGTGCTTGCCGTCGAGAAGTCCGGCAAGGAGGCTCCCGCCAAGCAAACACGGGGTTGCTTCTCCGGCAAGGAACCTACCCCGGTAGCGGCAGCCGACAAGCAGGGCGGCTCCGACAAGCAATACTGCAAAATCCACCGCACCAAGGGCCACGACCTCACCAACTGCAAGCGCGTCGAGTACCTCGTCGAGCAGCAGAAAGCTGAGTACGAGAGGCGCGACAAGGAGAAGGCCCAAGGTGGCGGAGGAGAACCGAGCAAGAAACGGCCGTTCAATGGCCGGGGAGAGCGTTGCGACAAGGCCAAGCAGCGGCAAGGTGATCGACCTCCCCGGGGCCGCGACAAAGACGAAGAAGATGACGATGAAGACATGGAGGATGAGGATGATAGTGAGCGGGAGTTCCAGAAGGCCACGGAGGTCCTGTGCGTCGACGGCGGCGCTCTCAAGCACACCTCCCACCGCCAGCTAAAGCAAAGGTGCGTGAGGTGAACGCAGCTGAGCCGCCTCGTGGAGTCGCGCAGCTCCTCAAATGGTCCGCACGCCCATCATTTTTGATCTTGAGGATCACCCCACCGCACCATCAGCGGTCGGGTGCTTGCCGATGCTGGTCTCACCCACCATCCGCAACCTCAAGGTCACCAAAATGTTGGTTGACGGCGGGCCGGCCTGAACTTGATCTCCTCTGCTGTGATCGAGAAACTCCAAATTCCGATGACGAGCTCAAGAGACCGGTTCTTTCCAAGGAATCAACCCGGACAGAGCAAGCCCAAGGAAAGATCACTCGCCGGTGACCTTTGGCGGGAGCTCAATTTCAGGATCGAAGCGATCACTTTCGACGTCGCCGATATTCCGCTGCCGTATAATGGAATACTCGGCCGTCCGCCGCCAAGTTCATGGCGGCTTTCACTATGCGCATAACGATTAAGATGCCGGGCCGATAAGCGTCATCACTATCCACGGCGATAGGAAGGATGCACTTATCAGCACCGACAAGATCTACTGGAAGCGGCAGCCGCGCCGACAAGAATACACTTGCTACTGAAGCTCCGGGGAAGAAGACAAAGACCAAGTTCGCAAGTGCTCGGGGCCCACTCCGCAACCGCACCTCTTCGAGTGTCTGCGCCGCCGAGGACGCACCATCGAGCTCCACCGCAAGAGTAAGAAGGAATGGCCGCTCCACCGCAACCAAGAAGGTGCCCGCCAAGGAGGACGGCATCGGTGGTACCTTCACCATCGCCACGCTTGACAACAAATAGGAAAGGCCGCTCGTTGCCTTCCCCGGGCGAATGTCGATGTGTTTGCATGGCAACCGTCCCGACATCCCCGTGTTCCTGTGAAGGTGATTGAGCACAAGCTTGCCGCTTGCCCTCATGCGCGCGCCCATCAAGCAAAAAAGTAAGGAAGCAAGCCATGGAGCGCCAAGAATTCATCAACAAGAAATCAAGAAACTAGAGGCAGCAGGCCTAGTTAGAGGTGTAATCCATCCGACATGGTTAGCAAACCCGCTTGTCGTGGCGTAAGGCCAATGGGAAGTGGAGATCGTATAGACTTCACCGATGTGAATAAGGCATGTCCCAAGGATCCATTTCCCTTGCCACAGACGACGGATCGTTGACTCCATCGCCGGATGTGAGCTACTCGCTTTCTTGATGCATATTCAGGCTATCACCAGATTTTCATGGCCAAAGAGGATGAAGAGAAGACTGATTCATCACTCCATGTGGCACATATTGCTTCATACGCATGCCATTTGGTCCAAGAATGCGGGATCAACGCTTGCAAGGGTAGTGTATAATCGCTTTTGAGCCACGATCCACGTAAATGTAGAAGCTACATGGATGATATCGTGGTGAAGAGCAAGAGCAAGGATACGCTGATTCAGGATTTAGAAGAGACATTTCGAACCTCGCGCAAGATCCAGCTTAAGTTGAACCCCGAGAAGTGCGCTTTGGGGTCCCTCCGCAAGCTTCTCGGTTCTTTGTGTCGCAGAGGGATTGAAGCCAACCCCGACAAGATTAAAGCCATTGAGCAGATTGAAGCCCCGGCGGGTCAAGGATGTCAAGGCTCATTTGGATGTGTGGCCGCCCTCGGTGAGGTTCATTTCAAAGTCTGCAGAACGCGCCTCTACCTTTCTTCAAAATCTTGAAGAAGGCGGGTCCCATGAAGTGGACTCCGAAGGCAGGGCAGCGTGCAAGATTTGAACGGTACCTATCCTCCGCTTCCAATACTTGTCGCACCTGCACCACGTGGAGAGGTTGTTGCTATATCTAGCGCAACCAACCAGGTGGTTAGTGCTGCTTACCGGTAGCGGAGAGGAGTCCGACGAGGAGGCCACACCCCGGCAAGCTTAATCCAAATGACAAGCGGGGCTGCCCGGCAAACTCGGCCCCGACAAGGCAACTCACAGAACAAGATGAGGTGCGGAAGAAGATGGTGCAACGCCCAGTTTATTTTGTAAGCTCCCTCCTCCAAGGGCTAGATCAAGATACTCGTGTGCAAAATTGCTTTTCGCCTCCTCATGGCCTCGAGAAAGTCGCGCCATTACTTTCGTGCACACGAGATAACAGGGTCACCGCTTTCAATGAGAGGATATTACACAACCCGTAACAACAGCAGGATCGCTTGAGTGGGCACTGAGCTGTCGAGCTTTGGACTCAAGTTTGAAAGTACTTCACCATACAGAGCCGAGCTTTGGCGTAATTCATAGCAGAATGGACCCCAACACCGATGAGGAAATCCAAGAGACAAGTGCACCAGACAGAAGCAACAAGTGAATGGGTAATGTACTTTGACGGCGCCTTCTCACTGCAAGGCGCCGGCGTGGTACTCATCGCGCCCACCGGAGAGCACCTCAAGTATGTTATCCAGATGCACTTCCTAAGGGAGCAAGCAACAAACAACACCGCTGAATATGAAGGTTTGCTCGCCGCCCTCGTGGATTGCGGCCGAACTTGAGATCAAGAAGTTGATTAAAGGGGAGATTCTCGGTTGGTGGTCCGCAAGTTAACAAGAGCTATCGAGCCCATTAATGGAAGCTTATGTCGATGAAGTGAGGAAGCTAGAGGAGCACTTTGAAGGTTTGCAGATGGAGCATGTTCCAAGAGCTCGTAATGAAATTGCAGATGGCCTTTCAAAGTGTGTCACGATGAAGTTACTCAGGAACCGGGACCTTCTTGCTCAAGCTGACTCAACCATCCGTGACACCATCGGTTGGGCAATCCAAGAAGAGAAAGTTGGTCTCCGCGACTACCGCCGGGCGGATCTCCCCGAGGCCGCCGCCAAGGTCCCCAAGATCAACGACTGTAACGCCGAGGAACAGTTTGCTCCTGCAGATCCTCTGATATGTACAGCTGAAGCAAGTGTTCCCGACAAGCCTTGCCTCGGCGAAGCTTGCCGGGGACCTTCAGCTCCGCAAAGCCAGGGATCCTTGCCGAGAAGCCGAGGTTCCCGCAGCGCCCTCATGCCTTTAGTCCTTGCCGCTGAGCCCCGAGCTCCGGCATGGGCGCAGCAGATCGTCTGCTTCTCAGAACCGAGAACTTCCCGACGATCCGGAAGAAATAGAAAAGATAACAAGACAGTCAAGTATGTACCAGTTCGTGGACAACGAGCTGTATGTAAGAAGGCTCAATGGTGTCGATCAAGTGTATCTCCAGGAAGATGGATGTAAGCTGCTGGCGTAAATACACGGAGGCATATGCGGCCACCACATTGGCGCAAGAAGGGCACTTGCCGAAAGCTTTCCGGCAAGGGTTCTTTGGCAAGAAGCCCTCCAAGATGCAATCGCACTAGTAACCAAGTGTGAAGCGCAAGGCCCATGCAAAGCAGATCCATCACCCAGCTCAAGCTCTCCAAACGATCCCTTTATCCCGCCCTTCTCGGTCCGGGGCTCGATATCCTCGCCCCTTCCCGTGTTGCCGGGGCTTTGAGTACTTGTACGTGGCAGTCGACAAGTTCACAAAGTGGCCGTAAGTGGAGCCAAAGAGAAAGGTGATAGCACAATCAGCGGTCAAGTTCTTCAGTCGATCGTGCCGCTTCGAATCCCTAACAGGATTATCACCGACAACGGTACGCATTCACTAGTCGCACCTTCATGCACACGTCCGAGACCTTGGCACTAAGGTCTGTTTCGCTCGCTGCTCACCCGAGGAGCAACGGCTCAAGGAGAGGGCCAATGCTGAAGTGCTGCGGACTCAAGACAAGAACTTTCGGCAGTGCGCGGCGCGGAAGAAATTGATAGAGGAGCTGCCGCGGCTCTTTGGTCAATCGAACGACACCAAATCGAGCCACCGCGGACACCTTTTGCTCTAGTTTATGGAGCGTAGCAGTTCTCCCACGGAACTCGTGATACGGATCTCCTCGGTGCTCGCTATGATGAGCTCGAGCAAGAGCAATCAAGGCAAGATGACGCGCTGTTCGAGGAGGGACGCTCCTCTGTGCTGCAGACGAGCTGCTCGATACCAAGAAGCCCTGCGCCGCTACCATAGCCGCAAGGTTAAAGCCAGAGTCTCGAGGAAGGCGACCTTGTTCTTCGCGTGTTCAATCCGCCAAGAATTCCAACAAGTTGACGCCGGCGGGAAGGCCCTTATCGGTGAGACAAGTCACGAGGCCCGGTGTCATGTCCGCCTCGAGACCGAAGAAGGCTTACCAAAGGAGCAACTCCGGAACATAGAGCATCTTCGCAAGTTTCATCCATAAGGCGCGGTTGCCGTGATCCGTTCCGGCAACCACCTTTTGTACATGCTTTGCCGCTGTTGCATGTAACCCCTTTGTACAAAGCCGGGCGCAGACCCCGTGCACTAGCAAAGCGCGGTTGCCGTGATCCGCTCCGCAACCACACAATTGGTACAGCTTTGCCGCTGCATGTAACCCTTGTACAAAGCCGGGCGCAGACCCCGTGCACTAGTAAAAGCTCCTGTGTTTTGCGCTATTTGCCTTTTGCATGCTTTTCTCTGCAATTTGCATGTGTTATTTGGCATCTTTTGTGCGACACACGTATCCGGTAAGCAATGGCGTGCCGAAAGGCCGTATGCTGGTTTCCCTTTTTTCTTTCCTTACTTTTTAAGCAGAACAAACGTTCCTCGCGCACAAGTTTGCCGGGGGGGAAGGAAGTGGAGGATGAACCAAGTGCCGTTCAAGAAAGAGAAGCTCACCGAATCACGAAAGCTAAGTTGAATTTGAGCAGTTTGAAATTTTAAGTTGCCTCCCTTGAACGATCACACTTTGTATGGAAAACTTATGCTCGGAGGAACCTACCCGTGGGTAGCCGCACCCTTACCTTGTTCTTGAGCACACTCAACGATTTAAGCGAGCCGGGACAAGTGTCGCGCCCTTGTTTCGTTTTGAGTCCGGCCAACAAGCCGAGTGTGTTGCGACTAGTCATGGGCAAGGTTGTTGTGGGTGGGGCCTTGTCCACAAAGTTGCTTCGAAGTTTAGCACTCAGCGCCATGCAAGGGCCCACCGCCGCAAGTTTCCTAGAAGCGAGGGTTGAAGCATGCAAAGTTGAGGATCCAAACAAGGAGATAACACTGCATTTATCGATCGAATAAAGATAATATCCGCGAAGGAATAACTCGTCACATGACTAATGAGTTCAGAACATCCTATGCAGCAACAAAAGGAGATAAAGATAAAGGAGCCCTAGTCTACACGGCCGCCTCCATCCCGGGATCTTGTTCACCTTAGCAATGATGTGGGCGACTGTTCCTCGTAGCCTCCATGTTCGCTCGGCCGCAAGCTGCGAAGAACGCTGGTGAGGTTTATGCCGGGTTCCGTATACGATCTTCGTCGACACGCCCATGGTTCCCAAGACACCGGCGGCGAGTCTCTTCGGCGACTGCGCGGGAATCTTCTTCCGCAGATTTGTAAGGGCCGCGCGATCCTCAAGAAGAGGTGAGCTTACGCCAGGAGCGAGATTTGATCCGGGAGTAGATGAGATGCTCCAGCCAGCACGCCAGCCTCCCGGTCGATGTCGACGACAAGACACTGTGTCCTCGGTCCATAACTCGACGGTGCGGTGGAATTGCTCGGCGGCTTTGTTGGCGCTTGTCCATCAACGCCGTTCTCGCGGAGCTCCTCCTTCAGCTTGGTCTCCCGATCCCGGCGGCGCCGAGCGAAGTTCCTCAACATGAGACCTGCAGCTCAAGGTCCTCGATGGAGTCCTTGGCGGCCTTCACTGCCGCCTTCTTGGAAAGGCGCACCGAGTTCAGAGTTGGTGGGCGCCCTTCTCGCGCCCGTGTTGAGCGCGGCGACCTTCTCCTCGCCGCCTTCAAGAACTCCTCCAGCTGCGCGACCTTGGCGGCAAGCTCCTCCTTGGCGGTCTCCGCGGCAGCCGCGGGCGCTTTCGCCTCCTTCGCCTCCCGCCAAGGGCTTGCTCCCAGGCGGCAAGGTCCTCTTCGTGGGAATCGAGATTGATCTTCCGTTGGCGAAGTTCTCCTTCTCGCCGGGACAGCTCCACCCGACGAGCCGCCGCTCTTGGCTTCGCTTTCTCCAAAGAGCCACTCTTGATACTCCCCGAGAGTTGCTCGCGCCTCTCCGCCACCTCGCGAGGGCAGCCTGGTTGGCGGCGCTGAGCTCCGCCAAGACGCTTCTCCATCTCCTCGGCCCTTGGCGGCGAGGGCCTCCCGAAGCGAAGCCGCCGCCTCGCCCGTAAAGGGCCAGAGGCTGATGCAGCTTCTCCTCCTCGAGCCCGCCACTCCCGCCGGGCCCTCGACGACTTTCAAGCCTCATGGAGGCGAGGACCTCCCGCCAAAGGCCTCGCCCCACGGGGCTCATGACGAAGAGCCCCACGGCACTGGATGAAGACGCCGGGGGCCTCTGGCAATAGCTGGCTGCCCTCTCCGCGGAGGGATCGCGACCGGCGCAGACTTGATGCTCCCGCCGCTTCCGCCGGGCGGCGCGGTCGCCGCCCCTCCCCGCCATTGCACTCAAGAATAGGGCGGCCTCTCTGGCGACGAGGTCCAGCGGCTCCACCAGATCTCGGCGATAGGGGCGCCGCCGTCCTCGCCTGCACGCCTCCTCAATGACGGTGACTTGCTCCATCTGCCCGGGAGGAGGGGGATCTAGAGGGAGAAGAAAAAGCAGATAAATTCAAGCAAATATCCAAAAGGGGAAGACACCAAGGAAGCAAGTTGTAGAACCTACCTTGGCGGGCATCGTCAGTGGCGGGCTCCCTCGGCGGAGTGGCCACCTTCACCGGGCTACTCGTCCTCGGCGGGGTACTCGCCGGCGGGTACTCGCCGGGAACTCGACCTTATGGGGGGACGGCGGGCTCGCGGCTCTCGGGCGGCTCCGGACGCTCCTGCTGCTGCGGCCCCGCTTCTACACAGGATAAGACAAAAACATCAAGGCGTTAGTACGGGACCAAAACCTTCGAGCACGCCCGGCAAGCAAGAGTGCGGAACCTAGACTTACGTTGGGGGCTGCGCCGGGGGCTGCTCCCCAGCAGCAGCTGGTCCGCAAGTTCGACCCAGCACGCCCCATGGGCGGTGAGCCGTCCGTGGTCTCGGCCGCGGGCACCTTGGCCTTCTTCGCCGCGTGTTGGGTCAAGGTCCTGAAGTTGAAGTTCAGCCCGGGGCGCAGCCTCATTATATCCCCAGCGCCGCCGTACTCCCAGGCCGGCCTTTTCCTGTCTTGGAGAGGGGCAATGCGACGGCGGAGGAAATCTCGCCCATCAAGAACGGACAGCCCGGGCGCATCGAGACGAAGAATCCGGACGAGGGCGATGTTGAGCTTAACATCGTCTCAATCCAGCTCGCTTCGATCTCTCGCCACAAGACGATGGGCGCCAGCGCGGGCGCTGGTGAAGGGCTGTGGCTCGTCCTCGACGATCCAGACTAATCCAAGACGCCACTCTTCCCACTTGCCATGAGCTCCCCGGCAAGTACGACTCTTCAGATTCAAAGCGGAAAACCTGTGAAATTCCTCCGAGAGGGGGGTGCCGCCTCGCCTCTAGGTGTGAAGAAGTGCCTAAACAGCGCCACATTTGGTCAGATCCCTATGAAGTTTTCGCACATATAAAGCGAAACCGCCATTGTGAGGATGGCGTTGGGGGTGAAGTCAAGGAGGTGGAAGCCGTACGTGTTCATAATGTCGCAGAAGAAATTGGAGAAAGGGGGGCAAAGGCCGCAGTGAAAGAAAGCTGCGAAGAAGTAGTACCCGCCAGGATAGTTGTCCATGGTGGCAGCCGGATGAGCTCTGGTCCGAGGATGCGCCGTGGTCCTCTTGGCCCAGAACAGGAAATACTTGCCCCAGAGTTCTTGCACGCCGAGCCGCAAGGGAAGACGACGCTTCCTCCGCAGATCTGGGCGAAGCTTTTCCGCTTGCTCGGATTTCTCCTTCTTGGTCTTCTCCGCTTCCCCTTCCCTTCCTGGTTTTCGGGGCCATGGCGGAGGCAGCGAGGAAGGAGGACGAAGAATCGCAGCGCCGCAAACGCGCAAGAAACAGCGGAGGAGATGCGGAGGCGGAGCGCAAAGAGGATTTCTGGAGGAGGAAGAAGAAGCAATGAAAGCGAAGGAGGGGAACCGCGCCTGCTTCCTCTGTTTTTATGGGGAAGTGGGGGCGCTCCGCCCTTCTCATTAAAGAACGTGGGCACGCCCCATCCCACGACGCCAAGAATCGACGCTGCGGCTGTTGCGGGAGGCGGCAGAGGCGGAAGTGGATTCGCACGCCAGGGGCGCGTGTGCCTGCAGACCGCTTTTGGCCTGGCCCAACAGCTTCGGCACTGCAGTGTGGCCCAGCACGGGGCTCCTGCCGGTGTACTTAAGGTAGGGGTACCTCAAGACTTAACTTGTGCACGGGCAGTTACAGCTCCCCGCAGCTGGATCAACCAC
Source organism: Aegilops speltoides (assembly GCA_021437245.1). Classification (NCBI taxonomy): domain Eukaryota; kingdom Viridiplantae; phylum Streptophyta; class Magnoliopsida; order Poales; family Poaceae; genus Aegilops; species Aegilops speltoides. The sequence continues at coordinate 185,192,990 of CM038145.1, forward strand.
ATGCTTGCCGGAGACCATTCCTGCTCCATATCAAGCCATTCAAGAACAAAGTGAACAAGACAGAAGATCGAGACCCCGGCAAGCGGAGCTTGCCGGAAGGCCATTTCAGTGCTCAAGATTACACCACTCAGCAAGGCCCCATGAGAGGAGCTCGTCGGGAAGACTAGAAGATTACATCGTAAAGACACGCCTCGGCGCCGCATGCGTCTCGGCGAGGGCCCGGGAGCGGCAGTTACAGAGCCCGCAAGCTCCGGCCCGCAAGATCAAGACCCGGCAAGGCGCTTGCCGGAGAGCTGCGCTGTGTGCTCAAGGCTCCAGCCATCCGCCCACGCCGCCTGGGCCTTTCCAGAACGCGTGGCGGATGGCAGTGCAGCCCGGGGACACGGTGGCATTTCACGGTGGTGGATCCATCGCCGCGGGCACGGAGACGCAAGGGCGGAGCTTTTAGGGGTCGACGGCGACGGCATTAAATGCCCTTGTCCCCTCTCACAAAAGTAGGTAGAAACCACTCGCTCATGCAATCGTAGCTTCACTATTCCCGCACTGTTCCAACTACCACCTCTTTTACCTTTTTACCCCTTTCTCCTACGTTGACACCTGTCGGTGACCCCTTGCACTATAAAAGGAGGCCCATGCACAACGTAGAGGGGGTTCGGAGGTTCGGATCCTGGGCAACTCTCGCGCCTTGAGGTTCGGCTAGTTCAACTCACCCAACGCCACACCACCATACGCTCGCATTCTTGAGCGGGATCAAATATAAACACAAATGCAGCAGTAGGGTTTTACGCGACCATCGCGTCTGGCCGGGTAAAATCCGCCCGCGTGCTCGCCTCGACCGCTTCTCTCAGCCTCCTCCGCCTCGCATCAAGACTTCACGAAGGGGCCCCGGCCCCATAGGTGTCCGCGGCGGGCAGAATTCCCCCGGCAGGTCCCATGTGACAGTGTTGATGGGGTAAGTGGCTGTGAAATTCTCCCACCATGATGTTGCAGGTCCATCAAGCTGATGTGCGGCAAAACGCACTTTCTCCGCATCTGTGCATCCTGCAGTGGTCAACTCCCTTCCAATCTTGCGGAGCCAATCATCTGCAACTATCGGCTCGGTGCTACTGGAGAACACCGGCGGATTAAGCCTCAAGAAATGGGCTAAGTGATCAAAAGGTGGTGGTGGTGGTGGGTTGTTGTTGTTGTTGTTGTTGTTGTTGTTCCCTTTATTCTGATTCTGGACTAGTATCTGCATCAATGCATTCTGCTGCTGGATCAACTGAGTGAGCTTCGGTGGGAAGCAAATCCATTGTCGCGTCTCGGAGGCATCTGATGGGTTTAGAAAAGATGAGAAAACATAATAGAAATAGATCTAGAGAGAAAACACTACCCATATGCACATGAGACAAACACAAACATATCACTTCAATCAATTCAAACAAGGGCATACAACGGTCTAACTATCGTTACAGAAGTGCTCAGACTATACTATATACATGGGGGAATACTACTACTGTTATGGTGGTCGACTAGAAAAATTGATCCGTCGAAGACTCCATAATATCTGCTCCAGCTTCATCAACATTAGGGTCCGAGTCAGTGTCATTGATGATGATGTAGTTCTCCGGGCAAGTGGAATCGTCGTCATCTCCTCCTGGCGCGGGGTCTCCCATGAATATTCCTAGCTTCTTCTTCAGATTGTCATTCTTCTCCACGAGTATCGTCATTTCCTCCTCATATCCATCGTGTGTGTAGTCTTGAGTTCTTCTTCCAGCTCCGTGATCCTGGTCATTGCCTTCTTCAGATCTTTCATGCCTACACACATCTGGTTCTCCTAGCGTCGAATGTGCCGGTTTAACTCTTGGATGAAAGCTGCAATAGATCTATCCTTCCTGGTGCTGATCATCTCCCATTGCTCATCTCGGCGCCCACAAATCTGGTAGATAGTATCCTTGAGATCCTTGTGCTAAACTTCTCTAATGCGTCCCATGGTGATGTGGGCTGCCATGCTCTTTCCTAGACTCCAGGTTGGTGCATCAAAGGAAAACTCTTTGGGCTCAGTGACTGGCATGAACGTCCTTCCTGGAACTTGAACTTGAATCATCCAATGCTCCTCTTCTGGTAAAGTGGCTATGTAGGTCCCGGTGAAACTTGGTATTCCGATGTTCAGGTATCTAGTAACTTCCTTCAAATGGTGTCCAAAAGGTGTTTCTTCATCCAGTTGCGTGAACTTGTTCCTTGCATCCGCCATCCTAAAGAATAGAAAAGGGAGAGGAGTCAGAAATGAGAAGAGAGTAGTGATCTAGGGCTTTAGCTTATTGGTCGTGTCCTACAGTCAGCGTGTGCTCTGATACCATCTTGTAGCGACCAGACCTCAAACAATTTGATCTCTGTGCATTAGTGTCATCCCTGGATCGGTAATGCTGACACACACAGTACTTGAAGGATTTATAACAGAGTAGCAATCACATACTTATTACATCGAATGTCTCAAAAGAGAACTTATTACAATAAATATGGCTTAAGTCCATCTAAATACGATAACAGTGGAAGGCTTGGAAGATAAAGTGAGTCCATCAACTCCAACGGCATCACTGAGTGAGAGATCACGACCTAAGGCACCTTATTCGTCGTCTGAAAAGTCTGCAACATGGACGTTGCAGCCTGAAGCGGGTCAGCACATGGAATATGCTGGCAATGTAACACATAGAGAGTAATGACCAGAATAAATGCTATCACTACATGCATATATGGCTGGTGGAAAGCTCTATGGTTACAGTTTTGTAGAAAGCCAATTTTCCCCTACAACAAAGGAATAAAATTTATTTAACTATCATGGTGGTTGTTAAACATTGAGAAGGTTCACCCAACTCAATCCCAATTAAGCATCATCATTAAACCTAATCAAATTATATTAAGAGTGATGAGATCCACATGATAATCCAAGAACTAGATACTCAAAACGTCCATAACCAGGGACACGACTAACCATGATTAGTTTGTACACTCTGCAGAGGTTTGCGCACTTTTCCCCACAAGACTCGAATACATCCATGGTCCGAGAAACGAGACACAGTCTTTCTGAAACAATAAGTCTTTACTCCGGGTGGATAGTTACACATACTTTCCCCTACATCTGCTAGCCCACACTGAAAGAGGTCTTGCAACTTACTCAACTATGCTAGAGCCCATAATAGCTTGTGGCTGCACATGGAAGTTTCTAGCATGAATGATTTATGATCCCTTTGAGCCTGGGTGGCGGTCCATAGGAGAATCACACGGTACCCCGGGATTTCCAAAAAATACAGGCAACACTGGGTTCCCCAGGTGCCTCAATCCACCCAGATGTGTATTAAAGTAGCCACCTTAAGTTAACCATTAATTAACAAAACTCACATCTGTCATGGATACACTCACCCAATCCACGTCTACAACATAGCATAGCAATATAGGCAACGTAGAAGTGGCTCCCAAAGGTTTGATAATAAACATGACAATAGGTACTACCTCATCTACTTCCCAAAACCCATATGTTAATCAGATCTTAACCATGCAATTGTTTGAGGATTGATCTAATGCAATAAAACTAGGTAGTAAAGAGGTATGATCAAAGTGTTATTTGCCTTGCTAATGATCCGTGAAAACTAGAGACTCGTAGTAGCACGCTTCGCACTCCGGGTACTCTATCGCAAACAAACAAGCATATAATAAGCACTCCACTAGAAGCACGGGTAAAACTCAAATAAGAGATCTCACCAGGAAGTTCAACTTAAGAACTCCGGTTTGCAAAAAGAATCAAATCAATTGAAGCAACGAAACTCAAACTGCGAAGGAGACAAGCTTCATTTACTAATCTGGACTTAAGTCAAATTTTACGGTAGCAAAAACTTGTTTAAGTTAGTTAAACAGAAAGAGGGCTTCGAGATGAAACTCTAGGCGCTTGAATCGCCTGATTCCGATAAACGAGCGAAAAGATAAACTAAAACGAAAATCAGGGCAGAAATCGTGATTGAAAATAATCGCGGAAATACCCTGGGAAAAGAAAAACCGACAAACAGGCTAACGAACGAACGTTCGCTGTCTGCGGCTGAAAGGTGAAAATCGTTCGTTAAAGCGAACTAACGAACGGGCGTTCGCTAAATAACTAAACCAAAAAAAATAAAACTGATATATATATATATATATATATATATATATAAAATAAACCACAGGTTCTTAAAAAAACGTACGGTTTTCTGAAGAAAACCAGCGGCGGCGGGCGGCGGCTCCGACGCCGGGCGCGGCTCGTGGCAGCGAGATCGGTGGTGGCGGGTCGGGTGGGCGACGGGCGGGCGACGGCACGGCTCCCGATGGCTCAGAGATGGGCGGCGGCGATGACGACTGGCGGCGGCGGCGGGGCTAGGGTTAGGGTTTGGGGCGCGAGTGGGCTGAGGCGGCTCAGGCCTCACCGGCGCGACTTATAAAGGGGCCGACCTGGGGAGTCCTGGCCGGTTACGGCGCGGAGTCGGTTTCGTTTTTCTTAATAATAATTCCGCGGAGGAAAACAAAGAAAAGAAATACTAAACGAACTCCAAAAATCCTAAAATAAAATTTCCCCGTCCTCTAAAAATATAGCAGACAAAGTGAACATTTATTTGGGCCTATAATGCAATTTTGAAAAATGCATATTTTCCTAATTCAAATAAAATAGCGATAGACCTCCGAATAAAAATCTTACTTGATTTTAATATTAAATCTCCAATATTACTCTATTAGGGGAAAGTCATTTTATCCCCTCTCTTTTATTTTTATAAAAGAAATTTCCGAAGAGAAAATAATTAAAATCAAGTGATCATCTTTTCAAAATTTGAGAAAACTCAAATATGATAATAACGAAATCCCCAACTCTCTCCGTGGGTCCTTGAGTTGCGTAGAATTTCTAGGATCAAGCCAAAATGTAATAAAATATGATAAGCAATGATGATCTAATGTATAACATTCCAAATTGAAATTTTGGGATGTTACAATTGTGAAGAGAAATGAGCTCGGGAGGGTGCTATATATAGGCGAGGTCGAGGCGGGGATCGAGAGCTCGCCGGAGCTCTCTGGAGCGTCACTCGACGATGAATGTCGTTAGTGAGAGAGGGGGAAGACGTCGGGGATCACGCGGAGGCTATAGACGGGCGGCGACGAGCACAGGGGCACTGGCGCACTGTTGCTTTGGCCACGCCGTGCCCGTGCTCGCTGCGGTGAGCTCCAGCGTCGGGGAGCGCCAGGGTGCAGTTAAGGAGGTTCAAACGAAGATGGTGGCGCGGTTTGGCAAGGTGCGGCAGCCGGGGAAGCGAGCATGCGCGCAACAGAGGCGCTGGCGCCATGCAGAGCGCGTCGGCTGCATGCCAAACCCCTTGGACTCGCGTGGTCACCGCATGAACTTTGGCATCAGGCTGATCTAAGCTTAATCACCATGTATGGCTGCTAGTCCTTAGTGGTTTTGGTCGTTTTGCATAGTTGGCTTGGTCATAGGAGCACTGTGGGAGTGGCTCTGTTGCTGGCAAGTTTTTGGACAGAAACTCGTGAGCTTGACTAAGGTCAAACCAGAGGGGGTTTAGGGCTGATTTTTGGTGGTTAGCAGTTTCTTAGGAGGGTAATGATGCTCAAGAAAAATCAGCCTCACTGGATCAAGGAAAATGGTACCTGCTGTAGAAAGTGATCATTCTGTCCAGAACATAAATGATTTTCTGTAGCAAAAGTATTACAAAAAGTTATGCAATATTTTTGCTCACGAAAGTGCCCTAGGGTTCAAAGAATAATTTTGAATTTATTTAGAATTTTTGGAGCAAGAATTCTAGGGGTTGCTTTGGAGCATTCTTCTCTTAAGTGATTTTCAGGGAAGAAAATGAATATTTTTCTTTTATGAAAAATATTTCTTGGGCTTTTGTTGGAGTTTTTCGGAGAAGGAAATGTGAGTTAGAGGTGGAGAGGTCACTTGGGTGAAAATCAAGGGTAGGCCCAAGTGTTCAACTCCATTTGAATTGATTCAAAACTCCAAAGTCAAAGAAAATGCAAATGAAACTCCAGAAAAAAAGAGAAGGCAAAAACCAGGCCGTCACAAACCTCCCCCACTTAAGATGAATCTCATCCTCGAGATTCGGTTGCTTGGGAAAATAGTTCTGGGTAGGTTGTCCTTAAAAATTCCTCTCTTTCCCAGGTTGCTTCTTCCTCGGTGTGATGCTCCCATTGGACCTTGTAAAATTTGATCGCTTTGCTGCGTGTGACCCTTTCTGCCTCATCCAAGATTCTGAATGGTCTCTCCTCATAAGTCAAATCCTTGGCAAGCTCAATTTCTGACATATCAGTCCTCTTCTCGGGTGCTGAAATACACCTTCTCAGTTGTGATACATGGAACATGTTGTGTACATCCGACAATTCGGGTGGCAATTCCAACTGATAAGCAACTGTGCCAACTCGTGTCATGACTGGGAACAGACCAATATACCTTGGTGCTAATTTTCCTCGGGTCTAAAATCTCTTGACTCCCTTCATGGGGGCGACTTGGAGATACACGTGTTCACCAGGTTCAAAACTTATTTGCCGGTGCTTGGCATCATAATAACTCATTTGTCATGACTTAGCCAGTTGTAATCTATCTCAAATTTCTTTGACTTGTTTCTCTGCCTCTAGTATCAGATTGGTACTGAAGATACGGCTGTCTCCGATTTGAGACCAATTTAACGGGTTGCGGCACTTACGGCCGTATGAAGCTTCAAAGGAGACATTTTCAGGATGGTTTGAAAACTATTGTTGTATGATAATTCCGCATATGGCAAACAGACTTCCCATTTGGGTCCAGTCTAAGGCACATGCTCGAAGCATATCTTCAAGTATTTGATTTACCCGCTCAGTCTGACCGTCGATCTGGGGATGATAGGTGGTGCTATATTGGAGAGCGGTCCCCAACGCCTTGATGGAGTCGGGACCAGAATGCAGATGTAAACAATGAACCTCGGTCCAAAGTGATGGTTTTAGGTACTCCATGCAAACTGACAATCTGGGATACATATAATTGTGCAAGTTGATCGATGCAAAGGGTGGTGTGGATAGGAATGAAGTGAGCCACTTTAGTTAGCGTGTCCACTATGACTCATATAGCATCATTGCCTCGGTGCGTCCAGGGTAGACCGGTGATAAAGTCCATGGAGACATCGTCCCATTTCCATTGTGAGACGGGTAGAGGTTGGAGAAGTCCAGCGGGTTTTTGGTGTTCCGCCTTTACTTTGTTGCAGATGTCACAACAAGCGACAAAATATGCGATGTCCCTTTTCATTCCATCCCACCAAAATATCTGTCGAAGGTCTTCATACATTTTAGTATCGCCTGGGTGTATTGAGTATGAGGATTCCTGTGCTTCTGCCAAAATTTTCTTCCTCAAATCTGCTAGCTTGGGTACGGACATCCTTCCTCGAAACCTGAGTGTACCCAATGCATCTCTTGAGAAATCCTGAGTCTTGCCTTCTCGTAGGTTTTGGATATATCCTTGCAGACTCTTGTCTTTAGCCTGTGCTATGCAAATCTCCTCTTCTAGTATAGGAGTTACTTCCAAAATATTCGCAAGGCCGGCATTTATAATTACCAGGTTGAGCTGAGCGATCTCCTTCTGGAGTTCTGAAGGAAAAGACTCCATCATGGCATTCAATTTGGCAGGCTTACGATTGAGGGCATCAGCAACTACGTTAGCCTTTCCTGGATGGTAATTTATTTCCAAATCATAGTCTTTTACCAACTCGAGCCATCTTCGCTGTCGGAGATTTAAGTCTGGTTGGGTGAATATATATTTGAAACTCTTGTGGTCGGTAAATATTTGACAACCCTTTCCAATGAGGTAATGTCTCCAAATCTTTAGAGAGTGCACAACAGCGTCTAGTTCCAAATCATGTGTAGGATAGTTCCCTTCATGAGGTCGTAGCTGGCGAGATGCGTAAGCTACTACCTTGTCGTCTTGCATAAGCACACACCCAATGCCCTGTCTAGATGTGTCGCAATACACATCAAAGCTGCGGTAAATGTCTGGGGGTGTCAAGACCGGTGCGGATGTCAATATGGTTTTTAGCTCGTTAAAGCTCTGCTCGCAATCCTCAGTCCATTCAAACTTCTTGTCTTTCTTGAGAAGTTCGGTCATTGGCTTGGCAATTTTGGAGAATCCTTCGATGAACCGACGATAGTACCAGGCTAATCCAAGGAAACTCCGGACTTGGGTTACGCTCGTGGGTGCTTCTCAATCAAGCACATCTTTCACTTTGCTAGGATCCACTACGATACCTTCTACTGAAATAACATGCCCCAGAAATATGACTTGTTTGAGACAAAACTCACACTTGCTAAATTTTGCATACAGCTGATGGTCACAGAGTCTCTGCAAGACTGCTCGGAGGTGTTCCATGTGTTCTTCGTTACTCTTGGAGTAAATGAGAATATCATCGATGAAAACCACCACAAACTTGTCCAAGAATTCCATGAACACCTTATTCATCATATCCATGAAGAAGGCCGGGGCATTTGTGAGGCCAAAGTACATCACCGTATATTCATAGAAACTGTACCGAGTAGTGAACGCGGTCTTAGGAATATCTTCCTTCTTGATTCTTAGTTGATGATATCCGGTCATTAAATCAACCTTGGAAAATACTTTTACACCACTGAGCTGATCGAACAAGTCATCAATCCTTGGTAGCGGGTATTTGTTCTTGATGGTGACATCGTTCAACTGACGATAGTCAATGCACATTCTGAGACCACCGTCTTTCTTGTCCACAAATATTGCTGGTGATCCCCATGGTGATGAACTGGGGCGGATATATCCTTTCTGTAGCATTTCATCCAAGTGCTTCTTTAATTTGACGAATTCGGAGGAAGGCATCCGATAATACTTTTTGTACAACGGTGTAGTTCCAGGCACAAGATCAATTGCAAACTCAAGCTCTCGGTCCGGTGGCATGCCTGGCAATTCTTCTGGGAATACATCGGGAAACTCACTGACCACAAGAATTAATCCCAACTCGTTTGCCACATCGGTGAAAATCACTTCTTTCTTGGGTATACTCCTGCGAGCATAGAATTTTGTAGTCTGCCCTTCCTGATTTGTCAAGGTGACTTCTCGAGTTGCACAGTCTATGCATACTTGATATTGAGTCAACCAATTCATTCTCAAAATAACGTCCAACTTGGCAGACTCGATTACTATCAAAGCGGTTGGAAATCGGACCCCCTTGATATCAATTTCCAAATTTTGGCAGACCAATTTGCTTTTGAGCGCAGATCCCGGGGACTGAACCAACATACTTTTCCCTAAAAGAGAGCAAGGAAATTTGTTTTGGGCAACAAAACTTCGAGAAACAAAAGTGTGGGAAGCCCAAGAGTCGAATAAAATTACTGCGAGTATGCTATTAACAGAGAACATACCAATGACGACTTTCGGGTTTTCGTGAGCGTCGTTTGTGGAGAGGTGATGCACTTGCCCTTGGATGATCTGCCGGGTATGATATGGCCCCATATGATTGATTTGCGGTCGGAACGGGGCATTTGACTTCTTAGGACACTGCCTGGCATAATGTCTGGTCTGTCCAGAGTTAAAGCAGGCATTATTGCGCTGGCGCTCCTCGTGTACTGGACTGGACACGACATTCTTGACTTGAGCAGTGGTCTTGTTCACATTCTGCTGCCAATTGGGTTTGTACTCCACTTGAGTTTGTTGCCATGTACGGGCCTAATGTATTGGTTGTCCGTCCTTCTTTGGCTCAAATTTGCGCTTGTTGTCATTATTTGCGGGTCGGTTGTCTTGCACATGTTTGTATTCTCTTTCTGCGATGAGGGCTTTATTTATCAAAGACTGAAAATTTGGAAAATCGAGCATGCAGAGAACACTTCTGAGGTGTTGATTTAATCCGCTAAGAAACCTATAAATCTTCCTTTCTTCCGTGGCCACATCATACAGAGAATAACGGGCCAGGTGGTTGAACTTGTGCAAATATTCACTTACTGACAGACTGCCTTGAGTGAGTCCAAGAAATTGGCGTTGCTTGATCTTCATGATACCAGCTGGAATATGATACTTGAGAAATTGGTCCTTGAAATTAGTCCACATAATTTCTTCTCCCGCGGGCCATAGAGCATTAGCATTATCCCACCATATGGCAGCGGCTCCTTCAAGATAGTGGGTAGCAAACGGAACCAATCGTCTACTTCCAAAGGGTCAACCACTTGACTGAAAGTGGGGGCTTAGTCCTTTGAAAATCTGACAATTTGAAGTGATGGCCATTATGATTTCCATTCTGCCCAACCAGAGCTTGCACACTTCTTAACAGCTCAATCCGATTATTGTTCCTTCTTTCCTCAAACATGCGCATAATTTGTTCAGTGAGGGTGGATTTTGTGGTGGAGGCGGTGGCTGCGGATACGGCTCGGGGGAGTGTCCTGCCTGCCTTGCTGAGCGACGGACAGGGACATCCTCACAAGCCTGTGAGCTGCTGCCTCCCCGCATCATCCTACTGTTTATTTTTCCCAATAAGAGCAACCACATTGAGAAACATCCAAACATGGGAAGAAAAAGTAGTGACAAACCCGAAAGAGCAAAACGAATAAAACAAGAAACACATCGATCGAATAAAAAGTCCCAACATAATTATACATAGACTCATACACGAAAGATAAACATCATGACTGGTGCGACTACTCACATACATGCAACGATACACCATGTCTCATACAATTGCATCCGTACATCACATGACCACTGTAGATACTCAAACGCTCTAAGACTCTGCCGGTGCTGCTGGATCCTCTCCTGAGTCAGACCCAGATCCTGAACTGAGGACGCCAACCGAGACCTTCGGGTTAAATGTAACACGACAATGCTACCTCAAGGGCTCTCCCTCAGGGGTAGGCGTGGGATGAGAAGGGATCATGGGAGCTGTAGGGGTAGCAAGAAGAGACGCCCACTCAGCAGGAGCACTGTGTGGGTTCACTGTCGAGGTGCCCCGAGCTACTCGGGGGAGTAACCAGAGAAATAGGCAAGCTAGAGGTGGGAACAATATATGGAGTAAATCCCATAGAAGATGGAATAGGGTTGGATCTAGCGGCGGCTAAAGCAGAACGAGCACGATTGAGCTCTCGAGCCAACTCGTCAATCAGAAGATAACTAGCAGTGATATATCGAGAAAGGTGGATAGTGTCACTATCAGAAAACGGAATGAAAGCGAACACGACCATCATCGTGCAAAGATGGGTAGAAATGAAAACCTGGATGGTTCTGCATCTGAGCCTCCGTATAGCGTAACTCAACAACAATCTCGAACGCAGCATACTGGACGGCCTGAGCGGCAATGGAGGCATAACCGCTCCGAGAGGTACGAGTGTCAGAGCCTGTTAACGAACTGGCGCAAAGAGTAACCACTGCGTGATACTCATACACGGAGTCGGCTAGATGCTCCCGGTACACCCGATATGTTGGGTCGTCACCGTGAGGGTCCAGTCGACGCCACACGCCACGAAGGAGATGCAACGAGGTGTACGACATCAGCTGCAACTAACACGGATACAGGACCGGAGCTATCTACACTCACAACCATTAGTGGGTTAGGAATAAAAATAGAACGAGTGCATGCGATGCAATAATCAGCTACAAACACTACCAGCACTCAACTTTTACTCTAACTAATGTCCAACTAACACGTCGGTAGTCTAGCGTGTCCTATAGTTAGTGCGGCTCTGATACCAAGCGTTGTGGCACCCTGGCTCAGAGCGACCGGTTTACCCTGTATTGCCAACCCAGAGATCATGTCTTCTGGCAACACACAACATCTTGCTATAGAAATCACCGCTTTATTGAAACTAGCGGAAGCATAGAGTGACATTACAACAAGTTGCGAGGCCAAGCGGCACACTCGGTGCGGCTGAACAATATGTACATTATTTAGTGGACATAAAGAGGGCCTCGAGCACGACATCTACACGGCAGCGGAACAACGACGTAGCGGGATTTCATATCACAGGGACACCGATGTGGGCACGGTCTAGACACGGCAGCTCTCCGATCCAGTTAAACTTTTGTGAAATCTGGCATAACACGCCAGGTCAGTACATTGAATGTACTTGCAAGCTCACAGCAAACAGAACCATAGTGACAAACAACATCATGACATTTAATCAAGTTAAATGCAACCAACAACATGCTACTCATGCAGTGAAACCAAAGTTGTGCATCGAGTCACACGGACTCTCTTACCAACTGGTTGCCTCGCAACCAAACAGTGCTCACGACAAAGCACGAACGGAACCATACTTGGTCCAACTGGTTACCTCGTAACCAAACCGTGATCGCTCCCGGATCACAAATAAAACCACAATAGTTAGCCTTACTGACTTCATCATCATCTAACCAGTGCAATGCAAGTTGATAAGTGTGCAGGTTTCATTAATAACAGTTGATCCATGGTGTGACTTAATTACGAACTGGGCCCTTATCCGCGGGCGCGTCTATCGATAGATTAATACACTCTGCAGAGGTAGCGCACTTTACACACACCATGGAATCCATGGCCTCGCACTCTCATTCGGGTGGACCATCGGCATTCTGACAGAACTCTCCCAATGCCATGACACTCTTACGGCCACTCCGACCAACTCCCCACTGGGATTAGTCCTGGGTGACCCAGCCTACCAAATGCAAAACTACCACCGTCGTGGCAAACAAACAGTCCCAAATGGGGACACGGTACCATAACAACAATAGGTTCACAAGGTTATGTCTACTTACCGGGCCAGGATAACGCACGCCCATAACCTTCCCTCGTTCGAGGCACCAACAAAATGCATGACAACGGACGACTACCGGCCTCCCCACAAAGGCAAGTGTGGTTGCACTCGTCATCCCGATTCAGTGGCACCATGACCGACCAACTTTTATGTTCAAGTTCAATTATCAATAGGTTTAACTTGGTATAAAATGCTCAAGTCAAAATATGCCATGCTTATTATGCAACCATATATCATGCATCACAAATCACAACAGATCAACTTCATTCAAAGTTCTACTTGCACAAACTTAGCTTTCAGCATTTCTGGTCCTTTCTTACTTGTTATTTATACTCATCACTTTAGTTGGCATTAATCAAAATAAAACTTTTCTTAGCAAGAATATAGCAAAATAAGATCGACAATAATATCACCATAGTCATGACAAACTAACTTAGATCAACTACTTAATCTATACCTCACTAGTTCAAGTATTTACTTATGTTAACTAAGCACTTTGGCTATAACAAACTAAATAACACAAGCATAATTGATTTTTATACTATATGCAATGAATAATATATATATTCAAGCATAAAATCATGAACATTGCAAAGACACCATGATAATGTTGTTGTGGCTTGCCTTAGTGCAGAGGAGCTTCACACTCCTTCTGGATGCCTTCAAGACAAGCTTCACCTTCAGAAAATAATTCAAAATGACAAAAAGAAAATGTCAAGAACACTTATGAAAATCACCAAAAATTCTATGCAGCAAGGAAAAATCCCATCTTGGGTGTGCTGCTAGATTTTTCTAGTAAGAACAGAATGCAAAAAGAATCAACTCATTTGGACTTGTAGAATAAGAGTTAGAGCTGGCCAAAGTTTTGGTCAAAATTTGAACTAAATTTGAATTAAAAGGAAAATCCAGGGGGGTGACATTGAAGGCGTAAAACGCCTGGGCTCCACCACTCATACCGCTTCGGGCGCGGCCTGAGTGGCTGAGAGCGAGCCCCGCTGGTCAGGTCAGAGGGGGAGAGGGAGAGAGAAAGAGCATGGCGAGGCTCCGCCGGAGTGCACGCCGGCAAGGAGGGCTCCTTGGCTAGATCCACAGGGATAGGATTGAAGAGGAGGTCGAGGCGCACCTGCCCGTACCCGTAGCATAGCTAGAGATGGCCGGACGGGCTCGGAACTGAGCTCTCAAGTGGCGGCAGCGGGCGGTGCTCATCGGAGTTGGCGATTCCGGCGAGGCAAGGCCGGTCTAGCTGCTCCAACGGCACCAGCTCGCACCAGTGGACCACCACGAACACGCCTGAGGAGTCGGTGGAGCATGAGCGGCTCTGGAGAGGGAGGGAGCCTAGGATCGGGATCGCTGGCGAGCTCGGGACGGGGGCGACGGCCAGAGGCCTGCCCGACCGGGCTGCGGCTTCCTACTGAGTCATGGATGTGTGGTGAGGTTGGGTGTGAAGAGAAATGAGCTCGGGAGGGTGATATATATAGGTGAGGCCGGGGCGGGGATCGAGAGCTCGCCGGACCTCTCTGGAGCATCACCCGGCGACGAATGGTGTTAGTGAGAAAGGGGGAAGACGCCGAGGATCACGCGGAGGCTGTAGACGGGCGACGACGAGCACAGGAGCGTGGTACGCGATGAGCACAGGGGCACAGGTGCACTGTTGCTTTGGCCGCAACGTGCCCGTGCTTGCTGCGGCAAGCTCCGGCGTTAGCGAGCACTAGGGTGTAGTTAAGGAGGTTCAAACAAAGATGGCGGCGCGGTTTGGCATGGTGCGATAGCCAGGGAAGCGAGCACGCGCGCAACAGAGGCGCTGGCGCCACGCAGAGCGCGTCGGCTGCATGCCAAACCCCTTGGACTCGCATGGTCACCGCATGAACTTTGGCATCAGGCTGAGCTAAGCTTAAACACCATGTCTGGCAGCTAGTCCTTAGTGGTTTTAGTTGTTTGGCATAGTTGGCTTGGTCAAAGGAGCACTGTGGGAGTGGCTCTCTTGCTGGCAAGTTTCTGGACAGAAACTTGTGACCTTGACTGAGGTCAAACCATAGAGGGTTTAGGGCTGATTTTTGGTGGTTAGCCATTTCTTAGGAGGGTAACGATGCTCAAGAAAAATCAGCCTCATTGGATCAAGGAAAATGGTACTTGCTGTAGAAAGTGATCATTCTGTCCAGAACAGAAATGATTTTCTATAGCAAAAATATTACAAAAAGTTATGCAATATTTTTGCTCAGGAAGGTGTCCTAGGGTTCAAAGAATATTTTTGAATTTATTCAGAATTTTTGGAGCAAGAAATCTTGGGGTTACTTTGGAGCATTCTTCTATGAAGTGATTTTCAGGGAAGAAAATGAATATCTTTTTTAAGAAAAATATTTCTTGGGCTTTTGTTGGAGTCTTTCAGAGAAGGAAATGTGAGCTAGAGGTGGAGAGGTCACTTGGGTGAAAATCAAGGGTAGGCCCAAGTGTTCAAGTACATTTGAATTGATTCAAAACTCCAAACTCAAAGCACATGCAAATGAAACTCCGGAAAAAGAGAGAAGGCAAAAACCAGGCTGTCACACATGCTCCCCTGGGGCACATACCTATGGCTTGTGGCCTCCTCATAGGTCTTTTGGCCTCCTCTCCAAGTCTCATGGGTTTCTTCTGGTCCAAGAAAAATCACCTAAAGTTTTATTCCGTTTGGACTCCGTTTGATATTCCTTTTCTATAAAAAATCAAAAACAAGGAAAAAACAGAAACTGGCACTGGGCACTAGGTTAATAAGTTAGTCCCAAAAATAATATAAAATATCATATTAATGCATATAAAACATCCAAAGTAGATAATATAATAGCATGGAACAATAAAAATTATAGATATGTTGGACACGTACCAAGCATCCCCAAGCTTAATTCCTGCTCGTCCTCGAGTAGGTAAATGATAAAAACGGAATTTTCGATGTGAAATGCTACCTAACATATTTATCCATGTAATTCTTCTTATTGTGGCATGAATATTCAAGTTCATAAGATTCAAAACAAAAGCTTAATATTGACATAAAATAATAATACTTCAAGCATACTAATAAAGCACTCATGTCTTCTCAAAATATCGTGGCCAAAGTAAGTTATCCCTACAAAATCATATAGTCTGGCTATGCTCTATCTTCATCACACAAAATATTTCATCATGCACAACCCCGATGACAAGCCAATAAATTGTCTCATAGTTTTGGTGTTCTCAAACATTTTCAACTTTCACGCAATACATGAGCGTGAACCATGGGTATAACACTATAGGTGGAATAGAATATGGTGGAGGTTGTGAGGAGAAGACAAAAAAGGAGAAAGTCTCACATCAACTAGGCAAATTAATGGGCTATGGAGATGCCCATCAATTGATATCGATGCAAGTGAGTAGGGATTGCCATGCAATGGATGCACTAGAGCTATAAGTGTATGAAAGCTCAAAAGAAAACTAAGTGGGTGTGCATCCAACTTGCTTGCTCACGAAGACCTAGGACAATTTGAGGAAGCCCATCATTGGAATATACAAGCCAAGTTCTATAAAAAAATTCCCACTCATATATGAAAGTGATAAAATAGGAGACTCTCTACCATGAAGAACATGGTGCTATTTTCGAAGCACAAGTGTGGAAAAAGGATAGTAACATTGTCCCTTCTCTGTTTTCTTTCATTTTTTGTTTGGGCTCTTTGGCCTCTCTTTTTTATTTGGGGATCTTTGGCCTCTTTTTATTCTAAGTCTGGAGTCTCATCCCGACTTGTGGGGGAATCATAGCCTCCATGATCCTTTCCTCACATGGGACAATGCTCTAATAATGATGATCATCACACTTTTATTTACTTACAACCCAAGAATTACAACTCGATAAAGGATATCACTACTGGAATCACAGGGTTTGCCATCAGCCAGTTCTTTGCCGTCTACTAGCTGATGGCAAAGAAGGTCTTTGTCGTCTACTTACAAAAAAAGGCAAAGAACTGGATGATGGCAAAGATACAATTTGTCATTAGCCAATTCTTTGTCGTCCGCTAGCAGACGGCAAGGATTCTTTGCCGTCCGCTAGCAGACGGCAAAGAGATCGGTGGGGTCGATTTTAGGCCAGCGATGTAACCGCCCACCCCCTCTCATGGCAAAGAACGTGCCCCATCCTAACTAACGGCCACCCCTCTCCCTCTCCCCGGCCCCACCCCCTCTCTCTCCCCTCTCTCTCTACCCACCACCTCACCCCCGCCCGCGCCACCGCCACCACACCACCCCGCTGCCCCGGAACCCTGCGAGCCCGTCGCCACCGCCGCCCCTCCCCCCTCGTCCACCGGCCACCTCCTCCACTGGCCTCCCCCTTCCGAAGATGAGCTCTAGTTCCTCTTTTTTTTCTTCTGTTTTTTAGATTTAGTTTAGGTTTAGTTTAGTTTAGGCTTAGTTTAGTTTAGGTTTAGTTTAGTTTTTTGCTTTTAGATTTAGTTTAGGTTTAGTTTAGTTTAGGTTTAGTTTAGTTTAGGTTTTTTTCTATTTTTTTAGGCTTAGGTATAGATTTAGTTTAGTTTAGGTTAAGAAGAAAGAAGAAAGATGAAGCAAATAATAAGAAGAAGAACCAGGTCGAGGTTAGGGGTGCGTTGGCGCTGACGGAACCGGGTCGAGGATCGCCGATCGCCAAAACTAGGGTAAAGGGTCGGCGCTGAGGGTCGAGGATCGCCGGTCGCCAAAGGGATAGATGGTGGAGCCAGTGGGACCCGCCGATCCCCACGCCGTCGCCCAGGCCGAGAATCCCCCGGTCTGAGTGCTGACACCGTCGCCATGCCTGAGGGCTCCCAAGGACGAGTGGGTTAGGGGGTTCCTCGATGTCGATGGAACCCTAAATGACGGCTATTTAGGTTAGGGGGTGCCTTGGCGTCGACAAAAGCCTAAATGATATCTATATAAGTTAGGGGTGCCTCGACGTTGACGGAACCCTGAATGACATATATTTCGGTGGCATACCGTTATCAATATTTAGTTAGGTTGATGGCAAAAACTATAATGCTATGTTACTCATCTTTGGATTTAAATTTGCAGTTGTTTCATCGCTGTGAGGGTCTGGTGTTCGACGAGCTCTGCCCCTGCATTCGTGGGTGAGCACAAATGACATCTCCTCCTCCCCCCTTAATTATTTGCTCTGTTCCTGTCTTCGTGCCGATGAAACTTGCTAGCTATAGGTGTCTTCAATCATCAGTATGCGTGACCAGTATGCATCTCCGGTTCGAAAGGGTTACAATTATAAATATGCATGCATTTCCATATTTATAACCGTGATTATTTAGAATTGTCCAACGTTATCCATGGACAGCCCGAGTATGTGTAGATTGGGTTCTTTTTCCCATAAGCTCTGCTCTGGATTCGACGCATAAATTTTGTCAGTGCCTCCCTGTTGTTCTCCGGGTACACATCCTCTCTGTTTATTGCAGAGACATGTATCAGGAGAATAGCGGGGAGGTGCTGCCGAAATTTCGCGTCGGATCCGGAGCAGAGCATGAAAAAAAACCCCAATCTACACATACTAGGGTGGGATTAGGACCTATCTTTACCTATTACAGTGTAGGTTACATGGATGTAATAAAATTGACAAACTAGATTAACCGATGAATATATACGTGCTAAATTATATATATATATATATATATATATATATATATATATCTTGTGTGTCGAGTAGCTAGGCAAGGCGAGTGATCGTGCGTGGATGTACACCGGTCACACTAGTCAGAAAGACATGACCAATGAATGGTTAACAAAAACCAAGGGGTTTGTGAGAGCCACATTTGCAAATGGCCAGAAGAAAACCTAGTGCCCCTGTGTCCGGTGCGACAATTGGCACAAGAGGATAGAGGATGAAATCGGCAAACACCTGCAGAAGAGTGGTTTTACATCCGGTTATACAGTGTGGACATTTCATGGTGAGTCTGCCCAACGTGCCAGAGCTGAGGTGGTTCGTCATCGCATCGATGAGCATGGTATCGGGATGGAAGACATGGTGCAAGACTTTGATGATGCTCGGAATTCGGATGATGAGATGGAGGAATTTTCAAAGGCCTTCGATGAAATGTTGGAGTCTTCAAAACGTCCTCTCCACGAGCACACTGAGCTTTATCATCTGGATGCCATCTCACAAGTAATGGCTCTGAAGGCTCAATTCAACTTGGGTAGAGAATGCTACAACGCGATGATGACAGTATTTGGACGCCTTCTACCCAAAGGCCATGTAATGCCTGCAAACCTGTACCAGTCGGACAAAATCCTCCATGCACTTAAGATTCCCTATGAGAAGATACATGCCTGTGAGAAAGGATGTGCCTTGTTTAGGCTTGAGTATGTGATACGTCTCCAACGTATCTATAATTTTTTATTGTTCCATGATATTATATTATCCATCTAGGATGTTTTATATGCATTTATATGCTATTTTATATGATTATTGGGACTAACCTACTAACTGGAGGCCTAGCCCAAATTGCTGTTTTCTTGCCTATTTCAGTGTTTCGAAGAAAAGGAATATCAAACAGGGTCCAAACGGAATGAAACCTTCGGGAGAGTTATTTTTGGAACGGAAGCAATCCAGGAGACTTGGAGTAGACGTCAGGGAAGCTTCGAGGTGGCCACGAGGGTCCAGGGCGCCCCTACCCCCTGGGCGCGCCCCCACCCTCGTGGGCCCCTCGTGGCTCCCCTGACCGACTTCTTTCGCCTTCTCACAAGTATATATATATATATATATATATATATATGCATATACCCTAAAAGATCGGGGAACACCATAGATCGGGAGTTCCGCCTCCGCAAGCCTCTGTAGCCACCAAAAAACAATCGGGAACCTGTTCCGACACCGTGCCGGAGGGGGGATCCCTCACCGGTGGCCATATTCATCATCCCGGCGCTCTCCATGACAAGGAGGGAGTAGTTCACCCTCGGGGCTGAGGGTATGTACCAGTAGCTATGTGTTTGATCTCTTTCTCTCTCGTGTTCTTGAGGTGATATGATCTTGATGTATCGCAAGCTTTGCTATTATTGTTGGATCTTATGATGTTTCTCCCCCTCTACTCTCTTGTGATGAACTGAGTTTTCCCCTTGAAGTTGTCTTGTCGGATTGAGTCTTTAAGGATTTGAGAACACTTGATGTACGTCTTGCCGTGCTTATCTGTGGTGACAATTGGATATTCACGTGATCTACTTGATGTATGTTTTGGTGATCAACTTACAGGTTCAATGTACTTATGCATAGGGGTTGGCACACATTTTAGTCTTGACTCTCCGGTAGAAACTTTTGGGCACTCTTTGAAGTACTTTTTGTCGGTTGAATAGATAAATCAGAGATTGTGTGGTGCATATCGTATAATCATGCCCACGGATACTTGAGGTGACATTGGAGTATCTACGTGACATTAGGGTTTTGGTTGATTTGTTTCTTAAGGTGTTATTCTAGTACAAACTCTATGATAGATCGATCAGAAAGGATAACTTTTAGGTGGTTTCATACCCTACCATAATGTCTTCATTTGTTCTCTGCTATGACTTTGGAGGGACTCTTTGTTGTATGTTGAGGGATAGTTATATGATCCAATTATGTTATTATTGTTGAGAGAATTTGCAATAGTGAAAGTATGAACCCTAGGCCTTGTTTCCTAGCATTGCAATACCGTTTACGCTCACTTTTATCATTAGTTACCTTGCTGTTTTTATAATTTCAGATTACAAAAACCTATATCTACCATCCATATTGCACTTGTATCACCATCTCTTCGCCGAACTAGTGCACCTATACAATTTGCCATTGTATTGGGTGTGTTGGGGACACAAGAGACTCTTTGTTATTTGGTTGCAGGGCTGTTGAGAGAGACCATCTTCATCCTACGCCTCCCATGGATTGATAAACCTTAGGTCATCCACTTGAGGAAAATTTGCTACTGTCCTACAAACCTCTGCACTTGGAGGCCCAACAATGTCTACAAGAAGAAGGTTGTGTAGTAGGCATCAAGCTCTTTTCTGGCGCCGTTGCCGGGAAGGTGAGTGCTTGAAGGTATATATTTAGATCTTGCAATCGAATCTTTTTGTTTATTGTTTTATCACTAGTTTAGTCTATAAAAGAAAACTACAAAAAAAATGGAATTGAGGGTGCCTCATATGCTTCATCTTTTTAATATCTTTCGTGAAAATGATGTAAAGGAAAATTGTGCTCAATTGCTAGAAGAAGAATGCATTAAAATGTTTGGCATACAATCTTTGAATGATGAGCATGATTGCAATGTTGTTAGTATGAACTCCTTGAATATCCATGATGCTAATGATATGCAAAGCCACAAGCTTGGTGATGCTATGTTTGATGAATATGATATTTTTAGTCCCCCAAGTTTTGATGAGAAAAGTTGTTATGATGATATGATGCCTCCTATTTATGATGATTATATTGATGAAAGTGGGTTTGGAAGAGTGTCAACTTTAGGAAGTAATGATCCCACTATTTTGGAGGGTGTTGAATCTTATTGTGATAATTATGAAAGTGGATTTGGAGAGGTCATGATTTTATTTAGTGATGAATCCAATATTTCGGAAGAGGTTCCAATTGATTATGAGAACAAAGTTGCTATCTGTGATGATTATTGTGATGATACGTATGCCATAAAGAATAAACATAACCATGAAACTTGTCATCATGATTTTAATTTTCAATTGGATTATGCTTCACATGATAGTTATTTTGTTGAGTTTGCTCCCACTACTATTCATGAGATCAAGTTTGCTTATGTGGAGAGTAGTAAAATTTATATGCTTGTGCATCATGAAAATAATGCTTTATGTGATGGTTATATTGTTGAATTCATTCATGATGCTACTGAAAATTATTATGAGGGAGGAATATATGCTTGTAGGAGTTGCAATGATATCGAGTTTCCTCTCTATGTGCTTAAAGTTTTAAAGTTATGCTTGTTTTGCCTTCCTATGCTAGTTGATTATTGTTCCCGTAAGTTGTTTGCCCACAAAATTCCTATGCATAGGAAGTGGGTTAGACTTAAATGTGCTAGTCATATTCTTCATGATGCTCTCTTTATGTTTCAATTCTTATCTTTTCTGTGAGCATCATTGAAATCATCATGCCTAGCTAGGGGCATTAAACGTTAGCGTTTGTTGGGAGGCAACCCAATTTTACTTTTTTTATTTGCTTTTTGCTCCTTTTTAGTAATAAATAATTCATCTAGACTCTGTTTAGATGTGGTTTTATGTTTTAATTAGTGTTTGTGCCAAGTAGAACATTTGGGAAGACTTGGGTGAAATCTTTATGATCTTGCTATAAAAAACAGAAACTTTACTGGAGAGTGCTTTTAGGTTGATTCTTTTTGCAGATGATTAATAGACAAATTCCTCAGGTCCACCATTTTATTTCAGAATTGTTGGAGTTACATATGTATTCGAATGATACAGATTACTACAAACTGTTCTATTTTTGACAGATCATGTTTCCTATGTGTTGTTTGCTTATTTTGATGAATCTATGAGTAGTATCGGAGGGTATGAACCATATAGAAGTTGGAATACATTAGATATTACACCAATATGAATTTATAATGAGTTCATAACAGTACCTAGGTGGTGGTTTTATTTTCTTATAGTAATGGAGCTTACGAGTTTTCTGTTGAGTTTTGTGTTGTGAAGTTTTCAAGTTTTGGGTAAAGATTCGATGGACTATGGAATAAGGAGTGGCAAGAGCCTAAGCTTGGGGATTCCCAAGGCACCCCAAGTTAATATTCAAGGAAAACCAAGAGCCTAAGATTGGGGATTCCCAAGGCACCCCAAGTTAATATTCAAGGAAAACCAAGAGCCTAAGCTTGGGGATGCCCCGGATGGCATCCCCTCTTTCGTCTTCGTTCATCGGTAAATTTACTTGGAGCTATATTTTTATTCACCACATGATATGTGTTTTGCTTGGAGCATCATTTTAATTTTTTAGTATTTTCTTGATGTTATTTAGAATAATGTTTTGCATCTGTATTTTCAATAAAAATGTCAAGGATAGCCTTTACCATGCTTATTTTGCAAGTATACATTTTGCTGTTTCAAAACAGAAAGTTTACTGCTGTTGCAAAAGCCCCCTAGAAAAGTCAGAAAATGATAAAATGCTGAAACTTTTTTCATATTGAGCTCTGATAAATTTTATACAGTTTAGGCCCTGTTTGGTAGCAAAGTATTTTTTTAAGTTTTCTGTGAATACTATAGTTTTTTAGATTATCGTAGTTTTATTTACAATGAGCTGTTTGATTGCCCCTAAAAACTGTGGTTTTAATACTACAATATCGGCAAAACTGCAGTTTTTTCTCTGCATAAAAAAAAGAACCCAACACCTCTTTTTTTTAAACTGAGCAACCGAAAAGAACAATGCAATGCGTCTAGCTTGGCTGTGCGGTTGTAGTTCGTGCAGCTTTATGACATGTTGAAGTTGCTGCCGGCTACGCCATGCTGCCGGGTGCCCTCTTTGCCTCTTTGGTAACCTACAAGCCCTGAGCGTAGGTGTTCAGTGGAGGTCACTTTGTGCTAGCTTCCGTTCTTATGCATCCAGATGGCAACGGCTAGCTAGCTAGAAAAATGGCTGCTCTATTGCCGTGTACATGGCCGGTCTTAGTCTGGTCAGTTGGGGTATGCAACTACGCATTTTTTCGTCGCTGCACCAAACAGGTTCTCAGTATCGCAAATACTCTGAAATATTATGTTGTGTCAAAACCACGGTATTTGATACCTACAGGATAAGTTACTGTAGTTTTTTGATACTTTGGTTTTTACAATACTTTACTATCAAACATAGCCTTAGTATTTTTCCCATAATTTTTGGAGTTAGGGAAGTATGATGAATCTTGCATTCTTTACAGACTGTACTGTTTTAGCAGATTGCTGTTATGTTTGCATTGTTTGCATATGTTTGCTTGTTTAATGATTCTATTTGAGGATAGGAGTATTAAATATGCAGAGACATTTAGTATGCAATGTTTAATAATAATTTTTGTGATTTTTTACAGTAGAAAATGATAAGGTTTTTGCATTGGTTTATACTAACTTATCTCACGACTTCTTGTTGAGTTTGGTGTGGATGAAGCTTTCGAGATTTAGGAAACCGTAATATGAGAGGAATTAAGGAGACACAAAATCTCAAGATTGGGGATGCCCAAGGCACCCCAAGATAATATTCCAAGAAGTCTCAAGCATCTAAGCTTGGGGATGCCCCGTTGGCATCCCACATTTCTTCTTCAACAATTATCGGTTAGTATCGGTTGAACCTAAGTTTTTTCTTCTTCACATGATGTGTGCTATCCTTGAAATGTAATTTAGTTTTGTTTTGCTTGCTGTTTGAATAATTTCCCACGATCTGAAATTCTTAAATGTTAGAGAGTCTTCACATAGTTGCATAATTATTCGACTACTCATTGATCTTCACTTATATCTTTTGGAGTAGTTTGTCATTTGCTCTAGTGCTTCACTTATATTATTTTGGAGCATGACGGTGGTTTTGTTTTGAAGAAATTGGTGAACTCTCATGCTTCACTTATATTATTTTGAGAGTCTCTTAACAACATGGTAATTTTCTTAGGTTATGAATTTAGTCCTAATATGATAGGCATCCAAGAGGGATATAATAAAAACTTTTATATAAAGTCCATTGAATACTATGAGAAGTTTGATTCTTTATGACTGTTTTGAGATATGAAGATGGTGATATTAGAGTTATGCTAGTGGAGTAGTTGTGAATTTAAGAGATACTTGTGTTGAAGTTAATTCCCGTAGCATGCACCTATGGTGAACCGTTATGTGATGAAGTTGGAGCATGATTTATTTATTGATTGCATCCTTATGTGTGGAGGTCGGGATCGCACGATGGTTAACTCCTACCAATCCTTCCCCTAGGAGCATGAGCGTAGTACTTTGTTTTGAGGACTTGTAGATTTTTGCAATAAGTATGTGAGTTCTTTATGACTAATGTTGAGTCCATGGATTATACGCACTCTCACCCTTCCACCATTGCTAGCCTCTCTTGTGCCGCGCAACTCTCGCAGGTATCATACACCACCATATACTTTCCTCAAAACAGCTTCCATACCTACCCTATTATGGCACTTCCATAGCCATTTCGAGATATATTGCCATGCAACTTTCCACCGTTCCGTTTATTATGACACGCTCCATCATTGTCATATTGCTTTGCATGATCATGTAGTTGACATCGTATTTGTGGCAAAGCCACCATTCATAATTCTTTCATACATGTCACTATTGATTCATTGAACAACCCGGTACACCGCTGGAGGCATTCACATAGAGTCATATTTTGTTCTAGGTATTGAGTTGTAAGTAAATAAAAGTGTGATGATCTTCATTATTAGAGCATTGTCCCATGTGAGGAAAGGATGATGGAAGCAATGATTCCCTCACAAGTTGGGATGAGTCTCCGAACTTTATGAAAAATAAAAGGGGCCAAATAAGCCCAAATAAAAAATAAAAAAAGAGGCCAAAGAAGCCCACCAAAAAAATGAGAGAAAAAGAGAGAAGGGACAATGTTACTATCCTTTTACCACACTTGTGCTTCGAAGTAGCACCATGATCTTCATGATAAAGAGTCTCCTATTTTGTCCCTTTCATACACTAGTGGGAATTTTTCATTATAGAACTTGGCTTGTATATTCCAACGATGGGCTTCCTCAAATGCCCTAGGTATTAATGAGCAAGCAAGTTGGATGCACACCCACTTAGTTTCTTTTGTTGAGTTTCATACATTTATAGCTCTAGTGCATCCGTTGCATGGCAATCCCTACTCACTCACATTGATATCTATGATGGGCATCTCCATAGCCCATTGATACGCCTAGTTGATGTGAGACTATCTT
The DNA here is from genome assembly GCA_021437245.1 of Aegilops speltoides. Classification (NCBI taxonomy): domain Eukaryota; kingdom Viridiplantae; phylum Streptophyta; class Magnoliopsida; order Poales; family Poaceae; genus Aegilops; species Aegilops speltoides. The sequence goes on from CM038145.1 coordinate 185,218,636, forward strand.
CCTCCTTTTTGTCTTCTCCACAACCACCATTCTATTCTACCTATAGTGCTATGTCCATGGCTCACGCTCATATATTGCATGAAAGTTCAAAAAGTTTGAGAATACTAAAGTATGAAACAATTGGTTGGCTAAAACCAGGGTTGTGCATGATTTAAATATTTTGTGTGATGTAGATAGAGCATAGCCAGACTATATGATTTTGTAGGGATAACTTTCTTTGGCCATGTTATTTTGAGAAGACATAATTACTTTGTTAGTATGCTTGAAGTATTATTATTTTTATGTCAATATTAAACTTTTGTTTTGAATCATACGGATCTGAATATTCTTGCCATAATAAATAAGATTACATTGATAAATATGTTAGGTAGCATTCCACATCAAAAATTCTGGTTTTATCATTTACCTACTCGAGGACCAGCAGGAATTAAGCTTGGGGATGCTTGATATGTCTCCAATGTATCTATAATTTTTGATTGTTCCATGCTATTATATTATCCATCTACAATGTTTTATATGCATTTATATGCTGTTTTATAAGATTTTTGGGACTAACCTACTAACCGGAGGCCCACCCAAATTGTTGTTTTCTTGCCTATTTCAGTGTTTCGAAGAAAAGGAATATGAAACGGAGTCCAAACGGAATGAAACCTACGGGAGAGTTATTTTTGGAACGGAAGCAATCCAGGAGACTTGGAGTACGCCTCAGGGAAGCTTCAAGGTGGCCACGAGGGACCAGGGCGCGCCCTACCCCCTGGGAGCGCCCCCCACCCTCGTGGGCCCCTCGTGGATCCCCTGACCGACTTCTTTCACATATATATATATCCAAATACCCTAAAATAATCAGGGAACACCATAGATCAGGAGTTCCACTGCCGCAAGCCTCTGTAGCCACCAAAAACCAATCGGGACCCTGTTCCGGCACCCTGCCGAAGTGGGGATCCCTCACCGGTGGCCATCTTCATCATCCCGGCGCTCTCCATGACGAGGAGGGAGTAGTTCACCCTCGGGGCTGAGGGTATGTACCAGTAGCTATGTGTTTGATCTCTCTCTCTCTCTCATGTTCTTGAGGTGATACGATCTTGATGTATCGCGAGCTTTGCTATTATAGTTGGATCTTATGATGTTTCTCCCCCTCTAATCTCTTGTGATGAATTGAGTTTTCCCCTTGAAGTTGTCTTGTCGGATTGAGTCTTTACGGATTTGAGAACACTTTATGTATGTCTTGTCGTGCTTATCTATGGTGACAATGGGATATTCACGTGATCTACTTGATGTATGTTTTGGTGATCAACTTGCGGATTCAATGAACTTATGCATAGGGGTTGGCACACGTTTTCGTCTTGACTCTCCGGTAGAAACTTTGGGCACTCTTTGAAGTACTTTGTGTTGGTTGAATAGATGAATCTAAGATTGTGTGATGCATATCGTATAATCATGCCTATGGATACTTGAGGTGACATTGGAGTATCTAGGTGACATTAGGGTTTTCGTTGATTTGTGTCTTAAGGTGTTATTCTAGTACGAACTCTATGATAGATTGATTAGAAAGGATAACTTTGAGGTGGTTTCGTGCCCTACCATAATCTCTTCGTTTGTTCTCTGCTATTAGTGACTTTGGAGTGACTCTTTGTTGCATGTTGAGGGATAGTTATATGATCCAATTATGTTATTATTGTTGAGAGAACTTGCACTAGTGAAAGTATGAACCCTAGGCCTTGTTTCCAAGCATTGAAATACCGTTTACGCTCACTTTTATCATTAGTTACCTTGCTGTTTTTATAATTTCAGATTACAAAAACCTATATCTACCATCCATATTGCACTTGTATCACCATCTCTTCGCCGAACTAGTGCACCTATACAATTTGCCATTGTATTGGGTGTGTTGGGGACACAAGAGACTCTTTGTTATTTGGTTGCAGAGTTGTTTGAGAGAGACCATCTTCATCCTACGCCTCCCACGGATTGATAAACCTTAGGTCATCCACTTGAGGGAAATTTTCTACTGTCCTACAAACCTCTGCACTTGGAGGCCCAACAACGTCTACGAGAAGATGGTTGTGTAGTAGACATTAGTATGCAGACTTGAACTATTGTCCCATTTGCAAGTCTTCCAGGTATGTTGTGGTAGACAATGGTATGGGTGAGAAGATGCAGACCAAAATCCTCGTTAATGTTCTTTGGTATATGCCAACCGTACCAAGACTTCAACGTCTTATCATGGTTGAAGAGACGGCCAGACAAATGGCATGGCACAAAATGGGCAAAAGAACCGAACTAGATGCAGATGGGATCTGATGATGGTACACACATCAGATGGTTCTGCGTGGAAGCGCTTCGATGCATTACATGAGCAAAAAGCGACAGATCCAAGGCATTCTCGAGTTGCCATCAGCATGGATGGGTTCAATGTGTTTGGTCTTTGTTGGCCCGTATTTGTCATTCCACTCAATCTCCCCACGGACAAATTATGCAAAGAATAAACATTTTCCTGACGTAGATAATTCCAGGGCCCAACTATCCGGGGAAGAATATGAATGTGTACATGCAGCCGCTTAAGGATGAATTGCAAGAAGCTTGGGATAATGGGTTCAAGAAATACAACACCGCTAGCAAACAGAACTTCATAATGCGTGTCTTGTACATGTACTCAATGCTTGTTTCCGGTGTGTGCTCTATTCATTGGCTGGTGTGTGCATGGAAGATTCCCGTGCCCTGCATGCAAGGCAGCTCTTCAGTTTTGTTGGCTGGAGGCGGGTCGCAAGTTTTCTTGCTTCAACTTGCATAGACAGTTCCTGGATCCTCGCCATAAGTTCAGGAAAGACAAGAAGAACTTCATAAAAGGTAGTGTTGTCAAAAACTCTGCACCACCTGTGTTGGCAGGCCAAGAGACCCTGGATCAGTTAAACGCTCCGGAGCCAGATCCAGAGCGTCCAGGGTATTTCAAGGGGTATAATTCGGAACATGCCTGGACTCACAAGGCATGCTTGTGGGATCTGCCTTACTTCAAAGATCTCCTTTGCCCACACGACATCGACGTGACGCACATTGAAAAGAATATTGCCGAGGCCCTTTTTGGTACATTGTTCGACATACACTACTGCAGGATGTTGCTAACACAACACTACGATCAGAGACCCTTTGACGAACCTGTGTGCCATTAATCACAAACGATGATGTAAAAAACCATCAAAAAAGATGCAAAACATTTGCGATGGCAGATACATCACACAGAGTTCAGATTTTTGTTGCGTGTGTGATGCGGGGCATATGGTTCAGTTCAATGAACTATTTGTGATGCAGAAGAAGAATAGAAATGGGCAACCAAATGAAGGCGTGTGTGATATACTGCATACAGTTCAGTCGGATTAACTATTTGTGATGAGGCGGAACAACATAAATGGGTAGCCAGATGAAGGTGCGTGTGATTGAGGGCATACACTTCAGACGGATGAACTGTTTGCGATTAGACAACACAACAGAAACTGTCAGCCAGATCAACATGTCTGCGATGGACGGCATGCACTTCACATGGATGAACTGTTTGTGATTAGCCACAACAAACAGAAACAGTTTGACAGATCAACGTGTGTGCGCTAGACGGGCACACATCATAATTAAAATAAGCATGCATGATGGTAATAACGAGCACGCGCGGTTTTTGGAACAAGACGTGTGCTGACATCGCCTATTGCGGTGCACCCTATTGTGCAAACGCCACGTACGCGGTCGAGAAAGCATGCCCAAACGCCGTCCGGGAATAGTGCCGCACTTAGAAATTATAGAACCGTTAATAAATATCGAGCCTGCGTCCCGTGACATTCCTAATTATCACCATGCTATATTTAATTGCAAACCTGTTCACACCGATCAAAACCTAAACAGTTTCCCACTTAGGAGCGTATTAGTACTCGGTTATAAATACTACTACTCCAAGACAACTGCACATTCCTCCTCAACTCCTCATCCACAAAAACAAACAAGTCATTCATCATCGTTCCCTTGCGTCTGCCATGGCCAGCGTGAATTCTGGGTCGAGAGATTACTACCAGGAAGAGGCAATCATGGAAGCGGAGGCACGAGAGATGTCCCGCCTCGCCGCGAAAGCAGCCGACATGTCCTGCCGCGCGGCTGTAGTGGCACAGAGGTCCCGGCGCGTCGTCGATGTAGCAGATTGGTCCGGCCGCACCGCCGAAGCAGCAGAGATGTCCCACGGTGCCGTGAATGCAACAGTGATGTCCTCCCGCGCCGTGGCGGCCTGGAAAATGTCTCGCGAGTAGGCGAGGACTCTCACAGGCGCATGCGTGGTATGCTCGATTACCTGATGGGTCAGATCTCCGACTAGATGAAGCAGTAGGATGAGATGAATGCCTCGTTTGAAAAAGCTACAAGTGTCATCTAGGGACTAGGGGAGGACAAGGCGAAGCTCCACACCAAGCGCGACCTGCTGAGGGCGAAAATTGCCAGAACGATGAAGCAACACGAGGAGACCACTGCCTTGTTCCAGAGGACCGATGTCATCGTCAAGAAATTTATGGACGAGAATGCCATGCTCCGCATCGAGCAGAAAAGGCTGGTGGAGGAATCCATGGATGCTCTCAAGCAGGATCTTGAGGACACAAAAGAGCTCATCACCGCTCGCCGCGAGAACTAGTCTCCGCAGCTTGCAGCAATGCATCAAGAAAGTAGAGATCAGTGAGACAGATCGTTGTCTTCCTTCTTCTTTTGCCCTTGTGTATTTCTGGCGTTGCCGCATGTGGCTTTTTAAATTATCTTTGTAAATATGTAAGACAATTATTATCCACTATCACCATCCTTATATTCACCAATCTTGCTATAAGTTGCAGTCAATGCTATATAGATCCGTCGGATCTTACATCAAGATCCATGCAAAACTTTATTTTCAGATTTTCTTTTTCCTCTCTTAAATCTCAGTCGAGTGAGACATAGCCACGCCATGAAACAGGGGCTCGGGCGCCATTAAAGGAGATGTTGGGAGGGAGGTGGGCGGCGGATAGAGGTCAAAGGGCTCTCCTCCCGATGAGCACCCGCAGGGGTCTGATCGCACGCCTCCCATACTCAAATAGCTACCCCGCATGACACCTCCTAGACAATAAAAAAAGGGGACGCGTGGAGGCACGTAAAGGGTAAGTAGAACGCCCATGGTTTCAATAATACTTGTGTTACCGATTTATAACGTGACAACACTTGTTCCAAAATGACTTTGTTGATTGTTAATGCGTGTGCCTTCGCAAATCGGACAAAATTTTTACCACAGCATGTTGGTGCCATGTCATGACACCAAGCCAAGTTTCATGATTTTCAGACGAGTTTTGGATTTATGAGAATTTTAAAACCAAGTTTCTCGATGTTTCTGGCCGAGCCAAGATACCCAGATGTTTGAATTCCATTCCCACTTCTTGCATGGGACCTAGAAATTTGCCCAAGTACACATAAATGATTTTTTAACTAACTTTGGCGCACTGGAGCATGTGCTTGTAGTTCAAATTTGAATTATGTGTATAAAAAAGGCCAAACGAACCCGAAATAATTCCAAAATTTAGTACGAAACTCCTAGTTAGTCTAAGCTGCCCGTGTAAAAAAATCAAGGCGGGAGAAGGCAATGTATGTTGTTTCGCACACGGAGGTGACATGTTCCCTCTCAGAACCACGAGGCTTCTTGAGAGAAGCTCCGGTTTGCAAGAAGCTTATACCAAAGCTTGTCCCAATTCGGCCAAAAAATTTACCACAACATGTTGGTGCCATGTCATGACACCATGCCAAGTTTCATGATTTTCATGCGTGTTTTGGATTTATAGGAATTAGAAAACCAAGTTTCTCAATATTTCCGGTCGAGGCACGATGCCCAGATGTTTGAATTTCATTCCCATTTCTTGCACGGGACCTAGAAATTCACCCAAGGACACACATGTGATTTTTTAACCAACTTTGGTGCACTGGAGCATGTGCTTGCAGTTAAAATTTGAATTATGCACATTAAATGCCCAATAACTCAATTAATGTATAAAAAAGGCCAAACGAACCCGGAAGAATTCCAAATTTTAACACTGCACTCATATAGTTCTACGTTTTTCTGTAAAAAATCAAGGGGGGGAGGCAGCGTATATCGTTTCGCACACAAAGGTGACACGTTCCCCCTCGGGAACCACGAGTCTTCTTGAGAGAAGCTCCGGTTCGCTAGAAGCTTATACCAAAACTTGTCCAAATTCAACCAATTTTTAACCACAACATGTTGGTGCTATGAAATGACACCATGCCAAGTTTCATGATTTTCAGGCGAGTTTTGAATTTACAGAAATTTAAAAAACCAAGTTTCTCAATGTTATCGGCCAAGCCACGGCGCCTAGATATTTGAATTTCGTTCCCATTTCTTGCATGGGACCCAGAAATTCACCCAAGGACACTTATGTGATTTTTCAACCAACCTTGGTGCACTGGAGCATGTGCTTGTAGTTCAAATTTGAATTATTCACATTAAGTGCCCAGAAACTAAATTAATGCATAAAAAGGGCCAAACGAACCTGGAATAATTCCAAATTTAACATGACACTCATATAGTGCTATGTTTGCTTTGTAAAAAAATCAAGAGGGGGGCAACGTATGTCGTTTCGCACACAAAGGTGAAACGTTCCCTCTCGAAACCACACGCCTTCTTCAGAGTAGCTACAATTTGCAAGAAGCTTATGCCCAAACTTGTCCTAATTCAGCCAATTTTTTCACCACAGCATGCTGGTGCCATGAATTGACACCATGCCAACTGTCATGATTTTCAGGCAAGTTTGGGATTTACAGGAATTTAAAACTAAGTTCCTCAATGTTTCCGGCCGAGTCACGACGCCTAGATGTTTGATTTTCATTCCCATTCTTGCATGGGACCTATAAATTTACCCAAAGACACACATGTGATTTTTCAACAAACTTTGGTGCACTGGAGCATGTGCTTGTAGTTCAAATTTGAATTATGCACATTAAATGCCTAGAAACTCAATTAATGCATAAAAATGCCAAACCAACCAGAAATAATTCCAAATTTTAACACGACACTCATGTAGTTGCATGTTCACTGTAGATAAATGTTCTAGCAATTCAAACAACATCCTTTCCCGCGAGAATGAAAAAAATCAGGTATACCACAAATAGTTTCCTAACAAGAATCGCGTGGGATGTGAAACTCATAAAATATCTTGGCGCACCGTCTTGTCTCGCTTACGCAAGAAGCTTCTTCGTCTACAGTCCACACTACTAGGGAAAAGCCTAGCAGCAGCGCGGGTTTTGGGCCTCTCGATGGCGCTGGTACAGCGCTACTAATAAGCCTTCTGACTAACGATAGCAGTAGCACTTGTTGTCCCACGCTACTACTATACATGAATAGCTGTAGCGCTCTTTAGAAAAGTACGCTACTGATATTATCTGCAGCAGATCATTTTGTGGAAGCGCCATTGGTAAGGCGCTCTTCGCTAAATTTCCCCCCTCGCTACTACTAGTTTTATTAGTTTTTTTTCCTGCCTATTTGTTTTGTATTTGAATAGGCTTTATACAATAATCTTTAGCATATCATCCACATACAAATGTAATCATAGCATATACATACAATTAGTCTCATCAAATCATGTCATCATCATAATCATCATCCAACACAAAGTGGTCTCTCGTCATCAATCTCGAAAATAGCGATACAAGTCTCGATTACTTGCAAATACATCGTCATCCATGTAAACAATGATATACGCGAGAAGAGCTATCACTTTGAGTACATGAGTTCGTATCCCTCTCTTGCATTAGCGTGAACCTAAACTAACTATTGCCTGTCGCTCGGAAACCGGAAACCGGTACACCTGGGCCTGACACTCCGGCCACTTGTCGTATATATACTCCTGACGTAGCACTTCTTCGCCATCTATGATCTATGCACCTGCATCGTCACATGAGTCGATGATATGCAACATATATAGTTGAGCAACAGAAAGAGACAGACTTGGCAAAAATAGAAACAACATATCATAAGCATAAATAACAAAGTTCATCGTACCCAAAATGCCCTAACTAGAGTGATTTTTGCTAGTCGAGGAGGAGGATGGTTTAGTTACATCACAAATAAAGTTTCACCGTGCATAACTCAAAGTTTTGTCATACAGAAAGTATGGACTAAACAGACACTTTGTCATATATCGACAATCACTCCATCATGTCGTGCCATCCATCCATGTCAGGGAGATAGTCCTCGAGCTTAGTGAAAGGCTTCATGTCGAGACGCTGAGAGGCTATCCATGTTCGGACGTCTTCCCGCGACATTTGTCCTTCTGCGTAGAACATCCCTGTTTTTCCGACGACCTCCTCCATGATGATTTGGGCAAGTTCACGCTGGATGTTATAGAACTCAGCTCAAAGTCGATGATCCTCGATATCTCCTATGTCCTTTGCTCATTGTAGGGTATGGGCATCGCCAGATCTAGGTGACATGTGAAGGTTCTGGTGATCCCGTCTGTACTCCAGCATGTGGTGTAGGACATAGAATCCATCATTAAGAGAATCGTTCGGTTGCTGGATGCAGCAGAAGTCGATCTTATGGATGAAGGTGGCCCTGCCGCCCCTTCTCTTCTTGTCCCTAACCTCTCCACCCCTTGCTTGGTAGTAAAACATAGCACTGTCGAGAACATCTTTAATGTGGGTGTAATCCTTTTTGTGAATGTTCTTCGACGAGTCCAAGTAAAGAGCGTGGGAGAATCGGGGGTAGAGGATGATGAGGACGGCGCGCCCGCCGCTCCGCAAAATAAGTACACCTCAAATTAATTAGCCTCCACCATGCAAATGAATTATTGAAATCGAAGGAAGGATAGCAGCGCGGATGACTTACATGGGATGATAAGGCACGAGAATCGCCTCCTTGTCCTTATTGGCGAGCATGAAACTGACGATGTAATCCCTCGCGTATTCACGCTGCTCTGCACAGACTCCCAAGAAGCCCCCGTGCATGTAGTACGGGTTAGCGACACGGATATGACATATCTGCTCAACCCCAATGATGTAGTTCATGTGCAAGGCATAAAGGCGGACAAACGTAAAATCCAGCTTCTTCATGTGGAACATGTCGAATATGTAATCGAACCGGAGGAAGAACTTATCCGCGGGGAAGCTGTCGATGTACGACATTTGCCGCGGAACGTTAACCACGTAGAGTGGGTATCCTGGATCTTTCGAGGAGATGAGGCCTTTCTCTACCCGCAGCACATCGTCATGAAGTCTCCTTAGATCGATGAGTCTGGCCCGTAGCGCTGTTGCAGGTAGGATTGGTTGACTGGGGATATGCCATTTATCCGCATCGGGGATATCTATACGGTCCTGAAGCCGAAGCTGCTGAGGCGGCTGGATCATAGAATCAGTTTTTTTGCCTTTCCTCGCTCTCTTCCTAGACTTCTTTACTACGGAAGGTCGTCAATATACGTTGAGACGGTAATTCAGGCACCGACTCATGACGCTCAAACCCGAGGCGCCGCCATATAGACATCTTGTTCAGCGCCATCGTCATCCTCATCCTCATCCATGGCGATGTCATCGGCGACTAATGGATCCTCCTCCTTACCCGTCTCGCTATCACCCAACCCGACAACCGATGCTAATTGGGTAGGTGGGGTGTTGATATTCATACCTTCTTTGAGGCTGCGTGCTCGTGGGTGTGCTCCGGCCGCCTCGGGCGACGCAGACTCTTTAGCCTAACAGACCCACCCATTGCAACAATCAGCAAGCCACCGCGGGGTCTCGTCGTCATCCCCCACTAGTATTAGAGGAGGCAAATTCTCGTGGCCTGGTTTGACACTGGCCACGGAAACCTTGAAGACGTTTGGGGGGATCGGCCGGCTGTGGAACAATGGTTCCTTCGGCTCCATTATCGTCGCCTTCCCCACGTCCACCTTCTGTTCGCCGATGGTGTACAATATGGTGCACGGGGTTTTGTCGGCCTGCAAAGAAAAGTCTACGACGTGAGACGTTCGAAAGGCAACGAAAACGGGAGATTATACATTTATATTGAAGGGGCCGGTGTGACAGATACCGTGAGGGCGTCGAGCTCAGCCAAAGAGGAGGCACCACCGAGCACGTCCGGTGCGGGAGAAGGTGCAGGAGCCGGTGCGGGAGCAGGTGCTCCCAAGAAGTCAGCAAGGGGAAAGTCCTCTGCATTTTTTTCCGGATTTTGCCTTGTCCAAGTGAAAACGCCCGTCACGAAGGAAGTAGACCTATCTGCAATCGCCTGTTTTGCGGCAGCTACCGCTGTTCGATCGTTATGCGAGATGATTTCTTCTCAACCGCAATCTCAACCTTCTTGTCGATGTTTTCTTGATTAACCTCCGTCTTTCCTTTCTCTCCTCCGTGGTCTCACGGTAGTACTTCTTCCACGTGGGCGCCGTCTCCGACACGTGCGCGTCCATCTGACGGTCGAGTATCCACGGTTGTCATTTCAATATGTTCAACGCCGGTTGAATGGAGTGTCCCACTTGGGCCTCGCCAATGCCTCAGACGGCGAGTCGCTTTCGGCCGCAATCCGGTGCTGCTCTCTCTGCAAAAGGCACAAGGATCGTTTACAAATATGACTAACGTGTGCAGTTGAATTGATCAAAAACTAAAATTACCAGCAGTCTCATGAACTCCTTAATGACCGGTGTTGTCTCGTAAATCTTCTTCACTGGGTCCCAACGGTGCCGGACCCTCAGGACGTCATGCTCCCGCGGGACGGTGAAATCCGCCAAGGGGTCTGGGATGCCCAGACTCGCGGCTTCCGCGTCCTCCTTGGCCCATTTGGACCTCTTTCCGCCGTAACCACAACTTCCGAGGTGGTGGCTTCCTATGTTCCTCTTTTGAAGCCCCTTCATGTACTTAGACTTTTTTTGGCAGCTTCGGCCTCGCAAGCCTCCTTGAATATTTGAAACTGCTCTTCCGTGATTGTCGGATTATCCTTTACAATCTTGGAGTAGGGTTCCCCGTCGTTGATCTTTGCTTTCACTCGATTTTTCCAGGCGGCCAACGCGTCGCTAAACTTGGTCATGGCGTGTTTGTTTATCTTCTTCATTGTCGGGTCCTCGTCTGGATCTTCATAATCCTTCTCATTCCGGCCCGGGAACAAGAATATCTGGTGAAACTTCTTTAGGAGGGAGCTCCTCATATTTTCTATCTTCTGTAGTTTCTCATCGTTGATGGTGGCGGTTGTCCGTACGATGCAGCCTATTTGATTGCCGTAGCACGTGCACGCTTCCTCGGGCGCCTTTGGCTCAAAATTGCCGTCGTCCACCTCCGTGACCACCAGTCTAGTAGTCCTGAGTTTGTTAGGAACCCGTTGCCTCTTTGCTTTCGGTTCTACACCGGCTCCGCTCCCCGAGGCAGCACCAGTCTCAGTGCCGATCTCGATGCCGGTCTGAATCTTAGCGCTGGTCTCAGTCTCAGCACCGGACTGCGTGTTGGTCTCAGTCCCCGATGCCACCAGTAGGCCCAGCAACAACATCGGTTGATCATCGGTAAGGCTAAAAAACTCATCTGCCGCCCGGTAGACGTCGTCACAATCACCAGAACCCTGTCCATCATCGTTGCTAGCCATGTTTCCTATGATTAAATCTAGTCAGTTAGTTCTAGACCTAATAAAATGAATAATGACATAAAAAAGGACTATTGTTTTGCAGGAATGTTGACTCCTTCCTGGTGCGGCAAATCCCGGGCACTCGATATGTCCTAGTTTGTAGCACAAGTCATGCCGAAATTCACGGAAAATTTTGGCATGGCCTTTGCTAAAAAGTGGACAAATCGAGAACCTGAAATTTGCCGGAACAGAAATGAATCAACATTCCGGCAAAACATAGGCCACTCAGCATCATTCCCTGGAAACAACAAAGCCACTTGGGCACAATCGAACAACTTCAATGAAAAGATATAACATCAGCACTTCAATGAAAAATAAAATTTGCCTAAATTATTTTCCTTGAAAAATAGTGGTCTTTTAAAAAATCAAAAACCTTTGCAAAATGACCTCACTAAACACGTCTCTGCCTAGGACAGAACCCAAATTATGTTGATCTAGCTATTCCTCTCTCTCACACAAACACACATTATTATCTCTAACCCTTCTCTGCCTAGGACAGAACCCAACTAAATTGCAAAGGAACTCCATTTCTCTAACCCTTCTGACCTAATGCTCTAAAATAAAATTTTCCTCTAACCTAGCCAACCTACTTAACTTAGCTTGTTAATCCAACGAACCTAATTAACCTACCTATTTACCCTAGTTAGTTAATCTAGTTTACCTAGATAATTAACCCTAATTAAACTAGTTAATGCAGATAGTTCTCTGTCAAAGCCCAAAATAAGTTTTTGCACTAATTAACCTAGATAATTAACATAATTAAACTAGTGAACCTGACTAGTTCTCTGTCAAAGCCCTAACTAAATTTTTGCACTAACCTAGATAATTAACCTAATTAAACTAGTTAACCTAACTACTTCTCTGTCAAAGCCCTAACTAAAATTTTGCCCTAACCTAGATAATTAACCTAATTAAACTAGATAACCTATGTATGAGAGAGAGAGGAGGGGTGGGGGCTTACAGAGGATGGCTCCGGTGGTGGGGACAGAGGCAGTGGTGGCGAGGGAGGCAGGGGCGTCTCCCGTGACGGCGAGGGAGGCAGGGGCATCTCCAGTGACGGCGAGGGAGGCAGTTGTGGCGAGGAAGGATTCGGTGGCATCGACGGTGGCTCCGGTGGCGTTGACGAGGCAGCGGCTCCGTGGCGTTGAAGCGGCTCGGTGGCGTCGGCAGCGCAGCTCTGTGGCGTCGGCGTCGGCGGAGACAACAGCGAAGTGGGGCGACAGCGAATCGAGGAGACGGCGGCGCTGGGTGGGTTGAGGGATTTGGGGGAGAAGTGGTGGCCAGGGGGAAACGGTTTTTTGGTTAAGTCAAACTTAGCGGTAGCGCGTTTTGTAAGACGCGCTATAGCTAAGATAGCTATAGCGGTTTTTACAAAACGCGCTGCTGCTATAGCTATGTAATTTTCTTCCATTTTTTAATTTCCTTTTCTATTTCTATAGCGGGGGTCTAGGACACGCGCTGCAGCTACGTTAGCTACAACGCCTCTTACAAACACACGCTGCTGCTATGCCTTCCTCTGTTTTTTTTCACTTTTTCATTTATTTTGCTTTACTTTTATTTTTTCCTTTTTCTTTTTTCTATTTCTTTCATTTTCAGTTACTTTTCTATTTGTTTTTCATCTTATTTTATTTCCGTTAGTAGTAGCGCTCTTCTTAGGAAACGCGCTGCTACTTATGCCCTAGCGGTAGCGCGTTTCTTCCAAGCCCGCTAAATTTCTGTGTATAAGGTTTTCCCTAGGAATGCCATTGCCTGCGCTTGAACCACACTTGCGTGCCAGTTTCTTGCGGCATCGAGCAAAATGTTTCTGCCATTGCGGAAATATCCATGTCTCCGCCTCCTCCCTCCCACCAAAAGCCACATTTCCACTGTTCCTCCTTGCTTTCCAAGTTCAAACCTTCACTGCTGCTTACTAGCAGCTCAACCTCCTCACTGACAACCCTTCTTCTTGCAGTATCGCCTCCTCACCGGCGACCCTTCTTCTTGCAGCGCCGCCTCCTCGCCGACGACCCTTCTTCTTGCAGCGCCGCCTCTTCACCGGCGACCCTTCTTCTTGCAGTGGCGCCTCCTCACCGGCGACCCTTCTTCTTGCAGCGCCGCCTCCTCACCGGCAACCCTTCTTCTTGCTGCACGGCCTCGTCGATATGATCAGGTAATCCACAACCCACCCACACCATCCCCCTCCTTCCCCGTCCCACATGTCTCGACCGACGACGCGACACATTCCACCGAAATCAGTGGCCCAGTCCTCCAATTAAGCGCCACCCACAGCCATTTTGCACGCAGTATAACGTGGAGCTCAGTAGCATCTGGCAGCGGAGAAGCACATCAAGGCCGCACGCGTGGACAAGGTCGCTATGGCGGCCATGCGTGCTGACTGCCATATCTTAGAGGAGCACCTCGTCTTCGAGGCCACCGTCGACACCACCACGCGATTGTCTACTTTAAATTATAGTTTGTGCCATTTTCTCGAGGCCACTGCTAGTGCCTTCTAGTGATTTGTCCTCTGTAATGTTAATATGCAATCTGATATTCTGAAATGTAATGTTCAGTTAACAGTTTGGTCTAACAATTGCTACATTTCATAGTACTATTCTCAAGCATTCTTTTTTCATTAACTATCTTATCTTCTAGTACATGTCTCTATTCTGCAATGTCGTGCTTAGTTAACTATTTTGGTTCATTTGGTCTGTTGTCCATTTAACTGTTTGGTTCAATTCTGCAATTTGATTTTCATTTGTTGTGGGTACAATTTTGTATTGTTATGCATGTGAGAAATAAATCGAATTTGTCAGTACTAAATACATATTCTACTGATAGTATGACACTCTTAGTTAACCTGATCTAGGTCTTCCTTATATGTGTTGCAGGGAAACAATGGGATACACTGTGGTTTACCATCGAGGTTTGCTCATGCATGGTACTTTCGCTAATAGCACATTATTGTGCAGTTGCAGGAATCATTGTAATATTTAGGTTTCTTATAATTTGGTCTTGCACATGTTGGTCTTGCTGTCAGAGGCTTAGACCCACTGTTTGTCCCATTATGCATATGGGGAAATGAGATGTCCATGAATCTCAGTCAAGTCAAGAAACTCAGAAAGATTGTTCGGACGAAGAAACTTGTGATGAATAACAGCAAGATCTTTGTTTGCACAAGGAAGAAGACATCAGTCAACTATAGGATGGTACTAACTCTTTTACCTTGTTTTTACCCCTTGCACCATTTCAAAATTTATAACAACGATTTATGCATATCTTTGTTTTCAGTACTTTTCAAAGCAGTCACCGATGATTACCTTTCAAACCACCTGCATGGTCAAGAGGCGAGGAAGGTATTCATTCAACACCCACGGTACAATATTGAAGTCTTCCTGAAGAGGACGAAGGTTGGGCGGGCAATTATCCATAGCCACTGGCCTAAAGTTGCAAGGACGATCAACATCACTGAAGGCTCAATATTCGCCTTCCACTTCTGCAGTTTCCCAGATGAGATTCATCTGTCTATTTACCGTGTATGATGCTACTTATCCAAAGGTTTTCGATGTTGCATGTGAAACTTGGTGCTATTGTGTAATGGCGTAGCTAGCTATATCCCTCTTTGGTGTAACTGAGTGCTGAAGCTATCTGATGTAATTCGATTATGAAATCTTGGTTGCCGTTATAGGGATATGATATATCTGGTGTGTTTTATAAGAAATGTCAATTTGATTACTACATGGATTATTAATAATAGGCTAATTACACTACTTATTGTGGTTTTCTATTGCAGACGGTTACTCAAACAACACCATGGGCGATGAACTCAAACAACCCACACAGTTTCTAGAAAGTAGGCGTGTTAGATCAACTCACAATCACACACGGCTTCCGACAGAGAACTGTTTGCGTTAGCCACCTTGCACAAATGTTTCCACACAAAAAACTGTGTGTGATATACATACGAACGGAAATGTTTTTCTGGCATTCACTGTGTGGGATGTACAATACAAACGAAAATGAGTGGGCTTCGATGCCTCGCCCGATCGCACACGAGCTCACTTTGCCCCCGCCTGTGTGGCCGGAGGGCCTATCCCCGACGATTTCTGGGCCATGTGGGAAGGACCCCCCCTATCGCACACACTCACTAGGCGACGGTTTAAAACTCCATCGCGAGAAGGGGGTAAAAACACCGTTTGTATATCAGGTATCTACACCAGTGAAAGAGGGGAAGTGAAAGGATAATACTAAGCTAGAGTCGATCAGGATGCGCTATGTGACAGACCATGACAAAACATGCAAGAACCGAAAGGAAAGCAGAACTGGACGAAGCCAAAGGCATGGTTCAATCTTGGAAGGCCATCTATGAGGGAAATTATCTTGTGGGTGAAAATGCAGTTGATGTTCCCTGATGGAGATGTAGCAAATCTATAGAGTGGAGCGAGTCTTGAAAATTGAAAAATATTTGGTCTCAAGAGTCATGATTGGCACATATGGCTTGAGCGGGCAATGCTGGTGATGTTGCGTGGCTTTGTCCCTGAGGATGAATGGCTAGTACTGGCAGAGCTGAGCTATTTCTTCCATGTTCTTTGTGCAAAAAACTATCGCCTGGCGTGCTAGTAGATATGGAAGATTTGGCGCATGAGTTCATCTACAAGTTAGAGAAGATCTTTCCACCGGGCTTCTTTAATCCAATGCAGCATTTGATATTGCATCTCCCGACAGAGGCAAGATTGGGGGGGGGGGGTGCAAAATCGTTGGTGCTACGCAACTGAGAGGATGAAGAAGATGCTTCGAGCAAAATGTAAAAATAAACGTAGAATTGAAGCATCGATGGCCGAGGCATTCATTACTGAGGAGGTGGCAAACTTCATGACAACACACTACGAAGCCAAAAATCGTCATTTGCATAATCCGAAGCCTCGGCAATGCTGGCGACCCTAAAAAAGTGGATCCAACCTCAGCCTATTCGAAGGGAAGCTCGCACCAGCCGGTGCTTCGAAACCAATATCGTTGGATGTCGAAGAATGGCGGACCATTTCGTTGTATATCTCAACAACCGAATAGAAGTGCGGCCGTACATCGAGTAAGTTCTCGGTACATTGTTTCACAACTTCTAATTCCTTTGAACTGCTCTTATTCCCAGATATTTGATACAGTCGATACATCGCCAAATTCTCGGATGGAGCGGTGATTGAAAAGGAATCCATCGAAGAGTATGAGCTTCTGGCAAAGATGGAGGCGGCTTTCCTGGTTTCATCTCTTACTTCAAACTAACGGTAATTTCCATTAGAACATTCTCATTTCTTCGTCTAATTTGCAGCTAATACAACAATCCTTTCGTATTAAATGTGAAGGCTAATTCAGAGTCTATGGACGTCGAATTGAGACAAGTCACTAATGGTTTTGACTATAAGGTCCATTCATTTGACAAATATGACATCAACACGTATCGCTTTCGTACCTTCGGCAAAGAGCTATCTATGGCCGACCGAAAGTCTACAAATTGTTGTGTCTCTGCTATCGGTGTAGGAGGTACTGAGAATTATGGGAGAGTTGAAGCAATTTATGGACTTCTATTCTATGGTGAAAACCCACCGAACGTCGTAGTCTTCAAATGTTATTGGTTCTAGCCGAAGGAGAGTAGAAGGACTCATGAACATATAGGGCTAGTCGAAATCAAACAAAGCACCCATTTAGATGTTCCCGATATCTATATTACGGCTCAACGGGCGACCCAAGTCTTCTATCTACCATGGGCCTGCCAAACTGATCCAAATCTGAATGGTTGGGATGTCGTTTATGAAGTGCCGCCACGTGTTAGACGACCTCCCCCCCAATGAAGAGGATTATGAACCTCACATTAACCCAGACACATATGAAGGTGAATTCTTCTAAGAAACACGTCTTTCCGAAAACGCTTCAAGAAACGCTCTACTTCACCCCACAACATTGAAGTAGACAGTGACAGTGAATCCGACTTCAACCCTGAGCCAGAACAAGAAGAGCCAGAACAACAAGAGGTTACTGCTGCGGATGACCTGTCAATGCTTGACCAATTACATAAAGGTGGCCTTCACATGTTGATGCCACTGAACCAGATGAGCACGTCATTCATGATAGTGATGATGATGATACATTTATTGATCCCGGAGCATATATAGATGATCAAGTTATTAATAGTTCATGTCAGGTATTCAATTTGTATTATATACATATATATATTGTTAGTTCATGTTAGGTATTCAATATTTTTATGTTGTACTTGATGATGATACACTTAAGTTATATACATATTATTATTCATGTCGGTATTTAATTTTTTATGTTGTACTTATTTCATTTACTCTTTGTCATGGCAGGTGTTGAATGATGGTGGGCGTGGGTCCGGACCGCTTTGAGGCACCTTCTTCATCGGCGTGTGGTGGGAGGGGTACTTGTATTCCACCCCGGACTCTCCGGAGAGCGTTGGTCGACAGTATGAAGACACCGGTGGGCGCTTCTTCGTCGGCATAATAACAACCAAATATAGCCATTGAAAACTGAAAAGAGGCTCACTGCAACCAACCTAACAAGCAAATATATATAAACAGAGCATATGCTTGAAAACTAGAGAAATGCTCACTGCAACCAACCTAACAAGCAAATACAGATAAACAAGGCATCTGCTTGAAAACTAGACAAATGCTCAATGCAACCAACCTAACAACCAAATACAGATAAACAAGGCATGTACTTGATAACTGGACAAATGCTCACTTCAACTAACGTGACAACCAAATACAAACAAACAAGGCATCTGCTGCCAACTGGACAAATGCTCACTGCAACTAATGTAACAACCAAATACAGATAAACAAGGCATCTAATCACTATAAACAACCAAATATAGCCATTCATGAAACTGAAGTGGACAATTCATACTTAAACATCACATAGCCCTATTGAACATTACATTTTTGCATAAGTAAAATAATTAGACATGACACAGTTAAAACACGGCAAAAGCTACTACAACAAAGGGTACGAGTTGGCTAGCTTGAAAAGTAAGATTTGTTGATAGGATATTGCCTCACTTGTCATGGACGGGATCCTTCCAGTTGGAAGAGCACATACCCATGGTGCGCTCCCTGATGTCGCAGATGGGCTATTTCACCTTGGAAGACCCTTTGTGGGTGCCCTCCGCGTGGTCGTGGTCAATGGGATCTGACTTGGCAATTGAGGATCCCAAGCCGCTGCCGTAGAACGTGTCCTTCAGAAATGACAAAATGGGCTCGATGGCGTACAAGGATAACAAATCCTTGACCACATGGTGGAAGATATCAGCGGCAGGGCCTTCAAAGAGATTGACGACCCTTGAACCAAAGGGGTTGGGGATGGACCACTTAACCTGTGACAAGGCCCGTGTGAAGGTGTCGCTGTTGACGAGCTTGATGTCATAGCCAGCTTTCCCAAGATACAGTAATACACGAGCCAATGACCTGAAGCCTTTGGCATGGCAACGTAGTAAACGTCCTCCTTGGCTTCCGTGGCAAGGTGTTGCTCTGGGATTGACAGGTCGGGACGAACGGTGACCACCTCGCCAACGATGCCAGAGAGGCCATGATAAACCTCTTTTTGGCCGTACGCTCGCCGGGCTCACCGGGATATGTTGTCGAGCTTAGGCTGCGACTCTCTGGAGTAGGGGATGTGGATCTGGCGGGGAGGGACACCGCATGCCTCATCTAAAAGCTCAGGGGAGGGGGACAGTATGGGAATCGTTGGGTAACCTGAACTTTATTATCTAATCTAGGAAGCACGGGCAGACTGGCAGGGGTTGGCGGCGGCAATGAGCTAGGGTTTGAGAGGGGGGAGGTTGGGGGTGGACTGTGAAGGGGGGGGGTGTTTGAGGATACGCCGTGGCTACTGAAAATTTTAATAATGGTGGGTGGAGATGGTGGCGGACGAGGGAGGGCGACGGCTCAAATGCATCGGCTACTAGAATTTTATTATAAGGTCGGTGGTGGAGGAGTGGGGGCGACGGTTGAAATACCATGGCTACTAAAATTTGGGTGAAGGAATTGAAGCGGGGCGAGAGCAACCAAGATCGCACAGGGTCCAAAAAGAATATGTGTGTATGATAATAAGGAAAAAGGGCAGAACCACTGATTTTTGCATTGCTCAAGGTGGGTAGTTTGTTTTTAGATTTCTAGCTAGCTGGTCTATCACACACGGTTCATCCTAATTTTTAGATGCAGACGCGGAATTCATCGTAAATAAACTACCCACCTTGACCTAGCGCAGTCGTGGTGATTTTACAGCGCACCAGCGTCGCACACGGTTAAACTAGTACCTTCACCCTTGCTTGCGCTTGCGCATGTGGTGATTTTATAACGCACTAGCATGGCACATGGTTAAGCCATTACCTCCACCCTTTCTCGCGCTTGCGTAGTCGTGGTGAATTTACAATGCACTAGCATCACACGCAGTTAAGCCAGTGCACCCGTGTCCGTTGCGCATCATCCGAGTCTTCATATATAGCACCATTTGGCAGCAAAAAACGTGAGAGAGGGTCAGAAGACAACCACACCAGCATGTGGGCCAAATATATATGAATTAAAAGGGTGGTGCGTGATGTTCAAATTTCCAATGCATAACTTGACCGCGCGGGCCCACGGGTGGGCGTGTCATCGAAGATCGGTGAGAGGGACCAGAAGTCAACAACCATCTGGAAGTGGCCAAATATATGTCGGAATATAGGGTGTGATGTTTAAATACACAATGCACAACTTTAGTAGCACCTGCCTCACAAACCAGAAAGCCCCCCTTGGATATATCTATAATGACAATCTAAGGTCGTAATTAGCTAGGGTTCTTGCCCCACCCCGCACTTCGTGTCGGCAGGACGCATGCACGTACTCATACTTTAGTCATACATGCATGTCGCCATGACCTACCATAAGATGGACCAGTGAATCTATCGCTTGGTCAAATGACCACTCTTGTCGTCGATCAAAAATGGATAGAATACACCGCTTCGGCCACTAGATTGGACCATCATCAAAAATCGCATGAGAGGGGCCACAAAACCAGCACCACTTGCATGAGGCCCAAAATGATGTACGTTGGAAGGGGTGATGTGTTTTAAATATCAAATAATGTACAACTTAGATGTGGCGCCTGCCTCTCGATACAGACGACCCCCATGAAAGCCAGGTTATTAAGGATGACATACGTAGGGTACGGTGTCGGTCCAACCCACCAATTTGAGCGTGTGGGAGGGAATCCTGAGAACGCATGATCTTGAACTTTGCTCGAACATCACACCGTGATCCACCCTAACACGAACTAGGAGGAATCCATTCATGGCCATTCCACCCTCGTTATCGGTCAAAGGGATGATATATATAGATCCCGGGGAGCCCACAGATATGCGTGTGATCTAAAACCGCACAAGGGAGACGGGGTCGATCAGAAGACCCCCTATACCTTGCACGCAGCCCGAAAATATGTATGGATGGCGTGCCATGTGTTCGAATCCCTGATGCACAGCTTCGAAGGGGCACCAACTACATTAAAAACCAAACACCGTATCCCCAAGCGAGGTTCAAGACGTACCATGCCAGTTCCTTAACTTCGAGGCGGGGGGGGGGGGTATCGTCCAACGCATGTGCTCAAACTTGATTTGGTCTAACATGGCACACTGAGCAAGAGGAAACCATCATGGCTAAACCCTTCTCGTACGTTGGGTCAAAGGGTTAGATGAGGAACCCGTCATGGTCAAACCATTCTTGTACATTGGGTCAAAGGGATAGATTGTGTGGGACCAGATCTCGATCATTCTCTGATTTTTTAGAACAAGAAATAACGAAAAATACATCATTCTACAAATTACCAAAACAAGGATCCCAAGTTTTATATAATCGACATGACAGGTCACTACACACACATTGAGATATGCTAAATGTTTGTAATGATCGTATCATGGCGCCTAAATGAAGCTTGAGATATGCAACTTCCCAACGTGTCACCCATCCTTAGACTCCTCCAGCCCCAGTAAGCTTAACTTCCGTGTTCTATTCGACTCGCCTAGCGGATGGGAAGCCGCCCCTTGCTGGTAAGAGTTGCCTCCTTGCCTTCAAGGCATTTCACGCTGGTCACCGTGTGGGACCTACTCCCTACTATCACACATGTTTGTGCTTTTAGAAACTGTGTCCAATCTTTACATGGCCGGTGTGTCGTCACCTAGCCTTCTATTAGCACTGACACTGGCAGCGGTAAACCGATGGGATAAGAGGCGGGAAACTGATGGGAGGAGTGGCGGGAAACGGTAGCGTGTTCGCGCGAGCTAGCACGATGCGTGTGCACAGTGCTTACCCACGGGTGCCAAACGGTTGACCAAAACCACTTTAAATATTCAGGGTTTGTTTAGCCTTTTCTATACATTACAATTAAGTTTTCTAAGCATTAATTTAATTTGCATAATTCAAATTTGAACTGCAAACACATGCTCCAATGCACCAAAATGGCTACAAAAATCATACATGTGTCCTTGGATGCATGTTTAGGTCCCATGCAAAGAATGAGAATGATTTACAACTGTTCGGTGTCTCGCTCAGCCTCAAACATTGAGACTCTCGGTTTTCAAATCCTCGTAAACCCAAAATTCACCCGAAAATTATGAAACTTGGCATGGTGTCATGACATGGCACATATAAGTCATGGTTTTTTCCCAATTTGGGGCATGTTTTATTACAAGCCTCTTACAAATCGGAGCTTCTCTCAAGAAGCCTCATGGTTCCTATAAGGAAATGTGCCCCCCTTGTGGGCAAAACAATAATCTCTGCCTCTTCTCACCTTGCATTTTTCTTTCTGCAGGCAACATGTAGGACATTTGTGCTACAATTTGAAATTATTCAGGGTTCGTTCCGCCTTTTTTATACATTAATTGAGTTTTCTAGGCATTTGAGCCTTTTCATTTTCATCCAAAGTATACCACATTGGATGCCTACTAACCAAGTTTCATGAGCATTAGATTATTATTGTTATATTTCATTGATTTACTAGATTTGAAGTAAATTATCAGAAGTTTCTCGAATTTGAACTACAAGTGTCATGCAGTTTGGTCCTGAAAACTGAAAAAAAATCATTTTAGGCTCTAATGTTGGAGGTGCATGCACCTGGGACAACGAAAGTTGAAATTTCAAACCATTTGGTATGAATGTTCAACCTTCCTAGTTTGACCCCATTTTGGGAAAAAATCAAAATAAAAGAGAAAAAGCCTAAAAAATTGAAATCCTTTTGCATTGAGCCATCTTATGTGCACTGATTTGTGGGAAAAATCATAAACTTGCAACACCACAAATTTGAAAAAAAACTGCACAAAATGGCCTATCTAGTATGCACTTGTATGCATTTCAAGGCATATGCCCATGGCCATGGCCACATCCATCGTATAGTCCATGATAACGTGTCCAAATTTGTCCATTCAAGGGAAAAGTCCTCATGATAATTTCCTACTGGTGTGGCAAGTTGCTAGGAAAATCTATGCAAGGAAGAGCGAAGGTGTCGTCCTCAAAGTCGTCATCTCTCGCGCCTTCGACTCTCTTTCCTGGCTGTTCTTGTTAGAAGTTCTTCGTGCTAAAGGGTTTGGTAGCAACTGGCCTAGATCGGTGCTATTCTTCTTCAATCCGCTTCCACCAAAATTCTGGTGAATGGTGCCCCTAGCAGGAGCATAATGCATGTGCGTGGTTTGCGCCAGGGCGATCCCATCTCCCCCACCCTTATTTGTCAATGCCATGGATGCCCTTATGATGATCATCGTCAGAGCTATGGAAGAGGGTGTGCTCGGCTCCTACAGAGGAATCAACGCCTAGATACTGTTATCTATTTATGTTGGCAACATCACCCTGTTTATTCGCCCATCCCGGCAAGATCTTTGTATTCTTGGAGATGCTCACGATGTCTTTGGTGAAGCCTCTGGGCTACGGATGAACTACAAGAAATTCTCGGCCACCTTGATTTGAGGGCAACAGGAGGATCGTGTGCATGTTCTCAACCTGCTGCAGTGTGCGCAGTCGGAGTTTTCGTGCAAATATCTTGGTATCTAGTTCGCCATCGAGCAACTAACCAAGGCTGAGTGGCAACCGATGTCGGGCCTTGTCAGCAAGTTCATCCCAGCCTGGCAGCGAGGGCTTACGCAACATTCTGATAGGCTATTGCTGGTCAAATCAGTCATTGATTCTAGGCCGGATCACCAATTACGTGTGCTAGATGCGCCTATTTGGGTCTTCAATGATATGAACAGATGGATGTATTCTTTCTTTTGGGCGGGCAAATAGAAAGTCAATGGTGGACAGTGCCTTGTTTCTTCGAACACTATCTGTTATGCCTACTTGCTTTGGAGGGCGGGGCATAAAGAACCTAATGTTTTAGGCGCTTTCTCTGAGGGTGCGGTGGGAATGGCTGCGGCGAACTAATCCAGATAGACCCAGGCAAGTGCCTCCTTTGATGGTGGATAGCGATTCTCGGTAGGCCTTTGATAGCTTGGTCAGCCTAACGATGGGAGAAGGTAACAAAGTTCTTTTCTGGGGGGAACGATGAATCCATTTTTTCGGCCGAGGACATTACGCTTTTGATTCATCCAGGACATTTTCGGCCGAACAATTTTTTTTCTGTCATACTTATGACACTTCTATGATGATAATTGTGACAAAACCCGGTATCATCATAGATGTGGTGGGCTCCTACTTCTATGACAAAAAATCAGGACAGAAAATGGGCTTTTCGTCCTGGGCGGGCCGGAGACGCAGATGCATGACATTCTTTGGGCCATCCATGACGGAAGAAACCGTGGTAGAAGCGAGGGCGAGGAAAATTTCTGGGAGTTCCCGGTTACGGTGGGTGGCCGGGGCCGAGCGATGCACGTTTCTCTCGTATACATACGCGCGTGTGTGCGAGGCGTTGGCTCCAACAGAACCCGAGCGAGGCATTGGGCTCTAATTGAACCCCGAGCGATTGCACTGTAGGCTACGCGCTACTGAACCCGAGAGATCGATCGACGGCTGTTAACTGAACTCGATCGAGCGATTCCTTCGCTACTGCTGCTAACTGAAGCCGATCGATGCTGCCTCTGGATGAGCAATGGCGTTGCGGGGGTGGATGAGCAATGGCGGTGGGGCGGATGAACAGGACCCCGTGGCATTGCCTCTGGATGAACAGGACCCCGATCGATCAAGCCGGTTGGGGCTGGATGAATAGGACCCCGTGGAGGGCTGGATGAACAGGACGAACCCGTGGAGGGCTGGATGAAAAGTAGACGGTGGAGGGTGGATGAGCAGAGCTTCGTGGAGGGTGGTTGAGCGAGGGCCGTGGAGAGGGGTGGTTGAACATTAGCCAGTGGAGTAGCGCACGGTGGAGGCTGGATGAACAGGAGCCCGTGGATGAACAGGAGCCCGTGGAGGCTGGAGGAGGTCGACGGTGGATGAACAGTAGCCCGTGGAGGCTGGAGGAGGTCAATGGTGGAGATGAACAGTATCCTGTGGAGTCCCATTTTGCGGTACACCACACCCCTCCCGATGAACAGGACCCCCGTTTCGACCATAGCTCTCCAACACAAGTCTGTTTCGTCCATTTTGCGGTACGCCACACCCTTCCTGATCAACAGGACCCCATTTCGACCGTAGGAGGTCCAACACAAGTCCGTTTCCTTTGTTTTGCGGTACGCCCGACCCCTCCTGATGAACAGGATCCTGTTTCGAATGTGGCCGGTCGAACACAAGGCTGTTTCCTCCATTCGGCGGTATGCCAGGCCTCGTTTCCATCGCCTGTTTCGTCCAGGCCCTCCTGATGAACACGACGACGCATTCTGTTCGGACCCAGCCGGTTGGCTCCCCATGAACACGATGACGATGGTGTTTCTCCGTTCCAACCCAGCCATGTACACGAGCCCTGGCCATACGTATATATGCGCGAGTAGGCGTTTGAGACCCCGCCCGTATGTACGTACGTGGCCGTATTTTCTTTCGTGCACACTGGACGCTGTACATATGTGTACATGCTACGTGCGCGCCTCTACTACGACACGTGCGCGCCTCTACATCCACCAGTATGTACGTAAACATTCATGACCAGAATGACAACGATACGTACGCTTCGACCAGCTGGGTCCCGACTGTCAGGCACTTCCTTGCGTGCGAAGATGTAGATAGTGGGTCCCAGCAGTCAGGCGGGCAAATCATTTTTTTATTTTTTGCCAGGACGCACTTTCTTGCGTTCGAAGGATGGAAGCCGTTCCTTGACCACGCCACGCCGAGAGCACCAGGGAGATGGACGATGGTGAGGCCTAGGAAGGAAGGGGACGACGCGGAGCCGGGGAAGACACGTCAGTGGATGCCCATGTGTAGACGAGTATGAGGGTTCACTCGTTCGGCTATGGTGTGAGGCTGCCGTCGCCGCAGAATAACAGGGGGTGTGGGTGAGTAGAGGGATGGCCTGGCCAGCGGCGGGAGTAGTAGGGGGTGTGAGGCCTCCGCGGCATAACAGCTCGCCACGGGAGGCAGGAGCATGCGACACGACCGGCGCTGCTTTGGGCGGCTGGAGCAAGAAGACCAGAGGTTGAAGAAGTGCTACGAGCGTTGGATGGACATCGTACGGTCACTAGAGCTAGAATCGTTCATATATTGACTAAGTTGACAAAGCCCTCCGTCCCCGTCAACTTAGTAGGCCCACAAGTCAGCCTCCCACCATGGTGGGTCCTAGCTAGCAGGGGGAGTATTCATTTTTTCTGCTTAATAAGGTGGCACTTCCGGTGTGTTCGGTGACAGCGGGGGAACATTTTTTTCGCGAAATACGGTGGCCCGTCAGGTGGGTCCTAGCAGTCAACGGGAAATGTTTTTTTCGCAAAATATGGTGGCCCGTCTAGTGGGTCTCTGCTGTCAGGTGGAGGAATCATTATTTTCCGCTTAATAAGGAGGCACTTCCTTGGTGCGGCTGTGGACCCAGCTGTCAGCCTCTCCACGTACAGCACACTACCGATGGAAGTCGTTCCTTGACCACGTTGACCATGCTGCGTTCCGTTGCATGCATGCGTCCATGGGCGTGATGCGTCCCCACTGTTAGCCTCTGACGTACAGTCATCTTCCGATGACTCTTGGTTGTTGACCATGTTGACCACACCATGCCGAGCGCACCAAGGCCGGTGGACGACGGCGCGGCCCCAGACTGGAACGACCCGGAGATGGGAAGACGGGGCAGTGGAGTCGCATATGGAGAGGAGTGGGAAACTTGACTGGTTCGGGTGCGCGGCAG
Organism: Aegilops speltoides; assembly: GCA_021437245.1. Classification (NCBI taxonomy): domain Eukaryota; kingdom Viridiplantae; phylum Streptophyta; class Magnoliopsida; order Poales; family Poaceae; genus Aegilops; species Aegilops speltoides. The sequence goes on from CM038145.1 coordinate 185,245,544, forward strand.
CACAGCCGCGGTGCCGCCCACGGGAGACAGGAGCAAGAATAGAGGTTGAAGAAGGAGCACGACTATTGGATTAACATCCAACGGTCCAGCTGCTAGAATCATTTGTTGATTACGTTGACAAAGCTCTGCGTACGCGTCCGCTGAGTAGGCCCACAAGTCAGCCACAAAATCTGACGGGTCCCAGCTGTCAACAGGATGAATATTTTTTTTGCAAAACAAGGAGGAATTTCCTTCCGTGCGAAGATACAGCCGGTGGGTCCCAGCTGTCAGGTGGAGGAAACATTTTTCAGCTTAATAAGGAGGAACTTTCCTTGCATGCGACCATGGACCTCGTGGGTCCCAGCTGTCAGGCTCTCCACGTACAGTCCTCTTCCGACAGTTCTCGTTTGTTGACCAGGCCGCACCGAGCGCAGCGAGGCGGTGGACGACGGCGAGGCCCCGGACGGGAACGACTCGGAGATGGGAAGATGCGGCAGTGGAGTCGCAGATTGAGAGGAGGAGAAGGGTTATAACTGGTTCTGTTGCGGCGTGGGGCTGCAGTCGATGGAGAATAACAAGAGGTGTCGAGGGGTGGAGGGATAGCCTGGCCGGCGATAGGATAGCGCTTCGCAGTGATGCGTGCTAAGTAGAGCCGCTAGCCGCCGGAGGCCGGACCAGGCGGTCCCGGGGACACTGGAGGAAGAAGACGAGAGATTGAAGGTGCATGCCGGCCATTGGATATAAATCCAATGGCTGTGGATGTCACAATCATTTGTTGACCAAGTTGACAATGCCCTGCATAAGCTTCGACCTATTGGTCCCCCATGTCAGCTTGCAAAAATATGGCATATATTTAACCCATGTTTTCTTGAATGTACAGTCCATTTGCTGGGCTAGGTGAACGAATAATTTCCCGTCAATCAGGCCCATTTGTATTTTCTAAGAAATCCTAGCCCATTTGCACTTCCTTGAAATACATGAATTAGCTGGGCTCGTTATATATATAATATTATGTTAGAAGGAGCAATTAATATCAAAGAATAAACCGGAGAGGCACATTTTTTATATATATAATTAACAAATTAGTGAGTTATTGCTCAAAATAAAAATGAGCGTGTTATTATTAAATTGGTCCTTAAAATCTTCGCAAGCTTTTGTACGCAATGACCAGGATTTTCCTTGCGTGTGAGTCAAAAACAACTAGGATTTTCCTTGCCAACTTTTGTTAAACATTTACTTTTATAAGTTAATAACACGTGGGATGTTTTTACAATGTATATATAAGTCTCAATAAAATATACGATAATAGTAATAATATAAATATATATAATGTGGTTAAAAGGGAAAACATAAATTGGACACAACATTATTATTCTTATATATAGATAAATAGAACAGAGACCTGCGTTTTATTATAAAAATACATTGGGCTGCCGATCTTTCAGAAAAAGCCCATAGGCCGGTATGGACCTCAAAAATTATGTTGAAACCACTGTCTCCGTATGTCGTGGGCTACGCATGTTAAAGTACAAAACCTAGGCCTAGCTGATACTTGTTCGCCCTCTGAAAAAATGATACCACATCCCTGAGCGAACTGGATTAAAGAGGGGGCCGGCGGCACGACTGAAGAAGCACATCAGGAGCGATTTTTTTCTTCAGTGGATGGCTCTCGATTGCGTTTTTTTACTTGCCTCTGCACCATACAACTTGTATTTTTAGCCTCCCAGTCTGTCGTGGTGGACCAGCAGCCCATTTGCTGGGCGGACCAACCTACAGAAACCAGCACTCAATTTTTCATCAAGCCCCAAAAACAACGCAATACTATATTTGTTTTGAGGAAGAAAACATTACGGCAGGGGTTCAGCGGGGGAGAGGGGAAGACAGAGTAATAAAAAGATTAAAAAGAGCTGATGCGTCGTTGCTACCCTAACAAAGTAGGTGCAATTCTTCTCGGGAAGAAGGTGTGCCGTTGACACCTACACGTCACATACCCCACAGTAGGCATACTAACAAGTTCACACACAAATACAACAGAAAAGGTAAACATTCATATCAAACTCAGGTTCCCAGGACACGTTCATATTCATAGCCAACATTCACTATCAACAACTCAAAAGATTCATATATACACAAGCACAACATATCTATGCATCCAAATGATTGATAGATCACACAACAATATTCATACATAATTCAAAAAAAGATTCAGATATACACATGTTCAGTATGTTTATGCATCCAAATGATTGAGATCACAGCCAATATGATCCATGGACGAACTTTAATAACCTATGGTACAGACTAGTAAATGATGTTTAGTCGGAGGTACTTCTTGCTAAAATTAGTTCTTGTACGAGTGAACTTTCGAGTACATAAGAGGCAGCACAGACAATTTGAAATTTGCTTGTAGGTTTATCCTCAAATAGTGGCCTCGTGCTGAGAAAGGTTTGAGCAACTTGGCCACTACTTTCATCCAACTAGTTTACTGGCTCATCTTGGTCCTGTAGCTCGCCAAAATTCTACATTGCAGACGAGAAAGAAGGCGGTTGAGAAAATGAACCACCCAAATTTTTTGTGCAGTTCAACTGAAATGGAGCATCCCTGTCGTGCAGACTGATTAAGTGCCAGATGAATATACGCGTCAACCAACTTGTCTGGAATCTTTAGACTCCATGCCATACAGTTTGTACCATATATGCCGATAACCAAAAGGCTCAAGTTGGTACCAAAGATTGGACTGTGTTCTTCTGGGCTATGCGCCAACCAATATTTTTGGCGTTCACTCTCCTAATACTTGGGAGTTTGACAGCTAGTTGACGCCGGTTGATACTCGAATGAATATAGGCGCTTCTTGTCAACATCGATGCTTGTTTGAGTGAACTTTGGAGTACATGGCAGCAGCATAAGTATCTGTCCATCTGATCATTTTGTGCAGTTCTACTGATATCACCCAATGCAGTGATTTACCTGCGAGTACAGGCTCCAAGTTACTCCTTTATAAAATCGGCAAACAGTAGCACAATACCAAATTACCAATACATGACCAGCACAATAATGAGGATAAAGACCAGTATCAACCTGTGTGAGGTAGCATATCAATTACTATTTCCTTTGACTGGGAGCTGAGATAAGCGAAGCGACTGACAGCGAAGGAAGAAAGTAAGCCAAGATTAGCGACTGACAGGAAAGGATGGAAGCTGTCGAGGCAATGAAGCACCCAAAGTTTTTGTGCAGTTCCACCAAAATCGACCATCCCTATTGGCACATATATTGAGAGAGTGAGATTACTGCAATAGTGGGACTAGTTGATGAAACGTACACTAACAAATAGAAGCACCCTCATTATCTTAATGGGTAAAGTTAGCAACATAGTAGTCTTGCTTAAAGAGAGGTATTAGTTTATTTAATCAGTGCCAATTAGCTCAACACTCAAAGCATTGCCATTTATCATAGGTTGCAAAACTTTAACGTGCAAAGATAAAGGAGTTTCTCATGACATTAGCACAATACAAATAGAGATGACTGCAAACTAATATGGATGAAGGCCTTAGGCCCGCACCAACTTGAGAAAAAAAGCTTATTCATGTAGTCCCATAAGAGATGATAAAGCACTCACTGGAATCACTCAATAGTATATATTTTTGTGCACTTCAAATGTATGGTTGAAATCACTTTTGTTTACCAGTGCTGAGATTGTATCGAAAGATTATCAAGAACTTCCAGCAGAGTTAAAGCACTGGCTGGGATACAGTTCATTGTATTGTCTTGTGTAGTTCCACTAAAATGTATGATTGGGACAACATGATCCCTGTTTGCACAAGTAGGAACAAGGTGAAACCTTCATTAGCTTAGTGAGAAAGGATAGGAAGACATTAGCATATTACTCAAACAGTAGCATCAAATTCATGATGGACAATATGCAAAACATTGTCTCATTGAACCAATGGCAATAAATTGACATGCAAAACAATAACACTATTATGTCATGACACTAATAATATTCTCTCCCTGCTCCACCACATGATTCACCTCCATAGACAAACATACACACGTACATGATTCAGCATAGGGTCCTACTAAAGATTTGTTTAACTCCGACAGGAAATTAGGCAGCAATAAATTAGCGGTACTTAAGTACTCCTAATTAATTAAGTGCGACAGTAGAAGTGGAAGGGCTCCTGGGAGGATCATCTCACATGTAAGGTAGACATTGCCGGAGCCCTTGAATGGCCTCGACTGAGGCCTCTGGCTTCAGCAAGATTGCCTTGGCACTGTTTATTATTCTTCTTCTTCCTCTTCATGCTCTGTTTCTCTTTCTCCTCACCAGTTGGTGAAACCAAGTACATGATTGGCCATCTATTTTAGAATTGGTTTTGTCGGTGAGGGAGTACAAGTGTACTAGTACAAAATAGCATTATTTTCTCATGGCACTCGGAAAATAGAGATGAACACATGCATTAAATATCATTCTTACCTAAAGGAAGGTTATGGCGCCAATATGGATAATGACGATTGGAACACAGATCTCCCTTTGTGCAGTTCCACCAAAATGAACCAACTGTTCCATTCTGACATTCCACTTAAATAGCACAAAAGTCACTTCTTTTAAGAAGAGTTTTGTGCAAAGATTATAAAAGGTCACAACAAAGAACTGTGTGAATTGGATATCCTGTTTGCACAAAAAGGTACAGAGGAAACAGTCAGAGTCTCAAACAATTACAGGCAAAAACATTTGGCTAAACTTGTCATGGCTTATAATAGTGGCATGGCTTCATTTTTACCAGGGACATTACATTAAGAACAGCTAAATATTTGGTATAAGGGCATGGGGCAGTGGGTGCACCAGATCCGGCACCATGTCGTAAACAGGGGCATAAAGTGGTGATTCATAGTTTGTTGCCCCGAGAAACAAACATCCAAGAAACATATCTGGGTTGGTCCCATTTTTGTTCACTCTAGCCACCTACTCCTATGTGTGGATAGCAAATCTAGTCCTGGTCATACCACTGTGTACAGCGTTACCCCTATATTTCCCTTTTCGACCAAGAGACCGGTTGGATGACCAGTCTGTACTACTTTCACCCCCTTTCCTTCCTGTTTGTACCAAGTCCGATGTACATACTAAATTCCCCCACCCCACTTTATTTCTTGTTTGAACCAAGTAGCTTTACCTCTAACAATAGAAGAAAAAAGTAGGTGAAGTTGGACCATCCGATCGAGAGGGGCTGAGAGGTAGAAAATGATGCACATGCAGCAACGTAGCAAGCTGGGAAGCAGAGCTAAGGCGGTTTCGAATGAAGATATACCTAAAGGTCGTTGGGATGTGGATAGGTGGGTGGCGTGAGGTCGGATCCGCCCACAGGCAACGATGAAGGGATCGGAGGACCTCCAGCGCTGGCGCTCGGCCAGAGATAACGGTGCGGCCGGCAGTGGGTCTTCTCCCTCGCTGTCGACGATGGCCTAAACGCTGCCCCTCCTCCCCTTCACCAGCGGAGGGGGATACGTCCGGATCTGTAACCAGCGGTGAGGATAGAAAGATAGTGTTTTTTGAAGGGAGAAAGACAGTGTTACCACCCCTATCTTGTTTAGATCTGGAGAGGATGTGAGTGTGTGAATAGAGCAACCCTAGCAAGCAAGCGCGGAGGCTCCGTCCTATATAAACGTAGTGGGATAGTTTTCCTTTTTCACTCCATCAAAACAATCGTTAAAAATTGTGTACTACATGCCAGGTCGCGGTTTTTTTAGTTGTTGATTGTTTTTTGAGATAGCTATCCGCTTGTTCCAAGTGGTGTTACGGTGTGCCAGGTAGCACTTTGTATCGTTCAAGTTTGGCACTATAAGTCCCTCCATTAAATGAACAACCACCCCCTTGTAAAATTGTGCACAAAGCCCACACCTAAAATTAGGGGAAACGTGGGTTGCCCCAACATGCGTTATTATTTATATTTTCTACTCCCTCCATTCCTAAATATAAGTCATTTTTATTTGCCACACCTAAGAAAAGAATTTTTTTATTAGCAGTGAACCCCACGTGTCATAGACACAAAAATTGTGGCAAGATTCCCTTAGGCAAGCCAAAGTGTGTATAACAATTTGAGCAACTCAAGTTAGGCAAGTGTGGCAAGTGTGGGAAAAATAATGTGGCAACATAAGACAAACATAGTCACAATCCAAACAGCCCCGTAATTTTTTGTAACATGCATGAAAATTTGGTTAGTTAAATTTATAGTCAAAATTTGGCAAGGTGCATCAAATCAACACATGCAAGTATCAAAAGGAAAGTCATGGCATGCATGCATGCGTTGTACTCCCTCCGTTTCCAAATATAAGTCTTTTTAGAGATTGCAACAAGTGACTACATAGAAGCAGAATATGTCTACATACATCCGTATGTTGTAGTCCATTTGAAATGGGTGAAAATACTTATATCGAGTGCGGTGCCTTGATGTGTCGCGTCAACTCATACAAGACCGAGAAGTTTGATTACTACAACGCCCTCTCCCTCGCAGACTGAGCTCTGGTGCCTTAACTGCACCTGGCTTTGGCTGCATGACAGGAGGGCCAACCACCTGTTGGGCCCACTAGTCATAGACGCAAAGGCAGGAGCAGTAAGTAGAAGCTTTCGCTACACGCTATCCCTCCCACACGAGGTGGACGGATATGCATCAGTCGATTCGATACTTCAGAAGTAGGACTAACATCATTGTTCGTCTTCTCAAAGAGGCGAAGAGCCAAGCGCAACCCGAACGTGGCAGCTGCGAACGCTCGCGTGGTGCGGTGCCTTGGAGCATGCATATAGTAGCCAGGCTCTTCCATGAGACAAAATTGCTATTTGAGCCCACTATTATAGTACTAGTACTACTTGCTACTCCCTCCGTCTAGGTGAGTAAGTCGTTGAATTTTTAGCTAAGCTCCCCTCATTGAATTGTTTAACAATTAAACTCCGTCATCCATTGGTTGATACTCATTCTGCATAGGTCCATGCGCTTAGCACCGTTTCCTCCTGGGGCCACCAATGTTTATTTGCTAATTAATAGCATTTCATCCAATGAACTAGCCACTGCATGTCGTGTTTGGTAGTCTCAAGTCATTAAAAGCATGCACACCTCTCATCTCTTATTGGTTGATATGTCAAGAAACAAGAAACACGGTAGAAGTTAATGCACCGCGCCTAAGTGTTTTGGGACTATTTGGTTTTCGTAAGATGACTTACACACCTAGACGGAGGGAGTAGTATAGCCCTGTAAACCGGATAGGAGTATTTGCCTTTCTAGAGATTTCAACAAGTGACTAGACTACACCGCGTGCAGTACTCCCTCCCTTCCGGTTTATAGGGCTCAAATCTCAAATCTCATGAACCAAGGCATTTTGCAATTGGAGGAATGTATCTCGTACTTTACAAAACTACCCTAATTAAACTCATGCATTAATTACGTAGTTCTCTCGTTTTCCTCTCCTCCTTGGTCACGGTGCACAATATTGAGCACTCCTATATGACTAGCCGCTCTATCTACATGCGAGACACCAAAGCATCCGAGCCCGCGTGCCATCCACCAAATCACAGCGAGGTGCTACAGTCGAGACTACTTTATCACCCGGTGTGGCCGTCATGACCGTCATATCACAAAACCCACACCTTTACCAGCGGTGGTAAGGTGGCCTCCAAGTTAGGCTGGGCGAAGCAACCATCATTTCACCGCATTTCGTTGAAGCCCTTTCTTCCCTTTCTTGAAGAAAACCTCACTCCAGGCTACTCATTTCTGACATTTTTCTTCTGTACCGACGAAGGAAAGGTGGGCGAATCAGTTATGCTGCTATGTTTTCATTCCAAGAATCTTCTTTTTGCGAAGCACCCACCGATTCTCACAGCCTATTCTTTTCCTGTTTTCATTGCGATTGTGGTTTCCTTTCGATTGCTTTTTGTTTGTCAGTTCATTGATGGATCCTGGAGCACTAGGCAAAGAGTTGCCGGCAGACAACCCACTAGAGGTAGCGATCTCCAGGAAGCGAGCACTGACCAACGAGTTGACCATGTTGGCGGGCCAACCCATGGAGACGAAGAACTCCCAGAAACAAGCACTGGCCAAAGAGTTGACGACGTTGGCGGATGAACTCCTCAAAGAAAGTTGGAATAACAGCAAGGGCCCCACCAGGCCTACCCCAAAAATTGATGACCACCTATGCGAGGCTCAAGGCCGAGTTTGACGAGATAGTCACCGTTGAGAAGCAGTATTCCCTTGGCAAGGTGATGCCCCCCGTGCGAGGACGAGGAGATGGCCCCCAGAGGGATGAGATCCCCTGGTGTCGGGGATATGCCCCGCGGTGTAAACCGGCCGGAAGGATAAACCGGACGGGCTTGGCGATTCACCGGCGACCTGCACAGACCAGACGGTTTACAGCTCATTGGTAATCCGGCGGGCGGGCGGAGGAGCAACAAGACCGGTGGCACTGTCTGGCGGTTCATGAAGGCAGTTCAACCATTGTGGGCGGTTTAAGAGGAAAGGAATATTTGCCTTACAAGGAGTTAAGACTAGGACTTGTATCCGGTTTGTATTAGAGATAGACTAGTCCTAATCCTAATAGGACTCCACATGTAAACCGCCCCTTCACCATATATAAGGAGGGGCAGGGCTCCCCAAAGAGGGGACAAGTTATAAGCTACAAGCAAGAAGCAATAATCTCTAGGGCTAGACACAAAGAGGAGAGCCGGTTCTGGCGACTCCTCGTGATGATAATGAGATCTAGCCTCAAACAGCATGTAGGGTTTTTACGGATGATGTTTCACAGGGCCCAGCTGTCTAAATCCTGTCTTGTGTTGCGTCTCTCGATTCCGCTCAACCCCTCTCAAGCTACCACATAGATCGTTGGCCTCACGACTAAGTCGACACTAGGACATCTGTCGTGACAAATCCTGACAGTTGGCGCCCACCGTGGGGCTCGCGCCGCAGTGGTGTTGAGTTCTTGGAGGATCTTTTCAGGATCGAGAAGTTTGCAATTTTTCGGATGAGCCAGTTTGGAAGGGTTTGCATCAACTTCAAGTGGATCAGTCCAGATTTTAGATCTATGAGATTTAAGGTTCAAGAAAATTAGGGTTACAACATGCATGCAGCCGTCATCGGGCGATCTGCCGATATGCAAGAGGCCAGCAGAATTTAGTCCTCGCGTCATTGAGCAATCGGAGGGCGTGATCAAATTTTCGAGGCAACTGTTGTGCGCAGCTTTTAGCGAAGCGACCAAATTACCAATCGACAAAGTGACCCGTCTGGATTAATTTCCGCTGCAGTATTCTACAAAAGTTACCAAGACCAACGGGAAGATTTCCTTACATTGCGCGAAATCCACCAAAGGCATCTCGTTTTCGGATCGGAGGCAAAATTAGCTGCAGCCACGCGTGGCGGTCAAGAAACACGGCCATGTCGCACCGCCTCTACGGACAAGTGCACAAGACAAAAGCAAAAGTACTCCTAGACTAGTACTATTCAAACTAGTACTACGCCACGTGAAAACCAACATCACGTATTCTTTTACGGGAGAAGAGCTAGTACTACTTGAGTACTACTAGATCAGTGTGTCTTTCCTTAATTACTACTTGAGTACTACTAGTCGGAAGAGAACAATGGTAACTCTGAGTCATACCCATGGTAAGGTCAATACAAGAAGAGGAAAGAAGAACCCCGCTTTGAGGGGGACACGGTGAGTCAGCAGAATCGCCATGACCGGAGGAAGACAGGGGCGTGGACACGGATTCGGTCTGGACTACGATGATTCAGCCTCTACACGTGAGCCGGCCAAGTGGCCACCGAGATGCTGGCAAACCGCTCTGCACCGTGAGCAACTGCCCGCTGCGCTCGGCCGGTCTCAGCCATGTGTTCTTTGTAAAAAGATAAAGAAGAGCCAACATGAAGCAATCGCGAGGAAGTCTGCCGTCGGCGGATTAATTAATTCCACCCATCAATTTTGGAAAGATATAAGATTGAGATCGGGAGCAAGGCTGCGTCATGCGCGACAAGTCGCCAAGGTCAACCGGAGTTTTTCCGCGATATCGTCAACTGGTCCGATTTAGTGACCGGTCGATTCTTGCCCTCCGTAATACTAGCTGGCTACTCCACGTGAAACCCCAAGGACCACTAGCGGTTGCACAGAAATCGAGGTTGATTAATCTGGAGCACATGCACCTAAAAAGGGAAAAGGAAAAAGTGATGATGCGGTGAAGGAACACTAGTCCTTTGCGTAAAATCAGCCAGAAATTCAACTGCCGCATTGGCTATTGAATGGAATTTATCCTCAGGTGATATTTTTCCTGATAAAATTGTTCTTGCGGATTAAATCTGTCAAGATTTTTTGTACTTTTAATTTGTACATGCTTATGTGCAGGTTAATTTATAAGCGGGAGGCTGTTTTGCTCGTCCGCACTTTGCCGTTGTACCCGGTGGACGCACGTGCCGATCTATGACGGTACACCGCGGCCGTGTCCGCTCGAGCGTGCACAACCTGTGGTCCGATCTACATCAAATCACTGGGACCGCACCCACGATTAACTCACTGTTCGCACGGTTTACAAGGCCGCGACCGACTCATCACTCTGAAGCCGCTTCTGATGCTGCGGTGTTTTACTGTCCGCCCAAACATCAGGTGGTATTCCTCTAAATTTATGTATTAAACACTTTGTTTTTTATCAAAGAACAATTACTCTGTCTTGTAATATTTTTACACAGGACAATTTTTATGCCATTCCCGGACACGCGCATTGCGGTCCGGGTTATATCAACGCGCCGGCCGACTCGCCCGTTCGTACCACCTTACAACATCACGGACGATTCGCCCGTCCGCCCTAGCCACCGGTTCATGCGTCCGCACCGGTTTACGCGCCGGCTGACTCACCCGTCCGCACCGGTTTACCACGCCGTGGCCGGTTTACATCACTTATCGATCATCAATTTCAAGGCGGATTATTTCTGGCCTGGCACATCAGGTGACATCCATTTTAAATATATTTTATGGGCACATATTATTTTTTGTCAAAGAGCAGTTTATCTTTGCCTTGGTCTGCAATATTGTTGATGCAGGACAATTGTTCACTACATCAAAAGCAGCGGTTGATTCACTGCGCGGTTTACAACACATGACGGTTCATCTGTTTGAGCCGCCTATGATGTTGAGGTCATCTTTTCCGTCCACTTCTCATGGCCTGGTCTACATCAACACACCGGGCCGCACCTGTCTGCATGAGCTGTTTATTGAGTATGAGCAAGTCACAGCTTGGGTAGCCCGGCTTTCTTTCAAATTGAGGCAAATTATTATCAACCGCCGTTTGCCTTTGGATGGTTCAATGGGCGGCGCACAAGTCACCGCCACTACAGTTTGGTTAACTTCAAATCGCGGTTGGAAGGAACCATTGGCGAGATTCTTGACACGGCTCATACGGGATCATTATAACTTCGCCGCATCACCTCAACCTTTTGTGGATTCACATCATGCTATCAACACCAATGATATACAAGTTATGCCGGTTTATATCACGGTCAAATATGGAGAATCTCAAGCCAACTCTTGAGTCACCTTGAGACTCGGGGCTCGATGACATGACTCAACAAATCTTGCGGTTTAGCAAATTTAAGAAACCCAGGCGATGGAGGGAAAGATAACCCGGTCCGGAGGCTACTGTTATATTCATGAAAATTTAAAGGCCGTCGAGAAAATTTCCGGCTTAGAAAGTATATGACAATTGCAAAATCCGGCTCAATGAAGAAGTTCGGATCATCGAAAGGATTCGGTTAAGGCAACATCTTTTTCTCATAAAGCGTTGAAGCTCTCAAATATCCGGTTTAAAAATACGGCTCAAGGAGGCGGTATCATTGAAGCTCTCCAAAATTCGGATTACAATCCGGTTCAAGGAAATTTATCTATCATGAAGCTTTGAAGCTCTCAAATCCGGTTCAAAATTCGGTTTAAGGGGAAATCTATCTCCCATAAATCTCTGAAGATGTCAATATCGGTTCAAAATCCGGTTCAAGAAGAATTTATTTCTTGCAAAAGTTAAAGGTTGCCAAAGAGGACTGCTGCCATGATCTTGCGGTTCAAACATGGGTATACCGCCTTATTGGCTTATCATATTATTGGTTACATGGGGCTTCAATGACAAAGCGGAGTTCTGTCCATTAATCCGGCTATCACGCCACAACATAGCTTGGGAGCTTCACACCCAAGGGGCGAAGAGAGTCTGGATGCTATGCACAGCTCAAACATAGGCACCCAATGAGCACAGCTCATCACGTTATTTGGGGCTCCTTGTGTCAAATACCAAGGAGTTTGAAAGGACCCTTGTGGTGGTATCGACCCACGGCTTGGAAGCTGGTATATTTACCTAAAACCCGTGTTAACTGCCTTCATCAAGTAAGACACTCCTATCCGGGTAATCTGGCATGACCCTCTGAGCGTTTGTGATTACTCTCATTGAGACCACGAACTTGTCAAAGTTAAAATGGTGATTGGTTAGTTGGAGGTCCATCTTAAAGGCTTTGCTAAATGGTTCAACTCAGCGGCCCGGCAGCCCATGAAAAGCCTCGAATTTGGGCACAGCAGCCCATGAAAAGCCTCGACTACGGTTTTATTTGCCTTTGTCAAGATTTTTCTCTTTTGATAAATTTTATGTTGAACGGCGTCTCTCGACCGGCATGACTATCGGTCATCAAATTAACCGGTGTTTATCAACCCGGCTCGGCTTTCAACTACAAGTTGTCGATTACACAATCAAGTTATAATCCGGAGACTATCAGCCCGATCTGGTTTGACTACAAGTCACCAGTATTATATATGGTTAAACGGTGTTTATCACAGCCGATGCGGTTTTATCATAAACCGGCACAATATGGAAGGAGTTATCGATTACTCGAGATTGGGATTATCACCCTTACTACAATAGTTGGTAAACCAACAATGTGATTCAATGTCACGGTATGATATATTTTATATTTGATTATTCTTAAGTGCAGCCTTGGTTATAAACCTGGGTTATATGTTGGGCATTATGACCCGTCCGTCGGTAAACCGCCAGGACACTTTAAACTTGTTGTATGCAGGAACAGGTTGAATAAAGCATGATTATAAATTATCCGGTGTTTATTAAACCGGCACGGCTTTAAGGCGATAAATCGCCCGATATATGATGGGAAATTATCCGGTGTTTATTAAACCGGCACGGCTTTAGACTACACGTCGCGATATATATTTGGATTGCGCCATTGGAATCATAAACTTATAAATCATTGAGTTATATTATTCAAAATAGCCAAACTTGGCTGGATTTTCATTATGATATTGGATGAATAAGGTTTTCATACGGATTATATTATCTTGAATAGCCAACATGGCTGGATTTTTATTATGGTTATTAATATTATGATTGAGGTTTTCAAAAGTCGCTTTAGCGCAATGGATAATATGTTATCAATGGATATGGCTTTTATTCTACAATTGAAGGAATAGTCGAGTTGCATGAGCTTACAACCCGGCACTTGGGGGCTACATTATTTAAGTTGAGATTATATCAAATATGCAAGTCTCATATCGCTGCAAGCATGCACCATGACACTTGGGGGCTAATGCAAAGTCATTCTTTGTTCATATTATTGAAGACCTGACTCATCACATTGTAATGAGCCGGCCCTTGGGGGCTACCAATTGCTCATGTTAAAAAATTCAAGGTACAAAGCTTTTTATTCATTATATTGAAGGGTCCACTGCTCAGTTGGTAAAGCACAAAGCTCTTAACCTTGTGGACGTGGATTCAAGCCCCGTGATGGAGGTTACATCATATGATGTTATTTTCATTGAAGTATATATCAAGTCCCAGCTCAATATCATCTTACTGACCCGGCCCTTGGAGGCTACACCGTTCCTGTTCAAAGTTTACAAGATTGTATTTACAAAGTCCCTGCTCATTATTGCATAATGACCCGGCCCTTGGGGGCTACACTGGTTGAAGTTTTTATGAGCATCAGGCAATTACAAGTCCCAGGTTCCTGCAAGCATGACAACCCGGCACTTGGGGGCTACATAATATGGAGTATTCAGTTTTTTGCTAGTGACTGGGATGAACAACATGGATTTCTTCGATAGTGACAATATTTATATTGAAGCAAGTCTTAAGCCATCACTTTGTTCTACTCAAGACTTGGGGGCTACAGGTATTATATTATTATCAAGGAAATATTTTCAAATTCTCTGTTTGAGCAAACTAGATTGACCCGGCGTCACCAATCATTATGACCCTGTGGCTGCAAACCGGTGTTGGCAACAATCATGAACCGGTGTCTGCAAAGATCATGACCTGGAATTATCAGATTTTATAACCCGACAGTTTTTTGGCAATGATAAGCCGGCAAGTTCTGCATCTTCAAACCGGTTGAATATCAGATGAGTATTTCAAGACCAATATTTCTTAAACCGGCGCTTTGAAAGCCGACTTAAGTGGATTATTCTTCACAATATTTTTCTATAAGAAGCCAACATCAGCAATTTGAGTATGAAGCTGGTTATTAACCCGGATTTTCTAGAAGAAGGAAATGACAAGGACTTAAGGATGATCAGGTACCGGTATACAAGAATTCTTAACCCGGAGCACAACCTGTCAGAATTGTTCTGGTGTTTATTTGCAGCATAAGTTTACCATGGATAAATCGAAGCTAAACTTGGGGGCTAATGTCGGGGATATGCCCCGCGGTGTAAACCGGCCGGAAGGATAAACCGGACGGGCTTGGCGATTCACCGGCGACCTGCACAGACTAGACGGTTTACAACTCATTGGTAATCCGGCAGGCGGGCCAGAGGAGCAACAAGACCCGGTGGCCTGTCTGGCGGTTCATGAAGGCAGTTCAACCATTGTGGGCGGTTTAAGAGGAAAGGAATATTTGCCTTACAAGGAGTTAAGACTAGGACTTGTATCCGGTTTGTATTAGAGATAGACTAGTCCTAATCCTAATAGGACTCCACATGTAAACCGCCCCTTCACCATATATAAGGAGGGGCAGGGCTCCCCAAAGAGGGGACAAGTTAGAAGCTACAAGCAAGAAGCAATAATCTCTAGGGCTAGACACAAAGAGGAGAGCCGGTTTACGGCGACTCCCTCGTGATGATAATGAGATCTAGCCTCAAACAGCATGTAGGGTTTTTACGGATGATGTTTCACAGGGCCCAAGCTGTCTAAATCCCTGTCTTGTGTTGCGTCTCTCGATTCCGCTCAACCCCTCTCAAGCTACCACATAGATGCGTTGGCCTCGCGACTAAGTCCTAACACTAGGACATCTGCCGTGACAAATCCACGACACCCGGTGAGCTGCACAAGGTATAAAATAATGGCTTATTACCATAGTTGTGATTTTTGATTATTTGCAATGTGCTTGCTAATATGTTAGTGTTGTGCAGGTGCCGGTGGACGTCCTTGATGATTCCGATGTCGCAGCCCGTCCTGTGGACAACGCCCCAGAGATCGTTTTCGATGTCGCGATCCGTCCTGTTGGCATCGCCCCGAAGATCGATTCCGATGCCGCTGTCCATCCCGTGGACATCACCCCAGAGATCGATTCCGATGTCACGGTCAGTCCTGTGGACATCGCCCTAGAGATCGATTCCCATGCCGCTGTCTGTGTTGTGGTCATTGCCCGAGAGATCGATGGCAAGAAATAGTTGGTCGCGTTAATCCTTCAGGGTAGTTTGCATTGCCCTGTGTTTAATTACCAGAACGATTCATGTTATCAAACCATCTTAGGGCTAGTGCACTGTCTTGTGTGGGCGGTACTTGCTACTTTTGTTTGATAGTGAATCATGCAAACCCTCTCGGAGTTATGGAAACAGATGTATCCTCACCAGCTTTTGATGTAGTATATGGCATGCTTAGATGTAAGTTTGAACTGGTTATCATATCAGCATGGCTTGTTTGATGATTCTTGGTGTTGGTAGGCTAGCTACTGTGTGAGCTATAGTACTTGCAAAACACTCACCGAAGAGAAACGTTGGGGCTGATGAGCTCGTGGTACGCTTATACTTATCCGTCGTCGATCGACCAATAGCCCTAGCTCCTAAAATTGTAGGCTTAGTGATCAATCAGAAAATAGTCGACACGGATACATCCAGGCCTCATTTGGTTCATAGGGTAGGAAAATCGTAGCAAAAGTACAGAGACGTACAACACAAAATCATAGTAGTGCAGAGACGTACTCCCTCCGTTCCAAAATAGATGACCTAGGCGGGCTAGTTTGGCCTAGTGGGTTTCAGTGATATAACGTGGTACAGTGCCGTCCAGTCTTAGCGTGTGGTAGCAGTATTGCGAGTACTGTAAGTTTTCTTGAAGAAGCAGAATTCAATGAAGTCATGATGGTTCCTTCGTCCGAACAACTTACAATGGGAAAGGTTGGGCCTGCGATACGACCGGGGTTGACCAGGATAATTTTGTACATGGCAGGTGGACCAGGATGGTCGACGTCCCACATGTCGACGAATGAAAGTATTCTTTCCGATATAGAGGACGAGCAATGAGTATTCATTGTTTATTTTTTATGAAAGCTATTGTCTCCACTGTTACGACGGAGGAGTGTGAAACACGGCAGCCCAGTGAACTCGGCATGTGCACCACTCCCTCCTTCCTCATGTAATGCTACCATACTGTTGACTATAAGGTTGGCTATAAGTCTTTTTCTCACTTTCTCTCTATCTATTTCCTGTCAAATGTTTTTTACCTTTCTTTTTTTAGACACAATTGTTTTTTATGCCTTTTTTTAGAATTATTATTTTTATACCTAGGAGCACCTGTAGAGACGGGCTCTTGCAGAGCCCACTCCTTGACTTTGTCAATGCCTCTCTCTCTCCTCCACATAAGCAGGCTTATAGCCCAGTTTTTTAGTACTTGATATGCATGCATGCGGCGGGCAGCTGGCATCTTGAGGGGCCAGGGCGATCAGAGCAGGCTCCGGAAGCGGTCTGGAGTCCATCATGGCCCACCTCACATTATCACCATATATTTCTTGGAGTCCGTGCTTGTGGGCGGCGATCTCTTCTCCTCCCCGTTTCTCTCTTCTCACCGTCGCCCATCGGCGATTAGATTTCGGCTATCAACGGTTTATTCAATTACAGTCCCAGATGTCAGTGAAATTGCAATACAACGCGTGTCCCCTCACAGTGAGCAGCGTGCGAGCGGACTGTCGAGGTGCGGCAGCGTCTGAGTCGTAAGTGTGCCGCCTTTTCCTTTAGAACATGCGAAGCTTAACATTTTCGTGTGATTGATCGATAGAAATCCAGAACAAAATGACGAGGCGGTGCTTTCCGCTCGTTAAGCGGGCTAGTT
Organism: Aegilops speltoides; assembly: GCA_021437245.1. NCBI lineage: Eukaryota > Viridiplantae > Streptophyta > Magnoliopsida > Poales > Poaceae > Aegilops > Aegilops speltoides. The sequence continues at coordinate 185,262,861 of CM038145.1, forward strand.
TGAGTGATATGGCGTGCTCTGATGCGTCCACTTGCTCCATTTTATGTAAGCAAGAGTTTACACTCTTACGCGGGAGGAGTGCAAAACACCGCGGATCTGATTTTGATCGAGGGATAACTATTCCCTGCCAAATAATGGAGCACTGTTAGCGATTATAGCATGATAGGTAGGGCATCTCCAGTGCTGGCCCACAAATTTACACCGGCATCTGGCCCCATACCTTTCGACAACTATATGAACTAACCGGACGAAATTCGTGCAAACAAAGCAAATTTCAAATTAACCGGCAGGAATTCATTACATTTCAAAAACTTTTCCTACAAAATGGACCAAATTCATTACATATGTCGCACAAACCGTACTAAAACCGACTATAAACCTAATCTAAACGATCGCCGGTGCCCGACCACCATGTCCGGCCATGAACCCGAGAAAGCCGACCATTGCCTTTGCCTCCTTCTCATCCGCCTCGATAACCTCCTCCTCCGAAGCACAAGGTTCTAAAGATTTCCACCTCCACATCACCGTCAAGTGGCTAATCAGCCGCCGATGTTTACCCCACCAAGCTTGGCGTCGATTGAGTGGAGTAGCAGTGGCCTTCCTGGGACCACAGCGGCGGCGACCTACCGTGTACTACTCTTCCTCGCTGCCGGCTGCGCTCGCGTATGCACGCCGGCTTCGTGGCCGTGGCGGTGGAGGGTGGCCGGGGGGGGGGGGTGCCGGCGATCTCCTTCCTTAGCTCCTGCGATAGTACGTCAAAGAGAGCTTTGGAGTGCACCCGGAGCGGAGCCGCCGATGTCCCTCGTCTGCTCCTGCGACAGTATGTCCAAGAGAGCTTCGGAGCGCCAGGAGGCCATTGTTGGAGTGGTGCCGACAGAAGGAAGGGACCGGAGGAGAATAGGTGTGGGTCTTTGGCTATGGCTGGGAGCTGGGGCTCAAGTTAATATAGTGGGCAAATGGCAATGAGCCGTGACGGACGGATGGACAACTGGCACCGGAGTAGGTTATTCGGGCGTGAATGCGGATGCTGCTTCCGTGACTTAACTGCAGAGACAGTGATCGTTTCAGGCGGGAAGCGCGCGCTAGCGATGAAAGGGGGTTCGGTAGGCCAGGGCGGTCACACGCTGGCGTGGTGGTAGAGTGTGAACTCATGGATGACGAGCCTTTGAAGCATATGTGGCACGTATTGACAACCGCTCTTGTCGCCAGCTAGCCTTCGACGACCATCATAGACACCACACAACCATGCATAACTTACGAATAATGGACGAATCGATCAGACACACACTCGTGTGCTGTGGCACTAAGATCATTCGCTCACGATAGTACATACTTCGTACCATACTACCATAGTACCCTCTCTAGCTAGGCTATTTTATAGATTGTCGTTGTGATGGACGATATACATGAGCAAGGCGCTCCGAGTATGACCATTGGTGTTGAGCCAGGTGATACATGCTCGGCGTTCGTGTAGGCCTCCATCAAACGTCTAAACAGTAATGTCAAGCACCGCCGGGGCGCGCGGGTGATGGGCTCGCCGTTTGCGTTGCGCCATGAGCAGGACTTTGATTTAGAGGGCTACGTGCATGCATTAGCATGCTTTGACAGCATGAGCGTGAGCGTCTGATGCGAAGTATTTAATTTTCATTTGGCTGATGAGGGTGCGTTGCAGCGACGAGTCCGTGGTTTGATTCCCCACATACGCATAATTTTGGTTTTTACAATATTTCTTTCTCCATTGATAGGTAGGCCCGCGTAGATAGATAAAGAACACAAGCTGATGAGGCGCATGCAGACTGTTTGACTGGTCAACCAGACAAATACGGAGCTATATGCTGAGCCAGTGACAGTATAATCACCATATCTCGTATACAATGATCAAAGTGAGCTATCAAGACAAGTTCGATGACCGCCAATGCATTTTACTCGGTAATAAATGACCAAGATTGAAGGGGAATCCAAATTTGCTTCGTCTTCTGTCCTTGAGCTCTTGACAAACCAATGCACTATACGGTTGTCCGGCCACTCCACCCTAGAGCTCTCACCAAGCGTCGTTCATGCCACCGCGCTGCACACTAACCGGTAAGGCGGCGGTGGCATCCCGCCGCGCCGAGTTCCTCCCCGCCAATGATCGCACACAAAATGGTAGGGAAGCGATGGCATCCCGCCGTGCCGAGTTCATCGCCGCTCACAACCTCACCCCTATGTGGGAGGAATTTGAAGATGCCAAGGCCGAATGGGCGGTAGATCAAGAGGCGACCAAAGCCGCACAGAGGGAGCGGAAAAGTCAGAAAGCACTCAAGAAAAGAGAGGCCCGCCGCCGCAAGAAATAAAAGGTCGCACACACTACTGCGGAGAGGTTGGCGGAGATCCAAGCACGATCGGGTGTCGCCGACAAAGCCGGGAAGGAGAACAACGGCGTCTGGCCAGCATGTGAGAAGTAGTAGTACTAGTAGTTAGTGTGTGTGTGCGTGTCTGTGTCTGAGTATGAGCATGTACCAGTACTACTAGTTACTACTGTAGTTTTTAGAGCAAATTACCAGTACATTAGCCTAGACTAAATGGAAAAATGGCATCTCTTTCTCTATAGTAATTGAGATGCATGTCATCTCACTTCCTATGATTTTCATATTCCTATAAAATTCCTTTTCTATGAACAAAAGGAGGCCTTTGTTGGATTATAGCTAGCAGTACTGCTGGTACAATAGTTTTCTTCAAGAAGTGGAATTCAACGAAGTCATGATGGTTCCTTCGTCCGAGCAACATCAAAGTGGGAAGTGGGCCTGTGATTTGACGGCTCATTAGTCATTGTTACTGTGGCGCGACGACCGGGGTGACTCTCCCTTGGAGTTCTACGTGCATGGCAAGTGGACCAGGATGGTCGACGTCCCACATGTTGGCGAACGGAAGTATTCTTTCCGATATCGAGGAGCAAGGAAACCGCGTGGTATAGTATCACTTCTGATTGGTTCTCAAAAAAAATAGTATCACTGCTGATTTATAATTATTTTTTATTTCTGATGAATGCTAGCGTTTTAACTCTTACGACGAAGAGTGCCAAACACAGCATGTGCTGGATGTGCCACACATCAGCGAAAGGAGTGGGACATGAACAACTTGGTAGAGCCCAGCGCAAAAAAACAGCGTGGTAGAGCGTCTCCACTTCTTCCACTTCTGGGTCAGAGACCACACGTAGTAGTACTTAGTGGAATGAACGATACAAAGTGCAACCTGGAGAGAAGACACGTCTAGTTGGAAGGTCTCGAGGCATACACGTAAACAAATATAAAAGTTAATATGTGCCTCCAAATATAGTAGTAGTAGAGTACTTAGGCACATACTCCATAACATCACCATGCATTGCACGTACACCATTTAGTGGTAGTACATAGTAAGAGACAAATGCCGCCCAAGAGTTCCCTTCTCGACCTACTTTTGGGTGTTTTGTAGGAGGGTGCATGAGTCCACACCAGTTTAGCACAAATACACTAGAAGCATGCTTGAAGAGAGCATGCATGAAGAGGGGTGTTGAGTTGAGCATGCATGAAGAGGGAACAACTATGCTGAGACGAGAACGCAACCAAACACACCCTATATGCCACGCATGTTCGTACCATTTGTGCCTTTCTACTTCACTTACTGCGCTACATTACTCAGGTTCGTACATCCACTCCTGGGTACATGTCCATGTCGTAGTTCCAGTCCCATGTGTTCTTCATATAGATGGAACGATCCTTGCATAACACGTGCACCTTGATGCTAGATGTCTCGCGTGTTGGCAAAAGGATGAACAAACCTCATGTAAAAAAATAGAGTGGAAGAACATAGATTCCCGAGGACCGAGAAGGAGCAAGGAACCTCGTGGTGGAGCGTCTGCACTCATAATATTTAATATTATTCAGCGGTATAAAATCAACCAATCATCTCCACAGTGCACTGGAAGAGTACGAAACATGGCAGCCCAGTGTAGTTACATCATACTAGTACATGGCTAACCCACGCTATCACCATATTTCTTGGCTTCCGTGCGACACCTATCTCTAGTAATCCAGCAGCCTGTATCGCTTCTCCCTCCTCGTATCTCTCAAAGTGCGGCGGGCTGGCGTTTTTGCCGTCTATTGAGGTCGGTTAACTCATCACATGTTAGCGACATGCCAAGAGCATTCTAAAAAAATTCCTTTCACGTTCCGTTTTCAAAAAGAAAAAAATCCTTTCACGTACGAATTTGACTGTATGCTTTGAGCAACTTGCATGTCCTATACTGCTCCTGTTTGATACTCTAACTTAGCTAGAGGTTAGACTAACTCATGACTAACCCTGAACTAACTATAGCCAAAGAGGTGTTTGGGTGACAGGTTAGATTGACAATAAATGCACTTGATGGAGAGAGAAAAGTGATTTTTTAGTGGTCCCAATGAGAACTATCTCCAGTTAGCACCTCTTGGGTGGGATAGTTTTTTTTTGTGGGTTCGGTGCAACTTGGTCCAATTTAAACCCTCATGCTTGGATACTTTAGGGCTATTTGAGCCCCAACTAGCTCAAACTAACTCTAACCCATGGATCCAAATAGGGCCTATGGCCTGTCTCGACGCGTAGCAGTCGCGTGCACTGGGAAGGGCGCTCTCTCGGCCGTCGCGCCACTTCAAAGCCGGTGCCAGTGAGAGTTCGCCTCTGCTCTGGCCGGGCATTAATGCGACACTGACGCTCTAGGGCGACGCTGACTGTTTCATGCGGGAAGCGCGCGTTGGCAAGGAAGTAGTACTGGTAGTTTGCAAAACTACTCAACTATTACACTCGGTTTCCTAAGAAATTGTGGTAAAAAACGTTACTCCACAGCCCGCTTCACTTCTCCTTCCTCTTCCACCTCCCGCGCACGTCCGCGGGAAGCGACCGGTCAACCCTTATAAAGGAGTGCTAGCACAAAAAGATGCATGCATGACCACTAAAATTTCCATATTAAAGCGTCGCTCCGGCGGGAGGATGGCGTATGTTGTTACCTTCTGCTGGGCCATGGCTACCGGGCGATGGCGACCAGAGAAGACGCGGCGGGAGGGGAATGAATGCAACAACTGTTTGGGTTCGCCTTCCGGCTTAAATAAATGCACAGCATCACGTGTACCCGCGGGTTTACAAATTGTAACATACGTGTCTGCTTAAGTGGGCGTCACGTAACTGGTGTGTGTGTGAGAGAGAGATTCTGAGAGACAGAGTGCGTGTGTGTGACTCTACTCTTCGAACATGTACTCAACCTTTTGCATCGGGATATAAGTATAACGGTATTTACTTTAGCTAGTGATTTACGTGGCCATGTTAACGTGGTTGTGTAAAAAAAAAGTCACTTCCTGCTTGTGATTTGTGTTATCTAATTACAAGCAAGATTCTCATGCATTGCACGGAACATTAATATGCATTTTTTTTACAAAAAACCTGTTGTGATTGACCCATGAAGGAGTAATCCCATGTGTAAAAACTAATGATATCGGAAAACTGGTATCTCGAGAATGTCATCAAAAAATGAAAGATGAGAGATAAGGTGAGGAGGAGGGGAGCGTGGTGGTGACTGGTGGTCAGAATGGGCGGAGGCATGGGGATGGACAGCGCCGGCAGGCGGCAGTGGCCACCATGCCAGATTGTTCCACAGACTTCCTTTTTTAATTGCTGAGCAATGAGGGTGTGGGAGATAAGTATGTGGAGAGAGGTGCGGGTATCTTTTGTAAAATTATCATAGTTTGCTTTCTATCCGTCAGATATAGATCAGACGGTCTCTATTACAAGATGGCAGGCACACCATCATCGCCAGGTCATTTTTATAAGTGTACAAATGATAAGTTTGCTGACCACTAAAGTAAAGTGGAATTTGTCCATGTTATGCAAGTAAATTAAGGTGATTGTTTATCATACGGGTAAGGTTGGATGAAGGGTGGTAGGAACAAATGCTCCGCCTAGAGCATGTGTGTGTGATATGGAGTCTTAGTGTGTGTGTGGGGTGTGTGTGTGAGAGAGAGAGAGAGATGGAGTCTTTGTGTGTGTGTGAGAAAGAGAGAGATAGAGAGATGGAGTCTTAGGGTGTGTGGGGGGTGGGGTGGTGGGTGTGCGTGCGTGTGTGTGTGTGTGTGTGTGTGTGTGTGTGTTTGTGTGTGTCTGTGTGTGTGAGAGAGAGAGATGGAGTCTTAGTGTGTGTGTGGGGGGGGGGGGTGTGCGTGCGTGTGTGTGTGTGTGTGTGTTTGTGTGTGTGTGTGTGTGTGTCGCGGGGTCCTCGGTGGCGGATCTAATTTAAGTGTGCATGGCTTCATCATAGATAGGTGATGTGTATGGCAGAGGCCACCAACGACGGGTGCGAGAGAGGAAATGCCGTGAGAGAGGAAGAGAAGGTGTGTGCGTGAGAGGAGTCGACATCGAGAGAACGTGTTTGCTCGAGAGACACCGAGGAAGACTACTATATATCGATGGTGCATGTAGGCGGGAATTAAACAAAGGGATGGTCTTATTGGTTTCGGGGATATAGGGGAAGAGTGAGAGGGGGGGGGGGTAGCTAGAAGGAGATTGTTAAGTGTGAGTGTGTGTTTTTGTAACGCCCCGGATACAACTTTTCATAATCGTAACTCCAACTCTTGCCTTTTCCGGAGATGCGATATGATATTTCCTTCGTGGTTGGGTTTTTGTATTTTGTTTTGCATCTTGTTCATACCATGCATTTCATCTCATGACATCATCCGCATTGCATCTACATGTTTTCATAATGCATCCATTCGTAGTTGCCGTGTTTCCCCCTTGCTTTCGTTGACCGTTCCGAGACCAACCTTGTTCTTCGTTTTCCCTCTTGCCTAAACCGGAGTCTCTCTCAGACCCCTCGCGTGCGCGTCCGAAACCTTTCCCGAACCCGACCCGCTCAGTCGTCACCGTTGGATCCGGATCATCCCCAAACATCCCGAAAACATCTCCGATTTATTATTTGGACTTCCTACCTATTTATCTTGACCGTCTGATTTCGATCAGATGATCCAAACCCCATCTTCGTTATATATATAGACTCCCTTGTCCATTTTTAGACCAAGCCCTAAAAATTAGGAGCCTTGTCCCATCCTCCCAGCCGCCGCCGCCAGTCCTCCTCCACCTAGGGATCCATCCCGATCCATCTCCACCCAACCAGATCGCTGCAGCCATCACCTGCCCAAATCCCCTTGCAACCAGCCTCCTCCCCTCGATCCACGAGATCCACAGCTCCTCTGCCGCCGGCGACTGAACCTGCAGCGAGCAAGATGAGCGCCCACCCCTCTCTCCCTTCTTCTCCTTCCTCTAGTTTCTTTCTCTCAAACCTTTCTTGGTTCTGTTGCCATGGACAGGAGCTCGCCGCCGCGTTGATCTGCCTCTGCCGGAGTTTGAAGTTCCCGTGGAGCCCGGTTCTGGTACCCCGCCCACCGAAGCTGCTTCGTTCCTCGCTCGAGCTAGTAGGCTGCCGTCCCTCTCCGCCTTCTCCTTCCTTCCCTTTCACGCTCCTCCTCCCAGTCCGTGCCTTCCCCGTCCCGTTGTTCCTTGCAGGGAACCATGGCGCCGCCGCTTGGAGCTCCATGACCGCGCCTCCCTCTCCCATCTCCGGTCAGATCCATTGCCCAGGGACCGGATCCGCCACCGGCCGGCTCCTCGCCGGAGAAGCTCGCCGCAGCTCCTCCCCGTCGTCCTTGCCCTGCCTCTAGAACGCCAGGGACCCTGCAGCCGACCTCCTCCTGCCGGCGCCCTTCGCCACCCAGGCGAGTCCCCGTCCAAGCGCCCCTGCCTCCTAACGCCAAGCGTCGCCGCCTTCGGACGCCCCTGTAGCGTCGACCTGCTGCCCCAGCGCCCTGCTCGCCTCCTCTGCTTCATTCAAGCAGGGTGGACGACGCGCCTCTGCTCGTTGCGTTGACCGCGCCCCTGGCCAACTCCATCAGGGCCGCTGGCCTGCCTGGCCTCCTGCTCCACCGACTGGGCCAAGGCCCATGGGTGAGCAGCCCCCCAGCGCCTCTCTGTTTTTTTCACCGATTGGGCCAACCAGATTTAGCCCGTTGTGTTTTTTCCCCTGCTGCGAATTTAGACATTATCCAGAGTATTACAGTTTTGCAGAAAAACCCTTGAACTTCATGCATATAATAACTCATGAACCGTGCATCATATTAAAATGTTTTATATATGTAAAATGCCTATAATTTCATCTAGTTTCATAATATCCAACTCTCATCCTTGTTTAAAATGTTTAACTTGCTGTTTGCATTAATTTGCTAAAATGCCATGTTAAAATGCTTGGTTTCATAACTAAATAACCGTAGCTCGGTTTTAAATAAACTTTATATGTAAATGGGGTGGAAAAATGCCTAGTTTAACATGGTGCACTTTATTTCCCTGTTTAACAACATTAAAATATGGTTTAGGGCAGAACAGTACCAAATTCATAAATTGCACATGAGGATTTTCCGGAATTGCTGTTTGTTGTTCCGGCCTCATTTAAACTTGCCTAAATAGTTAGTTTCCTTATGCCTCACCTCTTGCCATGTTTAACAACATTTAATATTGTTGGGTACTTAACCGAGAGTGAACTAAATAATACGATTGTGGTGTTTCATCAATATGCAACGAGTTGGATATTGAGCTCCACTTAACTTGTATTGTGTGTTGCACTTTGCCATGCCATGCCTCATTAAACCGGACATGCATAATACTTGTTGTGCATCATGCCATGTTTATGCTTGTGCATTTACCATGTTGTTGTTTCTTTCCGGTGTTGCTTCTTAGTTCCGGTAATGTTACGATTGTGAGGATTCATTCGACTACTCCCGTTTGTCTTCTTCATGGACTCGTTCTTCTTCCTAGCAGGATTTCAGGCAAGATGACCGCTACCCTGGATCTCACTACTATCATTGCTATGCTAGTTGTTTCGTTCTATCGCTTTGCTACGCTTCTTATCATTTCCTCTTCAATCCTCCCAAATTGCCATGTCAGCCTCTACCTTTTTACCCTTCCTAGCAAACCATTGCTTGGCTATGTTACCGTTTTGCTCAGCCCCTCTTATAGCGTTGTTAGTTGCAGGTGAAGTTGAAGATTGCTCCATGATGGACAGGATTATGTTGGGATATCACAATATCTCTTATTTAATTAATGCATCTATATACTTGGTAAAGGGTGGAAGGCTCGGCCTTATGCTTGGTGTTTTGTTCCACTCTTGCCGCCCTAGTATCCGTCATACCGGTGTTATGTTCCCGGATTTTGCGTTCCTTACGCGGTCGGGTGATTTATGGGACCCCTTGACGTTCGCTTTGAATAAAACTCCTCCAAAAAGGCCCAACCTTGGTTTTACCATTTGCCTCACCTAGCCCTTTTTCCCTTGGGTTTAGGAGCCGAGGTCATCTTTATTAACCCCGCCCCGAGCGGTGCTCCTTGAGTGTTGGTCAAAGCGGGCAAACTGCGGGGGCCACCTCGGGGCAACTCGAGGTTGGTTTTACTCGTGGTGACCTATCCGGTGTGCCACGAGAACGAGATATGTGCAGCTCCTATCGGGATTTGTCGGCACATCGGACGGCTTTGCTGGTCTTGTTTTACCATTGTCGAAATGTCTTGTAAACCGGGATTCCGAGACTGATCGAGTCTTCCTGGGAGAAGGAATATCCTTCATTGATCGCGAGAGCTCATCATGGGCTAAGTTGGGACACCCCTGCAGGGTATTATCTTTGGAAAGCCGTGCCCGTGGTTATGTGGCAGATGGGAATTTGGTAATGTCCGGTTGTAGATAACTTGACACCAGATTCGAATTAAAACGCATCAACCGTGTGTGTAGCCGTGATGGTCTCTTTTCGGCGGAGTTCGGGAAGTGAACACGGTTTTGGGTTATGTTTGACGTAAGTAGGAGTTCAGGATCACCTCTTGATCATTGCTAGCTTCACGGCCGTTCTTATTTGCGTTGGTTAGCCACCATATATGCTTAGTCGCTGCTGCAACCTCACCACTTTACCCCTTCCTTTCCCATTAAGCTTTGCTAGTCTTGATACCCATGGTAATGGGATTGCTGAGTCCTCGTGGCTCACAAATTACTACAACAACAGTTGCAGGTACAGGTTATGCGATGATCATGACGCGAGAGCGATGTTTGCTTGTTTGGAGTTCTCCTTCTGCTTCTTCTTCGATAAGGGGATAGGTTCCAGGTCGGCAGCCTGGGCTAGTAGGGTGGATGTCGTTTGAGCTTCTGTTTGTGTTTCATCCGTAGTCAGATGTTACTCTTATGTATTGTGATGTTGTATTCATGTGGCATTGTATGCCTTTTGTATGTATCCCCATCTATTTATGTAATGTTGATGTAATGATGTCCACCTTGCAAAAGCGTTTCAATATGCGGGTCTATCCTTGGTGGTACCTCCGAGTTCCTCTTGGATAGGGTCGCATATTGGGCGTGACAAGTTGGTATTAGAGCCTCGACCGACCATAGGAGCCCCCTTGATTGTTGTCCGTTGTTGAGTCTAGAAGAAAACTATTTTGAGTCTTAGGATTATATATGTCGGAGAGTAGGATTCTTTTTACTCCTCAGCCCCCTTCGTCGCTCTGGTGAGGTCTCCTGACGTAGATGTTTTGTCTTTCCTCTCCTCAAATTTCACTAATTTTTTTTAGGATCACGCTGGTATCTTGGGATCGTTCCGATATTCTTATGACGAGAACATTGTTCTTGGTGCCTCCTGACATTTAGGGGTTGTGGCAGTGTCCCGGGGAGTTGAGCTCCGAGGTGTTGTCGTCATAATTTTATCGTTGCAGTTCTGGAATACCTGAGTTTTGCCGATATCGAAAATCTCTTTTATGCAGTTGTTGGTGAGATAACCTCGACGCCACCAGTACTGGGGAGTTCGGGAGTATTGCCATAGCTCGTATAACGGATGCTTTTTGAAGGTTGAGGTACACGATTTCCGGAGTTTTCTTGGTTATGTGTTGACGGATGGATACAGCTGGATGTAGGGATTGTTAGTTTGGGTGAGATATATTGCTTCCCCTGTATCCCCAACACCAGATTGCATAACCAGAAAGTTTCGGGAGTTTATAGGTGGTAATTCAAGTAGCTCCTAGAATATCTTTCCGACAGATGCATGATATGGGATTGGGTAAATCTCTATCATATGTATTTGTTCCGGCTTATTCTGCAAGCCAAATCCTTTGTTTTGTTTTATTTGTGGTATTCGAGTTGCTTCGAAGTCAAATGTTGAATCCATACCTTTCCTAAACGGTGTTCTCATATTTCTATGTGAATACTAATCCATTTTGATCATTGAGGTTGTCATGTTAATTCTTTTCCAACCGGTGCGCTTCTCTTCAAGATGATCCCATCATTCTCCCCATCCGCAAGATCAATTCTAAGTTTTCTCAACGGTGTTTGTTTCGATCATCCCAAGTTGTCTTTGTTTTCCCCACCCTCCCACCCTTTTCTTCAAGGACTCATTTATTTTAATCAAGTATCCATTTATTCATGTGAAGTCACTTCACTCTTTTCAATCAATGTTCTGATCCGGTGATCCCTCGTGAAGATGCTCACGAGCTTCAAGTTCATCATCCTTCGTTCTTTTTTCTTCTCCGGTGGATCCCATTCAAGCTTTCAGTGTTGATCATATTCCTTTCCTCGTGTCAAATGCTTTCTCATGCCGGTGCACCTCTCAATCACTCACCTCTTGCTATTCATTTGTTCCAGAGTGTTGAAGATATCTCAGAAGATTTGTGTTTCCATTCTTAATCCGTTCAAGCTATTTGGAGATTGTTATCTCATTCAAGCCATTTAATTCAACCGGTGCAATCTCTCTTTAAAATCATTTCCCATGGAGTTTTGTTTTGAGTGGGCCCTAACCCACAGGTCTTTTCCCAGGATCTTACCTGATTCTTCGAATTATCAGGAGCGATTATCAAATTCATTTCCAAGTTTGACGTAAGAATGGATTCCATCAGTCACATGCCTTCTCCAAGATCGTTTTCAAATTCTTTCATCTTTGGCTCAACCTTTCCTCTTTAATTCTCCCGGAGTATCTCAACAATTCATGGTGGTTCTCATCATCATTCTCAACATTTGAAGGCCGAAGAAGGATTTCTCTTAAATCTTGGTCCATTCTCTTGAATATTCATGGTCCTAGCTTGATGCCATTCCATCCTCTCATAAGAGTTTTCAATTGTGACAATTCTTTTCTTACCATCCGGAGCATTTCTTAAGTTGTTTCCATTTCTTTCCTCCGAAGGCCATCAGGTCATAATTCTTCATTCTCGGCGTGTAGCTATCGTTCTCCAAATATTACCGGTGAATTGTTCAAATATCCTCTAATCAGTTCATGTTCTCTTCATTCTCATGTATCTAAATCCCTTCAAGTATCTTCATTCGTTTTCAAATTCTTTCCGGTCAATTGTGCCCTTGCTACTCTCTTTTGCAATTTTTATGGTGGTTCGTTCAAGATTTCACTTCCTTTGTTATCATATCAATTCATTCGTTCTTTTAATCCCACCGGTGGTTCCATCAATACCTTCTCAAATTTGCGCTATATCTCTCTTAATCCTTTCTATGGGAATAAGTAGTATGCCAAATCCATTGCTTGTCATCAATTTAATTTGATGAAGGATAAGCATATAATAAATCTTATTCTTATTTCCTCGAGGTGACTCAATTCTTATTACGGAGATTATTCATGATGAACAAATTCTTGTTTACAAGTGATTCATCTTTCTTTCCGGAGTTGGTCATCATATCACATTCTCGGTTCGAGATGCTTCATCTTTTCTTTTCCGGAGTTCCAAGTTTTCCACATTATCATCGCGAAGCTCTATCTAAATCATTGCAAGGCTTCACCTTGTGTTTTCAACTTCTCCTTCTTTTATCATCCTTTTATTACCAGAGTTCTTCATTGAGGCTCTACATGGTGGTTCGTCAAGGATTCTTTTCATTCTTCAATTGTTCTTTAAGATTTCTCTTCAAGTTATGACCCGCCAAACTATACTCAAATTTAAACATGGTGCTCAACATATGTTTTGTTTTGAGGCGTTCAAGCATTCTTCATCTTGCATTCCAAAGTGCAATTTCTTCTATCTTATCTTTTGAGATGGTGTTATGTCACTCTTGACAATTTCCCTTTGTGTTTCATGATTCACAACTTTTCAGGAATGAGATATTGTAAAACCATCATTTTCTCTTCTTTCATGAGTTGTTTCAACCCATGATAATTTCTTTGTTGGAGTTATCGTGATATAGATTTCACCTAAAGCCTTCCCTAAGGAATGTTCTATTTGTGGTACTTATCAATGATCCATGTTATCTCTTTATCATGGTGGAAGAAGTTTTTCATCTCTTCGTTGATCTCAAGCAAGCAATTGTTTTTCGTTAGTGGCAGAATTTCACCTCTTAGTCTTGGGATGTTTTCCATAAGGCCACTACAAGCTTATTCGTTTCGTTGTTGGTTTTCCAACAACTCCGTTCTAGCATTTCTTGTAAGCGTGCTCTTTCAAGATCTTGTTTCCCTCCGTTCATTCCATTCCATTATTTCATTTCTTCCGGAGCCATTGTGATGTTGCTCTCATTGATCCATCATCTCGTTTTGTCAAGATCATGTTATTCTCTTGCTTATCCATTTAACCGGAGTGTTGTGTTCTAATTCAAGTTCTTTCATCTTGTCAAGTTTTGCCTCTATTTTCAACCTGAGTGCTTCCGGAGGCAGTGTGTTGTTCATTTCATCAAGTATCATCCCATCTTCTCAAGTTCATGTTCTATTCCTTTCATGTTCAACCGGAGTGCTGCCCGAATTCTTCCTCTCTCGTCTTGTTTTAACCGGAGTGGTTTCGAATTTTATCTTATCCATTAAACTCTTGATTCGTGTCTTTGCAACCATCAAGTTCTCGTATCCCTTGTTCCTCTTTTCTAATGTAGTGTTTTCAACTTTGTTCATCTTCGTTGTTTTCTTTCTTTCATTTTGCTCAACCTTTCAAGGTTCTTTGGTTTCACTCATTGGTCGAAGAAGCAACTTAGCTTTACCTCTCCTCTTCCTCTTCCTTTTCCCTCCGGTGCCATCCTAGATCTCGGGACGAGATCCTCTCGTAGTGGTGGAGTGTTGTAACGCCCCGGATACAACTTTTCATATTCGTAACTCCAATTCTTGCCTTTTCCGGAGATGATATGATATTTCCTTCATGGTTGGGTTTTGTATTTTGTTTTGCATTTTGTTCATGCCATGCATTTCATCTCATGACATCATCCGCATTGCATCTGCATGTTTTCATAATGCATCCGTTCGTAGTTGCCGCGTTTCCCCCTTGCTTTCGTTGACCGTTCCAAGACCAACCTTGTTCTTCGTTTTCCCTCTTGCCTAAACTGGAGTCTCTCTCAGACCCCTCGCGTGCGCGTCCGAAACCTTTCCCGAACCCGACCCGCTCAGTCGTCATCGTTGGATCCGGATCATCCCCAAACATCCCGAAAACATCTCCGATTTATTATTTGGACTTCCTACCTATTTTATCTCGACCGTCTGATTTCGATCAGATGATCCAAACCCCCCTCTTTGTTATATATATAGACTCCCTTGTCCATTTTTAGACCAAACCCTAAAAATTAGGAGCCTTGTCCCATCCTCCCAGCCGCCGCCGCCAGTCCTCCTCCACCTCGGGATCCATCCCGATCCATCTCCACCCAACCAGATCGCTGTAGCCACCACCTGCCCAAATCCCCTCGCAACCAGCCTCCTCCCCTCGATCCACGAGATCCACAGCTCCTCTGCCGCTGGCGACCGAACCTGCAGCTAGCAAGATGAGCGCCCACCCCTCTCTCCCTTCTTCTCCTTCCTCTGGGTTCTTTTTCTCAATCCTTTCTTGGTTCCATTGCCATCGGCGAGGAGCTCGCCGCCGCGTTGATCGCCTCCTTGGCGTTTGAAGTTCCCGTGGAGCCCGGTTCTGGTACCCCGCCCGCCGAAGCTGCTTCGTTCCTCGGTCGAGCTAGTAGGCTGCCGTCCCTCTCCGCCTTCTCCTTCCTTCCCTCTCACGCTCCTCCTCCCTGACCGTGCCTTCCCCGTCCCGTTGTTCCTTGCAGGGAACCATGGCGCCGCCGCTTGGAGCTCCATGACCGCGCCTCCCTCTCCCGTCTCCGGTCAGATCCATTGCCCAGGGACCGGATCCGCCACCGGCCGGCTCCTCGCCGGGCTTCGCCGCAGCTCCTCCCGTCGTCCTTGCCCGCCTCGAGCGCCCAGGAGACCCGCCGCGATCTCCTCATGCGGCGCCCGCCACCCAAGGCGAGTCCCGTCAGCGCCCTGCCTCCCGGCGCCAGCGTCGCCGCCTCGACGCCCTGCGGCGTCAACTGCTGCCCAGCGCCTGCCGCCTCCTGCGCCGTTCGGCGAGGGAGGGCAGCGACGCCTACGCTTGTTGCGTTGACCGCGCCCCTGGCCAACTCCATCAGGGCCGCTGGCCTGCCTGGCCTCCTGCTCCACCGACTGGGCCAAGGCCCATGGGTGAGCAGCCCCCCAGCGCCTCTCTATTTTTTTCACCGATTGGGCCAACCAGATTCAGCCCGTTGTGTTTTTTTCCCCTGCTGCGAATTTAGACATTATCCAGAGTATTACAGTTTTGCAGAAAAACCCTTGAACTTCATGCATATAATAACTCATGACCTGTGCATCATATTAGAATGTTTTATATATAAAAAATGCCTAGAATTTCATCCAGTTTCATAATATCCAACTCTCATCCTTGTTTAAAATGTTTAACTTGCTGTTTGCATTAATTTGGTAAAATGTCATGTTAAAATGCTTTATTTCATAACTAAATAACCGTAGCTCGGTTTTAAATAAACTATATAAGTAAAGGGGTGGAAAAATGCCTAGTTTAACATGGTGCACTTTATTTCCCTGTTTAACAACATTAAAATATGGTTTAGGGCAGAACAGTACCAAATTCATAAATTGCACATGAGGATTTTTTGGAATTGTTGTTTGTTGTTCCGGCCTCATTTAAACTTGCCTAAATAGTTAGTTTCCTTATGCCTCACCTCTTGCCATGTTTAACAACATTTATTATTGTTGGGTACTTAACCGAGAGTGAACTAAATAATCCGATTGTGGTGTTTCATCAATATGCAATGAGTTGCATATTGAGCTCCACTTAACTTGTATTGTGTGTTGCACTTTGCCATGCCATGCCTCATTAAACCGGACATGCATCATACTTGTTGTGCATCATGCCATGTTTATGCTTGTGCATTTATCATGTTGTTTGTTTCTTTCCGGTGTTGCTTCTTAGTTCCGATAATGTTGCGATTGTGAGGATTCGTTCGACTACTCCCGTTCGTCTTCTTCATTGACTCATTCTTCTTCCTAGCAGGATTTTAGGCAAGATGACCGCTACCCTGGATCTCACTACTATCATTGCTATGCTAGTTGTTTCGCTCTATCGCTTTGCTGCGCTTCCTATCATTTGCTCTTCAATCCTCCCAAATTGCCATGTCAGCCTCTAACCTTTTTACCCTTCCTAGCAAACCGTTGCTTGGCTATGTTACCGCTTTGCTCAGCCCCTCTTATAGCGTTGTTAGTTGTAGGTGAAGTTGAAGATTGCTCCATGATGGACAGGATTATGTTGGGATATCACAATATCCCTTATTTAGTTAATGCATCTATATACTTGGTAAAGGGTGGAAGGCTCGGCCTTATGCCTGGTGTTTTGTTCCACTCTTGCCGCCCTAGTTTCCGTCATACCGGTGTTATGTTCCCGGATTTTGCGTTCCTTACGCGATCGGGTGATTTATGGGACCCCCTTGACAGTTTGCTTTGAATAAAACTCCTCTGGCAAGGCCCAACCTTGGTTTTACCATTTGCCTCACCTAGCCCTTTTTCCGTTGGGTTTCCGGAGCCCGAGGGTCATCTTTATTTAACCCCCCCCCCCGGGCCAGTGCTCCTTCGAGTGTTGGTCCGAAACGGGCAGACTGCGGGGCCACCTTGGGGCAACTCGAGGGTTGGTTTTACTCGTAGGCTGACCTATCCGGTGTGCCCTGAGAAAGAGATATGTGCAGCTCCTATCGGGATTTGTCGGCACATCGGGCGGCTTTGCTGGTCTTGTTTTACCATTGTCGAAATGTCTTGTAAACCGGGATTCCCAGACTGATCGGGTCTTCCTGGGAGAAGGAATATCCTTCGTTGATCGCGAGAGCTTATCATGGGCTAAGTAGGGACACCCCTGCAGGGTATTATCTTTCGAAAGCCGTGCCCGCGATTATGTGGCAGATGGGAATTGTTAATGTCCGGTTGTAGATAACTTGACACCAGATTCGAATTAAAACGCATCAACCGTGTGTGTAGCCGTGATGGTCTCTTTTCGGCGGAGTCTGGGAAGTGAACACGGTTTTGAGTTATGTTTGGTGTAAGTAGGAGTTCAGGATCACCTCTTGATCATTGCTAGCTTCACGACCGTTCCGCTTGCTCTCTTCTCGCTCTTATTTGCGTTGGTTAGCCACCATATATGCTTAGTCGCTGCTGCAACCTCACCACTTTACCCCTTCCTTTCCCATTAAGCTTTGCTAGTCTTGATACCCATGGTAATGGGATTGCTGAGTCCTCGTAGCTCACAGATTACTACAACAACAGTTGTAGGTACAGGTTATGCGATAATCATGACACGAGAGCGATGTTTGCTTGTTTGGAGCTCTCCTTCTGCTTCTTCTTCGATAAGGGGATAGGTTCCAGGTCGGCAGCCTGGGCTAGCAGGGTGGATGTCGTTTGAGCTTTTGTTTGTGTTTCATCCGTAGTCGGATGTTACTCTTATGTATTGTGATGTTGTATTCATGTGGCATTGTAGGCCTTTTGTATGTATCCCCATCTATTTATGTAATGTTGATGTAATGATGTCCACCTTGCAAAAGCGTTTCAATATGCGGGTCTATCCTTGGTGGTACCTCCGAGTTCCTCTTGGATAGAGTCGCATATTGGGCGTGACAGTTTTACCCATCCAGGCGGAAGTTATGTGCACACAAGAGGAGAACGATTCGATGTGGCGTTAGGATTGAGGGGAATTAACTACGTATGGAGACATAGAGACCTTGAACGTGAATGTGTGAGAGGTATACATGTATACGTGGGATGTGTGTGTGTGCGTGCGCGCATGATCAAGATAAAAGAAAGAAGACATAAGTCATAAGATCAACGACTTGGGAGAGACGGATCGGTATGACAATATGCATGCATGTGAGAATGCAGGGAAGAAGGCCCGACAATTGAGCATGTGTTTTGGTCTTTAATAGATAGTGGCGTTGGCTGGAGCATGCATCTTTGGCGAGCAGAGGGAGTGAGGCACAACGATGTGCAAAAGAGATCAACCTATAAATGCATATGTACGGAGAGACATATATAGTGTGGGTGATAGGAAGCAAGACTCCGTGCAAGAAAGAAATGTTAACGGAGAAACTACAGATAGATACAACGATGGAGATGCTAGCTAGAGGGACATCCGGTAGTTTGAGTGTTTGAGATGACCGCCGGGTGGTTCAGAGGGTGAAGTTGTATATGTGTGTGTGAGAGAAAAATAAAAAGAGGGCACTTGACTGCATGTAGAGAGAAACATATGTAGTGTGCGTGATAGGAATCAAGAGTGAGGGAGTGAAAGAAGGTTGATGGAGAAACAGATAAATAGAAAGATAAAGATGCTAGCTAGTGTGCGTTAGAGATAGGAGTCGAGTGGATCAGAAGGCTGAGTTATGTGTGTGGGTGTGAGAGAGATAGAGAGGGGGTGCATCTGAGTCACATAAAAACAGATATCAGAGAGAAATGAGATCCCGAGAGACGGAGTTTTGTGTCTGTGAGAGAGAAAGATATTTCACAATGAGAGTGATAGTTAGAGAGACATATGAGGGTACGCAAGATATCTCTAGGGAGAGAGAGTGTGTGTGAGCAACATACAAGAGAACAATGGAGAAATATGAGACCCTGGGAGACAGAGTTTGTGTTTGTGTGTGAGAAAGAGATATTTAAGAGGAAGAGTTGTAGGTTCTCATATCTATGGAGCGAAAGACATCTCTGTATGAGGGGTGTGCGAGTGGCACACATGGAAATAGTAGAGAGAAATGAGACCCCGGGAGACAAAGTTTTGTGTTTGTGTGAGAGAAAGAGATTCCACATGGAGAATCATAGTTAGAGACACATAGCAGGGAGCTAGATATACTTAGAGAGAGATAGAGTGATGAAGGTCGAGGGAGAGAGTACCGTCAGTGTGTTACGAAGATAAAAGATCATTGTCGACATACAGGTAGCACGAGAGATACCAGAGAGACGATGAACGCGTATAGGTCCAGAGAGATAGTCCTATATAAGCATGAGTGATAGCTATATGAGACGAATATCTGGATTAAAGGGGATTCAAATATTTAAACTGGAGATCACGACATCGATAATATCATAATGCAAATTGGTGTATCAAACATCATATTCATTTGAATTTGAGCACACGTGTAATGTTATATAGTTTATCAATATTGGTGATCTATAGATTCTTTAATTACAAACAATGCTTGGTTTATATGAAATTAATGTCTAAACGGGATTACACTATATGTTGCGTGTGTGAAACACATTATACATGTTTGAGAAGTAAAAAAACCCGCATGAAACACACATTAATTGGAGACAGTTAGCGAGGAATGCATACATTGGATTTCAACATAAAGTGGTTTCAAATATTTGAAAATCCAAATTGATAGATACAACCTTATGAATCTGAGATCATGCCATTTGTAAACCATATTTATGTATAAATGGTGTTGTGCTTTTGAAAGTATATATAAAAAAATGATGTATATAGAATTTAATTCCAATTGAAAATGTACAAACGGGATTCCAATTGAGTTGGCACGGTAAACGTGCACTCTACAAAATTTGAACGAAGCGGGGAAAGTCGCAGTAACCGCCAAAACCAAAATCTGTGAGATGGAAATTACTACTGCCTATCCCTGCCATGCAAAGCCTATCTGCTGGATTTCTATAGGTTTCGATAGGGGTAGGTTTGTAATTTCACCCAAACGTGACGTAACCGCCTCTCACCCGGATTCATACACGGTGGGCGCCAAAACACAATGTGTCCTTGGCCGAAATCGACTCCCTCCCCGATTCATATTCATACACGGTGGGCGCCAAAAACAAACTCTCATCGGCAAATATTCGGTGTATGCGAGATTACCATCCTATCCCATACCGACTAATATTGCTATGATGTAGGAAATTTGAAACGGGGGCCAAGTTTGTAAATTTCCTCGCATTTGAGACAAGCCCACCCTGAATACATGGTTCCCCCTTCCTCTCTACCTACCTTTTCCCCATTCGTACTTTGTGGGCGCCAAAACACCCTCTCCACCCCAGCCTCCTCCGTCCGTCGCCGTCCGCCACCCCATCCACCGCCGTCCTCCTCCACCATGCCAGAGCTGATACCCCAACACCGCCGTCCATTATGAGAGATCGACTTCTCTCATCCACGGCTTCGGACCGGGATCCTTGCATCCCGTCCTCTCGCTTCATCCCCGTCGTCGTCCACCTTGCCAGCGCCGCTCCTACGACCGTCGTCATCCACCGCGCCCTCCCGCCACCGTCTACCCTCCTAGATCTGCTTCCACGCCGCCGACAGCCATCGCTACCGCAGCACTGTCAAATTCTCAGCAGATGCATACTAGGCGCCGCACCAGAGGCGGTTCTCTTTCGTATCTGCTCAACTTATTTATCGCATCAAGAAAATAGATCGCCACTGCTTTACTCTGATTTCTTGTCTTGGTTGCGAAGTTGCCTTTGTCCGGTTTGCACCTTCAGATCCGCCATGGCACGCTCAACACTATACTCCTAATGCTTATGATTTCCCCCTTTTATACTCCACACTAGTTAAATCATAGTAGACTAAATTTCAAAATTGGGTTAGTTAATTTTTTAGAGCTCGCCGGAGTTCGCCGGTGTGAACGAAGGGGCTCGGGTGGTTGTGGGGCCTCGCCGAATGAAGAAAACTCGACGCGGGTGGGGGCGGGGGTGGGGTTGGCGGAGGAACACAGGCGATGGGGCCGGTGGTACGGCTAACGACCCGTGCGGTGTTCTGTATGGGAAGAATCAAAGACGCGGAAGAAGGAGTGTTAGGAGACGTAGGATCTTCATCCAACCGCCTGAAATGGTCGAGAGACAGCTGGGAGTTGCATTCTTAATGCGCTTTGGTTCATCATGTGTGGGCACTACGCAACCAACATTTTATTATCCAAAATCTGCTTCCTCTTCTTTACCATGTTCCTCTTCCGTTCTTCTTTAATATGTACTCTCTCCGTTCCTAAATACAAGTCTTTGTATAGATTCCACCATGGACTACATATGGAGCAAAATGAGTGAATCTACACTCTAAAATGTATCTGGATACATCTGTATGTGATCCATAGTGGAAATCTCTACCAAGACTTATATTTTGGAACCGAGGGAGTATGATAGTAGTACAGTATGTTCCTTGTACTGAAGATGAGCAGGGACATTTGCAGTGTAGAGGTCTATATGGTCTGTTGTGATGGACACTTTAAGCCTCTTTAATTCGTAGGATTTTGTAAACATAGGAATAGGATTTGTATTGACCTGCCCTCTTGAATCCCATAAGAATAGCAAGGAAATGTGGGAGCTGTGTCGCCTTTGAGAGTTACACTGATATTAATAGTACCGCACTTTCAGTTCAAGAGAACTGGTATCCGAAGCCTTTCTAGCCGTACCGGCAGTACTAGCACAGATATTCCAGCAAGTTCCACTTTGCTGATTTTACTCTGATGCTTACGGTTTTCCCCGTTATATCTACATATGATCTGTGTAGCTGCTTTGTGTCGCACTAGCAGCAGTCCACTCTTGAAGCTAAACACTGCAATGACTTACAAAATTGGCACCAAGGCATTGAGTGCCATTGTGGATGCAATGAACTCATACGCTCCTCACATGTTGACTCTTGTTCAAAATATGATCCTAATGACTCTTGTTCAAAATGGCCACATATAGAGAGACAACATGGAATTGCATTTCTTTGGGCGCTGTGATTCATCATGTGTGGGCAACCAACATTGTATGCAATGAAGCAGAACCTCAAGAATATGCTTCCTCTTCTGTTCTGTAACATGTTCCTCTTCGTTTATTCTATATTTAGTCAGTACAGTATGTTCCTTGTCGGGGAAGGGCGCGAGGACATCTGCGATCAACAAATGATAGAGCTGGCTCATGCGTGATCGATAGGCTTTCAATTACTAGCGGCAATACAACACCGTATTTTCAAGCCAGTTCCACTTTCCCGATTTATATATCGTGGTTATGGTGTACCCCTGTTATGTACACTATGATCTTCCTAGTTGCTGTGTGCTCTTGTTACCATGGTTTGGCAATAAACTCTCTATACAGTAAAATATGAACCTATCATCGCCAACTATCCATACTTCTGGAGCCTATTTTTTTGTGTACTTGTGCCAGATTATATAAATGCACGCACCATATTACAGCTCACATGAGCTTTCTCATCAGAATCCAGTGATAGCACACAAGTGTTTACAAGGGCACCCCTATATTAGAATATCATCTGCATTACAAAGATAATCTCACAACTATTTATGTTTTCTTGGTTCTCAGATATTATACGCAATTACAGTGAATATCAGGATCCGCACATCAGAAGAATATTGTGGAACACTGCAATGACTTACAGAATTGGCACCAAGGCATTGAGGGCCATTATGGATGCAATGAAACTCATACGCTCCTCACATGTAGATTCTTGTTCAGAATATGATCCTAGTGACTATTCTAACCTCGAGGAGTCAAAGGCAGATGGCTTGTCATGTTCACCCATCAAGGTGCCTGTTATAATTTGGCAAGGTTTTATTGATTGCGCGTATCTTGCATATGTTGTCTTGCATTTCTTCTACTTTGTTGCACCGCCATCTGCTCAGTTTACTCATCATATATGTTAAGATGCCATGCCCATCCATTATCAATAGATATTCCATCTGTCATCATACCATGTTTTTCCACTCAAATGATGTTCTTGTGCATCAGACATCAAAAAGGAAGATGGTGATTGCCGAACCTGAAGGAGCACCAG
Source organism: Aegilops speltoides (assembly GCA_021437245.1). Taxonomy (NCBI): domain Eukaryota; kingdom Viridiplantae; phylum Streptophyta; class Magnoliopsida; order Poales; family Poaceae; genus Aegilops; species Aegilops speltoides. The sequence continues at coordinate 185,285,940 of CM038145.1, forward strand.
CACAAGTCCTTGAAAAACGTGGTCGCGCCGGAGAAATCAGATAGCACCCCACTTGTATTGGCTGTACAACCAGTAACACAAAACGTAGGACCAACTCCAGCAGATTGTACCCATACTTCACTGGCCACACCACTAGCCCCACCACAGAAGACCTACACTCCAGCAAAAGGTATGCCGATTTCAATTGCCATAGCACCAGCCGTACCACAGAATAATCCCACTCCAGCAAAAAGTACAGCAAGTCCATCGGCCGAAGACCTATCCCAACCGCAAAGACGGCCAATTCCTGCAGATTGGAACCTCATTCCAATTATTCCCAGTTTAAAAGACAATGCTTTCAATGTTGTTAGGGACTACATGCATATATTCCCATCATGGGAAGATTATAGTGAAGACAAACACCATATTCACATCTTCCTGTCCCACTTACGTGTAACTGCTATTATTCATGGTGATTATTTTCCTGTTTTCTGCTGATTGAACACATCAATGATTTAGATTGCATTCTTGTAAGTAGGCGAGGGTCAATCTGGATGATCATGACGAGCAAAGCTTGCTTGCGCTTTTCAAGGAAGCATTGCAGCAGTATCGGTGTTACCTGAGGAAATCACACTTTGATAGCAAGTCTATAAACGAATTTCCGGTGAAGTCTCCTGTGCTAAATTTAGAAGACATTGAATGGAAAAACCTTGTTATGCACTGGTCTCGTTCCAAGGATGAGGTACTGTCTATGATATTGCATGACAATTTGAACTTCTACTTTTTCGCATGTGCCTTACGGATCTTTTTTGCAGGAAATCTGCTCGAAAAAGAATTCCGGTTTGAAAAGAATGACAGGATATCGCAAATATGCTGCCCGCTACTTTGCTCTTGTTAGTACCCGTTGTCTTGTATCAGTGTACTTTCATACATACCTCGTTCAGTATGTGACAGCAGTATGCATGATGGCTTGCTTATCAATTGTTCGCTCCAATTTATCTTATCTGTATGAATGGTTACATTAGTGTAGAATATATCCAATGCCAATGAATTTTTTTAGCTCTGCATTGTTCTTGTAAGTACCTGCTGTCCTTTATCAGTGTACTTATATTGACAGGTAGTTGTTCATGTACCAACACTCTGCAGCTCATTTTCCTTTGCCCTCCATTTTCTACACATCAGATCTATATTTACTCTTACCATAAGGTTGAATAACACCGATGGTACTGAAGAAGTTTAGCTCTGCATTGCTCTTGGCTGTACCTTTTGCCTGTATCACTGACTTACATTTATTGCTACTTGGTTATGTAGCATCACTCTTCATCTTATCTTAAATATCTCCATTTTTCTTATATTGTCACATCTATATTTACTCTTAACAAAATGTAGAATAAAGGCAATGCTTATGAAGAAGATTCTGTGGTAAACTTCTTAAATTCCCCCCCCCCCCATCAGAATGGACAAGGGATTTATAGAGCCTGCCTTCACCAATAATGTAAGTTTGTCCTTCTCAAGCCTTCAAACTTTGTTGTGTATATTTGGATAGGCATGACTGCAACAGCTGTTTATTTTTGGTGTTTGCATCAAATTGCATGTTTAAAGTTTATTATGTAGTTCATAAACAAAAGTTTGTCCTTCTCAATTTAAGTTTTCAGTTGTACAACCAAGTTCCTTCTTCATGCCATGTAAATTAAACTATACAGAGCAAGTGATCTTATTTTGCCAATCTGAAATGGGTAAATTGACAGCACACTTACCATTGATACTTATGAGTTCTTGATATGTAATCCGTTGGTGTCGTGAAGCTGCCAACTCCTTCACAATGTCATTTCCTGCCATGTCTTGACTGAACAATACCATATTGTGTTAATGCTATTTTAAATCTGTCACTTTATTAAATCAAGAAGAAATGTGATGAATTGTCAAGACTTGATACTTATATGTGCAAAACACATCATCATGCCTTGTTTATCTTCCAGAGTGAGGAGGATATAAGTGTCAAACAAGTGCAGTCTCATCAGCTTGCTCAGCTACTTGCGCTGCAGCTTCCGAGCAGGGCTAACCTTTCTTGAACTCTATTGAAGTGTTGTCAGTTTTGCATATTATTTTGTCGGCGTGTTTAATTGCACTGATGGCGATCTTTGATGCCCAGTGTATGTAATCTGCTGTCTGCTTGTGCTTTATTATCATAGTGGCGAACTTTGATGCCGAGTGGATGTAATATGCCGTAATTTCTTTATTATATAGTCTAGGTTTGTTTCTTATTCATGATGCTGTAGTTATTTTACTATATATATATCATGTCTTCGCAGTAAACCAGCCAAACCGTAAAATTACGGTACATAATAAGGCCGTCATGCAAATCACTATGTATGATCCGCATCATGGGCCCTCTCATCTTGGTCCGTTAACAGGCCTAAATGTAACTGGCCCACTAGTAGATTCGGGCCTTTAATAGGCCGAGTAAACAGTAAACCGCCGGCCCTATTTTCCCAGTAAAACTCAATGGGCTTTTAGGAGGCCAAAAAGTAGGTTGGGCCTGAAACGTGTAACAGCTCACGAGCCAGCAGCAGGCCAAAATAGACCCCGGCCCATGATTGTGCCAATCAAATCATGGGCTTATAACAGACCAAAATTGTCTCGGTCCTTGTTTGGCCCAATCAGATTATCGATTGTGAGCAGGCCGGATGCAAACAGGGCCGTAGTTAGGCCCAACTATATGATGGGCTTTTAACAGGCCGAAATATATATAGGGCCGAAATGTTAAACGGGCCCTTAACAGGCCGAAACTAATATATCAAGTGGGCCCAAAAGCACAGCGTCCAGTTGACGGGCCGAATCTGATATGGGCCATAATTTAGCCCAAAGCCTCTCAAAGGGCCGGACCTAGTCTGGGCCGTAATTTGGCCTAGAACATGGCAGGCTTTTAACGGGCCAGATCTCATATGGGCCTCTATTAGGCCCGAAACGTGGCAGGTTGTTAATGGACCGGATCAAATATGGGCTGGCATTTGGCCCAAAACATGGCAGCCTGTTAATGGGCCGGCCTACTAGTGTCATCAAAATCTTTTTGGCCTTCAGCTAGGCCGGCCCATTATGGGTGGTGGAACCTCGTGGGCCTTTAGCTGGGCCGGCCCATTATGGTCCGCAAAGTCTTGGGGGCCTTTAGCTGGGCCGGCCCATTATGGCCCGCAAAATCTCGCCGGCTTTTAGCTGGGCCGGCCCATTATGGCCCACAAAAACATGTGGGCCTTTAGCTGGGCCGCCCCTATATGGCCCGCAAAATCTCGTGGGCCTTTTGCTGGGACGACCCTATATGGACCACAAAATCTTGTGGCCCTTTAGTTGGGCCGGCCCATTTAAACTTTATGGGCCACTTTTGGGCCGGTCCACGTGTCAACATTTCATAAGCGCATCTCGGCCATTGGATGAGTGACACCTGTGCCAACGGGGAGCTGACACGTGTTTCCTCTAGCCAATGATGATTTTACACATGGAAAATCCCCATTGGTCCAGGCTGTTAACGGGTTATCGGATCCAAAACGGGACCCGATAGCTTAACAGCGTTCCGTTACGATGGATGCCACGTGTCGGTCACCCTTGACGAAAGCACTTCTGTGATGCGCGATTTATCGTCAAGGAAGTGTACACTCCCATGATGATAATTTTGGTAATGTCATGGAACACTTCTACGACAACACAGGTATGACTATCTTGATTCTGTCATAAAATCATCATGGATGTACATGCATGACAAAAAACGCGACCTACTGTGACAAACACGTATCATCACGGAAGTTTTTTTTTGTAGTGGCTAGAGTCGACACCCACACCGAAAACCACAGAACAATTTAGTAGATGACGCTGGATGAGTATTGGATCCAGGATGTTCTGGCAAATACCTCTTTTCATGGCGCAATTGCACTTCATGCATCTGTGAAACGCCATTGCCACTATGGAGCGTGATTGCCACACCCCTGATGTCTTCACCATGGATGCTCATTCTCTCTCTCTCTCTCTCTCTCTCTCTCTCTCTCTCTCTCTCTTGATTATTTGATACATCTGCAACATATCTATAATTTTTTATTGTTCCATGCTGTTATATTATCATTCTTGGATGTTTTACCTTCATTTTATAGCAACTTTATATCATTTTTGGGACTAACCTATTGACATAGTGCCTAGTGCCAGTTGCTGTTTTTTGCTTGTTTTTTACTTGGTAGAATATCCATATCAAACGGAGTCCATACGCGGCGAAACTTTTTGGAGATTATTTTGGACCAAAACACAACTTGGGAGCCAAAGAAGCACCAAAGGGGAGGCCAGTGGGGCCCACAACCCCTGGAGAGCCCAGGTGGGTGGGGGGGCCACGAGAGTCCTTTCCACCTCCACTCAGCTCTATAAATTCTCAGATATTCTAGAAACCCTAGGGGAGTCAACGAAAAACATTTCCATCTGTCGCAAGTTTCAAAACCACGAGATACAATCTAGAGCCCTATTCCGGAACTCTGACGGAGGGGAACACGTTCACGGAGGGGTTCATCATCCTCATTTGTGCTCCTCCGATGATGCATGAGTAGTTCACCATAGACCTATGTGTGCGTAGGCAGTAGCTAGATAGATTGTTCTCTCTTTTCGATTCTCAATACAGTGTTCTCCTCGATGTTCTTGGAGATCTATTTGATGTAGTGACTTTTTGCGGTGTGTTTGTTGGGATTCGATGAAGTGCGAGTTTATGACAGATCTATCTATGAATATTATTTGAGTTTTCTTTAATCTCTTATATGCTGTTATAGCCTTGTATTGCTTGGATCCGATCAAGGTTTGGTTTAGCCAACTAGATTGATTTTTCTTGTAATGGGAAGAGGTGCTTTGTGATGGGTTAGATCTTGCGGTGTCCTCACCCAGTGACAGAAGGGATAGAGAGGCACATGTGTATCATTGCTATGAAGGACAAAAAGATGGGATCTATTCCTACATGAATATATCTTTTCTACATCATGTCATCGTTCTTATTGCATTACTCTGTTTCTCCATGTACTTAATACACAAGATGCATGCTGGATAGCGGTCGATGTGTGGAGTAATAGTACTAGATGCAAGCAGGAGTCGGTCTACTAATCTTGGATGTGATGCCTATATAAATGGTCATTGCCTTGGATATCGACATAATTATTTGCTCTTCAATCAATTGCCCAACAGTAATTTGTTTACCCACCGTATGATATTTTCTCGAGAGAAGCCACTAGTGAAATCTACCGCCCCGGGTCTTACTTTTATCATATTCTTTTCAGATATATTATTCCAAAAAACCCAAAATAACTTGCTGCACTTTTTCTTTACTTATTTTATTTTCTGCTTTTGCTAGATCTATTTATCCAATCTCATACAATTTAATCTATCTTTTTACTGTAGAGGGATTGACAACCCCTCTTTCGCGTTGGGTTGCAAGTATTTGTTCTTTGTGTGTAGGTACCGTTTACATAGTGTTGCTTGGTTCTCCTACTGGATTGATAACCTTGGTTTCAACACTGAGGGAAATACTTACTGTGGCTGTGCTGCATCATCCGTTTCTCTTTGGGGAAATACACTAACGCAGATACAAGCTACCGTAAGAAGAATTTCTAGCGCCGTTGCTGGGGAGAGATCATCAACATCTATCAGGTTCCTAATCACAAATCTCATCTCCTTGCAATTTACATTATTTTCCATTTGCCTCTCGTTTTCATTTCCCCCACTTCTAAAATGTTTTTCAGAAAAACACAAAAATATTTGCCTTTTTATTTGCCTTCTTTTTCGTTTGCCCTTTTGCTTGTTTGCTATCTTTGCTTGTGTTGCAATGTGTCTTCTATTTGCTTGCAACTTTGCTTGCTAAACATCTATTTTTATGGATCCTCATCCACTTGCTAATCTTTTCAAAAGACCAAATTATGATGAACCAATTGCTAGTGAGTTGAGTGCACTTGATTATCTCTATGAAGTTTTGCTTGAAAATCATGAATATGAAAATTGTGATCTAGTGTTAAACAAACAAATTTATAAAGTGATTCATGATAGCTCCTTGAATGAAAAGCATGATTGCAATGACGTTATTATAAATTCCATTAATGCCAATTATGTTAACAATATGCAAAACTACAAGCTTGGGGATGATAATTTTTTTTATGTCCACTACTTATTGCAATGATCATGATTGGGGTGATAATGTTTCTTATGATCTTGAAAATTTATTTAAGCATCATGATGAATATGATATTGATAATAATGTTTGCCATAATATTGAAAGTGGGTTAGGAAGAGTGTCAACTTTAGCTGAAACAATCCCACATATTTGAAGAATGTTCAATCTTATGAATTTTTTGATGAAAGTGAGTTTGGAGAGGTCATGACTTTAGTTGATGTTAATCTCACTATCTTGGAAGATTGTAAAACTTTTATGGATGTGGATCATGGAGAGAAAATTTTATATGATAGATATATTGTTGAATTTCATTATGATCCTATAGATAATTACTACGAGAGAGGCAAATATGGTTGTAGAAATTTTCTTGTTACTAAATTACCTCTCATTATGTTGATAATGTTATTGTTTCTTTCTTTTTCCATGCATGTGCTAGATATTTATTCTCTTGATAATTTTTCCTACAAAGTGCCTATGCATAGCAAGTATGTTAGACTTAAATGTGTTTGTCGCAAGTTTTATGATGCTCTCTTTGTGCTTCAAATCTTGTCTTTCATGTGAGCATCCTTAAAATTCCAAGCGTATCTTAATGGCTATAAAGAAAGAGCTTGTTGGGAGGCAACCCAATGAATAAAATAATTTTTTTTATCTTTTTATTTCTTTTTTGTGTGTTCACACAATTATTCTACTATTATGATTATGTTTTTTGTGTCTTAATTAGTGTTTGTGCCAAGTAAAGCCTTTAGGATCATGTTGGGTGATAGTTGCTTTGATCTTGTTGGAAAATAGAAACTTTTGTGTCCATTAGAAGAATTGATGTGCTTTACTGGAGCATGATAAAATTCTAATTTCTTTACAAAAGATTTATATACAAATTGCCAACGCTGTCTTAATTTTTTAGAATTTTTGGAGTTACAGAAGTATGGTTAATGTTCAGATTACTATAGACCGTTCTATTTTTGACAAATTATGTCTTAGTTGCATTGTGCACTTATTTTGATAAATCTATGGATTGTATCGGGGGGTATAAGCCATGATAAAGTTAGAATACAGTAGGTATAATGCAATGATAAAATATGAATGGGTTTGCAATAGTACTTAAAGTGGTGATTTGCTTTATCATACTAACGGATCTCATGAAGGTTTTGTTAAGTTTTGTGTGATTGAAGTTTTCAAGTTTTGGGTGAGATCATGATGGATGAAGGAATAAGGAGTGAAAAAAGCCTAATCTTGGGGACGTCGATGGCACCCCAAAGTAATATTCAAGGAGAACCAAGCAACTAAGCTTGGGGATGCCCCGGAAGGCATCCCCTCTTTCTTCTAACAATCATCGGTAATTCTACTTGGAGCTATATTTTTATTCGTCACATATCATGACTTTTGCTTGGAGCATCTTGTATTATATGAGTCATTGCTTGTTTTGCTTTTTAGTTTTTCGCAATCACCCTTACTAGACACACCTATTTTAGAGAGCCATAATTATGGTATGATTTGTTAAAATTGCTCTATGTGCTTCACTTAAATTTTTTGAGCTATGGAATTGATCTAGTGCTTCACTTATATCTTTTTGAGCATGGTGTGCTTTAAATTTATGAAGAAATACTCCCATGCTCCACTTAGATTAATTTGAAGTTAGTAAATTTTTGAACAAATTCTATGATGCTTCACTTATATAATTTTGAGAGATGAAAATTGTTATGCTCATGTTCTTCACTTATATTTGTTTGAGCTTGTCAAAAGCAATTGCAATATATGAAATTAGTCCCCAAGTGATATATATTTAAGAGGGATATAATAAATATTTTCATGAAGATCATTGGAAAAAATAAACTTGATTCTTTGTATAGTTTTGAGATAAGATGATAGTAATATGTGTCGGAGTCGGGGCTCCGCGGAACCAAACAAGGTTTGAACTCTGGGGCATGTGCGAAGGATCCTGCCTAGCTACAGCTCGCTGCTCACCGCCTCACGGCTTGGATCCGACGAGTTCGAGCGAGCGAGAAGAAGAAGTGGACACGGTGATGTACCCAGGTTCGGGCCACATTGCGGTGTAAAACCCTACTCCTGCTTTGTGGTGGATTGCCTCGAGGGGAGGACGAGTATGAACTAGTACAAGTGTGAGCTACCTCAGGAGAGCTCAATGGCGAAAGGATTTGACCTATCTCTACGGTGGAGACTAGCCTATATTTATAGTGGCCTTGGTCCTCTTCCCTCATAGCTTAGGCGGGAAGGGATACCACAGGGGCCAATTTGAAGGGGGACAGGAGTTCACCCTATCTTGACTAAAGGTGGTCTTCGCCTGCAAAGTTTCTTGTCGTGACGCATCGGTGGGCTCGGTGATCACCTCCGTCCTGCCGAGGTCGTGGTCTTGATCTAGTTGCACTAGAATGGAAACCTTTGGGGGATTCCTTGGGAACCAGCGTACGTCCTTGACTCCTTAGTCCCGGACTGTGACCGCTGGCGCCCTGCTGGCCTTGGTCGTCATGGCTCACGTCACCGTGCGCCTCTCGAGGTGGGGTGCTTGGCTAGAGATATCTGCTACTCGAGAGGCCTTGATGTCGTTAGCCTCATGAGGCGGGGAGCCCTCGTGAGGGTCTTGCTCGTGAAGCCTTGGAGTTGGGCCGCACTGGGCCTTTGGCCAGTCTTCTTGTTTTGGCGTGACGACGGGTCTAGGTACCCCCGGTCCTAGAACTCTAACAGTAGCCCCCGGGCCCATGGCGCACTCGACCTGGCTTTGAGGGAAAGGAAGAGAGGGGAGGGCGAAGCAACACGGGCCCTGACTGCCTGCGGGCCAGGCTTGACGTGAAGGTGGAAAGGCACCGGTTGGCCTTCTCTGATCGCCCATAAGAGGGGGAAGGGGCAGAACTCCCAACCCATCTCTGTCTTCTCGTCCATTCGCATCCAATCCTTGTCGCAGGAGCCATGACGCCCTAAGAAGGTTCACCGCCGCAGAGAAGGGAAAAGCTCCAAAGGAAGGACCAGAGCTGCCGCTGCCCAAGAGGGGGTGTTGCCACCCCTACAAGTCCGACACCACGCCCGTGGTGCCTCCCCGAGGATGTGGGCACCCTCCATTGGCAGTCCACGTCGGCTCCATCAGCCGCGCGAAGGACTCCACCCGCAGGCGAGGCTGCGGGAAGCGGCACGTTAGCAGACGTGGCGGCAGAACGGCGTGGGCGCCCGACCACCTTGGGCGTGGGCGCACTTTGCTGATTCGGCCCGCGAGTTTGTCATGTGGATGGAGAGCCCGCCGCACACCTAGATACAGCTCCCAGGCTTCTTTGCGGGGGAGTTGGCGGCGAATGGCCCCGTGGGGCTATGGCTGCAGCCCGACGACTGTTGCAGCAAATCCTCCTGGGCGGAGGTCGAAGTCACCCCTCTTTTTTCGTGTACTTGACCTGGGGGTGGCACTCGTTCGGCCGCGCCCACGACCCGAAGGGGAGGCACACCCTCCACTTCAAGTTTGATGGGGCGGCGACGCTCTATGTGAAGATCTTCGGGGAGATGGGCAGCCGCCTCGGATGTTGTCCGGAGGGTGACATCAGCGGCAGCGGCGACGACCACAGCAACGGTGGTGGCGTCCTCAGCAGTGAACTTGCCCTTGCCGACGGCCACGGCGCCTACGGCAACGACAATACTTCCTATGGCGAGAGCAAGAGCGACAACGACTACGATGAGCTACCACACAGCCATGTCAAGGTGGAGGACGACTCCGGCTAAGTGCCGGCGATGTCGAAGTCGGCACTTCAGGAGCTGCGGCCCTCGGGAGGCCGTCTCTATTGTTTCTTTTTATTTTGTGCATTGAACCATTAGGGGCCCCATGGGGGCGTGTAAGGAACCGCGGCGCTTGCGCCTTTAACTAATGCTTTCCGGCTCATGTTTTAAGTCAAGTTGGCATTTCTCGTTTGGGCTCGAGCCCCCTTTTTCTCTGTGGTAGCTTAGTGCTCTGCGTTGGTGGGACCCAGTCCCCAGGAAAGCTTCTGTCGTCACTGGTATGCCAGGTCGCGATGCCGTGTGCAAGCCCAGGAGGTGAGCGACCCGAGGTCCGGTAAGAGATCTTGAGGCACGATGCTCAAGAGGCCCCCCTTAACGTGCAAGCAGCTTTCGGGAGAATTTTCATCCAGATGAGATCGCGAAAACGAAGGTGAAGCGTTAATAGTAAAGCTCACGCTTGGTGCGGATAAGACGACCTAGATTTAGATGCTCGTGGCTCGTGAGGGATTCCTGCGTCATGAGGGTGCGTCTCCCTGGAGTTTTGATTCTCTGCACGCTTTCTGTTCTGCAATGAGTCAACACAAGTCCCACTCGGGGCGCGTGAGAAGATTGGTGCCCCTTGATACATCTCCAACGTATTTATAATTTTTTATTGTTCCATGCTGTTATATTATCATTCTTGGATGTTTTACAATCATTTTATATCATTTTTTGGTACTAACTTGTTGACATATTGCCCAGTGCTAGTTGTTGTTTTTTCGCATGTTTTTTACATCGCATGAAATCAATATCAAACGGAGTCCAAACGTGGTGAAACTTTTTACGGATTTTGTTTGGACCAGAAGACATCCAGTGGGCCAAAGAAGCACCCGGGGGTGCCCCGAGGGGGGCACAACCCACCAGGGCACGCTTGGAGGCCCAGGCGCGCCCAGGTGGGTTGTGCCCACCTCGGTGACCTCCGCACCGCCTCTTTGCTCTATAAATACCCCAATATTCCAGAAACCCTAGGGGAGTCGACAAAAATCAATTCCAGCCGCCGCAAGTTCCAGAAACCATAGATCCAATCTAGACACCATCATGGAGGGCTTCATCATGCCCATTGGTGCCTCTCCGATGATGCGTGAGTAGTTCTTTGTAGATCTACGGGTTTGTAGTTAGTAGCTAGATGGCTTCCTCTCTCTTATGATTCTCAATACAATGGTCTCTTTGAGATCCATATGATGTAACTGTTTTTGCGGTGTGTTCGTTGGGATCCGATGAACTTTGAGTTTATGATCAGATCTATGTTTTTATCCATGAAAGTTATTTGAGTCTTCTTTGAATCTCTTATATGCATGATTGCTTATAGCCTTGTATTCCTTCTCCGATATTTGGGTTTTGTTTTGCCAACTTGATCTATTTATCTTGCAATGGGAAGAGGTACTTTGTGATGGGTTCGATCTTATGGTGCTTGATCCCAGTGACAGAAGGGGTACCGACACGTATGTATCATTTCCATTAAGAATAACAAGATGGGGTCTATTTCTACATAATAGATCTTCTCTACATCATGTCATTGTTCTTATTGCATTACTCACACTAGATGCATGCTGGATAGCGGTCGATGTGTGGAGTAATAGTAGTAGATGCAGGCAGGATTCGGTCTACTCATATTGGACGTGATGCCTATATAATTATCATTGCGTGGATATCATCATGATTATTTGAAGTTCTATCAATTGCCAATACGTAATTTGTTCACCCACCATTTGCTATTTTTCTCGAGAGAAGCCACTAGTGAAACCTATGACCCCGGGTCTCTTCTTTATTATATTTTCCTTTGCGATCTATTTTTATTTGCTTTTATTTTCAGATATATTAGTCCAAAAATACAAAAATACCTTGCTACAGTTCAATTTATTTTGTGTTCGATCTATCAAAATATTACAACTTTCTCACGTCCTACTTGGCAATTTCTGGCGCCGTTGCCCGAAAGGGATTAACAACCCCTTTAATACGTCGGGTTGCGAGTATTTGTTATTTGTGTGCAGGTGTTGTTCATGTAGTGTTGCGTGGTTCTCCTACTGGTTTGATAACCTTGGTCTCATCACTGAGGAAAATACCTACCGTTGTTGTGCTGCATCATCCCTTCCTCTTTGGGGAAATACCGACGTAATTCTAGCAGACATCAAAAGGAATTTCTGGTGCCATTGCTGGGGAGACATCATCAACATCTACCAGGTCCCTAATCAAAAATCTCATCTCCTTGAAATTTACATTATTTGCCATTTCCTCTCGTTTTCATCTCCCCCACTTCACAAAAATTTGTCATTTTATTTTCCCTCTTCTTCGTTCGCCTTTTTCTTGTCAGATCTCTTGTTTGCTTGTGTGACCATGTGTCTTCTATTTGCTTGCATCTTCGCGTGCTAAAAATCTATTGATATGGATCCTCATCCACTAGCTAACACTACAAAAAAAGACACATCCATGACATTTTGGGCTGAACGAAATTTTTCTGTCATACTTATGACACTTCTATGACGATAATTGTGACAAAACCCGGTATCATCATAGATGTGGTGGGCTCTTACTTCTATGACAAAAAATCATGATAGAAAATGTGCTTTTTGTCCTGGGCGGGCCGGAAACGCAGCTGCATGACATACTTTGGGCCGTCCATGACGGCAAAAAACCGTGGTAGAAGCGAGGGCGAGGAAAATATAGGGGTGTTCCCGGTTACGGTGGGTGGTCGGGGCCGAGCGATGCACGGAGGTTTGCACGTTTTTGTTGTACACGCACGCGTGGGTGCAAGGCGTTGAGCTCTAATCGAACCCGGCGGGCGTTCGCCCTCGAACCCGGCGATTACCTTTGCGAGCTACGCGTTCTTGAACCGGCGATCGATCGATGGTTGTTAATCGAACCCGATCGGCGATTCGCCGCTCTCGCTACTAAGCAAGCCGAGCGATCTTTGCCTCTGGATGAGCGATGGCGTTGCATGGGGTTTTGGATGAACAGTGAGTGGTGGGGGTGGATGAACAGGACCCCATGGTGTTGCCTCTGGATGAACAGGACCCCGATCGATCGAGCCGTTTAGGGCTGCATGAACAGGACCCCGTGGAGGGCTGGATGAACAGGACGGCCCCATGGAGGGCTGGATGAACAGTAGATGATGGAGGCATGGATGAACAGTAGCCCGTGGAGGTGTGGTTCAACAGGAGCCCGTGGAGAGGGGTGGTTGAACAGTAGCTGGTGGAGTAGCGCATAGTGGAGGCTGGATGAGCAGGAGCCCGTGGATGAACAGTCATAGGTGGAGGCTGGAGGAGGTCGACGGTGGATGAACAGTAGCTCGCGGAGGCTGGAGGAGGTCGACGATGGAGATGAACAGTATCTCGTGGAGTCCCGTTTTGCGGTACGCCACACCCCTCCCAATGAACAGGACCCCCGTTTCGACCGTAGCGCTCCAACATAAGTCTGTTTCCTCCATTTTGCGGTACGCCACACCCCTCCCAATCAACAGGACCCCGTTTTGACCGTAGGAGGTCCCACAGAAGTCCGTTTCCTCCATTTTGCGGTACGCCAGACCCCTCCCGATGAACAGGACCCTGTTTCGAACATGGCCGGTCGAACAAAAGGCCGTTTCCTCCGTTCTGCGGTACGTCAGGCCTTGTTCCATCGGCTGTTCCGTCCAAGCCCTCCCGATGAACACGACGATGCATTCCGTTCCGACCCAGCCGGTTGGCTCCCCATAAACACGACGACGACACTGTTTCTCCGTTCCGACCCAGCCATATACACGAGCCCTGGCCATACGTATGCGCGAGTAGGCGTTCAAGACCCCGCCCATATGTACGTATGTGGCCGTATTCACTTTCTTGAACCCTAGCCGCTGTATGTACGTGTATATACTACGTGCGCGCCTCTACTATGACACATGCACGCCTCTACATCGACCAGTATGTATGTACACGTTCACGACCAGAATGACAACGCTACATACACTTCGATCAGGTGGGTCCCGACTGTCAAGCACTTCCTTGCGAGCGAAGATGTAGCTGGTGGGTCCCAGCAGTCAGGGGGGAAACTTCTTTCGCGAAATATGGTGGCCCTCCGGTGGGTCCCTGCTGTCAGGTGGAGGAATAATTATTTTGCGCGTAATAAGGAGGCACTTCCTTGCGGCCGCCGTGGACCTAGCTGTCAGCCTCTCCACGTATAGTACTCTTCTGATGGAAGTCGTTCCTTGACCATGTTGACCATGCCGCGCGGAGAGCACTAGGGCGGTGGACGACGGCGAGGCCTAGGAAGGGGACGACGCGGAGTCGGGGAAGACGCGGTAGTGGAAGCCCGCGCGGAGATGAGTATGAGGGTTCATTGGTTCGGCTGCGGTGTGAGGCTGCCGTCGCCGCAGGGCCTTGCCAGCGGTGGGAATAGTAGGGGGCGGTGAGGCAGGAGCATACGACACGACCGGCGCTGCTTTGGGCGGCTGGAGCAAGAAGACCAGAGGTTGAAGAAGCACTACGGCCGTTGGATGGACATCGTACAGTCACTAGACCTAGAATCGTTCATATTGACTAAGTTGACAAAGCCTTCCGTCCCCGTCAACTTAGTAGGCCCACAAGTCAGCCTCCCACCAAGGTGGGTCCCAGCTAGCAGGGGGAGTATTCATTTTTTGTGCGTAATAAGGAGGCACTTCCAGTGGGTCCGAGATGACAATGGGGGGAACGGTTTTTTCACGAATTATGGTGGGTCCACAAGTCAGCCACCAAATCTGCCGAGTCCCAGCTGTCATCGGGAGGACTAGTTTTTTCGCATAACAAGGAGGCACTTCCTTCCGTGCGAAGATACAGCCGGTAGGTCCCAGCTGACAGGGGAAGGAAATAGCTTAGTAAGGAGGAACTTTCCTTGCGTGCGACCATGGACCTCGTGGGTCCCAGCCGTCAGGCTCTCACGTATAGTCCTCTTCCCATGACTCTCGTTTGTTGACCATGCCACGCCGAGCGCAGGGAGGCGATGGACGACGGCGAGGCCCCAGACTTGAACGACCCAGAGATGGGGAAGACACGACAGTGGAGTCGTGGAAGGAGAGGAGTGGGAAAATTGACTGGTTCAGGTGCGGGGTGGGCCTACACTCGGCAGAGAATAACAGGCGGTGCATAGTGGAGGGATGGCACGCCATCGGCGGGTAGCGTTTTCTTTGCAAAGCGCATAAACAACGCCATTGGGCGCCAGAGGCTGGAAGCAAAGCGGTCCCGCAGCTATTGGGGAAGAAGACGAGAGATTAAAGAAGAATGTCGGCCGTTGGATGTAAATCAACGCATTGCTAAACCGACCTCTTGGCCCACATGTCAGCCAGTCCATTTCTTTTTAGTCCATTTGGTGGGCTGGGTGAAACAATGATGTAGCATCTATGCAGCCTGTTTATATATATTGTAGAATTTAAAGCCCATTTTCATTTTTCTCGAAATCCGCGACTTGCTGGGCTGGGTGAAAATATCATGTTGGGCTGGACGGAGAAATGTTATAAAAATATAAACACATGATTGCACGTCTATTACTGCATTGGTCAGTAAAATGTTTGCAAGCTTATGTACGCAATCACTAGGAGTTAACATGCTAAGTTATATATAAACAATTATTATTATTATTTTGTAAGAACTTTCAATTTACAAAATAAAATATCATATTAATTTGATAAGTTAATAGGACGTGGGGTATTATTATTTTTTAGGCTAGACGTGGGATAGTTGAGTTGGTTCTAGGAAATGTCTTGAGAAAACTTCGGTTTACATCAAAAAAGAAAGAGGAAGAAAATTCAGATATAGGATTAATGAAAACAAAAACAAAGGATGTGGGAAGGTCTATAAAATGGTTGAATGAGCAGCGAGTTTAATGTAATAAAATAAGATATATATATATATATATATATATATATATATATATATATATATATATATATTGAAGGAAAACATAGGTTCAGTTTTGCATTCTTATAGAAAAAAAAACTGAAATGCATCGTCTTGAAAAAACAAACATAACTTGGGCTGCTGATGTTATAGACAAGCTAGGTTGGGACGCCCAGAGGCCGCTAGATCCAAAAAATATTGAAACATGTCGTGGGCTGCCCATGTTAAAAAAATGAGACCAACCCAAGGGCTAACCCTCATTGGCATTTTTTTATGGGACATTTACATCTATGCCCTAATTTGCGCCCACTCTCGATTACCCCTAATTTCAAAGCTGCTCAAATTTGCCCCTCATAGTTAGGTGCACTTACAAATGCCCATACGTGCGTTACCGTCTAGTCAAAGCTGGTCAAAGCTGGTCAAAGGGCATTGACCGTCTGAAAAAAATAGCAAAAAGTTCTAAAAATCGAAAATTTGTGAGATCAAAGATACTCAGTTACGCAAGGTGCGTGCAAATTTTCGTCTTTGTTGGGCATTCGAGGAGCTCGTGTCAAAGGAAAAACAATAAATATGTAAGCCTCTGAACAGTAAATTCAAAAAAATAGCAAGAAAATTCAAAAAAATATGATTTTTTTGGCATCAAAGAGGCTATAGTCTACAAGCTGCCTGCAAATTTTTGTTGTGTTTGGACATTGGAGGGGCTTGTGGAGAAAAAAACAAAATTTGGCTCGAGAAAAAACTTGGGAAAAAATGACTATTTTATTTTTTCTTGTTAGAGCTCCTCGCATGTCATTTGATCACAAAAACTTTCAAGCACCTTGTGCACCCAAGCCTCTTTGATGCCAAATTTTTTCATATTTTTTTGAATTTTCTTGCTATTTTATTTCAAATTTACTATTCACAAGTGTGCATATTAAATGTTTTTCCTCGCCACGAGCTCCTGGAATGTCCAAATAGCACGAAAATTTGCACGCACCTTGCGCACATGAGTATCTTCAAACTCAAAAAATTTTAGATTTTTTAAAAAAAATTGATATTTTTTCAGGATGGTCAAAGTTGTTTGACCGAGCAGTACGCAGCCTGAAGGGCATTTACGTAAGGGCACCTAACTAACGGAGGGCAAATTTGAGCAGGCTTTCGAATTAGGGGTATATCTGATTAGGTGGTTCGAGTTAGGGATAGAAATGCAAATGGCCCTTTTTTTATAGGAGAAACTTCGCGAGCACCACACGTCCAAGTCGGGACTCGAACTCGGGTGGGCTGGCAACAACCTCAAGCTGCCCAGCCAACGGGTCGACGGCCCATCCTCATGGGCTACCCATGTTAAACAACAAAACCTAGTCCATGGACCTGGTGGGCCCGGGATTGTCATCCTCTCGACGAACAATTGTCTCCCGATTCCTCTTATTTTGCTGACCATGTTGGGAACGACAGACGGTGGCACCATGGCAATAGCACAAGGTGGAGGACGACGTCGAGACCGTGGACCGAATGAACCGGGCGGGGAAGGCAGGCGGAGAATCTGAGGTTGACTTGTTCGGATGCAGGGTGGCCGGTGGAGCTCCTTGATATCGCTGTCTTCTTTCATGTTGGCGTAGCAGGGGTTGATGATGGTCTCGGCGAGGTTAACCACGTAGTCTTTCTCCTGCCCATTGCCGATGATCTTGTATTGCTTCTGGATGTCGACAACCTTGCTGCACCAGATGGCCAAATCGTTGCGTTCTTCCTTCTCTCCACCATAGCGAAGGAGTAGTCGGTGCTGCCGATGAAACGGGCGAATGCTCTAGAACCTCTGATGGCCCTACAGTAGTGGTAGATGAGAACCTCGTCCCGCACGCATACCTGGGCGAACGTGATCCGCTGGTCCCTGTCAGGAGACAAATGGATGGGCACAAGGTCTAGTGCTACGACCTTGTGCTTTCTCGTCCTGTAGGTACTGCTTGAACTCGGCAAGCCAGAGCTTCACCGAGTACGGATCGTTGGTGTACATCACATTAAACTTGGTGCCGCCAACTCAAAGGTGAACTCCTTGGTGAAGTCCATATCCAGCAGGCTCACCCCTCGGATCGCCATTGGAGTCTCTTCAAGTGAACGAGAGTAGGCGGCAGCAGCAGTTGATTTTTCAGCTCTTGGGGAGCTGGATTTAACGGTAAACTGAGTGTGTATAGGCGACAATAGTTACGACCCCTCCCTCATCCGCTACACGCCCTACAGAATATGCACCCTCGGCGCATTCAAATTCCTCCATTAAGAAACCTATTCCGGCCACACACGTCGGTTCACGAGCGAGTCTGTATTGGTACTGTAATAACAAGTGTTAGTGGTCACTTTACTTAAATTTAATTAGCTTTAATTAAAATGTTTTCTTAAAACAAGCAATGCATTGGCTCGTTCTATCAGTGCCACAGGATCAACATGCACAACAATTAGAATTATTATTCTCAGGATGAACATGATCAGCACATTTGCCGCACTTTCACACACACAATACTACCAAGTTTGAACAGTTTGTTATTGTCGCTGTCCTCTGCATCGTCATGACGTGTTTCCCAGCTTGCAAGATTCAGAACCAACCGATAAGATTCAAATAATAAGTACAACGAAGATGCCTACACATCTCATTGATTCCCAGCTTCCAAGATTCAGAACCAACAAATAAGATTCAAATAATAAGTACAACAAAGATGCTTACACATCTCATTGATTCCCAGCTTGCAAGATTCAGAACCAACCCATTAGAGCCTTTTGATAAAGTGAATATCGGGATTAAATCCATCTTGGCTAGTCGTGTCATACAACCCAAGAGCTTGGCGAATGCTCTTGACCATCACAACATCTGTAGTAGCATATTCCTGTTTGCACACATAAGGAAGAGCATGGATTTAGGACTCTAGCAGCCGTAGAGATGGTTGTACAAACATTGGCCTTTTCTTTTGGCCACCATTTCTATCTATGTTCCTGATACGTCAATCTTTGACGCACCCCTTGAAATTACTATAATAGTGGCACTAGTTGAAGCAAATTTTATTTCCAAAGCAAGAAAAGATTGCGATAGAATAGCTTTATTTAAAAAATACAACATTGGCACAGCATGACAAAGCACAATCATGTTGATAAAGGACAGTATTGACCGTTGTGAGGGGCCCTATGCCGCCACAACTCGATCTGGTGAACCTGCAACTCCACTCGGATGAGGTCAACCTCCAGCTCCATGATTTACTTCATGCGCCTTTTCTACAGTTCACCTGAAATGAAGCAAATATTGCATCATTCAGCTAGCAAGAAGTACTTGCTCTCGTGAGCTGGCAGGTTCTTCTTTAGTAGTTGCACTAAAATTGAGCAACATTAAGGTTGGCTGTCCTGCTCATGTAAGGTGCAACTATAATTTGCTTATCCTTTTGTGCAGTTCCACTAAAATAAAGTGCCATTGTGGTGACAGTGATGATTCATCTTGCAAAGGCTAATAAAATATTGCGAGATTACCAACAAATTTGGCGGAGATTTTGGGAACTCCGGTCACCATTTTGTCGATTCCACCAAAATTGAGAGATGTTGCCCACGTGACATTTTAGTTCAACTGCACAAGACACTCATTCCAAAAAAGTGTTTTGTGCAGTTCACCAAAAGGTCACAATAGCAACAAGGTGAAATGGATATCCCTATCTGCACAAAAGATAGAAAGTAAACAGATTCTTTGGTCAATAAGAATATCTGAAACATACGAAATGAAAAGAAGCATCTTAATTATGTTCATGGCAATCACGCAAGAGCGTTAGAAATTTTAAAGCGTCGGTAATGCTTCATGTTACGGAAGCATTACGATCAACTATGACATTAAATCAAATATGGGATTACTTTAATTGTGGCATTGCTTGTCTACGGATCTGATAAATCAACAGCAGCTAAAGAGTTGGTTTAAGGGCATGGGACCATGGGGACACCAGGTCACTCAGCAGCGTAAAGAAGCAACTTACTTATCATACTTGGGAAAACAGCGGGAGTACCATTTGTTAACACAGTTTAATTGCATCATATCACTGGAGGCATTAGATTAACAATAACGCTGGTTAGATATGTCCTTAAGGTAACAATGTGATCTCTTCATTTTACATGCGCCCTTACATTAACAATAGCAAAAGGTTGGTATAAGGACATGCGACAGTGGACGCATCAGCACAATGTACCTACAAAGAGGCATAAAGTGGTGATGCCGAGTTTGTTCATGCTCTGTGAGGGTAGCAAATCTAATCCTGGAGAACTTTTACTATCTGAGGGCAGAAAAATCTAATCCATGAGACCTTTTACTATGTGAGGGCAGCAAATCTAATCCTGGAGACGTTTTACTATGTGAGGGCAGCAAATCTAATCCTTGACATACTCTGTTGACTTGTCCACCAGCCGCCACTTTCTATCCATTTTTCAACCAATAATAGATCTGTTCCTTATCCAGTTTGTACTGAGTTTTCCCATTATTTCCCTTTTCAACCAATAGACCGGTTGGGTACCCGGTCTCTACGACTTTCCCCCTATTATTTCCTCTTTGAATCAAGTCCTAGATTCATGTTACGACTTTCCCCCCTTTCTTCGTCGTTTTAACAAAGTCCTAGATTCAAATGCATGAAGTAGCTTTACCTCTAATAATACTAAAAATTTAGGTGGATTTGGAAGAGCTGATGGAAGTAAAAAAAGATGCACATCTGAACACCGTTGGTATTTGGGCGATAGAAAGGCCGCTTCGAAGAACTTGTACCGAGGTTCGTCGGGATGTTGGCGGCGGCAGGTCCGATCTGCGCACAATACGGCAGGGAGGAAGAAGGGTCGGAGGACCTCCCGAGCCGGCAATGTGTCGGAGAGAACGACACGGGCAGAGGATCGGGCCCCGCCGGCAGCTGTGGTTTCCTCCCTCGGTGGCGATGACCGCGTGAATGATGCACCTTTTAGTCCTCTACACACACCGACCAAAGGGATCCGGCTGGATCTGTGACCAGCGGTGAGCAGAGAGAAAATGTCGCTACCACTGTCTTGTTAAGATCAGGAGAGGATGAGAGAATGAAGAGAGCAACCCTAGTAAAGCAAGTGCTCAGGCCCCTGCGTACACATATAGTGGAGTGATTATCTTTTTCTCTCCACAACAAGCGTTTCAATTTGTGTACGTGGCATTAAAGAAAAGAAACTCTCTATTTAAGGTGACTACTGCACGACTCCTACTTACTAATAGTAGTACTAGTATTGTTCACTTGTGCTCCACGGCCCTCCATTCATTGAACAACCCCACGGGTGAATAAACATACAGTAAGTATTTATATAGAACGAACAAGCTCGAACTATTTTCGCGTAGTTAAAAGTTGAGGAAGGGGCTTTTCCCGGCGTCTGTGGCGATTTTGGGTAGGCGGTTTGACAGAGAGGCAAGGAGGGTGAGCGAGTGGCGGATTCTAAAACTTACTGCTAGAAAGGTCGGGCTGTGCGATTTGACGGTGCGTTACTGCTGGAAAGACTTGTGAGATGACTACTCACTATAGTCATGAATTACTGGCGCTCCGACCAGGGTGATACCCCCCTTCCATTCCGCACTCTAATCTGGTGCATGACACGTCGACCCGGATGCTGGCTCTCCCACATGTCGGCGAAGTACGTAGTAGTAAGAAGGGGAAAAGAATGAGGCGGTATATACTACTACTTCTCAGGTCGGAGGAGTGCGAACCACGGCAGCCCGGTGAACCAGCAGTGCGAACCACGGTAGCCCAGTGAACCAGCAGTAGAAAACAATGTGGTGATATGGCCATAAAAAACAATGTGCTACGGTCCACACTGTAGCATGTACAGTTCTACTCATATTTGCTTGGATCCCTGAGTTAGAGCTAGTTTGGGTTGAAATAGCCTCAAATTATCGAAACAGGAGGGGTTAGTTTGAGCTAGTTTGCTCTAACCCAGCTAAAAAAACTAGCCCGGTGGAGAGGTTCTAATTGGGTTAGTTATCCTCGGGCCCACTAAAAGAGAACTAAAAAAATCTCCCTTGCCGGCACCAGATCGCTCCCCCCTGTCTCGCACGACTCCTCTCTGTTCCCCATATGGCCACCCGCCCAAGCGCCGCTCACCCTCTCTCTCTCCTCCGGGCGCCCTCTCCTTCTGGCCTTCACCGCCCTACTACGACCGCCCTCTCCCTCCGGCCTTCAAAGGTCGCCCAGCTCCCCCTTCACCGGTCATTTTTCTCCCTCTATCGTGCGCGGCAGCGGCGCATCTACCAGGGAGGTCGCGAGAGGGGTGAGTTTGTTCGTTCCTTCTCTGTCTCACAGCCATATCATTGATCTTGCTCGCTCTAGCACTAATTCTGATTTCGAAAAGTAGATCCTGATCAAACTTGGTATAGATTTGTGGTGCACACATGGAATTGTTTGATGCTGCTTGAGGATGTAATAAATCTTTCTAGAGGCCCAAAGATTCAGTTCACCTTTCTAGGTATTTCAGTTTCAGGCTTGCATTATTTCTAGAGGCCCAAAGATTCAGTTCACCTTTCTAGGTATTTCAGTTGCTTGCATTATTTCTAGAGGCCCAAAGATTAAGTTCCCAGTCGGCAGCAAGCGGCCCTGCTACCCATGCCGGTGTCGACCTCAACTCGCAAGGGCTGGCGTCGGAGGGGTTCCCGGGGCTTGGGCTCTATAGAGCCTTCCTCCAGAGCGACGATGGCGAGCTCCTCCCTCGGTGCGTGAGGGGCTCCGGGCTCCCTCCCTATCGTGAATGACTTCCATGACGAGTTAGCTCATGCTTTGTTTCATGGACTGTTTTTTTGGGAAGCTTGATTGAGGACTTGTATGTTTAAGTGGGATATCTCCTTTGTATGGACAAAGTAAAAATTATCAGGTTTTGCATGCTTGATTTGTAAAGATGGTTTGTTTATGTCAATTGTGAGCGGGAGGAGGCCACAAAAGAGCCGGCCACACCAAATCCGGCAGGAAATAGGGTCCAAAGTAGTAAAATGATTGAGAAAGAGCATTTACTGTCAATCTAACCCTGCCATCCATAAACCTCTTTGGTTTAGAGTTAGTTGAGGGTTAGAATCTAACTCTAACCTCTAAATAAGTTAGAGTTCTCCTCGTCTCGGTTCATCGCCATCATACTTTCCCCATTCCTGTGTTTTCCGTATCCTGCGAATGAAAGAGGCCCTTTTTTTGCGGGAAAAAAAATCAAAGAGGCCCTTAGACTGGTTTCGGTCCGGTCATTTTTTATAAACGTGTTATGTCCAAAATTTAATGAACGTGCTCCGGTTTCTACGAAAATAATCCGGCTTCATGTACTAATTCATTTATTTATTCTTCTGCGGGGGGTTTGCATGTAATTCGTGAGGTCTGAAATGTAAATTACCCCAGCATATGCTCCGAGTCGTGCATGCACTACGACCCAGATGCTCTATGTCCCACATGTTGGCGAATGGGAGCACGTGGAAATAGCCTAGAAGTACATATATGAGGATAAATCCGTGAAAAAATATGTACAGTGAAGCGTAGTTGCGGTTCGAAAAGGAGACCTAAAGTGATGACAGCTATAGGTCGCACACACCCAACTAGTGGTACTAGACATATGACTAATTTTTCCCTAAAAAAGAGGTACGAGTGCTCAGTACTCCTATTCTATCAACACGAGTCCCATATGACAACAGCGTCCGTGCTACAGTATGCTTTCCTCCCTCATTTCTCTGTTCTAATTCTAAACTCAGACGACGCCCGTTGGGCGGGGTGGGTTTGCTCAACTGCGGCCCCACCTCATAGTGAAAACGTTACGACTGGAATAAAAATGCCATATACTCCCTCCGTTCCTAAATATAAGCCTTTTTAGATACTATTTCAAATGGAATACAACATACAGATGTATGTAGACATAGTTTAGAGTGTAGATTCACTCATTTTGCTCCGTATGTAGTAGTCACTTGCTGGAATCTTTAGAAAGACTTATATTTGGGAACGGAGGGAGTACTATACTAATAAAACATTAAGGCCACAAGGCGATGCAGTGCTTGTTACAGGAGGCAAGAAGAAGAGATGCATCCATCGACGACGTCCACCTCCTCGACTCAGGGCACCGGCCCACCGAATGGCGCATAAGTAGCAGCGGCTTTTGTGGCCAGGTCGACGTGCCTCTCGAACAATGGCGTCCAAAGATTCCATTCTTTGGAAGAAGGCCAGCGTCTTTCGTCTCGCTTGCCTTGTAGTGGCCTATGTAGATGATTTCCTCGTAGAAGTGGATGTGCAGGTCAACGGTTTCTTGCATGGCGGTATTGTCTTGGCGGCGCGACCTCGAGGTGCACATTCTTCGTCGCAACCTCCGGCACCTGCAGGGCCACCAGGGCTTGAAAGAGTTCATCACCATGGAGGCCGATGAGGGTGGCATGCAATGAGGAGCCTGGGCGTGCGGGCTAGAGCAGTACGGCAAGGTCGTCCGCGCGCTTCTTGACGGCGATGAACTTGCGGATGGAGTTGACCATCATATCGTCCATGCGAGAGGCAAAGCCGGCGTCGGCGAGGGCTACGATGCCGGCGGTCGCCAGCACCGTCTGAAAACACTGTGCAGTCCAAGGCCATAGGCCGGCGCCTTGGATGATTTGGCACAGCCGACTGCCGCTCGCGTCCATCGCCTCCATAGGTGCTTGTGGCTTTTGGTCACTTGGTCATGGATTGGAGTGAGAAGTGTTGCGCAGAGACTTAGGAGTAGATGGATTGGAGTGGTGGGGCGCCTTTATATGAGAGTCCAAACTCTATTGCATTCACATCGTGCTGGCTCTATTCCGCTTCTCCAATTAATTCCCTCTGCATGTAACTGAGGATGCATCATTGACCGTTCAACGTCTCGGGAACCGCTACCCTCTCCCTCCTTGGCATTCAAGCACCTATGGAGGCGACTGTCACTTGCGTCTATCGTGTGTCAGGAGACGTTCCCGTCGACGACGAGGTGCCTATGGTGACTTCATAAATATCAAGATGATAGTGCCGTGCGTGTGTGCATTCATAGGGGTGAGTGTATGCGCATGTATATGAGCGCTTGCGTCTGTACTGTGTCAAAAAAAAGTAAATGCATGTCAAAAAGATACTAGTCATTATACTCAATATTGTGCACCTCGGAGAGGAAAATGAGAGAACTATGTATTTATTTACGGTGCAGATTCACTCATTTTGCTCCATATGTACTCCATCTCGGTGTAGTCTAGTCACTTGTTGAAATATCTAGAAAGGCAAATACTCCTTTCTGGTTTACAGGGCTATACTAGCAAGTAGTAGTACGTACTAGTACAATAGTGGGCTCACATAGCAATTTTGTCTCATGCAAGAGCCTGGCTATATGCGTGCTCCAATGTTCGCAACTGCCACGTTCGGGTTGCGGTTGGCTCTTCGCCTCTTGGAGAAGACGAGCAATTATGTTACTACTACTGCTTCTATAGTGTTGAATCCACTGCTGCATGTTCGTCCACCGCGAGTGGGAGGGATAGCTTGTTGTAGTACTATAACCAAAAGCCTATCCTCGTTTGCGAGCAACCCCACGCATGGGCGAGGAGAAGGCGTGTAGTAGTAAAATCAAGCTTATCCTCGTCATACGAGTTGACGCGACACATCATAGCCTTGGCCCCACATGTTTGCCTCTAAACTTGGCTGAAAGACCCGCAGTGTACAATATATTTGCTGCAACCTCTAACATTTACCCACCACAAATTAAAAAATATATTCCTGTCTTGACCTGATGAGCGTGCAAACTACAATCACCAGGATGACAGGTAGGGCTAGAAGACTATTTTATTTTAAAAAAACTTCGAGACGGCCACATAGCATGGAGCCGACCCCAACGATTTTAAGCTTACAGGCACGATACACGCTATCCTAGACTGCTCTACACATGAAACTGCCACACGAGCGTCCGGGCTGCGCTTGGATCTTCGCCTCTTTGGGAAGTCGAACAATGATGGAGTACTACTACACCGGAGGAGTACTACTGATGCAGTTCTGCCATCGACACCGATTGAGCTGCTGCATGTCCACAGCGTGCGGAGGGAGGCGTGTGGCAGCTTCTCCTAGTCTTGCCAGCCACCATGCTCATGGGCGAGGGAGGGATGCTCCTGCCTTTGCGTGTATGATAGGTGGGCCCGACAGGTGGGTGGCCAACCTGTCATATAGCCAAAGGCAGGTGCAGTTAAGTCTGCGAGGGAGAGGATAATCAAGCTTCTCATTGATGTACGAGTTGACGCGACACATCAAAGCACTGCACTCGATATATTTCAGTAACTTGCATTTACCGATGCATTAATTACAATGCATGCATGCATGTCGTGACTCTCCTTTTGATACTTGCATGTGTTGATTTAATGCACCTTGAAGTAGTATAAATATGTGACGGTAAAGCTTTGTAATTCCCCTGCCCAAGCGAGAGATGGTTGTGCACGAGGAGGGCGAGATCATGCAGACGGAACATGACCCGGCAATGGAGCTCTCTAAGGTCTGGATGGAGCTAACCGTGCTCGATTGCCCCTTGTGCCTCCGCCCCTTGATGCGTGCAGTGTATGAGGTTCGAATACACCTCGCCCGTTCGGCTGATTGAGCAAGGTGCAGGTTTCTTGATTGATGTGTTGTTCGATTGATTTCTGCAGTGCAAGGGAGGGCACCTCCTGCGCGGACTGCCACGTCGAGTGCCCCGGGAACCAGTGGCAGTGCCAGAAGTGCGAGCGCGGCGGTGGCTTCGACGTGCGGAAGACGGCGGTGGACGCCGTCCTTTCGTCGGTGCTGGTGGAGTGTCCGCATGAAGGTTGTGGGCTCTACGTCACTTACCACAAGCTCGCCGATCACCAAGCGTGTGTCCGCTCGAGCCCTGAAAATGCCCTCTGCCCATCTGCGGCTACGAAGGCCTGCCGCTGGTGCTCTACCACCACATTAGCATTGCGCATCCCATGCCTGTGCACAGGATCCAATACGGCAAGGTGCTCTAGCTGCAAGTGCCACCGTCAGAGCCACGACTCTTGCTGTTCGCGGAGGAGGACGGTCGCATGTTTTTCTTGGTCGGTGGCGTGCTCGACATCGGCGCGCCTATCGCCTTGTCACTCGTCTGCATCAGAGCGGGCGCGTCCCCACTGCCACACTACATGGCCAAGCTGTGGGCGAACGGCCCGCCGGGGAGCCCGAAGGCACGACCAATGCCATGAAGGTGGAAATGGAGGTGACAAGCAGCAAGGATCCCGGCGACGTCGCCGTGCAGGAGCTGACATTCTTCACAGTTCCGCCCAAGCTGCTGGCCGGGGCTAAGCTGGTGTCCCTCCACATTCAAATTGACAAGCTCACGTCCTAAATGTTTCTACAGCGCCTTCTGTTTATCTTAGTAATATGCTAATTTATAGGGATTACCTCGGTCTACTTTAGCTTAAGAAATGGTGGGTTTTGGTGGTGATGCTGCAATTACTTCGACATCAGATCAGTAATTTCCAACGGTCGAATGGATATTTTGTGTCTGTTGGATATAAAGTTCCTTTGGGTAAGAAGTACTACTTGTCATCAAAATGGATAAAAGGAGATGTATGTAGACGTATTTCATTTCTAGATACGTCCCTTTTTATCCATTTTGATGACAAGCACTCCCTCCGTTCCACAATACATGCCTTCCATTTGTCAAAATATAGATGTATCTAGACATGTTTTAGTATATAGGACATCCATTTTTGGACAAATGGAAGTCAAGTAGAGTAGTATTTTGGAACAGAGGGAGTATATGCTGGTTTGTTCACGAAGTGTTTCATATTTGTGCGAGTTGACGCAACACATCAAAGTAGTACTACTACTAGTAGTACTCCCTCCGACCCTAATTTCTCTGCGCGTAAGCAAGGTTCTGTTGGACAACTCACCGGACTACGCACCAGGCAGACGAAGCTCGTGTCGTGTTGGTGCCGTGTGCGGCGCACATTAACCAAAACCTCACGCCTCCAGCTTAGCCTCCGTGTTTTAAACTTCTCAATCTCAAGGCCAAGGAGCAAGGTGAATCCTATGATAGAGCCAATCGGATGGGTTAGAACACTACAATTCGTAGCTATAGATGCGTGTGTGACTCCTAGATGTAGAGGTCGGGGGTCATCATACTCCTTTTCGAGAAAAAACAGATGCGTGTGTGAGAGGACGAGTGCATGCGTGCACCTCTTCTCTTCCTGTATAATGTACTAAACTCAGAGTAGAAGTTTTTGTAGGTGGCACGATGGTGCGTGTGAGAAGTCCCGAGAGATAGGTTTAATGCGTCTGAAAAAAAGACTAGCCTATAGCTCGCCACGCGGCTATTCCTGTCGAACGACCCATTAACCGTCAGATATGTATACGATGGTGCGGTTATTGCGTACACAGCGATGAAAAAGAACTACCATGGCATATGCTACACCACGACCGAGAACACGTGCCCACGTAACGCCATCCGGGAATAGTGCCGCACTTCGAAACTAGAACCGTCAATAAATTTGAGCTTGCGTCTCGTCACATTCCAAATTACTACTACCACCACGCTATATTGAATTGCAAACCTGTTTACACCGATCACAACCTAAACGGTTTCCCACTTAGGAGAATATTAGTACTCAGTTATAAATACTACTATGCCAAGAAGACTGCACATTCCTCCTCAACTCATCATCCACAAGAACAAACAAGTCATTCAGCATCCTTCCTTTGCGTCTGCCATGGCCAGCATGAGTTCTGGGTCGAGAGATTACCACCAGGGAGAGGCGAGCATGGAAGTGAAAGCACAGGAGATGTCCCACCACGTTGCGAAAGCAGCCGACATGTCCTGTCGCGCGGAAGTAGCAGCACAGAGGTCTTGCCGCGCCGCCGAAGCAGCACAGAGGTCCCGCCGCGCCGTCGATGCAGCAGACTGGTCCGGCCGCACCGCGGAAGCAGCAGAGATGCCTCGCCGTGCCGCGAATGCAACAGAGATGTCCTGCCGTGCCACGGTGACCTGGGAAAATGTCTTGCGGGCACGCGACGACTCTTACAGGCGCACGCATGCGATCGTCCATAGCCAGATGGATCAGATCTCCGGTTGGGCGAGGTTGCAGGACGACATGAAAGCCTCATTTGAACAGGCTACCGGCGTCATCCGGCAACTTAGGGAGGGCAATGAGAGGCTCCAGGCTGAGCGCAACCTGCTGAGGGTGAAGATCGTCCGAAGTGCAGACCAGCAGGAGGAGACCAGTGCCTTGTTGAAGAGGACCGGCATCATCGTGCAGAAACTTATGGACGAGAATGACATGCTTCGCATAGAGTGCCAAAGGCTGGTGGAGGAATCCGTGGATTCTCTCAAGAAGCGTCTTGAGGACACGAAAGAGCTCATCGCTGCTCAGTGCGGAGACTAGTTCTTGCGGCCTGCAGCAACGCATGAAGAAAGTAGAGATCAGCAAGCCAGATCCTTGTCTCCCTTCTTCTTTTGCCCTTGTGTATTTTAGGCTTAGCCGCATGTGCCTTTTTTTAATTATCTTCCTAAATATGTAAGACAATTAATCGTCCTTATATATTCATCAGTCTTGCTATAAGTCGCAGTAGATGCTATATAGGTCCGTCGGATCTTACATCAAGATCCGTGCTTTCAGATTTTCGTTTTTCTCTCTTAAATCTCAGTCGAGTGAGACATAGCCACGCCATTAAACAAAGGCTCGGGCGACATTAATGGAGACCTTGGGAGAGAGGTGGATGGCAGATGGAGGTCAAAGGGCTCTCCTCCCGATAAGCACGCCCAGGGGTCTGATCGCACGCCTCTCATAATCAAATAGCTACCCTGCATGACGCCTCCTAGCTAAGAAAAAAAGGGGACGTGTGGCGGCACGTAAATGGTAGTAAATAGAACGCCCACGGTTTCAATATTACTTGTGTTTCTGATTGTAACGTGACATCACTTTTTCCAAAATGACTTTGTCGATTGTTAATGTGTGCGCCTTCGCAAATCAGACTGCAAAATTACCACAACATGTTGGTGCCATGTAATGGCACCAAGCCAAGTTTCATTATTTTGTGCGTGTTTTGGATTTACAGGAATTAAAGAACTAAGTTTCTCAATGTTTCCAGCCCAGCCACGACGCCCAGAATTTTGAATTTCATTCCCATTTCTTGCATGGAACCTAGAAATTTACCCGAGGATGCACATGTGATTTTTCAACCAACTTTGGTGCACTGGAGCATGTGCTTGTATTTCAAATTTGAATTATGCACACACATGTGACACGTTCCCTCTCAGAACCACGAGCCTTCATTAGAGAAGCTCTGGTTTGCAAGAAGCTTACACCAAAATTTGTTCCTGTTCGACCTTTTTTTACCACAGCATGGTACTACCATGACATGACACCATGCCAAGTTTCATCATTTTAAAACTAAGTTTCTCAATGTTCTCGACTGAGTCATGATGCCCAGATGTTTGAATTTTATTCTCATTTCTTGCATGGGACCTAGAAATTCACCCGAGGACACAGATGTGATTTTGAACCAACTTTGGTGCACGGGAGCATATGCTTGTAGTTCAAATTTGAATTATCCACATTAAATGACCAAAAACTCAATTAATATATAAAAAAGGCCAAATGAACCCAGAATAATTCCAAAATTTAACAGGGCACTCATGTAGTTCTATGTTGCCTTTGTAAATAAACTCAAGGGGGACAGCGTATATCGTTTCACACTCAAAGGTGGCACGTTCCCTCTCAGAAGCATGAGCCTTCTTGAGAGAAGCTTCAGTTTGCAAGAAGCTTATACAAAAATTTGTTCCTATTTGGCCAATTTTTTTTACCACAACATGGTAGTACCATGACATGACACCATGCCAAGTTTCATGATTTTCAGACGTGTTTTGGATTTACAAGAATTTTAAAACCAAGTTTCTCAATGTTCTCGGCCGAGCCACGATGCCCAGATGTTTGAATTTTATTGTCATTTCTTGCATGGGACCTAGAAATTCACCCGAGGACACAGATGCCATTTTTCAACCAACTTTGGTGCACGAGGGCATGTGCTTGTAGTTCAAAATTGACTTATGCACATTAAATGACCAGAAACTCAATTAATGAATAAAAAGCAACAAACGAACCCAGAATAATTCAAAAATTTAACAAGGCACTCATGTAGTTCTATGTTGCCTTTGTAAAGAAACTCAAGGGGGACAGCGTATATCGTTTCACACTCAAAGGTGGCACATTCCCTCTTAGAACCACGAGCTTCCAAATCGGCCCAATTTTTTACCACAACATGTTAGTGCCATGACATGACACTATGCCAAGTTTCATGATTTCTAGGCGAGTTTTGGATTTATATGAATTTAAAATCTTTTCTCGATGTTCTCGGCCGAGTCACGACGCCCAGATGTTTGAATTTCATTCTCATTTCTTCCATGGGACCTAGAAATTCAACCAAGGACACACATGTGACTTTTCAACCAACTTTGGTGCACTGGAGCATGTGCCTGCAGTTCAAATTTGGATTATGCACATTAAAAGTCCAGAAACTCAAGTATAAAAAGGCCAAATGAACCCAAAATAATTCCAAAATTTAACAGGGCACTCAAATAGTTCTATGTTGCCTCTGTAAAGAAAATCAGGGGGGTAGCATATATCATGTCGCACACAAAGGTGACACATTCCCTCTCGGAACCACGAGGCTTGTTGAGAGAATCTCCGGTTTTGCAAGAAGCTTATACCAAAACTTGTCCCAATTCAGCTAAAAATTATACATATGAAAACAGGGTTTAGATTATCCCGAACATCTCGCTACGTAGAGCAATAATGTACTATGATTTGAATTCAACATAAAATGGATACAAATATTTGAATTGGAGATCGTATGGTACATGTCGTTCATAGTGAAATATGATTACTGCTATATGCATGTTTTTTGTTATCAAGATAATATTTAAATTATTGTATAACTTGACAACAATCATATTCAAATAAGTAAAATTGATTTAAATTTAGTCCATATGGTTGACGACAATATATATGTTCACATGGTGGAGTAAAATGTTCATATATGATGGAAGATCAAAATGTACGACTACATCAATTATAAACCGCAAGGTCACCTAACAATATATTCGAATTCTACATAATGTGGATTCAAAATTGAAATTTGAGATCCTGGAATTTGTAATCATATAAAAAGGGACATAACTCTTTCTTTTGGTGGGAATTGATTTGTTTTTTGTTGTTGTTGAGGGAAGTGCCAATCGATTTGGTACTGTACAGGGTAATCTTGTTCTCACGATTTTTTTACATTTTTCTTGTAATTTTTTCAATGTCATCTATAGCAATATAGTAAAAGGGAACATGACTCTCTTGTGTATTGTATGAATTGTTTTTTTACATGTTAAGTTTGTTCTGCCGAACAAGGAATCTGCACCTTGTTATCCCAAAATTTTCAAGCTCGAGTATCTTTTGTCTCACCTGCTTTGAAACTCCCGCCTCTTCAACCCGCGCCGCGCCTTGTTATCCTGAAATTTCAACGCGTGCGAAAACTCCCTCCTCATCCGAAACCGGTCCCGCAGCCCAGACACATGAAATCGCCCTTTTACCCCTCAGCCGCAAATGAAGCTCCACGTCGCGGTGTCAAAACCGGTGGGGGTACGCTGGTAACTTACCCTAAATTTTGAACAAGCGTGTCCCTAAGCTTGGCTCCCCCTCCCTTCCCCTTCGTCCTCCTCGTTCGTACACCGAGGCTGCCAAAACCCGCGAAATCCCACGCTCCTCCGTCGGCCTCCCGACCGCCGCCCAGCCGGAGACTCTTCCCCGACTACGTCATCCACCGCAACTGCTCGCCGTCCCTCATCCACTGCACCGGATGAGGATCCATCGTCGCTCTCGTCATCCCGCCGGATCAGCCGCCCCGTCCTCCACCTCCAAGGAGCTGCCCCGTTGTTCGCCTCGTCTATCGCGCCACCTCAATCCCCACAGCGCCGTCTTGACCTGTCCCACTGGAACCGCAGCACCCTCACCAATTCCTTCGATGAAGCCGAGGCCAACTCGGCGCCACCAAGGAGGTTCTGCACTCATCGCTGAATTTTATCTTTTATTCAGTATCACAGGGTTGCCGGTGCTCGATACCGAGCAGCCATGGCGGGTCTCCATCGATGGCGCCGTCGCCGACTACATCATCCACGGTGTCTCTCCCCCATGTCATTGCTTCCTCGGCGGCAACTTCCACACCGACACTAGCTGCAGCTGCTCCGGCTCTCGCTCGCGCTGCGGCTCTGTTCTTGCTGTCGGTCTTGCTGTTGCACTCCTCTTGCTTTCGATCGTGCTGCTGCTCTGCTCTTGCTCTCGCTTGCGCTACTGTTGCTGCACGACCTCTGGCAGCTACATGAGTTTTTGCTTTAGCATTCGCTCGCGGTGCTACTGCACGACTTGCTCTCTGCTAGTGTGTTCCCTGCTCGAGCGTCTGCTGATTTAGATCATTGCTTCTCTGCTACTAGTGCTCGAACGCCCTAAACATTTTTTCCAATGCTCTGCTACTAGTTTAACTAGTTTTGATAGTAAAATTCAGTTTCGACTGTAAATTTTAGTTTCTTCAGTTAAGTTCAGAGTGCACAGTACTTACAGCATCTGTCGGAGCGGCCGTGGTGTGGCTGATGCTTTTTTACATCTAGCACTTTTTGGTGATGAATTTTACATCATCTATTGCAGATGATATTAGGGTCCCACTTCAGATTAACATTGTCTGTCTTGTCCTGCTTCAGCCTCGCCGCCGTACACCTCACCGGAGCTGCTCCAATGACGGAACCGTCCATCACAGTGGAGCAGTACCCTCAATGCCGTTTTAAGAGGCCTCAGATCTTCTTCCCCGCCTCCGACAGTCACACCAGCATCACCATCCTCCACGTCCAACCCAATGATGCTGAGGTCCACAAGGCTATGCCAAAGAGGTTGTACACTCGTCGCATCACTTTGTTACTCTGCATTCATGTCGATCCCTCAGGGATCCTTTGCTATGGAACTACTATTCATGCATTTGGTTGGAAGGAGTGGAGCAAAGAAAAACTGGAGGATTTTTTCCCTTTGGTGTCTCTTTCGAAGAAAAAACGTAGGAATTTTAATATTCTCTTCGACGTCCATTTCAAATTAATATGCATGAAGAACAGAACTAATTGCATTACTGGCATAATAAGATTCTTTTTTTTCATTTTCACTTGGTTTGACTTTAATTTGACCACGTTTCTCCATTCCCGTGTTCTTCCAATTCATGTGAACCAAACACCCAGGTTGACTGAAATCCTATGTTTCCGAATGCTCTGTTTTGCACATGCATTCCTATCCTATTCTTGTGTTTTTCCTGTCCCTGTGTTTATAGAATCCTCCAATTCAAAGGAGCCCTTACAGATTTACTTGATTTGATTGGCGTCAAAAAAACTACAGTGTGTTATGTCCTCCTCCTGCCGTGTCGTCATCCACCCCACGAGGTGCACCATCGACGAAGCGTTCACTCAGCAGATATCCCCCTGCAGACTTTCTTTCACCGCCTCGAGATCATCTTCCCGTTCTTGGCAGCCACGCCAACTACATTACCATCATCGGTGAGCGAGATGAACACGAGGACTACATAGTTAGGAAGAGAGTCGCGATCTTTCGTGTTTGCTTACGTTATACATCAGTTATTATTACCTGCTACTTTATCGTTCAAACTTGAGTTTTGAAATGCCCGTGGGTCTCATATCAACGCAGCAATGAATAGTATCTGTCTACTATCTGGTTCATCTGGGGTCTTCTATGTGGTTCATGTAGGGTGGGCAACAAACAATAGATGATCCATTGTCTATATCGTTAAACGGAAGCTATAATCTACCTGCTATCATTAGTTTTGGATCCATCCACTCGTTTGCTACCATCAGTCTTGATTTTTGCATGCACCCCTTAGGCCTTACAAAATCTAACTATTTTTTATTATGCATGTCGGATATTGTACACAATCGTCTTGAACATGTAGAGAAAAGAGAAGACCGTTGCGTGGGAATATAATGTCATGCAGACGCCGCTCCATGGTGGGCGAAGTGGGCCCCCCTACTGCATTTCTATATTGTATTCCAAAGGAAGATAACTGTTCAGATGAGGATTCAGAAGGAGCCGACCATGCATGTTTACCACCTGAGGTGTTTGCTCTAACCTGGCATGCTGATGTTGGTCATATCATGCATATGGCGCCTCGCATTGCTTACAGTATACATCTTATATGTCACTAGCTTTGTTTAGATTTGCTTTATGTGAATGCCACCAGTTTGGTT
Source organism: Aegilops speltoides (assembly GCA_021437245.1). Lineage (NCBI taxonomy): Eukaryota > Viridiplantae > Streptophyta > Magnoliopsida > Poales > Poaceae > Aegilops > Aegilops speltoides. Next base: position 185,320,938 of record CM038145.1, read on the forward strand.
TCTATATCATACTCCCACCATTCCTAAATATTTATCTTTTTAGAGATTTCAACAAGTGACTACATACAGAACAAACTGAGTGAATCTACACTCTTAAATATGTCTATATACATCCGTATGTGGTAGTCCATTTGAAATCTCTAAAAACACAAATATTTAGGAACGAAGGGAGTATATGGGAATTATGCAATGCCATCTTCTTTAGCCAGGCATCATATACGTGAATCATGCAATGCCATCCTGTTTAGCCAGTCATCGTATATGAGAACTGTATCATGCCATATTTTTTTCCATAATGTATTCCATTTGTCAACAATGTTTATACATTCATCTACTCTTCCTGTGCATCAGCCATTGGATTTGGTCATGGGAAAATATGGAGTGAAAACAAGGTCTTCTGAGCGATCGATGCTACTGTCGATCTGATTTCATCTTGATTCTGAGATAGCTCCTTAGAGGAGGATTGAGAGCAGATGAGCAGTCGTGTCCCCGAGGTGCATGCTCTAACTTGGATGGGTTATATTGCTCATATCATGCATATGGTGTCTTGCATTGCCATGCCATCTGCTTAGATTAGACATGCTTTGTGTGAGTGCCTCCTGTTTGCTTTCTATATCAGATATGTGAATTATGCAATGCCATGTTTTTCAGCCAGTTATCATATATGTGAATTAGGCACCGCCATGTAGCCAGGCATCATATATGTGAATTATCTCATGCCATCTTTTTTCATTACGTATTCATCAACAATCTGTGTATATTGAATTACTCTTCATGTGTATCAGCCATTTGAGCCGGTTATGGAAAAATCTAGAATGAAAACAAGGTCTTCAGAGCAGGCAATGGTACCTGTTGAAGCATATATCTTGATGGTTACAGGGAGCTCCTCAGAGGAGGATTCAGAGACAGATGACCAGTCCTATATCCCACCTAAGGTGTATGCTCTAAGTTGCAATGTTTATATTTCTCATATGATGCATATGATGCATATGGTGTCTTGCATTGCTTACTTTAGACATCATATGCACAATATTGAATTCCATCTGCTTAGTTTAGAGATCATACATGCGAGTGCCAGCTGATTAGTATATGAATCAATTATGTCAATTATATCATGCCATCCTGTATACTTATACAACATGTATGTGAATTATTTCATCCCAACCTATTTTAGAAAGACATCATATAGTTTTGTCATATCATCCTGTTTAGATACTCATCATATGTTGAATTATGCCATTATATCCTGTTAAGTTATCCATCATATATGTGAAACTATGTCATGCTATCTTGTTTAGTTAGGCATCATATATGTAAAATTGTCTCATGCTGTCCTATTTGGTTAGACAACATATATGTGAATTACCACATCTGTCTATCATACAATGTCTGTATGTTCAATTTATTTTCTTGTTTATCAGCCATTTGAATTGGAGGGGGTGATGGCAATATCTAAGGGAGCAAAAACCCGCTCTTCACAAAAGACAGTGCTACCCATCGATGCAGATAGAACCATGGTTGTACTGGCCCACAAACTAGCCCCACCACACATAATCGAGACTCTTCCAGATTTCACACTTACACTGTTGGGCAGAGAGCCAACTACAACCCATCTAACCGCAACCCCAGCGGATAGTAACCCACTTCTAGTTAACAAAGCACCATGTCCACCACAGCGTACCCCCACACGAGAAGTTTGTAAAGCTACTGTAGTGCCCAAAGCACGAAGACCACCATAGCTAACCCAAACTCCACGTTTAAAGCAGAAGAGCAATTGTTCTCAGGTCAGATTCCGTAGCTATGGTCCATACTCCTTTGTTGTTGCATCACTGTATTTACTCATACCAACTACTTCCGAATTTGAAGGATCCAATTGAAACTCTAATGGCGCAACAAGTATGTTTTAAACCTATTTCTTTAACTAGATTGCTGTTCTAACTTCTTGCTCTATGTTGATTTCAGTTTAAGTTGTATAAACAGTTATGTTCTCATGTGATGCACATTACAAGTGTTGCCAATGTTGTGTAGTTTCTCACACTTATATTCTGTCTATGTTGTTGTGTCTTAAAAATATATGAGTTGAACTGTGTCTCTATCTTGATTAGGCAACATAAACTAGAATGATATGGACAATACAGTGACCATAGTACATAGATATATGTTTGTTTCATGTTGTTATCCTGTCCACCTTACTCTTGAACGGTTCACCAAAATGAGTTTAAGTATACTACAAGCTAAACATGTGATGTGTCTGCTTGTTTCTCTTGTAGTATGCAAACAGAATATTGGAGAAGAGCACCCCCACTATGCAATGGTAGAGAAAGTAATGAATATAAGGTTCAAGATAGTGAGACAACCCTGTTGGTCTCCAAGAAAGGTGATAAAAACAATCTTGTAGGCAGTGAGAAAACCCCATAGTCCTGCGTTGATGTAGTGTTTGAGTTACTGGCCAGTACCGTTGGCACAAGCTCTTCGAACTTGCTGCCTGAATCACTTCGGCTTCTTTAGTCTCAGCTACAAGCTGAAAGGCATCAGTCAGCTGTGTTGCGGCAAGAAGCCGAAGGACTGAGGAAGTCCCTGCAAAATTCAGATGCGTACTTTCTTGTGCAACAGCAAGCGCTGGAGGATTTAAGCGCCAAACAAGAGAAAGTTAATAAGCTTGCTAAGCATCTTGCCAACATTATGGGTACCCAGGATATTGTTTCTTGAGCTCTTCTGAATTCAGTTCTGGACTTGTTTTGCTGCGGCGTTTATATGCTGCTTTGTTTCTTGAGCCCTATATTTGTTTCTTGAGCCCTATATTTGCACTGGTGGCGAACTTTGATGCCTAGTGGATGTAATATGTGTATTAGCCGTGATAGCCTAGCATAAATTTCTTGCTTATTTATCTCCTTGTTGTCTTATTTATTTATTTGCTTGTAGTCAATGCAGTTCTTTTTTCATGGTTTGCTAGTGGTCGCAATAACCTATTTTTTAAAACTAGGCCACAATAACCATGGGCTACATATTTACTATAGTGACACTGGGCCTCCTACCGGCCGTAAAAACAATGGGCCTTCTACGGGCCGTAGAAACAATGGGCCTTCTACAGGCCGTAGACACAATGGGCCTTATACGGGCCGTATCATCAATGGGCCTTATATGGGTCGTATGATCGATCGGCTAAACATGGGCCAATAACAGACCGCATTATGGTTGTAAACGGGCTAGAGTTGGAATCGTCCGTTCATGGGCCGACCATAACGGGCCGTCGTTAATAGGCTATATTTGATGACGCTATGAAAATGGCCCAACGTATTAACGGGCCACAAACGGGCTGACTATAACAACGGGCTGAATTTGGCCCATAAGTAGAAAATGACAGTAACGGGCTGTAAGTAACGAATGCTGGAAATGAGCCCAAGAATAAATGGGCCCTGAGAAGGCCGAAAGATAACATGGGCTGGAAATGGCCCAATGGAGTAATGGGCCGTTAATGGGTATAAAGTGATACACTGTTCATTACGGGCCAGTTTTAGCATGGGCCATTAATGGGCCAAAAGTTACAAAGGGCCTGATATGAGCCGAAAGATGTCATGGGCCTTACATGGGCCGGAAGTGATAATGGGCTGGAATCATATTGGATGGCCCAGATGACGCTACTGGGCCTAATTCGGATAGGCCGTAATGGGCCCTGTGTTAGCAGGATATAAATGGGCTATATGCGAACTGCCGTTAACACGCTTTCTACTCTGCTGCATCACCCTCTCCTCTTCGAGGAAAACCAACGCAATCTCAAGACGTAGCAAGAAGGATTTCTAGCGTCGTTGCCGGGGAGGTCTTCGCTCAAGTCAATGTTGGGGAACGTAGTAATTTCAAAAAAATTCCTACGCACACGCAAGATCATGGTGATGGCATAGCAACGAGAGGGGAGAGTGTTGTCCACGTACCCTTGTAGACCGTGGCGGGCGTTATGACAACGCGGTTGATGTAGTCGTCGTCTTCACGATCGACCGATCCAAGTACGAGCGTCACGGTACCTCTGAGTTCAGACACGTTCAGCTCGATGACAATCCCGGACTCAATCCAGCAAATTGTCGGGGATGAGTTCCGTCGACGATGGCGTGGTGGCGATGATGATGATGCTCTGGTAGCGCAGGCTTCGCCTAAACTCATGACGATATGACCGAGGTGGAATATGGTGGAGGGGCACATGACGGCTAAGGAACGATTTGTAGATCAACTTGTGTGTTCTAGGGTGCCCCCTGCCCGTATATAAAGGAGCCAAGGGGAGGCGGCCGGCCAAGGAGGCGCGCCAAGGGAGTCATACTCCCACCGAGTAGGACTCCTTCTTTCCTAGTTGGAGTAGGAGAAGGGAAGGAGGAGGAAGAGGGAAGGAAGGAAGGCGCCCCCCTCCTTGTCCTATTCGGACTAGGGAGGGAGGCGTAGCCCACCTCTTGCCTCCTCTCCTCTTCTCCCTTAGGGCCCATGAAGGCCCAATAACCCCGGGAGGTTCAGTAACCCCGGTACTCGATAAAATGCCGATTTCACGGAACACTTCCGATGTCCAAACATAGGCTTCCAATATATCAATATTTATGTCTCGACCATTTGAGACTCCTCGTCATGTCGTGATCACATCCGGACTTGAACAAACTTGGTACATCAAAACTTATAAACTCATAATGAAACCGCCATCGTAGCGTTAAGCGTGCGGACCCTACGGGTTCGAGAACTATGTAGACATGACCTAGAACTATTCTCGGTCAATAACCAATAGCGGAACACGGATGCCCATATTGGCTCCTACATATTCTCTGAAGATCTTTATCGGTCAAACCGCATAACAACATCGTTGTTCCCTTTGTCATCGGTATGTTACTTGCCCGAGATTCGATCGTCGATATCAATACCTAGTTCAATCTCGTTACCGGCAAGTCTCTTTACTCGTTCGTAATGCATCATTTCGTAACTAACTCATCTTACATTGCTTGCAAGGCTTGTAGTGATGTGCATTACCGAGAGGGCCTAGAGATACCTCTCCGACAGTCAGAGTGACAAAACCTGATCTCGAAATAGGCCAACCCAACATGTACCTTCGGTGACACCTGTAGTACTCCTTTATAATCACCCAGTTATGTTGTGACGTTTGGTAGTACCCAAAGTGTTCCTCCGGTAAACGGGAGTTGCATAATCTCATAGTTACACGAACATGTATAAGTCATGAAGAAAGCAATATCAATATATTAAACGATCAAGTGCTAGGCTAACGGAATGGGTCATGTCAATCACATCATTCTCCTAATGATGTGATCCCATTAATCAAATGACAACACATGTCTATGGTTAGGAAACATAACCATCTTTGATTAATGAGCTAGTCAAGTAGAGGCATACTAGTGACTATATGTTTGTCTATGTATTCACACATGTATCATGTTTCCGGTTAATACAATTCTAGCATGAATAATAAACATTTATCATGATATGAGGAAATAAATAATAACTTTATTATTGCCTCTAGGGCATATTTCCTTGATCTCCCACTTGCACTAGAGTCAATAATCTAGATTACACAAGAATGATTCTAACACCCATGGAGTCTTGGTGCTGATCATGTTTTGCTCGTGAGAGAGGCTTAGTCAATGGATCGCAACATTCAGATCCGTATGTATCTTGCAAATCTCTATGACTCCACTTTGACTTGGTCCGGATGGAATTGAGGCGTCTCTTGATGTGCTTGGTCCTCTTATGAAATCTGGATTCCTTTGCCAAGGCAATTGCACGATATTATCACGAAAGATCTTCATTGGTCCCGATGCACTAGGTATGACACCTATAGCGAAATGAACTCCTTCATCCAGACTCCTTCATTTCTTGCTTCGAAGCAGCTATGTACTCCGCTTCACATGTAGATCCCGCCACGACGCTTTGTTTAGAACTGCACCAACTTACAGCTCCACCGTTTAATAAAAACACGTATCCGGTTTGCGATTTAGAATCGTCGGGATTAGTGTCAAAGCTTGCATCGACGTAACCATTTACGACTAGCTCTTTGTCACCTCCATATATGAGAAACATATCCTTAGTCCTTTTCAGGTATTTCAGGATATTCTTGATCCACTCCTGGATTAGTTTGGTACCTTCCTGCCAAGCTTATTGCTAAGCACACGTCAGGTCTGGTACACAGCATTGCATACATGATAGAGCCTATGGCTGAAGCATAGGGAACATCTTTCATTTTCTCTCTATCTTCTGCTGTGGTCGGGCATTGAGTCTGACTCAATTTCACACCTTGTAGCACGGGCAAGAACCCTTTCTTTGCACGATCCATTTTGAACTTTTCAAAATTTTAGCAAGGTATGTGCTTTGTGAAAGTCAATTAAGCGTCTTGATCTATCTCTATAAATCTTGATGCCCAATATATAAGCAGCTTCACCAAGGTCTTTCATAGAAAAACTTTTATTCAAGTATCCCTTTATGCTATCCAGAAATTCTATATCATTTCCAATTAACAATATGTCATCTACATATAATATCGGAAATGCTATAGAGCTCCCACTCACTTTCTTGTAAATCTGAGCTTCTCCAAAAGTGCATATAAAACCATATCTTTGATCACACTATCAAAGCGTTTATTCAACTCGAGATGCTTGCACCAGTCCATAAATGGATCATTGGAGCTTGCACACTTTGTTAGCACCTTTTGGATCAACAAAACCTTCTGGTTGCATCATATACAACTCTTCTTCTAGAAATCCATTCAAGAATGCAGTTTTGACATCCATTTGCCAAATTTCATAATCATAAAATGCAGCAATTGCTAACATGATTCGGACAGACTTAAGCATCGCTACGGGTGAGAAAGTCTCATCGTAGTCAACCCCTTGAACTTGTCGAAAACCTTTTGCAACAAGTCGAGCTTTATAGACAGTTGCATTACCATCGTCGTCGATCTTCTTCTTAAAGATCCATTTTTTCTCAATGGCTTGCCGATCATCGGGCAAGTCAACCAAAGTCCATACTTTGTTCTCATACATGGATCCCATCTCAGATTTCATGGCCTCTAGCCATTTTGGGGAATCTAGGCTCATCATTGCTTCCTCATAGTTCGTAGGTTCATCATGGTCAAGTAACATGACTTCCATAATAGGATTACCGTACCACTCTGGTGCGGATCTTACTCTGGTAGACCTACGAGGTTCAGTAGAAACTTGATCTGAAGTTTCATGATCAATACCATTATCTTTCTCACTAATTGGTGTAGTTATCACAGGAACCGGTTCTTGTGATGAACTACTTTCCAATAAGGGAGCAGGTACAATTACCTCATCAAGTTCTACTTTCCTCCCACTCACTTCTTTCGAGAGAAACTCCTTCTCTAGAAAGGATCCAAATTTAGCAATGAAAATCTTGCCCTCAGATCTGTGATAGAAGGTGTACCCAACAGTCTCTTTTGGGTACCTATGAAGATACATTTCTCCGATTTGGGTTCGAGCTTATCTGGTTGAAGTTTCTTCACATAAGCATCACGGCCCCAAACTTTAAGAAACGACAACTTTGGTTTCTTGCCAAACCACAGTTCATGAGGCGTCGTCTCAATGGATTTTTATGGTGCCCTATTTAACATGAATATGGCCGTCTCTAAAGCATAACCCCAAAACGATAGCGGTAAATCAGTAAGAGACATCATAGATCGCACCATATCTAGTAAAGTACGATTACGACGTTCGGACACACCATTTCATTGTGGTGTTCCGGGTGGCATGAGTTGCGAACCTATTCCGCATTATTTCAAGTGTAGACCAAACTCGTAACTCAAATATTCTCCTCCATGATCAGATCGTAGAAATTTTATTTTCTTGTTACGATGATTTTCCACTTCACTCTGAAATTCTTTGAACTTTTCAAATGTTTCAGACTTGTGTTTCATTAAGTAGATATACCCATATCTGCTCAAATCATATGTGAAGGTGAGAAAATAACGATACCCGCCGTGAGCCTCAACATTCATTGGACCACAAACATCAGTATTGTAACGCCCCAGTTTCGATGCGCCAGGTGTCTGCTAGTTATTCGCCGGCGTTGCCATATCATTTGCTTGCGTGATGCACTTTGAAATGTCATCTTATGCATTTCATATCATGTTGTCATGTGCATCTCATTTTGCATACGTGTTCGTTTCATGCATCCGAGCATTTTCCCCGTTGTCCGTTTTGCAATCCGGCACTCCTATGTCCCCCGGCACCCCCTTTTGCCTCTTTTCATGTGCGTGTGTTAAACATTCTCGGAATGGTCCGAGGTTTGCCAAGCAGCCTTGGTATAGCACCGGTAGACCGCCTGTCAAGTTTCGTGCCATTTGGAGGTCGTTTGATACTCCAACGGTTAACCGGGTAACCGCAAAGCCTCTTTTGTTTGCAGCCCAAAACCCCTTCCAAAGTGGCCCAAAGCCCAGCAAACTCCCCTCCATGCTCTCGGACGTTCGATCACGATCGCGTGGCCGAAAACCGCTCCTCGTTTGGACTCTCCTAGCTCCCTCTACCTATAAATTAGTCCCCCTCCCCCGAATTCGCGGTCTAACCCTAGTCTTCCTCTTCCTCGCGCCGTCGGACACGTCCGCCCGCGCCGGACATGTCCGCCGGACACCTCACTCCGTCGAATGGCGTCGCGCCACGTCACCCCGCCGCCGTCGCCAGCCTATCGCGCGCCGCCACCTCACCGCCTCTCTCTCTCCACCGCGTCGGCCATGGGCCCATCCGAGCCAGCGCGAGCCGAACCGCCCGCCGCCCTTGAGCCGCGCCCAGCGCCGTGGCCATCCATCGCCCGCCGCCGTCGGCCGCCGCCTTCGCCGGCGCCGCCACGAGCGCCGCGCCCAGCGCCCTCGTCTCCCGGCCGCCGTCCCGTGGGACCCGAGCTGCCGCCGCCCGAGCATGGAGCCCCAGCGCGCCCCGCCCCTGCCCGCTCCGCCCGCCGACCTCCACCGCCGGCGCCACCCAGCCGCGGGCGCCGCCCCGCCTCCACCGCGGCTCCCTCCGGCCGGATCTGGTCGGGAGCGACCAGATCCGTCCATCCCCGGCCTCCTCCGCTCCACTCCGACGTCTCCGGCCATCTCCCTCCTCCTCGGCCTCAACTCTGGCGAGCCCGGCCCGCCTCGACCCGCAGCCCAGATCTGGAGCCCGAGGTTGACTTTTCCCCCCTCTGAAAATCCCTAAGTCCCGAATATTTTAGCATAATCATGCCATGTTCATCCCTTTGTATCTCTGCATCCGTAGCTCCGTTTTGTGCGGGTAATATGTCAAATTGTTCTTCTCGATGAGTACTTCATTTCATTCCATTTCATCATTTTCATTTGAGCTCATCTTGATGCCCAAAATGCTGTTGGAAGAGTGCATGTTGATGTTAATCTGCTGAAACTGTTATAACATGCTCATTTGTCATTTTTGCCATGTTTGATGTGAGCATCCTATGAGGTTGATGTCTACATGTGTTTTGATCTATGCTATGCCATCTTTCCAGTGGTGCCATCCATGTATTTTTGTGACTTGTGTACTGAGTGCATAGATCTTGTTAAGTGGGCACTTGATGTTGCTCTTTTGCTAGGCTGATTTTGTTATATTTTGTTGCTATGTTAACCTGCTGCTACTAGTCATTCTATGCATAATCTGGAGATGTTCACTAAGGATGTTTTGTTATACATGTCTTGCTCTATCCATTCATGCCCCTGGTTGCATTTATAGCCTGCTGCAACATGTTGTAATCTTGCTCCCAACTTGCTAAATAATGTTGCTGTCAGCCTGTTAACATTAAGCTCAGTTTTGGCCATGTGTTTTTCTAGTGATCCATGCACCCTATGAACTTGTTCTTGCCATGCTTAGCTTCATAAACATGTCTTCTTACTGTTGGTTGCCTTTCCATGCCATGTGTTTCTCTGTGGTGAGTGGTTCAAGCTCACTAACATGCGTACTTATTGTTGTTCCTGCCATGTATGAATCTGTCATATAACTTGCCATGTTTACATGGGTGCCATCATATTTTTTGTGCCCTTTTGGCTCATGGTCAGTAAGGGACTCTTGTTCTATGCAATTAGTAGATTCATGACATGCCTTTGTTTGCCATGATAAGTTCCTGTAACATGTTGTTTGATAGCTCTAAACATTGCAACCTGATGTTATTTCTGCTAAAGTCTGGAACTGTTATTATTTGCAATCTTACCATGTGTGTTTGAGCATGTTCTAGTGATTTCTGGAGATAGCTCAGTGTTCAGGTTTTGTTATGCTTTACCTGTACTTCCTGCTCATGCCTTTTGTTATTATGTTGGGGTGCTGTAGCATGTTTTTTTGATGCTTGCAATATGCCTAGTTGCTGTTTTGGACAGATTGTTGCTATAACTTGTATACAGTGTATGTGTTGAACCGTTGCTCCATTTTGAGTGTGCTCTATATGAAACTTGCTTGATTTTGCATGTAGTTTCATATTACCATGTTGCATCCTTGTTTTCAGGTGTTTGCTTGATGGTTGTATGCATTTTGCATCAATGCCATGTTTAACTTGTTTTGCTCATATCTTCTAGGCCGTAGCTCCGAATCTAATGAACTTTATATGTAACTTGACTAGAATTTCATGTAGTTCATCGTGGTCCATCTTAACTTGCTGTTTAACAACTTGAACAAAAGGTTTATTAAGATCTGGGCCAATTTTGAAATTTGCATATGAGGACTTACCGGAATTGTTATATGTTGTTTCCGGCCTCATTTAAACTTGCCTTGATGTGTTGTTCTTGTTTGCATCATCTCTTGCCATGAGTAGCCTCATCTAACTTTCTCATGCATCATGCTTGTTGTGCATCATGTCTTGTCTATGTGTGGTGTGTTTACCATGTTGTGTGCTTCTCGATAGTTCCCGTTTCGTTGCGATCGTGAGGATCGTTAAATCTCGTGTGGTTCGTCTTCGTGGCTTCATCTTCTGCATGGACTCGTTCTTCTTCCTTGCGGGATTCCAGGCAAGATGACCGCTACCCTGGATCTCACTACTGTCATTGCTATGCTAGTTGCTTCGTTCTATCGCTATGCTGCGTTACCTATCTTTTGCTCATCAAGCCTCCCAAATTGCCATGAACCTCTAACCTTTGACACCATTCCTAGCAAACTATTGTTTGGCTATGTTACCGCTTTGTTCAGCCCCTCTTATAGCGTTGCTAGCTGCAGGTGAAGTTGAAGATTGCTCCATGGTGGACAGGATTTTGGTTGGGATATCACAATATCTCTTATTTAATTAATGCATCTATATATTTGGTAAAGGATGGAAGGCTCGGCCTTATGCCTGGTGTTTTGTTCCACTCTTGCCGCCCTAGTTTCCATCATACCGGTGTTATGTTCCCAGATTTTGCATTCCTTACGCGGTCGGGTGATTTATGGGACCCCCTTGACAGTTTGGTTTGAATAAAACTCCTCCAGCAAGGCCCAACCTTGGTTTTACCATTTGCCTCACCACCACCTACTTTTCCCTTGGGAGTAATTAACCCAAGGGTCATCTTTATTTTAGCCCCCCCCGGGCCAATGCTTGTCTAAGTGTTGGTCCAAACCGAGCGATGTCCGGCGCCCCCTGGGCAACCAGGTTCTATGCCAACCCGTCGTCTTGGTCATCCGGTGTGCCCTGAGAACGAGATATGTGTAGCTCCTATCAGGGTTGTCGGCGCATCGGGCGGCTTTGCTGGTCTTGTTTTACCATTGTCGAAATGTCTTGTAAACCGGGATTCCGAGACTGATCGGGTCTTCCTGGGAGAAGGTATATCCTTCGTTGATCGCGAGAGCTTATCATGGGCTAAGTTGGGACACCCTGCAGGTATAAACTTTCGAGAGCCGTGCCCGCGGTTATGTGGCAGATGTGAATTTGTTAATGTCCGGTTGTAGATAACTTGACACCAGATCTGAATTAAAACGCATCAACCGCGTGTGTAGCCGTGATGGTCTCTTCTCGGCGGAGTCCGGGAAGTGAACATGGTCTTTGGGTTATGTTTGACGTAAGTAGGAGTTCAGGATCACTTCTTGATCATTGCTAGCTTGACGGCCGTTCCTTTGCTTCTCTTCTCGCTCTTATTTGCGTATGTTAGCCACCATATATGCTTAGCCGCTGCTGCAACCTCACCACTTTACCCCTTCCTTTCCCATTAAGCTTTGCTAGTCTTGATACCCATGGTAATGGGATTGCTGAGTTCTCGTGGCTCACAGATTACTACAACAACAATTGCAGGTGCAGGTTATGCGATGATCATGATGCGAGAGCGATGTTTGCTTGTTTTGGAGTTCTCCTTCTGCTTCTTCTTCGATCAGGGGATAGGTTCCAGGTCGGCAGCCTGGGCTAGCAGGGTGGATATTGTTTGAGTTTCTGTTTATGATTCATCCGTAGTCGGATGTTGGTCTTATGTATGATGTATTGTTGTATTCATGTGGCATTGTATGCCTCTTGTATGTATCCCCATCTATTATGTAATGTTGATGTAATGATATCCACCTTGCAAAAGCGTTTCAATATGCGGGTCTATCCTTGGTGGGACCTTCGAGTTCCTTTTGGATAGGGTCGCATATTGGGCGTGACAAGTATGTATGATTTCCAACAAATCAGTTGCTCGCTCCATAGTTCCAGAGAACGGCTTTTTAGTCATCTTGCCCATGAGGCACGGTTCGCAAGTACCAAGTGATTCATAATCAAGTGATTCCAAAAGCCCATCAGTATGGAGTTTCTTCATGCGCTTTACACCAATACGACCTAAACGGCAGTGCCACAAATAAGTTGCACTATCATTATCAACTCTGCATCTTTTGGTTTCAACACTATGTATATGTGTATCACTACTATCGAGATTCAATAAGAATAGACCACTCTTCAAGGGTGCATGACCATAAAAGATATTACTCATATAAATAGAAGGACCATTATTCTATGACTTAAATGAATAACCGTCTCGCATCAAACAAGATCCAGATATAATGTTCATGCTCAACGCTGGCACCAAATAACAATTATTTAGGTCTAAAACTACTCCCGATGGTAGATGTAGAGGTAGCGTGCCGACCGCGATCGCATCGACTTTGGAACCATTTCCCATGCGCATCGTCACCTCGTCCTTAGCCAATCTTCGTTTAATCCGTAGTCCCTGTTTCGAGTTGCAAATATTAGCAGAACCAGATCAAATACCAGTGTTCTGCGAGCATTAGTAAGGTACACATCAATAACATGTATATCACATATACCTTTGTTCACTTTGCCATCCTTCTTATCCGCCAAATACTTGGGGCAGTTCCGCTTCCAGTGTCCAGTCTGCTTGCAGTAGAAGCACTCAATTTCAGGCTTAGGTCCAACTTGGGTTTCTTCTCTTGAGCAGCAACTTGTTTGCTGTTCTTCTTGAAGTTCCCCTTCTTCTTCCATTTGCCCTTTTTCTTGAAACTGGTGGTCTTGTTAACCATCAACACTTGATGCTCCTTCTTGATTTCTACCTCCGCGGCTTTTAGCATTGCGAAGAGATCGGGAATAGTCTTGTCCATCCCTTGCATATTATAGTTCATCACGAAGCTCTTGTAGCTTGGTGGAAGTGATTGAAGAATTCTGTCAATGACACTATCATCAGGAAGATTAACTCCCGGTTGAATCAAGTGATTATTATACCCAGACATTTTGAGTATGTGTTCACTGACAGAACTATTCTCCTCCATCTTGCAGCTATAGAACTTATTGGAGACTTCATATCTCTCAATCCGGGCATTTGCTTGAAATATTAACTTCAACTCGTGGAACATCTCATATGCTCCATGACGTTCAAAACGTCGTTGAAGACCCGGTTCTAAGCCGTAAAGCATGGCACACTAAACTATCGAGTAGTCATCAGCTTTGCTCGCGGACGTTCTTAACGTCATCGGTTGCATCGTGGCGGCAGCTCGGCACCCAGCGGTGCTTCGGGGCGTAATTCTTACATGCAGCAATGAGGATAATCCTCGAGTTACGGACCCGATCCGTGTAATTGCTGCCATCATCTTTCAACTTTGCTTTCTCAAGGAACGCATTAAAATTCAACGGAACAACAGCACAAGCCATCTATCTACAACAAACATAGACAAGCAAAATACTATCAGGTACTAAGTTCATGATAAATTTAAGTTCAATTAATCATATTACTTAAGAACTCCCACTTAGATAGACATCCCTCTAATCCTCTAAGTGATTACGTGATCCATATCAACTACACCATGTCCGATCGTCACGTGAGATGGTGTAGTTTCAACGGTGAACATCAATATGTTGATCATATCTACTATATGATTCATGCTCGACCTTTCGGTCTCCGTGTTCCGAGGCCATATCATTATATGCTAGGCTCGTCAAGTTTAACTTGAGTATTCCGTGTGTGCAAGCTGTTTTGCGCCGTTGTATTTGAGCGTAGAGCCTATCACACCCGATCATCATGTGGTGTCTCAGCACGAAGAACTTTTGCAACGGTGCATACTCAGGGAGAACAATTCTTGATAATTTTAGTGAGAGATCATCTTAAAATGCTCAAGTCAATCAAAGCAAGATAAGATGCATAAAGGATAAACATCACATGCAATCAATATAAGTGATATGATATGGCCATCATCATCTTGTGCTTGTGATCTCCATCTTGAAGCACCGTCGTGATCACCATCGCCACCGGCGCGACACCTTGATCTCCATCGTAGCATCGTTGTCGTTCGCCATCTATTGCTTCTCGACTATCGCTACCGCTTAGTGATAAAGTAAAGCAATTACAGGCATTGCATTTCATACAATAAGCGACAACCATATGGCTCCTGCCAGTTGCCGATAACTTCGGTTACAAAACATGATCATCTCATACAATAAAATATAGCATCACATCTTGACCATATCACATCACAACATGCCCTGTAAAACAAGTTAGACGTCCTCTACTTTGTTGTTGCAAATTTTACGTGGCTGCTACGGGCTTAGCAAGAACCGTTCTTACCTACGCATCAAAACAACAATGATAGTTCGTCAAGTTAGTGCTGTTTTAACCTTCGCAAGGACCGGGCGTAGCCACACTCGATTCAGCTAAAGTAAAAGAGACAAACACCCGCCAGCCACCTTTAAGCACGAGTGCTCGTAACAGTGAAACCAGTCTCGCGTAAGCGTACGGGTAATGTCGGTCCGGGCCACTTCTTCTCACAATACCGCCGAACCAAAGTATGACATGCTGGTAAGTAGTATGACTTGTATCGCCCACAACTCACTTGTGTTCTACTCGTGCATATGACATCTACGCATAAAACCAGGCTCGGATGCCCTTTGTTGGGGAGCGTAGTAATTTCAAAAAATTCCTACGCACACGCAAGATCATGGTGATGGCATAGCAGCGAGAGGGAGATTGTTGTCCACGTACCCTCGTAGACCGTGAGCGGAAGCGTTATGACAACGCGGTTGATGTAGTCAGATGTCTTCACGATCCGACCGATCCAAGTACCGAACGTACGGTACCTCCGAGTTCAGCACACGTTCAGCTCGATGACGATCCCCGGACTCCGATCCAGCAAAGTGTCGGGGATGAGTTCCGTCAGCACGACATCGTGGTGACGATGATGATGATGCTCTACCGGCGCAAGGCTTCGCCTAAACTCCGCGACGATATGACCGAGGTGGAATATGGTGGAGGGGGGCACCACACACAGCTAAGGAACGATCCGTAGATCAACTTGTGTGTTCTAGGGTGCCCCCTGCCCCCGTATATAAAGGAGCGAAGGGGGAGGGGGCGGCCGGCCAAGGAGGCGCGCCAGGGGAGTCCTACTCCCACCGAGTAGGACTCCTTCTTCCTAGTTGGAGTAGGAGAAGGGGAAGGAGGAGGAAGAGGGAAGGAAGGGGGCACCGCCCCCCTCTCCTTGTCCTATTCGGACTAGGGAGGGAAGGGGGCGCAGCCCACCTCTTGCCTCCTCTCCTCTTCTCCCTTAGGGCCCATGAAGGCCCAATAACCCCCGGGAGGGTTCAGTAACCCCGGTACTCGATAAAATGCCGATTTCACCCTAACACTTCCGATGTCCAAAAAGGCTTCCAATATATCAATCTTTATGTCTCGACCATTTCGAGACTCCTCGTCATGTCCGTGATCACATCCGGGACTCCGAACAAACTTCGGTACATCAAAACTTATAAAGTCATAATGAAACTGTCATCGTAACGATAAGCATGTGGACCCTACAGGTTCGAGAACTATGTAGACATGACCTAGAAATATTCTCGGTCAATAACCAATAGTGGAACCAGGATGCCCATATTGGCTCCTACATATTCTACGAAGATCTTTATCGGTCAAACCGCATAACAACATACGTTGTTCCCTTTGTCATCGGTATGTTACTTGCCCGAGATTCGATCGTCGGTATCCAATACCTAGTTCAATCTCGTTACCGGCAAGTCTCTTTACTCGTTACGTAATGCATCATTTCGTAACTAACTCATTAGCTACATTGCTTGCAAGGCTTGTAGTGATGTGCATTACCGAGAGGGCCCAGAGATACCTCTCCGACAGTCGGAGTGACAAAACCTGATCTCGAAATACGCCAACCCAACATGTACCTTCGGTGACACCTGTAGTACTCCTTTATAATCACCCAGTTACATTGTGATGTCTGGTAGCACCCAAAGTGTTCCTCCGGTAAACGGGAGTTGCATAATCTCATAGTTACAGGAACATGTATAAGTCATGAAGAAAGCAATAGCAATATACTAAATGATCAAGTGCTAGGCTAACGGAATGGGTCATGTCAATCACATCATTCTCCTAATGATGTGATTCCATTAATCAAATGACAACACATGTCTATGGTTAGGAAACATAACCATCTTTGATTAATGAGCTAGTCAAGTAGAGGCATACTAGTGACGTTATGTTTGTCTATGTATTCACACATGTATCATGTTTCCGGTTAATACAATTCTAGCATGAATAATAAACATTTATCATGATATGAGGAAATAAATAATACCTTTATTATTGCCTCTAGGGCATATTTCCTTCAGTCAAGACATACCATGTACCCATCAGAAACCCATCTCCCTTGCATTTACATTATTTGCCATTTGCCTCTCATTTTCCTCTCCCCCACTCCACCCTTGCCGTTTTATTTGCCCTCTCTCTCTCCCTCTCTCTCTCTCTCTCTCTTGCTTGCTCTTTGTTTGCTTGTCATTATGTCTAGTTCCTTATCCGCTCCTATGTTTCTTGAGTTTGAAGTTCTTCACTTCAAGCAAAGGCAAGGAGAAAACATAAAAGATGCTTGGTATAGGATGATGGAATCTTATCGCAAATGCACCCTAGAGGTGAACTTTAGAATTCTTCTTCGCAATTTTTATGTTGGGTTAAATATGACGCAGAGACAACTCTTGGATTGCATTGCCAAGGGAAATTTCATTGAAATTGATCCCAGTATTGCACACGAAATTATAGAGGGAATAGTGGGAACACTACCTCAAAAGGGAGGATCACATCCTACCCAAGAAGAAACACAAGTGTTTGGAAAGATTTGCGAAGTAACAAATTTTTTACAAAAGTCTCTTGAGCCTCTTAAAAGTGTTAGCGGAAATCTTCACCGCATGAATATGTTGATTACTCTTTGCAATAAGCGGTTGGATTCTTTAGATCTAAAAAATTTTGAGTATGAAGGGAAGCGGAAAGAACCTCCCGGATTCGAGCATGACTCCGCTAAAAAACTGAAAATCAAAGATGGCACTCCTTAGCTCTATCTTCACTTTTATGCCTAGCTAGGGGCGTTAGACGATAGCGCTAGTTGGGAGGCAACCCAATTTTTCTTTGTGTTTTTTGTTTTTGCTCCTATTTAGTATAAATCTTGCATCTACCTTCTGTTTGGATGTGTTTTTATCTTTTAATTAGTGTTTGTGCCAAGTAGAACCTATAGGATAACCTATGATGTTAGTTGATTTGATTCTGCTGAAAAACAGAAACTTTGCACGCACGAATATCATTTTGTTAAATCACAGGAACGTGATTTTTCATTGATTATTTTCGATTCTGATCAATAAACAAATTTTCCAGGCCTACCTATTTTGGTTGGATTTTTAGAGTTCCAGAAGTTTGCGTTAGTTACATATTGCTACAGACTGTTCTGTTTTTGACAGATTCTATATTTCGTGTGTTGTTTGCTTATTTCGATGCATCTATGGCTAGTAAAATAGTTTATAAACCATAGGGAAGTTGGAATACAGTAGGTTTAACACCAAAATAAATAAAGAATGAGTTCATTGCAGTACCGTATGTGGTAGTTTTGTTTTCTTTCACTAACGGAGCTTATAAGATTTCCTGTTGAGTTTTGTGTTGTGAAGTTTTCAAGTTTTGGGTAAAGCTTTTATGGACTATGGAATAAAGGGTGGCAAGAGCCAAAGCTTGGAGATGCCCAAGGCACCCCAAGATATTCAAGGATAGCCAAAAGCCTAAGCTTGGGGATGCCCCGGGAAGGCATCCCCTCTTTCATCTTCGTTCATTGGTAACTTTACTAGGAGCTATATTTTTATTTGCCACATGATATGTGTTTTGCTTGGAGCGTCGTGTATTATATTAGTCTTTGCTTTTTAGTTTACCACAATCATCCTTGCTGTACACAACTTTTGGGAGAAGCCTATTTGATTAGAATTTGTTAGAATACTCTATGTGCTTCACTTATATCTTCTGAGCTTGATAGTTTTTGCTCTAGTGCTTCATTTATATCTTTTAGAGCACGCTGGTGTCTTAATTTTGAAGAAATTTCTAGTCTCTCATGCTTCACTTATATCTTTTTAGAGTATTTTAGAACAGCAAGGTATTTTCTATGGTTATAAAATTGGTCCAAGAATGGTAGGCATCCAAGTTGGGTATAATAAAAACTATCACAGGAAGTGAATTGGATGCTATGATCAATTTGATACTTGATAATTGTTTTGAGATAAGGAGGTAGTGATATTAAATTCATGCTAGTTGGGTTATTATGAATTCAAAGAATGCTTGTGTTGAAGTTAGCAAGTCCCGTAGCATGCACGTATGGTTAAAGTTGTGTAACAAATTTGAAACATGAAGTGTACCTGGCTTGTGCATCCTTATGAGTGGCGGTCGGGGACGAGCGATGGTCTTTTCCTACCAATCTACCCCCCTAGGAGCATGCGCATAGTACTTGATTTTTGATGACTTCTAATTTTTTGCAATAAGTATATGAGTTCTTTTGACTAATGTTGAGTCCATGGATTATACGCACTTTTACCTCTCCGCCATGCCTCTTCGGTACCGTGCATTGCCCTTTCTCACCTTGAGAGTTGGTGCAAACTTCGCCGGTGCATCTGAACCCCGTGATACGATACGCTCTATCACACATAAACCTCCTTATATCTTCCTCAAAACAGCCACCATACCTACCTATTATGGCATTTCCATAGCCATTCCGAGATATATTGCCATGCAACTTTCCACCGTACCGTTCTTCATCATGACATACTTTACGTTTGTCATATTTCCATTGCATGATCATGTAGTTGACATCGTATTTGTGTCAAGGCCACCATGCATTATTTTTCATACATGTCACTCTTGATTCATTGCACCATCCCGGTACACCGCCGGAGGCATTCATATAGAGTCATATCTTGTTCTAGTTTCAAGTTGTAATTCATATGTTGTAATCAATAGAAGTGTGATGATCATCATTATTAGAGCATTGCCCAAAGAAAAAAAAGAAAGAAAAAGAAAGAAAGGCCAAAAAAAAGGCCCAAAAAGAAAGAAAAAAAGAAAAAAAGGAAAATAAAATAAATAAAAAGGGCAATGCTACTATCTCTTTTTCCACACTTGTGCTTCAAAGTAGCACCTTGTTCTTCATGTAGTGAGTCTCATATATTGTGCTTCAAAGTAGCACCATGCTTTTCATATAGTGAGTCTCATAAGTTGTCTTTTTCATACTAGTGGGAATTTTTCATTATAGAACTTGGCTTGTATATTCGTACGATGGGCTTCCTCAAATGCCCTAGGTCTTCGTGAGCAAGCAAGTTGGATGCACACGCACTAGTTTTCTTTTGTTGAGCATTCATTTGTAGCTCTAGTGCATCCGTTGCATGGCAATACCTACTCCTCATGTTGACATCAATTGATGGGCATCTCCATAGCCCATTGATTATCCTCGTCAATGTGAGACTTTCTCCTTTTTTGTCTTCTCCACACAATCACCATCAACATATTATATTCCACCCATAGTGCTATATCCATGGCTCACGCTCATGTATTGCGTGAAGGTTGAAAATGTTTGAGATTATTTAAGTATGAAACAATTGCTTGGCTTGTCATCGGGGGTATAGAAGTTGGGAACATCTTTGTGTGACGAAAATGAAGCATAGCCTAACTATATGATTTTGTAGGGATGAACTTTCTTTTGCCATGTTATTTTGAGAAGACATGATTACTTTGATTAGTATGCTTGAAATGTTACTATTTCTTTTATCAATATGAACTTTTATTCTGAATCATTTGGATCCAAACATTCATGCCATAATAAAGAACATTACATTATGAATTATGTTAGGTAGCATTCCACATCAAAAATTCTCTTTTTATCATTTACCTACTCGAGGACGAGCAAGAATTAGGCTTGGGGATGCTTGATACGTCTCGAACGTATCTATTATTTTTGATTGTTCCATGCTATTATATTACCCCTTTTGGATGTTTATGGGCTTTATTTTACACATTTATATCATTTTTGGGACTAACCTACTAATCGGAGGCCCAGCCCGTATTGCTGTTTTTTTGCCTATTTCAGTATTTCGAAGAAAAGGAATATCAAACGGAGTCCAAACGGAATGAAACCTTGGGGCGTGATTTTTGGAGCGAGCGTGATCGAAGGACTTGGAGTGCAAGTCAAGAAGCTGCCGAGGCTCCCACGAGATAGGAGGGCGCCCCCCTATAGGGCGCGCCCCTATCTCGTGGGCCCCTCGGGCGTCCACCGACATACTTCTTCGTCCTATATAAGCCTACGTACCCCGAAAACATCCAGGGGGCAGACGAAACACAATTTCCACCACTGTAACCTTCTGTATCCGCGAGATCTCATCTTGGAGCCTCCGCTGGCACTCTGCCGGAGGGGGAATCGACCACGGAGGGCTTCTATATCAATATCCTTGCCCCTCCGATGAGTCGTGAGTAGTTTACCACAAACCTACAGGTCCATAGTTATTAGCTAGATGGCTTCTTCTCTCTTTTTGGATCTCAATACACTGTTCTCCCCCTCTCTTTGGAGATCTATTCGATGTAAACTCTTTTTGCGGTGTGTTTGTCGAGATCCGATGAATTGTGGGTTTATGATCAATTTTATCTATGAATAATATTTGAATCTTCTCTAAATTCTTTTATGTATGATTGAGTTAACTTTGCAAGTCTCTTCGAATTATCAGTTTAGTTTGGCCTACTAGATTGATATTTCTTGCCATGGGAGAAGTGCTTATCTTTGGGTTCAATCTTGCGGTGTCCTTACCCAGTGACAGAAAGGGTTGCAAGGCACGTATTGTATTGTTGCCATCGAGGATAACAAGATGGGTTTTATATCATATTGCTTGAGTTTATCCCTCTACATCATGTCATCTTGTTAAATGCGTTACTCTGCTCTTATGAACTTAATACTCTAGATGCAGGCAGGAGTTGGTCGATGTGTGGAGTAATAGTAGTAGATGCAGGCAGGAGTCGGTCTACTTGTTGCGGACGTGATGCCTATATACATGATCATGCCTAGATAATCTCAAAATTATTCGCTTTTCTATCAATTGCTCGACAATAATTTGTTCACCCACCGTAATACTTATGCTATCTTGATAGAAGCCACTAGTGAAACCTATGGCCCCCGGGTCTATCTCTTATCATATTTGCTTCCAATCTACTTTTATTTGCATCTTTACTTTTTGCATCTATATTATAAAATACCAAAAATATATTTATCTTATCTTACTATCTTTATTAGATCTCACTTCCGCAAGTGGCCGTGATGGGATTGACAACCCCTTTATTGCGTTGGTTGCGAGTTCTCAGTTTGTTTGTGTAGGTGTGTGGGACTTTTGAGGAGCCTCCTACTGGATTGATACCTTGGTTCTCAAAAACTGAGGGAAATACTTACGCTACTCTGCTGCATCACCCTCTCCTCTTCGAGGAAAACCAACGCAAGCTCAAGACGTAGCAGCTATACTCGTGTCGGGGTTAATGAAGTGATGTCAGGATATTACGAGCTAGAGGTTGACATTCCTGGAGGTGACGAGGAGCGCACACTGTAAGAGGACATACATCGTCTTTCCAAGGCCATCGACTCCTGCTGCAACAAGTCCGCCGCGTCAGCCGGCTCCTCCTCCAAGTCCGCCACTGCGTCAGTCGACTCCTGCTCCTCCAAGTCTGCCACCGTATCAGCCGACTCCTTCTCCAAGTCCGGCACCGCGTCAGTTGAGTCCTCCTCCAAGTTCGGCACTGCGTCAGTCGTCTTCGCCGCCTAGGCTCCACCGCCTCACCAACAGCAAAAGAGAGACGCCACAGCTACGGCGGCTAGCAGTACAACATGCAAGAAATTCAGATATGGTCCAAGCCTCAAGGCTCCTCCAAAGTTGCCTTACGAGTTGTCTGAGGAGGAAAACAACGCTGTACTGGATGCTGAAGTTCAGGCCCTTTTTGCACCGAAATGCTCCCGCCGCCAAAGGAGATAATACCTGAGCACATCATACAACACTTTATTGATAATGCTCAACCGGCTGTTAAGAGAAGGGACTCAGACTATGAGCGCTCTATTAAGAAGTCATATCATGCACAAAAATCAAAGGAGTCGAGCTCGAGCTCGAGCCAAGCAGCAGGTAAAAAATGCGGGAAAACTGTCCACCAACTGGGAGAACAGGCAGTGCAATTGACCCCCCCCCTCACCACTAATTGTACAACAACATGTGAGTACCGCTGATCAGCTGGTAATAACCGACGAGCATATAAGGATAGCTGAAGAGGCCAGTGTCACTGTTTATCAACTCCTAGGGATCGAGCCTATCGCCGAGATTACAGATGACGAAGTAGCATGGAAATATGTCAGCGGCCAACCTATGGTCAGGCCAGAGGAGATCCCGCTTCTATCAACGAGAATGTCTGAATTGCATGAGTGGTACCTGAGAGAAGTAAAGACCGGGCGAGAGTCCCTCATGGTGAAAGTCAAGGAAGAGCATTACTACCACAGGACCGCATACGAGCATTTCAAGAGGATATTGTGGGATTTTTGCTTGACCAGGTCATATATCCCAAGGGAGAATACCATTACACCTAAGGTCTGCATGTAATGATTTGCAAATTGTAGGAGAAATTGTACACACACACACAGACACACACACACACACACACACACACACACACACACACACACACACACCCGTCTATTCTGCTAATATTAGCAGAATAACTATTCTGATAACACTTTCGCACTGCACACTCAACGCAAATGCACGTCATTGTTTGAATCAAGTGTGCTGCACAACTCAAGCGAGTGAACTTCGTGTCGAAAAAAACTGCACGCGTTGTTTTTTGTACTGTTTTCGCTCGAGTTTTTTAACCGCTTATCGGAACGACACATATAATATATTGTTGGAAAGTTATGGATTAGGACAACTTCGCCATGTTGAACACTTTTCGAGATTTCTCACGGTTTAAGAACAGTTTTGAAAATGGTGCGGCGGATGACGAGTGGCAGCGAGCGTTTTTTCGTTTTTTTCTAAACCGCTTGTCGGAATGAAGCAAATGATACACCGTTAGATAGATATCATTGAGGCGCATCTTTTTCATATATAAATGTTTCTCTAATTCGTTATGGTTTAAGAGCAGTTTCAAATTTACTAAATTGCGGAATTCTGTTTTTCAAATTTTTTCAAATTTTCGGTACTGTTTTCGCTCCAGTTTTTGAAGCGTTTGTCGAAACGAGGCATGTCATACGCCATTGGAAAGCTACGAACGAGGCACAACTTTCATATGTTGAAATATTTTTGAGATTCCTTAAGGTTTTAAGTTAATTTTAAATATCGTGCGGCGGATGATGAGTGGCAGCGGACGTTTTTCGCGAATTTTTTTCAAACCACTCGTCTGAATGATCCAAACAATATGCCGTTGGAAAGATATCGCCGAGACGCAACTTTTTCATGCAGAACGCTCTTCCTAATTCCTTATGGTTTAAAATGCGGATACTCTGTTTTTCACGACATCAAAATCGACGACTGTACTCCATCAGACAGAAAAATGCACCACTTTAGACTAAAAACCGCACTGCATCGGACGAGCAAGTGCACTTCATGATTTCCTTTGTCAAACGTAAAAGAAATTAAGAGCTTCAGACAAAAAAACGCACTGCATCGGACGAGCAAGCGCACTTCATGATTTCTTTTGTCAGACGTAAAAAAATTAAGAGCAGTTTTAAAAATACCGAAACACAGACACTTGGTTTTTCGCGACACCCAGATCTTCGTGTGTACTTCATCAGACAGAAGAATGCACTACTTTGGACTGAAAACCGCACTACATCAGACAGTCAAGTGAGCTTCATGATTTCTTTTGTCGTGCGTAATTTTTCTCATGCGGCTTTTTGTTCTTTTTTTCAACTTTTTTTATGAACGAGAGTGGACAACATAGACATGACAAGTGCACCACATCAATTTGTGTCTAAGCGTGCTTACTCAAACTTCTTGAACGGAAGTGAACAACATATGTTTTTAAAAACATTTGTTTTTCCAAATGAAGTGTACTACAGAGTCTTTCGAAGTGGACTTTTCTAAGATAAGAGGGCACTACATTACCCGCTTTCCAACCAGCGGAGTACATTACATTACATTTCCTTGGATTGCAAAAGTAACATAATGGACTACATTATACATTTTTTCTAAACTGCACTGGTGCCCCGCTCGTGAGTGGTAGAAGAAATTATATAGGGGGAGTGGAAGGTGGCAGTGCACAAGTTGAGGTTTGGGCATTTTTTTCAAGTAACATATTACAAGCGAGATCATGAAAGCCAAACGAATTGCACACAAGTGGACGATGCTAGCGAACTAAGTAAAATGCATGCCACAAGCATCCACACTGCGGTGTCGCACAAACCGAAACCGAACTCCCACACACCAGGGAACTGCATGCCCATCGTCCTCTCAAGTCCCTGCGTACTGCACCAATGATCCAACCGAGCTGAAGTGAAGAGCATCCTGCACTGCTCGCCCGGAGTCGCTGGAGAAGTACATTTTGGTGATAATGAACTCCAATTCATTTTCAACACTCCTATCGAGATGAACAACCGTAGTGCACCACCAAACTAGGTTTGCCGGACTGCACTACCGCACTGGAGAAACCTCCCTGCAAAAAAGAAGGATCGGCACCACCACACCACTGCACATGCGTTGCCGGCAAATTGCACGCCACGAGCAATTCCCGTCAGAGGCCACACATGGAAGAAGTAAAAAGAAGGGGAGATGAAGAAGGATCGGCACATCAACAGAACTGCACAAGCCGGCAAGCTGCACCATACGCTGGGCTGGGGCATCTACAAGCAAACCGCATGGAGGCTATTGACGAACTGCACGTGCGCTATATGCGAACCTCAGGCCGTGCACAATTAGCTGGCAAACCGCAACGCACACGCCCGCGAGCTGCACGTTCTGCTTGCCTGAGCTGCGGATCCAAAATCCAAAAAAATTGAACTGGCGGACGTCGCGGCCTCTAACGGGGATGGGTGGGATGTAGGTGAAGGCAGGACGCGGATCCAGCGACCGGACAGAGTTGGGCAGAAGCAGCGGATTGCCGGAGACGAGCCCCACTGGTGGCGGCTGCTCGCGAGCTCCCAATTCCTGGCGACTGGACGGATCCGGGACGGCCGCCACATGCACCCAATCGTTAACCAGGGCCTTGCCCCCAACGGAACTGGCCGTCCAGGCCCCAAACCCCTCCACCTTCTACGCGGGTGCGCCGCCACCGCCACCTTCTTCCACTACAGTGTGCTGCCAGACCCCACCCCGCAGCACCATTGGATTCGTGGTGGTGCTCGAGCCCCGGCGTACTCCATTGTCCACCTCGGCGGCGCGGGACCGAAGCACGCCGTGCGGATCTTGCCGGATCCGGCGCGGCAGGTGCAGAATGACGTGGGGCAGGGAAGCATCACGCCGGGGCGTGTAGGGGCTTGGGAGGAAGGGGAGGGCGGTAGGGTACTGAGAGTATGGGTGGGTTGCCGGAGACGAAGAAGGTCATGGGAATTGGGGTTGCCCGTGGCGGTTGGGGATGAGCATGCGGTGCTTGGCAGGGGAGGAAGAGGAAGGTGGCCGGGAGGTGCGTGGCTGTGGCGGCGGGGAAGGTGGCGGTGCTGTGGTGGTGGAGGAATGGAGGGAGGTTGGTGCGGTGGTGGAGGAGGTTGGAGACGAAGGTGGGCGAATATGACGCAGATGTGGGAGGAGTGGGGGGTGGCCGGGGTTGACGTGCTTTCTTTTATTCCGCGTCGGGTGGTTGGGGGTTAGCAGAATAAGACTCTTAAGGGTGTTATTAGAATAGACCCACCCTATATATATATATCTGTGTGTGTGTGTGTGTGTGTGCATGGCCGTACGAGAAATTCTATGATATTGTTGGGAAACATAGCATGCAATTTCAAAAAAAATTCCTACGCTCACGCAAGATCTTGTTGGGAATCGTTGCATGGAAAACAAAAAAATTCTATGCACACGCAATTATCTATCCATGCAGATGCATAGCAACGAGGGAGAGAGTGTGTCTACGTACCCTCATAGACCGTAAGCGGAAGCGTTTGACAATGCGGTTGATGTAGTCGAACTTCTTCTAGCTCCGATCGATCAATCACTAAACGTACGGCACCTCTGAGTTCTGCACACGTTCAGCTCGTTGGCGTCCCTCGCCTTCTTGATCCAACAAGACGTCGAGGTAGTAGATGAGTTCCCTCAGCATGACGGCGTGGTGACGGTGACGGTGAAGTGATCTCCGCAGAGCTTCGCCTAAGCACTACGAGAATATGACCAGAGGCGTAAACAGTGGAGGGGGCGCCGCACATGGCTAGGCAATTATCTGTTGTGTGCTAGGCGCCCCCTCCTCATACATATAGTATATAGGTGGGAGGGAGGGAGGAGAAGCCATAGGAGGCGCCCAAGTAGGAGGAATCCTACTTGGAGTCCCTCCCAAGCCGCGCGCCCCCTGTGATATATAACCTAGGGGGAAGGAAAGAGGGGGAGGGAGAGTGGGAAGGAAGTAGGAATCCCAATCCACACTTTCCTTGCCCTCCCCTCTTTCCTTCTCCTCCTCATAGGGCTGGCCTCAATAGGACTGCACCACGGCTGGTGTGTTCCCTCACTTGGCCCAAAAGGCCCATATCTTTGCCGGGGGTGCCCGAAACTCCTTTCCGGTGACCCAATAAGTACCCAGTACCCTTCGGAACACTTCCAGTGTCCGAATACCATCACCCTATATATCAATCTTTACCTCTAGACCATTTCGAGACTCCTCTTCATGTTCGTGATCTCATCCAACTCCGAAAAACGTTCGGTCACCAAACCACATAACACATATAATACTATATCGTCAACGAATGTTAAGCGTGCAGACCCTACGGGTTCGAGAACTATGTAGACATGACCGAGACACCTCTCCGGCCAATAACCAATAGCGGAACCTGGATGCCCATATTGGATCCTACATATTCTACGAAGATCTTTATCGGTCAAACCGTTATGACAACATACGTAATTCCCTTTGTCCATCGATATGTTACTTGCCCGAGATTCGATCGTCGGTATCTTCATACCTAGTTCAATCTCGTTACCGTCAAGTCTCTTTACTCGTTCCATTATATATCACCTCGTGACTAACTCCTTAGTCGTTTGCTTGCAAGCTTATGATGTGTATTACCGAGAGGGCCTAGAGATACCTCTACTCAGAGTGACAAATCCTAATCTTGGTCTATGCAAACTCAACAGACATGTTTGGAGAAACCTATAGAGCATCTTTATAATCACCCGGTTACATTGTGACGTTTGATAGCACAAAAAGCATTCCTCTGATATCTAGGAGTTGCATAATCTCATAGTCGAAGGAATATGTATTTGACATGAAGAAAGCAATAGCAATAAAACTGAACGATCATTATGCTAAGCTAATGGATGGGTCTTGTCCATCACATCATTCTTCTAATGATGTGATCCCGTTACCAAATGAAAACTCATGTCCATGCACTACTGTAGGTTGCTGCTAACGCGACACTACAATCAGAGACCCTTCGACGAAACTGTGTGCGATGCATTAATCGCAAACGGTGGTGTACAAAAAGCGTCAAAAAAGGTGCAAAACGTTTGCGATGGATGATGCATCAAACACGGTTCAGATTTTAGTTGCGTGTGTGATGCAGGGCATACGTTCAGTTTAATTAACTGTTTGCGATGAGGAGGAACAAAAGAAACGGGCAGACAGATGAAGGTGTGTGCAATATACAACATACAGTTCACTCGAATGAATTGTTTGTGATAAGGAGGAACAACAGAAACAGGCAGCTAGATAAAGGTATGTGCGATTGTGGGCACACGCTTCAGAAGGATTAACTATTTGCGATTAGGCAATAGAACAGAAACGGTCAGCCAGATCAACGTGTCTGCAATTGATGGCATACACTTCACATGGATGAATTGTTTGCGATTAGCCAAAACAAACAGAAACAGATAGATAGATCAACGTGTGTGCGCTAGACGGGCACACATTCTAATTAAAAGAAGTGTGCACGATGGTAATAACGAGCGCGCATGGTTGTTGGAACAAGACGTATGCTGACATTGCCTATTGCGGTGCACCCATGGTGCAAATGCCACATACGCGGCCGAGAAAGCGTGCCCACGTTACGCCTTCCGAGAATAGTGCCGCACTTATAACCGTCAGTACATTTTGAGTCCGCGCCGCGTCACATTCCAAATTGCAAACCTGTTCACACCGATCAAAACCTAAACGGTTTCCCACTTCGGAGCATATTAATACCCGGTTATAAATACTACTACTCCAAGATGACTCCACATTCCTCCTCAACTCCTCATCCACAAAAACAAACAAGTCATTCATCATCGTTCCCTTGCGTCTGCCATGGCCAGCGTGAGTTCTGGGTTGAGAGATTGCCACCAGGGAGATGCGACCATGGAAGCAGAAGCATGAGAGATGTCCTGCCTCACCGCGAACGCAGCCGGCATGTCCCGCCGCGCGGCCGTAGCAGCACAGAAGTCCCCCTGCACCGCTGAAGCAGCACGGAGGTCCCGTCGCGCCGTCGATGTAGCAGACTGGTCCGTCCGTGCCGCGGAAGCAGAAGAGATGTCTCGTCGCACCGCGAATGCAGCAGAGATGTCCCCCCGCGCCGCGGCGGCCTGGGAAAATGTCTCGAGGGCAGGCGAGGACTCTTACAGGCGCATGCGTGTCATCGTCCTTAGGCAGATGGATTAGATCGCTAACTGGGCGAGGTTGCAGGATGACCTGAAAGCCTCGTTTGAACAGTCTACCGGCGTCATCCGACAACTAAATGAGAGCAATGCGAAGCTCCAGACCGAGCGCGACCTGCTGAGGGCGAAGATCGTCGGAAGTGCGGAGCAGCAGGAGGAGACCACTTCCTTCTTGAAGAGGACCGGCGTCATCATTGATAACCCACAAGTATAGGGGATCGCAACTGTTTTCGATAAGTAAGAGTGTCGAACCCAACGAGGAGCTAAAGGTAGAATAAATATTCCCTCAAGTTCTATCGACCACCGATACAACTCTACGTACGCTTGACGTTCGCTTTACCTATAACAAGTATGAAACTAGAAGTACTTTGTAGGTGTGAAAGGATAGGTTTGCAAGAAAGTAAAGAACACGTAAATATAAACTAGGGGCTGTTTAGATAAAAAACAATAAAGTAAATATAACGAGTGTGGAAAAGTGGTGGTAGGAGTTGTGGAATTGTCCCTAACCAATTGACTATGTTACTAGACTGGTAGTCACTATTGCAATTCTATTTGAGGGAGAGGCATAAGCTAACATACTTTCTCTACATGGATCATATGCACTTATGATTGGAACTCTAGCAAGCATCTGCAACTACTAAAGATTCATTAAGGTAAAACCCAACCATAGCATTAAGGTATCAAGTCCCCTTTCATCCCATATGCAAACAACCTACTTACTCGGGTTTGTGTTTCAGTCACTCACGCAACCCACCATAAGCAAATCATAAACATATTGCAAATCCTACAGCGGGAATCCCTCACGCTTGCGTGACACAGAGGGGCACAATAGGACAGCACCAATAATAAAACATGCAACTCAAACCAATCATAGCAATTCATCAATCACCGATAGGACAACGAAAATCTACTCAGACATCATAGGATGGCAACACATCATTGGAAAATAATATGAAGCATAAAGCACCATGTTCAAGTAGAGGGTACAGCGGGATGCGGGAGAGTGGACCGCTGTAGATAGAGGGGGGGAAGGTGATGGAGGTGTTGGTGAAGATGGCGAAGGTGTTGGTGAAGATTGCGGTGATGATGATGGCCCCCGGCAGCGTTCCGGCGCCACCGGAAGCAAGGGGGAGAGGGCCCCCCTTCTTCTTCTTCTTCTTCCTTGACCTCCTCCCTAGATGGGAGAAGGGTTTCCCCTCTGGTCCTTGGCTCCCATGGCTTGGGAGGGGCGAGAGCCCCTCCGAGATTGGATCTATCTCTCTGTTTCCGCCTTCTCTGATTCTACCCCTTCACCGTTTCCTTTATATCTGGAGATCCGTAACTCCGATTGGGGTGAATCTTTCGCCCAGATCTTTCTCATAAAATTATCTTTCTTGCGCCAGAAGAAGAGCATCAACCACCTTATGGGTGGAACACGAGGGCTAGGGGCGCACCTGGGGGGGGTAGGGCGTGCCCCCCTACCTCGTGACTACCTAGGGGCTTGATTTTACTTCCCAAAAATCATAAATATTCCAAAAAAAATCTCCGTCCATTTTTATCCCGTTTGGACTCCGTTTGATATTGGGTTTCTGCGAAATAAAAACATGCAATGATGTGAACCGCACCTTTGAGCGGATCAATAAGTTAGTCGCAAAAAATAATATAAAAAGTTGCCAAAAAAGTATATGAAAGTGAATAATATTGGCATGGAACAATCAAAAATTATAAATACGACGGAGACGTATCAATCATCAAAAAACTTATGGAGGAGAATGTCATGTTGCACATCGAGCGTAGAAGGCTGGTGGAGGAATCCGTGGAT
This sequence comes from Aegilops speltoides, assembly GCA_021437245.1. Taxonomy (NCBI): domain Eukaryota; kingdom Viridiplantae; phylum Streptophyta; class Magnoliopsida; order Poales; family Poaceae; genus Aegilops; species Aegilops speltoides. The sequence goes on from CM038145.1 coordinate 185,352,217, forward strand.
GCTCTCAAGCAGTATCTTAAGGACAAGAAAGAGCTCATCGCCGCTCGCCGCGGAGACTAGTTCCCGTGGCCTGCAGCAACGCATCACGAAAGTAAAGATCAGTGAGCCAGATCTTGTCTCCCTTCTTCTTTTGCCATTGTGTATTTCGGGCGTTGCCGCATGTGGCTTTTTTTAATTATGTTCCTAAATATGTAAGATAATTATTATCCACTGTCATCGTCCATATATTCATCATGCTTGCTATAAGTCACAGTCAATGCTATATTGGTCCGTCGGATCTTACATCAAGATCATGCTTGCTATAAGCCACACCGTGAAACAAGGGCTTGGGAGCCATTAATGGATACGTTGGGAGGGAGGTGCACAGCAGATAGAGGTCAAAGGGCTCTCCTCCCGATGAGCATGCACATGGGTCTGATCGCACGCCATAGCTACCCCGCACGGTACCTCCTAGTAGCCAATAAAAAAAGAGGACATGTGGTGGCACGTAATTGGTAAGTAGAACGCGAATAATACTTGTGTTTTCAATTTGTAACGTGACAACACTTGTTCCAAAATGACTTTGTTGATTGTTAATGTGCGCGCTTTCGCAAATCGGATAGAAAAATTACCACAACATGTTGGTGCCATGTCATGACACCATGCCAAGTTTCATGATTTTCAGGCGTGTTTCGGACTTACATGAACTAAAAAAAAGTTTCTCAATCTTTCCCGCTGAGCCACGACGCCCAGATGTTTGAATTTAATTCCCATCTCTTGCATGGGACCTAGAAATTCACCAAAGGACACACATGTGATTTTTCAACCAACTGTGGTGCACTGGAGCATGTGCTTGTAGTTCAAATTTGAATTATTCACAATAAATGCCCAGAAACTCGATTAATGTATAAAAAAGGCCAAACAAACCCCGAAAAATTCCAAAATTAAAACACTCCAGTTGTTCTATGTTGACACTAGAATTTTTTTTGAATGCAATAAGAGGCAACGGATATGGTTCCATCCCCAAAGGTAGCACGTTCCCCACCGAAACCATCACGCTTGTTGTGAGAAGCTTTGGATTGTGAGAAGCTTATACCCAAACCAGCCCCAAATGGGACAAAACTTTTACCACGGCATGTTGATGCTGCTCCATGATAGCATGCGAAATTTCATGAATTTCAGACGAATTTTGGATTTACTAGAATTTAAAAACCAGGTATCTCAATGTTTTGCCGGCAATTAACAGTGCCCTGGTGTTTGAATTTCATTCCCATCTCTTGCATGGGACCTAGAAATTCACCCAAGGACACACATGTGAATTTTTAACCAACTTTGGTGCACTGGAGCATTTTCTTGTAGTTCAAATTTGAATTATGCACATTAAATGCCCAGAAACTCAATTAATGTATAAAAATGGCCAAACGAACCCCGAAAATTTCCAAAATTAAACACAACACTCCGGTTGTTCTATGTGGACACTAGAAATTTTTTGAAAGCAATAAGAGGCAACGGATATCGTTCCGTCCCCAAAGGTGGCTTGTTCCCTACCGAAACCATCATGCTTGTTGTATACCCAAACCTGCCCCAAATGGGACAAAAATTTTACGACGGCATGTTGATGCCGCTCCATGATAGCATTCCAAGTTTCATGAATGTCATACGAGTTTTTGATTTACTAGAATTTAAAAACCAGGTATCTCAATGTTTTGCCGGCAATCAACAGTGCCCTGGTGTTTGAATTTCATTCCCATATCTTGCATCGGACCTAGAAATTCACCCAGGGACACACATGTGATTTTTTAACCAACTTTGGTGCACTCGAGCATGTGCTTGTAGTTCAAATTTGAATGATGCACATTAAATGCCTAGAAACTCAATTAATGTATAAAAGGCCAAACGAACCTCGAAAAATTCTAAAATTAAAAACAACACTCCGGTTGTTCTATGTTGACACTAGAAAATTTTTGAAAGCAATAAGAGGCAACGGATATCGTTCCGTCCCCAAAGGTGGCACGTTCCCTACCGAAACCATCATGCTTGTTGTGAGAAGCTTATACCCAAACCTGCCCCAAATGGGACAAAACTTTTACCCTGACATGTTGATGCCTCTCCATGATAGCATGCCAAGTTTCATGAATTTCAGACGAGTTTTGGATTTACTAGAATTTAAAAACCAGGTATCTCAACATTTTGCCGGCAATCAGCAGTGTCTTGGTGTTTGAATTTCATTCCCATCTCTTGCATGGGACCTAAAAATTCACCCAAGGACACACATATGATTTTTTAACCAGCTTTGGTGCACTGGAGCATGTGCTTGTAGTTCAAATTTGAATTATGCTCATTAAATGCCCAGAAACGCAATTAATGTACAGAAAAGGCCAGAGCAACACCGAAAAAATCCAAAATTAAACACAACACTCCGGTTGTTCTATGTTGACACTAGAATTTTTTTGAAAGCAATAAGAGGCAACGGATATCGTTCCGTCCCCAAAGGTGACACGTTCCCTACCGAAACCATCACGCTTGTTGTGAGAAGTTCTGGTTTGTGAGAAGCTTATACCCAAACCTGCCCCAAATGGGACAAAAATTTTACCATGGCTTGTTGATGTCAGTCCATGATAGCATGCCAAGTATCATGAATTTTGGTCGAGTTTTGGATTTACTAGAATTTAAAAACCAAGTATCCCAACATTTTGCCGGCAATCAACAGTGCCCTGGTGTTTGAATTTCATTCCCATCTCTTGCATGGGACCTAGAAATTCACCGAACGACACACATGTGATTTTTTAACCAACTTTGGTGCACGGGAGCATGTGCTTGTACTTCAAATTTGAATTATACACATTAAATACCCAGAAACTAAATTAATGTATAAAAAAGGCCAAACAAACCCCAAAAAATTCCAAAATTGAACACAACACTCCGGCTGTTCTATGTTGACACTTGAAATGTTTTGAAAGAAATAAAAGGCAACGGATATCGTTCCGTCCCCAAAGGTGGCACGTTCCCTATCGAAACCATCACACTTGTTGTGAGTAGCTCTAGTTTGTGAGAAGCTTATACTCAAACCTGCCCCAAATGGGACAAAATTTTTACCACGACATGTTGATGCCGCTCCATGATAGCATGCCAGGTTTCATGAATTTCAGACGAGTTTTGGATTGACTAGAATTTAAAAACCAGGTATCTCAACGTTTTGCCGGCAATCAACAGCGCCCTAGTGTTTGAATTTCATTCCCATCTCTTGCATGGGACCTAGAAATTCACCCAAGGAGACACATGTGATTTTTAAACCAACTTTGGTGCACTGGAGCATGTGCTTGTAGTTCAAATTTGAATTATGCACATTAAAGGCCCAGAAACTCAATTAATGTATAAAAACGCCAAACGAACCCCGAGAAATTCCAAAATTAAACACAACACTCCTTTTGTTCTATGTTGACACTAGAAATTTTTTGAAAGCAATAAGAGGCAACGGATATCGTTCCGTCCCCAATGGTGGCACGTTCCCTACCGAAACCATCACGCTTGTTGTGAGAAGCTTTGGTTTGTGAGAAGCTTATACCCAAACCTGCCCCAAATGGGACAAAATTTTTACCACGGCATGTTGATGCCACTCCATGATACCATGCCAAGTTTCATGAATTTCAGACAAGTTTTGGATTTACTAGAATTTAAAAACCAGGTATCTCAATGTTTTGCCAGCAATCAATAGTGCCCTGGTGTTTGAAATTAATTCCCATTTCTTGCATGGGACCTAAGCATGCACCCAAGGACACAGATTTGATTTTTCAACCAATTTCTATGCACGGAGCATGTGCATGTATTTCAAATTTGAATTCTGCACCTGAAATGGCTAGAAAATCAGTTTAATGTATAAAATGTCCAAACGAACCATGAATAATTCCAATTCTTTTATGACACACATATAGTTGCATGTTCACTACAGATAAAAGGTCTAGCAATTCAAACACTGTCCATTGCCGCTGTGACCCCATTATGTTATTCAAATCAAGATGAAAAATCATGTAGACCCCACACAGTTTATTATCACCAACCGTGTGAGATGTAGTACAAAATATCTTGGAGCACCGTCGGTGTATAGTACGCCTATGGCTTACGCGAAAAAGTGCGTTAGCTACAGTCCACAGTCGGCGTGTCAAGCACACTAGCTCGCTCCCCAAATACTCCCACCTTTGCATCCCTCGCAATCTCGAAAATATTACTGCCTCATAATCTCAAAAATATCTACCGCCTGAAAGGTTTTAATGTTTGATAGCACACGATTAGTATGTGTGGACTGTGTGCAATGTCTGTTACCCCCACTCCGCTTCAGTCCATTGATTCAAATTTTTAGTAGCCCCGACATTTTACTCCCGCCTCTGCATCCCTCGCAATCTCAAAAATATCTGCTCGCCCTTGATCCAAATTATCAATAGCCGCGCCTTGTTACTTCTGCCTAGTAAAAATTTTAGTTGCCATAGTATTTCCTCAAACACCACCTTGCCCCCCCACTCCACACATACCACACACTCCCCAAAACCTCCGCTCACACAGACACACACAACCCTCGAAACCATTGGTAGGTCGCCGCCATCGCCGGCGCCTCCATCCTGAACCTCTGCCTGTATGCCGGGGAGCTCAAGGAGCCAACAGCCAAAAAGAGGTTTATCGCGGCCTTTTCGCCCAACGCCGGCAAGGTGTCCCCGTAGTCCTCCACAGGCTCGATCCGCCGTCGCCGATCCCCCGATCTGCCCGCCGCCGCGCCCCTACACCGGTTCAGGACTTCCCCGTCCTCGCTTGGACCCGGCAGCCGACGAGGTCCTACCTCGGGGTCCAGCAGCGGCGGTGGGTGACGTGGGTTGCTGATACGTCTCCAACGTATCTACTTTTCCAAACACTTTTGCCCTTGTTTTGGACTCTAACTTGCATGATTTGAATGAACTAACCCGAACTGACGCTGTTTTCAGCAGAACTGTCATGGTGTTATTTATTGTGCAGAAAACAAAAGTTCTCGGAATGACCTGAAAATCCACGGAGATAACTTTTGGAAAATATAAAAAATACTAGTGAAAGAATCAAGGCCAGGGGGCCACACCCTGTCCACGAGGGTGGGGGGCGTGCCCCCTCCCCCTAGGCGCGCCCCTGCCTCATGGGCCCCCTGGAGCTCCACCGACCTCAACTCCAACTCTTTATATTTGGTTTCGTGGAGAAAAAAATCGGAGAGAAAGTTTCATCACGTTTTATGATACGGAGCCGCCGCCAAGCCCTAATCTCTCTCGGGAGGACTGATCTGGAGTCCGTTCGGGGCTCCGGAGAGGGGGATTCATCGCCGTCGTCATCATCAACCATGATGCTCACCGCCGTGCGTGAGTAATTCCATCATAGGCTTGCTGGACGGTGATGGGTTGGATGAGATTTTCCATGTAATCAAGTTAGTTTTGTTAGGGTTTGATCCCTAGTATCCACTATGTTCTGAGATTGATGTTGCTATGACTTTGCTGTGCTTAATGCTTGTAACTAGGGCCTGAGTGCCATGATTTCAGATCTGAACCTATTATGTTTTCATGAATATATGTGAGTTCTTGATCCTATCTTGCAAGTCTATAGTCACCTATTATGTGTTATGATCCGACAACCCAGAAGTGACAATAATCGGGATACTTCTCGGTGATGACGGAAGTTTGAGGAGTTCATGTATTCACTATGTGTTAATGCTTTGGTCCGGTACTCTATTCAAAGGAGGCCTTAATATCCATTAGTTTCCATTAGGACCCCGCTGCCACGGGAGGGTAGGACAAAAGGTGTCATGCAAGTTCTTTTCCATAAGCACGTATGATTATATTCAGAATAGATGCCTACATTACATTGATGAGCTGGAGCTAGTTCTGTGTCACCCTAGGTTATAAATATTACATGAGGAATCGCATCCGACATAATTATCCATCACTGATCCAATTCCTACGAGCTTTTCACATATTGTGCTTTGCTTATTTACTTTACCGTTGCTACTGTTACAATCATTACAAAACTACTATCATTACCTTTACCACTGTTACCATTACTATCATACTACTTTGCTACTAAATACTTTGCTGCAGATACTAAGTTATTCAGGTGTGGTTGAATTGACAATTAAACTGCTAATACTTGAGAATATTCTTTGGCTCCCCTTGTGTGGATTCAATAAATTTGGGTTGAATACTCTACCCTCGAAAACTGTTGCGATCCCCTATACTTGTGGGTTATCAAGACTATTTTTTGGTGCCGTTGCCGGGGAGCATAGCTCTATTCTTTGAGTCACTTGGGATTTATATCTACTGATCACTATGAAGAACTTGAAAGACGAAAGAACTAAGATTTTCCCCTCAACTACGAGGGAAGGTAAGGAACTGACATCTAGCTCTGCACTAGATTCTCCTTCTGTTTTGAGTAAGCTTGCGACACCTAAACCTGCTACTGCTATAAATTCCGATATGTCGCATGTTATTGATGATGCCACTTCTGCTATGCATGATACTTATGATGAAACTACTTCTATGCTTGATACTACTTTGCCATTAGGTGAATTTCTAGATGAACAACTTGCTAGGGTTAGAGAGAATGAAATTATTGAAGACGAAATTATTGATGATAGTGATGATGAAGGTTCTCCCCCTAAGTATGAATTGCCTGTTGTTCCTCTGGGTTATGTTATGGATGAAGAAACTGCTAGAGATCTTCTTGCTTGCAATGATAGATCTGATCTTAAGAAATTACTAGCTAAACTTAAATAGAAAACTCTGAATGCTAGAATGAAATATGACCCTGCTTTTGCTACTTCACCTATCTTTGTTACTTATAACGATTATGAATTCTCTATTGATCCTGAAATTAATACTTTGGTTGAATCCGATCCTTTTTATGCAATGAATCTGAAACTGTTGTGGCACGTCTTACTAAATTGAATGATATAGCCACCCTGTTCACTAATGATGAGAAGTCTCAAAATTATTATATCCTTAAGATATTTCCGTTCTCATTAAAGGGTGATGCAAAAACTTGGTTTAATTCTCTTGATCCTCGTTGTGTGCGTAGTCCCCAGGATATGATTTATTAGTTCTCTGCTAAATAGTTCCCTCCTCATAAGAAACAAGCTGCCTTGCGGGAAATATATAATTTTGTGCAAATCAAAGAAGAGTGTCTCCCACAAGCTTGGGGGAGGCTTCTCCAATTACTTAATGCTTTGCCTAATCATCCTCTTAAGAAAAACAAAATACTTGATATCTTTTATAATGGACTAACCGATGCTTCCAAGGACCACTTGGATAGTTGTGCTGGTTGTGTTTTCAGGGAAAGAGCAGTCGACCAAGCTGAATTGTTATTGAATAATATGTTGACTAATGAAAATAATTGGACTCTTCCTGAGCCAATTCCTGAGCCAATTGAGCCAACTCCTGAGCCTATTCCTAAACCAACTCCGAAGAAGAGGGGAGTTCTATTTCTCAGTCCTGAAGATATGCAAGAGGCAAAGAAATCTATGAAAGAAAAAGGTATTAAAGCTGAAGATGTTAAGAATTTACCTCCTATTGAAGAAATACATGGTCTTAATATACCGCATGTTGAAGAAACACATTGTCTTGATAACCCGACATAGGTAGTAAAGGTAGATTCTCTCTATAGATATGATAAAGTTGAAATCCCGTCTACTAAATTTCCTAGCCAATGTTTGGATGAATTTGATGACTTTATTGCTAGACAAGAAAGTTTTAATGCTTATGTTGGTAGAGAATTAAATAGTAATGCTCACATGATTGGACGCTTGAGTGATTATATGGCTAGAGTTAAAGATGAACTTAAACTCATTAGCAAATATGCTTCTATGGTTACCACTCAAGCAGAACAAGTACTTAAAGCTCAAAGTGATTTGCTCGATGAATTAAATAATAAACATGATTTTGTTGTTAGAGTGGCTACTAGAACTGGTAGAATGACTCAGGAACCTTTGTATCCTGAAGACCACCCAAAAAGAATCGAGCAGGATTCTCAGAGAAATAATTTAGATACACCTAGTCCTTCTAAAAAGGAGAAAAGGAAAAATGATAGGATTTTGCATGCTTCTAGTGAACCTGTTATAGACACACCTGAGAATCCCAATGATATTTCTATTTCTGATGTCGAAACACAATCAGGTGATGAAAACATGAACCTAGTGATAATGTTAATGATAATGTTCATGTTGATGCTCAACCTAGCAATAATAATGATGTAGAGATTCAACCTGCTGTTGATCTTGATAACCCACAATCAAAGAATCAACGTTATGATAAGAGAGACTTTGTTGCTAGGAAGCACAGTAAAGAAAGAGAACCATGGGTTCAGAAACCTATGCCTTTTCCTCCTAAGCCATCCAAGAAAAAAGGATGTTGAGGATTTTGAGCACTTTGCTGATATGATTAGACCTATCTTCTTACGTATGCACTTAACTGATATGCTTAAAGTAAATCCTTATGCTAAGTATATGAAGGATATTATTACAAATAAAAGAAAGATACCGGAAGCTGAAATTTCCACCATGCTTGCTAATTACACTTTTAAAGGTGGAATACCAAAGAAACTTGGAGATCTAGGGGTACCTACTATACCATGCTCCATTAAAAGGAACTATGTTAAAACTGCTTTATATGATCTTGGAGCCGGTGTTAGTGTTATGCCTCTCTCTTTATATCATAGACTTGAATTGAATAAGTTGACACCTACTGAAATATCTTTGCAAATGGCCGATAAATCAACTGCTATACCTGTTGGTATTTGTGATGATGTGCCTGTTGTGGTTGCAAATGTCACTATCTTAACTGACTTTATTATTCTTGATATTCCCGAGGACGATAGTATGTCGATTATCCTTGGTAGACCCTTTTTGAATACTGCAGGGGCTGTTATTGATTGCAACAAAGGCAATGTCACTTTTCATGTTAATGGTAATGAGCATACGGTACACTTTCCAAGGAAACAACCTCAAGTTCATAGCATCAATTCTATTGGAAAAATTCCAACTATCATTTCCTCTTCCTACTATCAAGAAAAAAAATATGATATTCTTATTATCAGGGATGTTCATATCTCCATTGAGGTAACCTAGTGTTATTCGAAATTTCTCCGGTTCCATGCTATTCGGAATGAGTTTGTTAACAAGACTTGATCACCCTTGTTAGTGGATTCCTTTTGATGATCATGAGATGGATGAAACTAGAAGGCACAACCTTCTGTACCCTCTTTTTTTACTTTCTGTTATTTAGAATAAATAAAGCAAGAATAGTATTATCTGTCTGCTTTCTGAATTATCCATGCAATAAAAAATATCCCAAAAATAAAAGTGCTCCAAATGCCCTGCAAATTTAGTATGATTTTTTATGGAATATTTGAGGATTTTAGGCGCTGAGAACACATCGGGGGCAAGCACCTGGCCATGAGGGTCCAGGGCGCGCCAACTCTTACTGGGCGAGCCCATGCCTCATGGGCCCACGGTGCCCCCCTCCACTTATTCATGCACCCACATACTCCATCTTCCTACCAAAAAAATCCCCATCCAGCTCAAGCACGAGTTCTAGCTCATTTTGCTGCGATTTTCGATCTCCTTGCTCAAGACTCCATTCACAAAACTGCTTTGGGAGATTGTTCTTTGGTATGTGACTCCTCCAATGGTCCAATTAGTTTTTGTTCTAGTGCTTTATTCATTGCAAATTTTTGCTGCCTACGTGACCCTGTTCTTGAGCTTGCATGTCAAATTTATGAGGTCCCAAGTAATCTAATGCATGATATAGGCTCTAGGCACTTAAGGGAGTAGTTGCTATCAGTTTTATTGAGTTAGATGCACTTTTATTTTGAAGTTACTAAAAATTTCAGAAATTAGCCAACGTTCCAAGGATAAACAAGCTAAGGAGAAAGAAAAGGCCAAGTATAATCTTCCTCGCGTAGAGGAAGTAAGGCCGTGTGAGTGGCCTTGTGATAATTTCTTGAGAGCAACCGGGATTTATGCAGGCCTCACCGACTTCCTCCACGGCCGTATCGAACAGTATCTCTTACTCACCAATACTTTTGTGCAAAACATTTACTATTATCCTTAGAATTCACCTCCTTCAGTCTCTTTTCATTTATATGATGAAGCTAAGGAAATGTCATTACGTAATTTTTAAGCGGTTTGTAGAATACCCTTTGGTGGCAGCCTAGATGAACCACATCGTAGAGATGTGGATGGTTTTATTGACACTATTACTGTAGGGAAATTGAGGAAGGTTTCTGATGCAAGAATAACTAGCATACATTTTTCTGTTTTACGCTACTTTGCTATATTTGCTAGTCGATGCTTAATTGGTCGTAAAATTGTGGAAACCTCAGTGTTCCTATTATTAGTCTGTTCCATGCCTTTTTTTTGGTGATAACACTTTTAGTATGTGTGTCGTTATTGCTAAACGATTAAGTCTAAACCGTACAAAGGGCCCCATCTTTGGAGGTATCTATGTTGCACGCCTTGCTAAACATTTTGAGATACCTATTAGGCATTATGAGAAAGAGGAGACACTGTTGCCTCTTACCTTTTTAGATTACAGGAGCATGGTAGCGCATGAGTTTATTGTTGACAATGATGATAAGATGCTTCTGTATAACCTGAGATTTAATAAGAAACACAATGAGATTATTACCCTGCCCACGCCTTCTTTGTTTGATTTAACTGCAGGCCATTACCTTGTCTTGTCGAAGGCTGTGTACGCGCATCGAGGCCAGACATCCGCTCCAGAGCCTGAGCTGGAACCACCACTGGACCCTTATCGTCCATCATCTTATTAGTGGGATCCGGAGGAGATCACTAGCCAGTGGTATCCTGATGACACTCCTCAGTACACCGGGGAGAGTAGCCGCTATCCATGGCCGTAGACCAACTTAGGCCAAAAGCCTAAGCTTGGGGGAGTATGTATTTCTCACCGACATTACATTCATGTTCACACACTCATTCTAGTTGTCGGTGCTCATACTCTTTCATTGTATTATTCGTGCTAGTTTAATTTCTTTTTCTAGCTTTCTTCTTGTGTGTTTGATAAACCTTAAGAAAAACCAAAAAGAATTAGTTAGTTTAATTTCCATGCTTGTAGTAGTAATTAAAATGAAAACTCAAAAAGATTTCTCGTTCTTCTTTTACTTGATGGGAGCTTTCCCGTGTAAATATTTTTGTTTTTCTTTTCTTTTCTTTGGGGGTCGAGAGGAGAAGACCATAATGAAAATGTTTAGTAGCTCTCATATGCATGATTGTTGATTTAACTTAGAGCCCATATTACTTTGTCTTCTCCCTTGAATTGAATGCTTGCAGATTCTAGCTTAGTCCAATGCACGTGCACTATTATTATTATACACATCGTTCGGTCGTGCAAGTGAAAGGTAATAATGGCAATATATGATGGACTGATTGAGAAGAGAAAAGCTGGTATGAACTCGACCTCTTTTGTTTTTGTAAATATGATGAGTTCATCGTTCCTGATTCAGCCTATTATGAATAAACATGTTTGCAATGACAATTAGAGATTATAGTAGCTTATGCCATGCTTAATCAGCAAGGAGCTTATAATGGTTTACCTTGCGTGCCAACATGCTATTAAAATGGTTGTGATGTGGTATGATAGGGTGGTATCCTCCTTTGAATGATTCGAGTGACTTGACTTGGCACATGTTCACGCATGTAGTTGAAAACAAAATCAACATAGCCTTCGCGATATTTATGTTCATGGTGGATTATATCCTACTCATGCTTGCTCTCGGTGTTGATTAATTTTAATGCATGTTCATGACTGTTGTCGCTCTCTCAGTTGGTCGCTTCCCAGTCTCTTGCTAGCCTTCACCTGTACTAAGTGGGAATACTGCTTGTACATCCAAACTCCATAAACCCCAATGTTATTCCATATGAGTCCACCATACCTTCCTATATGCGGTATTTACCTGTTGTTCCAAGTAAATTTGTATGTGCCAAACTCCAAACCTTCAAATGAAATTCTGTTTTGTATGCCCGAGAAGCTCATGTATCAACTAGGGTTGTCTGTATCTTCCATGCTAGGTGGGTTATTCTCAAGGGGAGTGGACTCCGCTCCTCATTCACGAGAAAATGGCTGGTAACCGGGATGCCCAGTCCCATGATCAAAAAGATCAAAGCAAATCGAAATAATTAAACAAAACTCCCCGGGGCTGTTGCTAGTTGGAGGCACTCATTGTTTCGAGCAAGCCATGGATTGATGCTTTTTGGTAGTGGGAGGCATAAACTTTACCATTCTGTTTGGGAACCGCCTATAATGTATGTAGCATGGAAGATATCGAGATCTCTTAGTTGTTGCGTTGACAGTGAAAGTATACCGCTCAAAATGTTATTCATCTCAATCTTAAAATCGAGCTCCGGCACCTCTACAAATCCCCGCTTCCCTCTGCGAAGGGCCTATCTATTTACTTTTATGTTGAGTCATCATCCTCTTATTAAAAAGCACCCGCTAGAGAGCACACTGTCATTTGCATACATTACTATTAGTTTATATTGGGTATGACTTGACTGGATCTCTTTTACCATGAATTACAATCTCTAGTCAGTCCTTGATCTTTAAAGGTGCTCTACATTTATGTTTTGCGGTCTCAGAAAGGGCTAGCGAGATACCATCTTGTTATATCATATTATGATTGTTTTGAGAAAGTGTTGTCATCCGAGATTTATTATTATTGCTCGCTAGTTGATTATGCCATTGATATGAGTAAACATGAGACCTAAGTGTTATTGTGAATATGGTTACTTCATAATCTTTGCTAAAAACTTGAATGCTGGCTTTACATATTTACAACAACAAGAGCAAATAGAGTTTGTAAAAGTTTTACTTTATCACTTTTAGTTTATCAACTGAATTGCTTGAGGACAAGCAAAGGTTTAAGCTTGGGGGAGTTGATACGTCTCCAACATATCTACTTTTCCAAACACTTTTGCCCTTGTTTTGGACTCTAACTTGCATGATTTGAATGAAACTAACCAGGACTAACACTGTTTTCAGCAGAACTGCCATGGCGTTATTTATTGTGCATAAAACAAAAGTTCTCGGATGACCTGAAAATACACAGAGATAACTTTTGGAAAATATAAAAAATACTGGTGAAAGAATCAAGGCGAGGGGGCCCACACCCTGTCCATGAGAGAGGGGGGCACCCCCTCCCCCTGGGCGCGCCCCCTGCCTCGTGGGGCCCCTGGAGCTCCACCGACCTCAACTCCAACTCTATATATTTGGTTTCGCGGAGAAAAAAATCAGAGGGAAAGTTTCATCGCATTTTACGATACGGAGCCGCCGCCAAGCCCTAACCTCTCTCGGGAGGGCTGATCTGGAGTCCATTCGGGGCTCCGAAGAGGGGGATTCGTCGCCGTCGTCATCATTAACCATCCTCCATCACCAATTTCATGATGCTCACTGCCGTGTGTGAGTAATTCCATCGTAGGCTTGCTGGACGGTGATGGGTTGGATGAGATTTACCATGTAATCAAGTTAGTTTTGGTAGGGTTTGATCCCTAGTATCCACTATGTTCTGAGATTGATGTTGCTATGACTTTGCTATGCTTAATGCTTGTTACTAGGGCCCGAGTGCCATGATTTCAGATCTGAACCTATTATGTTTTAATGAATATATGTGAGTTCTCGATCCTATCTTGCAAGTCTATAGTCACCTATTTTGTGTTGTGATCCAACAACCCTGAAGTGACAATAATTAGGATACTTCTCGGTGATGACCGTAGTTTGAGGAGTTCATGTATTCACTATGTGTTAATGCTTTGGTCCGGTACTCTATTAAAAGGAGGCCTTAATGTTCCTTAGTTTCCACTAGGACCCCGCTGCCACGGGAGGGTAGGACAAAATATGTCATGCAAGTTCTTTTCCATAAGCACGTATGACTATATTCGGAATACATGCCTACATTACATTGATGAGATGGAGCTAGTTCTGTGTCACCCTAGGTTATAACTATTACACGAGGAATCGCAACCGACATAATTATCCATCACTGATCCAATGCCTACGAGCTTTTTACATATTGTGCTTTTCTTATTTACTTTACCGTTGCTACTTTTACAATCATTACAAAACTGCTATCGTTACCTTCACCACTGTTACCATTACTATCATACTACTTTGCTACTAAAAACTTGCCTGCAGATACTAAGTTATCTAGGTGTGGTTGAATTCACAACTCAACTGCTAATACTTGAGAATGTTCTTTGGCTCCACTTATGTCGAATCAATAAATTTGGGTTGAATACTCTACCCTCGAAAACTGTTGCGATCCCCTATACTTGTGGGTTACCAGTCGTCAAGATTACAGATCGGGAGACCCACACCCGTTGGTGGCTCGGTAGCTTCCACACGGCCGAGCTCGCGGCCATGGAGTACGACCGCTGGTTAGTCTGCTACCACGTCGCGGCGGCTAGGCTCAATTTCCCCTTCGGCACACATCCGGTCCACCTCGTTCCGCCAGAACCAGGGGTGGTGAGCTCGGCTATGGCACGGGAGGACCGCGAGGCATGGGAGCGCCTCGAGGCCGAGGCCAGCAACGAGGGCTACATGCAAGAGCTCCACCGGCAGCATCCGGAGCTCGTGGAGGCGGAGTGAGCGATCTTTGCCGGCGCAGAGGGCGGCGAGGTTATCGCGCTCTCCTCCAATGACGAGCTCAAAGGCGGCGAGGATGGTGGCGCGGAGGGCGGCAAGGTTATCATGCTCTCCTCTGATGGCGAGGTCGAAGGCGGCGGTGACGGCGACGCGAAGGGCATCGAGGTGGGCTCTGAGGACGAGGAGATCGACATAGACGAGTGGAGGAGTGCCTTCCCCAACGACCCCGACGGCGGCACCGGCCCGGACCCGCCTCGCGGCACACCGTACATGACGAGGAAGGATTGGCTCGACCTCTACTTCGACCGAAAGTAGTTTACCTTAGTTTAAATTTATGTTCTATGTTCGGTTATGCAAAACTATCTATGTTTATGTTTGAATGCATGCTACTTTCAGTTCAACTTGCATTGAACTTGATAAATTGAAGCTTAAAACATTAAGTTTAGGGGATCGAGTAGAAAAGGCCAAAAATTGCTGGAATATATATATATATATATATGTGTGTGTGTGTGTGTGTGTGTGTGTGTGTGTGTGTGTGTGTGTGTGTATGATGGGTCTATTATGATAACACCCTTAAGAGCTTATTCGGCTAACACCAACCCCTTATTCTGCTAACACCCCGACCGAACCAAAACAAAAAAATAAACAGGTTAACCCGGCCACCCCCACTCCTCCCACTTGTCGTCGTACCCACCCACCACCGTACCACCTCTCTCCCTTCCCCACCACGACCGCAGCACCTCCTTCCCCCACCCTTGCAACCCACGTCGATCTCCTACGGCCCGTCCCACCCGCGATCTCCCTCCACTGCGGTCGACACCTCCCCAGCCACCTCTCGGCCGAGCTGGGCGGATCGAGCCACAGCGATCCCATGACGTCCCGGTCCGGCGCGGATCTAGGCCGTGGCGGTCCCCCGAGACTCCCCACCGGCGGAGCCAGAGGAGGCGGCCTCCCGCGACGACCCGCTGCCACCTCCAGCCGGCGCAGTCCGGGGCGACCACCATGCCAGCGACATGCTACACACCGAGATCACATCTGGCACCACCGTGTTGCCCGTTTCGACATCGTGGACCTGCAGTTTGGTCCTCGTGGGCGGGCTATCCGGCCACCTGTCCGGCGGCTCCACCGACGGTGCACCTCGGTCGCACATGTAGTTCACCCCCCGCCACCACTGCTACCTCTCCCCGCCCTCGGCGACCTTCTTATATGCCGCGATGGCCTGATCCACCCTCCCCCGCCCCGGCAACCTCCTGCTGTGTTCGCGACGGCCAGATCCGCCGCCCCGGAGACCTCTGCTGCGTTGCGGCGGTCGAATCCACACACACCGCCGCTGTCGTCCCGCTCCTCGCGGTTCCAGAGCCACCTCCGCGGCGCTCCACCGCTGAAACAACCTCTGCCGCACTCCTCCCGCCGACCTCCTCCCATGCTCTACCTGCTGCAGTTCCTTGGGCACGCGATGCGGGTCGGCACGCTTGGCCGTGCAGTTGATGGCTTGTGCAGTTGATGCTGCTCCACTGCTTTTTTAGCTCATAAGGTTCCCAGTGCAATGCATCTCATGCAGTTCTAGCTATGAGCTGGATTTGATGCTACCCCGACGCATTTCACATTTGGTGTGTTTTGTTTTCCTTCTTCCAGTTTTGCAGTGAACCTCCACGAGATACAACGGCACTTGCAGTGCATATCGTTGTCGCCTGCGGTTCACTACACTTGGCCTCGCAGCAGGGCAGCCTGCTCGTCCCTCACTGGAGCAACACGGTCATGGCGATGCAGTGCACTGCGATTGCGCGTGTAGTGCAATTTTTTTGAAAGTGCAATCAGTTTGTGTAAATAGAATATGTTTCATTACCCCTATGTATGAAATGCAATTTCTTTCGTGTGTTTGAAATAACCAGTCGACTATATCAACACCTGCGGTGCGTTTAGTTTTCGGATGTGGTTCACTTTTGAGAGTGATGTCGTTCACTTGTGCCCAAAAAATGAAAGTGCTAAAAATTTAGCGCAACAACAGATAGTAATGAGGTTCACTTCGATATATGTCATGGTTCACTTGCCTCCTCTCTACGGTCCACTCTTGTTCACAAAAAAATTGAAAAAAAAGACAACAAAAACTCGTCTGAGAAAAATTTACGTTTGAGAAAATAAATCATGTAGTTCGCCTGATCGTTTGATGCAGTGCGGTTTGACGACAGTGACACAAAATGAATGAAGTCCCCTTTTGACGACATTGCAGTGCATTTTGACCTTGTCTGCGATTCACTCTCAAAAAATAAGAATGGTGCACTCTTGTTATATAAAATAGTAAGAAAAAAATGACAAATGAATCATGCAGTCCGTTTGCCTCTCTGATGCAGTGCGGTATTCAGACTGAAGCAGTGCAGTTTTATGTCCGATGCAGTGCGCCTCGTTGATTTTGGTGTCGTGAAAAACAGTGTCCGCATTTCGGTAATTTGGAAACTGCTCTTAAACCATAATGAATTAGAGAGGGTGTTCTACATGCAAAAGTGGCGCCTCGTCGATATATTTCCAACGGCGTATCATTTGCATCATTCTGATAAATGGTTTTAACAAATTTACGAAAATACGTTCGATGTCACTCACCGGCAGCCGCACCGTTTTCAAAATTAATTTAAAACTGTGAGGAATCTGAAAACAAGTTCTACATATGAAAGTTGTGTCTTGTCCATAGCTTTCCAAGGACGTATTACACGCCTCGTTTCAACAAACGCTTCATAAACTAGAGTGAGAAAAGTACCGAAAATTGAAACAAATTCATAAAAACGTAATTCTGCGATTTAGTAAATTTGAAACTGCTCTTAATCCGTAACGAATTAGAAAAAAATAATAGATATGAAAAAGATGCACCACAACGATATCATTCCAGCGGCGTATCATTTGCTTTATTCCGATGACCGGTTTAGAAAAAATTGGGAAAATACGCTCGCTGCCACTCGTCGTTTGCCGCACCGTTTTTGAAACTGCTCTTAAACCGCGAGGAATCTCGAAAAGTGTTTAACATGGCAAAGTTGCACCTAATCCATAGCTTTCCAACGGTATATTATGCGCCTCATTCCGATCAACGGCTAAAAAACTAGAGAAAAAACAGTACCAAAAAAGCACTGTGTGCAGTTTTTTACGACCCGAAGTTCACTAGTGTGTATTGTAATGCCCTTGCTACAGAAAGTGCACTGCTCTCACGTTGAGCGTGCAGTGCGGAAGTGTATCAGAATAACTATTCTGCTAATATTAGCAGAATAGACCGGCTGTATATATATATATACATCTGGACTATTTTGTTTCGCGAAACAGAATATTATTCTGTTACCCTACTTGAACTAACGTTTTCAAGCGGTTGTACTAATGATTTTTGAGCGGTTGAACTGATGCTTTCAGTTCTGTTTCACAAATCGCCTTCCATAGTTCAATTTTTTTTGCTAATTTTTTGTTGGAACGGGGCGTGTAATATATCGTTGGAAAGCTCTTGACAACTATATTTTAAGTATATTGAACGTTTTTGCAAAATCATTATGGTTTAAGAGCAGTTTTGGAAAAGCCGTTTTTTTCAAAACCGAAAATGTGAATCGTATTTTGGACTCAATTTTCAAACGGTTTGTCGGAATTGAGCAAATAAGATGGCATTGGAAAGCAGGTGAAAATCTGCATCTTCCATAGATGTATTTTTTTTCTAATTTTATACAATTTAAAAGTAATTTAAAAAATGGTGACTGGGCAAAATGTATTTTCGTGATTTTTTGCAAACGGTTTGTCAGATTGATGCAAATGATACGGTGTTGGAAAGCTATGGAAAATGCGCAACTTTTTCGTCATGAAATGTTTTTCTAATTCCTTATGTTTTAAAAACGAATTCGAATGCGGTCAAATTTGATTTCGAACGTGATTTTTTTAAAACTTTTGTCGAAATGAGGCAAATAATATACCGTTGGAAAGATATCAAAAATATGAAACTTAGTCATGTTGAACATTTTCTCAAATTCGCAACCGTTGAAGAGTAATTTGGATTACGGTGAGACCCATCGTGTTGTTTTTCCGTCAGAAAAACAGAGTACTTGTAATGATCTACGTGTGCGTTTGTACTGATGTATTCTTCGGAGAGTAATTTTGAAAGGTTCCGAAAAAATAGTAATTGAACTCATGTTTGCATGGGTTTGTACTAAGCGTGTTTTCACTAACTAGACTTTGCTCTGTTTTTTCTGTATGGTTTACCTTGTAACTTTTCAACGGTTCACGGTATTATTGTCCCCGAACTTGCGTGGTTTATATCGTTGAACTGAAAGACAATTTTTTAAAGAAAATGTTTTGTGTGTGTTTTCTTAACTAATATTTTTTCAACGATGTTCTGGACTTCTCTCATTTTACGACTTGAACTTTTACCATTTGAATTTCCGTGGGGTTTCTTTTTTTTTTTGAGATTTTTTCTCAAACTTATCTAGGACGTGGTGTTGAACTTACAATTTTTTCAATGATGGACGGCTCACGCATGCAGCCTTGAACTGCTTGCCCGCTGCCACTTATGTCTATCAATCATGGAAAATCCTGACCATAAAATCACATTTTTCTCACGAAACCAAACTCTTGAACTTGCTACACAACAACCTTTGAACCTCCAACAAGAACATAATATATATCATACATCAATTTTTTATCATGTTCAATCATGCACCCAAAAACTTAAAACACAACAAAATATCAGTTGTTTGGCTCAAAACCTCCTGCATATTTTTTTGAGCTGGTGTTCTTTTTGTCATTGAACTGTTGTTGAACTAACCACACCGTTGCCAAGTCTGCACCTTCAAATACAGTACAATATTTTTACAAACACATAGTTCACTTCTAGACAAAAAAATCTTCTCCCATAGCTTTCCTTGCTACCTTTAACACAATCAATTGGACAGAAAAGCACACATGATTTTACATACAAAAATCACCCCCACGTCCACCAGCTGGACTGATCTTTTGCTTTTTTAGATACAAAAACCACCTCCACGTCCACCAGCTGGGCTGATGCTTTGCTTTCTTCTACTTCATGGTCATGCACAAGTTCATAAAACTATTGAGCAAAAGCTCTTCCCAAGAACTTGCTAGTTCTATTTTTGAACTATCCCAACCAGCGATGCTTCCCTCTAGGACAAAGAAGAGATAAAGAAAATGAAAAGCAAAAACAAAAACCAAAAAGAATGTAAGAACCTCAATAAATTTAGGATTCTCTAGAAGCAGCAACATCAACACTTGCATAGTGGGCAAACATAACATGCAAAGTCGCAAAAATAGAACTGAACTAATATACATATTTGTCAACAAACTTATGGTCTCTCGAGATCTGAACTGATTGTGTTACAAGCACACGCACAAATTCCAACGAGCTGATGTGAGTAATGTTAAGAAGATAATCAAGTCCATGTATATTAATTGGGAGAAGTTCAAAAAATAAACTTTTAAAAAGTTTGTACTGTTTTTGCTATAACAACTATAGTCATCTTTTTGCCAACCAAGTATATTACAGGGTTAAAATAAGATTTTTTTTTTGGAACTAAACTAAATTAATAAATTGTACTGAACACCTAAAGAGCGTGTTATTTTTCACATCTCCCCAACTACTCAATTAGCAGAACACATGTACGCATTTTAATAGCAGAAGAAAAGTGTGTGTGTGTGTGTGTGTGTGTGTGTGTGTGTGTGTGAGAGAGAGAGAGAGAGAGAGAGATTGTCGTGAGAGAGAGAGAGAGATTGTCGTGAGAGTGTTGTTGACACATGCAGAGGACTTCCATCAGCTCTCAACTTGGACGGCTGCCAGCAACCATTGTGGACTGGCCGATGGTGGTGTGGCCCAAGCAAAGGAGGTCGGTGGCTGTGCGATGCGTTGCCGGGACGACGTATAAGAATTAAACTGAACAGATTTTAGATATTGAACTGAACCGAAAGAAGAAACTAGACATCACACGTACTGTAGCTTTTGGTTTGAGCTTTGTTTGTTTAGATTTCTAAAGTCATGCAGCAGTTATACCTGAACTTGTGTGACACATTTTTTATTTAGTTGAAAGCATCTAATTTTTTCAGAATATGCTACATGAAGAGGAAGGGTGGAGGCATTGAGATGCATACCTAAAGCACACATGCATCAATCGCACGCATGTGCACATGTGGTCGGCGGCGGCGCTGCAACCTGTGGTGTGCTTGCTGCCTTGAATGTGCACCATAGCATTAGCCTGCAGCTGGAGGAGAACGCGACCTACAGCTAGAGGAGGACACTACTTGGAAGCTAGAGAGATGCGAGTGCGCGATCGTGGGTGACGACGGCCAGACCTCATCGTTGCGTCGGTGAACGGCCTTGGGTGTCAGCGCTGAATGAACTATGGTGCCGACAGTGAACGTCCTAGGAGCTGATGTGGCTCGAGTGTTCTGCGTAAGTATCCGTTAGGAAAAATATGAGCTGTGTATTATCAGCACAAACCACTTTTATAGCTATTCATCTCACTAACATTTACATAAACTACTAAGTAGCACACAAAAAAGGCTTGCATTTGTCAAGCACAAAAACTCACCTCTGCTGGACGCACATAGACTGCTGATGTATTTGAAACTTCCATGGATGTGCAGCAAAATAAGAAAAAAAATCCTTTGTCATACTAATAATTTGTTTAGATAAGAATTTGAAGCACATAAAACTGGCAAACGGTGGCCACCTAGGGATTTATACGAACAACCACCAGGAACAAATGCTACAAACAACTCATGAGATAATTTCCTGCATAGAGTGCTTCAGAGATAACTTACAGTTTAGTATGAATTATGTGCAAAATTATCTAGCACCAATACTATGATGAAATGGATCTTATGCTGTTGCAGGGCATTTTTCATCACAAGAACTATGTTTAGGTTGGTACTCACCACTAAGCCAACAATTGGGTTGCAGATCTACATGAATGAAGGCAGAGCATGTGAAAGTCCAAGAGTCTGCACAAATATGGCAAAGGTGAGATAGTCAGTGTGCAGTAATCTATAGTAGCATTTGTAGTATCAGCAACTCTAGTATAAATTCCATGAGTTTCTTGGTAGAAACAACTCCACCAGTAAGTTGTTACTAAATTTAATAATACTCTTTTTTGTTATCTAGCAACAGCAAATGTTTGATTTGAAGAGTGATGCATGGGACAACCAAAACTTTGATACAGACTAGGTGCAAGCACAAGAATATAGACTAAAATAAGAATTTAACTGAACTAAAATTAGAAATTGAACTGAACTATAATTAGGAGTTGAAGGAAATTAAAGTTTTTGCCTTGGAAAACTCAAAGTATTAGTATCACAAACCAATTTCTTGGACATGCCACTACAGGTTTTATCAACTTTTTTCAATGTGTATACTTAGGGCGTTCAGAAACCATTAGCTATCAGTTCAAGAGTTTGTCCATCAGCTAGTTTTTGTCCATGTCGTAGGTACGAGGTCACAACAGCAATTATTGATAAAATCTTTTTTTTTCATCCATCAGCTAGTTTTTGTCTATGTTGTAGCTACGAGGGAGAGAGCAGCAACATCACATCGTGAGAGAGGATGCATCATCAGTAGTTCAAGAGTTGGTACAGAGCACTTCTTAAATAAGATGGAACAGAGCAAGAGTAGTACTGATATAAGAGAGAAGATGGGAGGGAGTGCACAGGGGTGGCAAAGGTGGATGACCTGAGTGTTGCATCATTGAACGGCCTCGTGTTGAGGCGGTGAACGGCCTAAGATGGCAGAGGCGAGCTAGCAACAGTGGGGTTTGAGAGGTGTTGTGCGGCCGTTGGGTCCTGACGGCGGAAGCATCCGGGCGTGGGCACCGGAGCCAACCCATTTGCACGTGGCAGCATGTGCAATGACTATGGCGCATCGGCTCGTGCAGCCAGGGGATGAGGAGGCGCGTGTGGAGCTAGTGGCATTCGGTGGCAGGGAGGCGAGCAGGGGAGATGATGGGCAGCGACGCGTGCATGAGTCCAGGCGGGCGGCGGCACACCGATCCGAACTGCTACTTGCGACGAACTAGGCCACCCTAATGCCATGGGATTGGACTGAGGACGGTGCACCAGGGATAGTGAGCAGCTCGTCTGGCCGATGCCGACAAGCGGCACCACGGAGACGATGGTCTTCAAAGCATCTATGACTACAACTTGAAAGCACAAAACACATGTTTTTTGTCAGTTTTAATTTTATCTGAACTTATCAGTTTCCTGGCTTCGAACTTTCAGAATTGTATACAACAAACTTCTACAGGTTTTCTAATTCCCGATTTTTTTCCTTTGTGAATTCCTCGAGTTGTAACAATAAGCTTGTTTCTCTTTTGAACTCACAGATTCCATGTACTGAACTCAACCTGTTTGTGGCTATTTTTTCTCAGAGGACATTTTGTGATCTGAGACTACTTCCTCTCAGCCTTATACCATTTTGAACTGATGCCTTCAATTTTTTGACACAATATTTTTACTACACAAACAAAATTAACTGAAAGGGAGCTCCTTCACCTGGAAGATGTACTGAAAGTGCACGCTAAAGTGTCCTAAAGAACCAACAGCTGTTGAACTGAAATACACAAGAGAAGGAGCATTTACATCCAAGGTAACTCTATGTTATACAACAATAACTGAGCATATATGTCCATAAGTTGAAGGGTAACAGGCCTCAAGATGCCATTTCCTCTCATCCTTATACATCTTCCTTCCAATATTCATCTATTTTTGAGTTGCTGCCTTTTATTTTTTTTATGCATCCTACCAAAAGAAAATGGACCGAAATTTCAAAGAGGAACATAATTGAGTAGAGATAGTTATTCGGTTTTATGTCAAACTTTTTATTTAGAAGAAAATGACTATATCTTTGATGCAAACTTAGTTTGAGCAGAAAATGTTCATCTTTTGACAAATCGAAACCACTAGCTACAGTTTTTTTTGCTTCCAATCTTTGAACAGAGAAAAATTATGAGATTGTTTTTTGCTCCCAACCTCCTGCATATATATTCTCGATCTGATATTTTTCTGTCACTTGAACTGAGCAAAGAAAAGCAGCAATTAAGGCATTCTTAGCCAGACTAAGCACCCCCCAAATCCCACACAACAAAGCATGTTATATGTATTTTTTTCACGAACTGATGATTGTTCACGTACTGAACTGAGAGCACCTAGTTTGTCGCCGAAGCGAGTGCTAGCCTGCCAAGAAAATGGTTGTTGGGGTTCGACTCTCTGATTTCCTAGGCGGACGAGGCTTCATCTCTCACTTGCCCTCTCTGTTTGCTTTGCTGCCACCCGGCCAGAGCATTACAGTGCAGCCAAAGAATTCCCATAATATACATAAGCAAACCACAAGTGCTAACAGTTGATAACCCACAAGTGTAGGGGATCGCAACAGCTTTCGAGGGTAAAGTATTCAACCCAAATTTATTGATTTGACACAAGGGGAGCCAAAGAATATTCTTGAGTATTAGCAGTTGAGTTGTCAACTCAACCACACCTGGATAACTTAGTATCTGCAGCAAAGTATTTAGTAGCAAAAGTCGTATGATAATAAAGGTAACGGTAGCAAAAGTAAAGATAATTATTTTTGGGTTTTTGTAGTAGTAGTAACAGTAGCAACGGAAAGTAAATAAGCGAAGAACAATATGTGAAAAGCTCGTAGGCAATGGATCAGTGATGGATAATTATGCCGGATGCGATTCCTCATGTAATAGCTATAACATAGGGTGACACAGAACTAGCTCCAATTCATCAATGTAATGTAGGCATGTATTCCGTAAATAGTCATACGTGCTTATGGAAAAGAACTTGCATGACATATTTTGTCCTACCCTCCCGTGGCAGCGGGGTCCTAGCGGAAACTAAGGGGTATTAAGGCCTCCTTTTAATAGAGAACCGAAACAAAGCATTAGCACATAGTGAATACATGAACTCCTCAAACTACGGTCATCACCGAGAAGTATCCCGATTATTGTCACTTCGGGGTTGTCGGATCATAACACATAATAGGTGACTATAGACTTGCAAGTTAGGATAAGGAACACACATATATTCATGAAAACATAATAGGTTCAGATCTGAAATCATGGCACTCGAGCCCTAGTGACAAGCATTAAGCATAGCAAAGTCATAGCAACATCAATCTCAGAACATAGTGGATACTAGGGATCAAACCCTAACAAAACTAACTTGATTACATGGTAAATCTCATCCAACCCATCACCGTCCAGCAAGCCTACGATGGAATTACTCACGCACGGCGGTGAGCATCATGAAATTGCTGATGGAGGATGGTTGATGATGACGACGGTGACGAATCCCCTCTCCGGAGCCCCGAACAGACTCCAAATCAGCCCTCCCAAGAGAGATTAGGGCTTGGCGGCGGCTCCGTGTTGTAAAACGCGATGAAACTTTCTCTCTGATTTTTTCTCCCCGAACGTGAATATATGGAGTTGGAGTGGAGGTCGGTGGAGGTCCAGGGGGCCCACGAGATAGGGGGCGCGCCCTACAGGGGGGCGCCCCCTTGTCTCGTGGATAGGCCATGGGCCCCATGGTGTATTTCTTTCACCCAGAAATCCTTATTAATTCCAAAAAGTGCCTCCGTGGATTTTCAGGACATTCCGAGAACTTTTCTTTTCTACACATAAAACAACATCATGGCAGTTCTGCTCAAAACAGCGTCAGTCCGGGTTAGTTTCATTCAAATCATGCAAGTTAGAGTCCAAAACAAGGGCAAAAGTGTTTGGAAAAGTAGATACGTTGGAGACGTATCAACTCCCCCAAGCTAAAACATTTGCTTGTCCTCAAGCAATTCAGTTGATAAACTGAAAGTGATAAAGAAAAACTTTTACAAACTCTATTTGCTCTTGTTGTTGTAAACATGAAAAGCCAGCATTCAGGTTTTAGCAAATATTATGAACAAACCATACTCACAATAACACCTAGGTCTCACAATTACTCATATCAATAGCATAATCAGCTAGCGATCCATAATAATAAAACTCGGATGACAACACTTCCTCAAAATAATCATAACATGATATAACAAAATGGTATCTCGCTAGCCCTTTCTGAGACCGCAAAACATAAATGCAGAGAACCTTTAAAGATCAAGGACTGACTAAACATTGTAATTCATGGTAAAAGAGATCCAGTCAAGTCATACCCAATATAAACCAATAGTCATGAATGCAAATGACAGTGTGCTCTCCAGCGGGTGCTTTTTAATAAGAAGGGTGACGACTCAACATAAAAGTAAATAGATAGGCCCTTCACAGAGGGAAGCAGGGATTTGTAGAGGTGCTAGAGCTCGATTTTAAAATAGAGATTGAATAACATTTTGAGCGGCATACTTTCACTGTCAACGCAACAACTATGAGATGGATTTATCTTCCATACTACATGCATTATAGGCAGTTCCCAAACAGAATGGTAAAGGTTTATACTCCCCCAACCACCAACAAGCATCAATCCATGGCTTGCTCGAAACAACGAGTGCCTCCAACTAACAACAGCCACAGGGAGTTTTGTTTAATTATTTTGATTTGCTTTGATCTTTTTGGATCATGGGACTGGGCATCCCGGTTACCGGCCCTTTCTCATGAATGAGGAGCGGAGTCCACTCCTCGTGAGAATAACCCACCTAGCATGGAAGATTAGGCAGCCCTAGTTGTAACATGAGCTACTCGAGCATACAAAACAGAATTTCGTTTGAAGGTTTGGAGTTTGGCACATACAAATTTACTTGGAACGGCAGGTAAATACCGCATATAGGAAGGTATAGTGGACTCATATGGAACAACTTTGGGGTTTAAGGAGTTTGGATGCACAAGCAGTATTCCCGCTTAGTACAGGTGAAGGCTAGCAAAAGACTGGGAAGCGACCAACTGAGAGAGCGACAACAGTCATAAACATGCATTAAAATTAATTCACACCGAATACAAGCATGAGTAGGATATAATCCACCATGAACATAAATATCATGAAGGCTATGTTGATTTGATTCAACTACATGCGTGAACATGTGCCAAGTTGAGTCACTCAATTCATTCAAAGAAGGATACCATCCCATCATACCACATCATAATCATTCTAATAGCATGTTGGCACGCAAGGTAAACCATTATAACTCATAGCTAATCAAGCATGGCACAAGCAACTATAATCTCTAAATGTCATTGCAAATATGTTTACCTCATAACAGGCTGACTCAGAAACGATGAACTCATCATATTTACAAAAACAAGAGAGGTCGAGTTCATGCCAGCTTTTCTCATCCCAATAAGTCCATCATATGTCGTCATTATTGCCTTTCACTTGCACGACCAAACGATGTGTATAATAATAAGAGTGCACGTGCATTGGACTAAGCTGGAATCTGCAAGCATTCAACTCAAAAGAGAAGACAAGATAATATGGGCTCTAAATTAAATAAACAATCATGCATATAAGAGCCACTAAGCATTTTCAATATAGTCTTCTTGACCCCCAAAGGAAAGAAAAGAAAATAAAACTATTTACACGGGAAAGCTCCCAACAAGTAAGAAGAAGAACTAGAAATCTTTTTGGGTTTTCATTTTAATTTCTACTACATGCATGGAAATTAAACTAACTAATTTTTTGGTTTTTATTAAGGTTTTTCAAACACACAAGGAGAAAACTAGAAAAAGAAATTTAAACTAGCATGGATAATACAATGAAAGAGTATGAGCACCGACGACTAGTGTGTGAACATGAATGTAAAGTCGGTGAGAAATACGTACTCCCCCAAGCTTAGGCTTTTGGCCTAAGTTGGTTCAATACCAATTACCACCGCTACTCTCCCCGGTGTATTGGGAGGTGTAATCAGGATACCACTGGCTGATCATCTCCGGATCCCACTGGACAGATGATGCACGATAAGGGTCCAGTTCAGGTTCCGGCTCAGGTTCTGGAGTAAAAGCTTGGGCTCGATGGTTGTTCACCGCTTCCGGTGTGACAAGAGAATTTTCTGCAAGCAAATCAAACAACAGAGGCGCAGGCAAAATAATAATCTCAAAGTGTTTCTTATTAAATCTAAGTTTATACAAGAGCATCTTCTCTTCGTTGTCCACAATAAACTTGTGTGCTACCATGCTCTTGTAATCTAAAATCTGAGGAGGCAATTTTATCTCCTCCTTCTCATGGTGCCTAATGGGTATCTGAAAATGTCTAGCAAGACGTGCAACATAGATACCTCCAAATATGGGGCCTTTTGTACGATTCAGGGTTAGCCGTTTAGCAATGACGGCACCCATACTAAAAGTATTGTCTCCAAGCAAGGCATGTTGAAGAATGATAATATCAGGAACACTCAAGTTTCCACTATTTCCACGACCAATCAAGCATCTACTAGCAAATATGGCAAAGTAGCGTAAAACAGGACAGTGTATGCTAGAGACTTTTGCCTCGGAACCCTTCTTTGGCTCCTCTACAACGATAGTTTTAACAAAGCCATCCACATCTTCACGATGGGGTTCCTCTAATTCTCCCTCATAAGGTATCCTACATACCGTACAAAAATCACGTAAAGACATTTCTTTGAATTCATCATATAAATGAAATGATACTGCAGGCGGTGACTTCTTAGGATAATAATAAAAGTTTGGCACGAAAGTATTGGTGAGTAAGAGATACTGATCGATTCGGCTCTTGATGAAACTAGTGAGGCCTGCCTCGATCAAAGAATAAAAATCTTCATGAATTCCAGCTTCTTTCAAGAAATCCCCACATGGCTATTCACACAACCGTACTTCCGCTAAGCGAGGAAGATTATACTTGGCTTTTTCCTTCTCGTTGGCTTGTTTTTCCTGAGAGCTTTGGCTAGAAGATCCCTTCAAAAACCTCCTTAACATTTTCTGAAAATTTCTGAAATTTTAGTAACTTCAAAATAAAAATGAATAAAACTAAACAAGATTGATAGCAACTACTCCTACAAGTGCCTAGAGCCTATATCATGCATTAGAATTGCTTGGGACCTCATAAATTTAACATGCAAGCTCAAGAACATGGTCACCTATGCAGCAAAAAAATGCAATGAATAAAGCACTAGAACAAAAACTAATTGGACCAATGGAGGAGTCACATACCAAGCAACAATCTCCCAAAGTAGTTTTGTGAATGGAGCTTTGAGCAAGGAGATCGAAAATCATAGCAAAATGAGCTAGAACTCGTGCTTGAGCTGGATGGGGATTTTTTTGGGTAGAAGATGAAGTGTGTGGGTGCTGGCATAAGTGGAGGGGGGCCACCAGGGGCTCACGAGACAGGGGGCGCGCCCTATAGGGGGGCGCCCTCCACTCTTGTGGCCTGGTGCTTGCCCCTCCTGCAGTGATTTTAGTGCCTAAAATCCTCAAATATTCCAAAAAAAATCATACTAAATTTGCAGGGCGTTTGGTGCACTTTTATTTTCGGACTATTTTTTTTAATGCAAGGATAATTCAGAAAACAGACATATAATACTATTTTTGCTTTATTTATTCTAAAAACAGAAAGTAAAAAGAAGGTACAGAAGGCTGTGCCTTCTAGTTTCATCCATCTCGTGATCATCAAAATGAATCCACTAACAAGGCTGATCAAGTCTTGTTAACAAACTCATTCCGAATAACACGGAACCGGAGAAATTTCGAATAACACTAAGTTACCTCAACGGGGATATGAAAATCCCCAACAGTAAGAATATCATACTTTTTCTTGACAGTATGGAGAGGAAATTCAAAACCTCCAATAATGATAGTTGGAATTTTTCCAATAGAATTGATGCTATGAACTTGAGATTGTTTCCTCGGAAAGTGTACCGTATGCTCATTACCATTAACATGAAAAGTGACATTGCCTTTGTTGCAATCAATAATAGCCCCTGCGGTATTAAGAAAAGGTCTACCAAGGATAATATACATACTATCGTCCTCGGGAATATCAAGAATAACAAAGTCCGTTAAGATAGTGACATTTGCAACTACAACAGGCACATCCTCACAAATACCGACAGGTATAGCAGTTTATCAGCCATTAGCAAACATATTTTAGTAGGTGTCGACTTATTCAATTCAAGTCTAAGATATAAAGAGAGAGGCATAACACTCACCGGCTCCAAGATCACACAAAGCAGTTCTAACATAATTTCTTTTAATAGAGCATGGTATAGTTGGTACACCCGGATCTCCAAGTTTCTTTGGTATTCCACCCTTAAAACTGTAATTAGCAAGCATGGTGGAAATTTCAGCTTCCGGTATCTTTCTTTTATTTTTAATGATATCCTTCATATGCTTAGCATAAGGATTTACTTTCAGCATATCAGTTAAGCGCATACATAAGAAGATAGGTCTAATCATTTCAGCAAAGCGCTCAAAATCCTCATCATCCTTTATCTTGGATGGTTTAGGAGGAAAGGGCATGGGTTTATGAACCCATGGTTCTCTTTCTCTACCATGCTTCCTAGCAACAAAATCTTTCTTATCATAACGTTGATTCTTTGATTGTGGGTTATCAAGATCAATAGCAGGTTCAATCTCTACATCATTGTTTTTGCTAGGTTGAGCATCAACATGAACATTATCATTAACATTATCACTAGGTTCATGTTCATCACCTGATTGTGTTTCAACATTAGAGAGAGAAATATCATTGGGATTCTCAGGTGTGTCTACAGTAGGTCCACTAGAAGCATGCAAAGTTCTATCGTTTTTCTTCTTCTTCTTTTTAGAAGAACTAGGTGCCTCTAAATTATTTCTCTGAGAATCTTTCTCGATTCTCTTAGGGTGGCCTTCAGGATACAAAGGTTCCTGAGTCATTCTACCAGTTCTAGTAGCCACTCTAATAGCAAAGTCATTTTTATTATTTAATTAATCAAACAAATCATTTGAGCTTTGAGTACTTGCTCAGCTTGAGTAGCAACCATAGAAGCATATTTGCTAACAAGTTTGAGTTCATCTTTAACTCTAGCTATATTATTGCATTCACGTCCTATCTCGAAAGAATTATTCTTTAACTCTCTACCAACATAAGCATTAAAAATTTCTTGTCTAGCCATAAAGTCATCAAATTCATCTAAGCATGGGCTATGAAATTTAGTAGAGGGGAATTCAACTTTATCATATCTATAGAGAGAATTTACCTTTACTGCCTGTGTCGGGTTATCAAGACAATGTGGTTCTTCAAAATGCGGTATATTAAGACCATGTATTTCTTCAATAGGAGGTAAATTCTTAACAAATTCAGCTTTAATACCTTTTTCTTTCATTGATTTCTTTGCCTCTTGCATATCTTCAAGACTGAGAAATAAAACACCTCTCTTCTTCGGAGTGGGTTTAGGAATAGGCTCAGAGTTGGCTTAATTGGTTCAGAATTACTTGAGAATTGGCTCAGGAAGAGTCCAATTATTTTCATTAGTCAACATATTATTCAATAGTATTTCAACTTCGTCGACTGTTCTTTCCCTGAAAACACAACCAGCACAACTATCCAACTAGTCCTTGGAAGCATCGGTTAGTCCATTATAAAAGATATCAAGTATTTCATTTTTCTTGAGATGATGATCAGGCAAAGCATTAAGTAATCGGAGAAGCCTCCCCCAAGCTTGTGGGAGACTCTCTTCTTTTATTTGCACAAAATTATATATTTCCATAGGCAGCTTGTTTCTTATGAGCAGGAAATATTTAGCGAGAAGTAATAAATCATATCCTGGGGACTACGCACACAACCAGGAGCAAGAGAATTATACCAAGTCTTAGCATCACCCTTTAATGAGAATGGAAATATCTAAAGGATATAATAATAGCGATACTTCTCATCATTAGTAAACAGGGTGGCTATATCATTCAACTTGGTAAGATGTGCCACAATAGTTTCAGATTCAAGGCCATGAAAAGGATCAGATTCTACCAAAGTAATAATCTCATGATCAACAGAGAATTCATAATCCTTATCACTAACACATATAGGTGAAGTAGCAAAAGCAGGGTCAGGTTTTATTCTAGCATTAAGAGACAGCTGCTTCCATTTAGCTAATAATTTCTTTAGATCATATCTATCATTGCAAGCAAAGATTTCCCTAGCAGCTTCTTCATTCATAACATAACCCTTAGGAACAACAGGCAATACATAATCATTGGGAGAACCTTCATCATCACTATCATCAGTAATAGGATCTTTAGTAATATCATTCCCCCTAACTCTAGCGAGTTGTTCATCAAGAAATTCACCTAATGGCAAAGTAGTATCACACACAGAAGTAGTTTCATCATGCATAGCAGAAGTGGCATCATCAATAACATGCAACATATCAGTTAGCAGTAGCAGGTTTAGGTGTCGCAAGCCTACTAATAACAGAAGGAGAAACTAGTGCAGAGCTAGATGGCAGTTCCTTACCTCCCCTCGCAGTTGAGGGCAAAATAGTAGTTCGGTCGTCTTTCAAGTTCTTCATAGTGATAAACAGATATAAATCCCAAGTGACTCAGAGAATAGAGCTATGCTCCCCGGCAACGGTGCCAGAAATTAGTCTTGATAACCCACAAGTGTAGGGGATCGCAACAGCTTTCGAGGGTAAAGTATTCAACCCAAATTTATTGATTCGACACAAGGGGAGCCAAAGAATATTCTTGAGTATTAGCAGTTGAGTTGTCAATTCAACCACACCTGGATAACTTAGTATCTGCAGCAAAGTATTTAGTACCAAAAGTGGTATGATAATAAAGGTAACGGTAGCAAAAGTAAAGACAATTGTTTTTGGGTTTTTGTAGTAGTTGTAACAGTAGCAACCGAAAAGTAAATAAGCGAAGAACAATACGTGAAAAGCTCGTAGGCAATGGATCAGTGATGGATAATTATGCCGGATGCGATTCCTCATGTAATAGCTATAACATAGGGTGACACAGAACTTGCTCCAATTCATCAATGTAATGTAGGCATGTATTCCGTAAATAGTCATATGTGCTTATGGAAAAGAACTTGCATGACATCTTTTGTCCTACCCTCCCGTGGCAGCGGGGTCCTAGCGGAAACTAAGGGATATTAAGGCCTCCTTTTAATAGAGAACCGGAACAAAGCATTAGAACACAGTAAATACATGAACTCCTCAAACCAAGGTCATCACCGAGAAGTATCCCGATTATTGTCACTTCGGGGTTGTGAGATCATAACACATAATAGGTGACTATAGACCTGCAAGATAGGATCAAGAACACACATATATTCATGAAAACATAATAGGTTCAGATCTAAAATCATGGCACTTGGGCCCTAGTGACAAGAATTAAGCATAGCAAAGTCATAGCAACATCAATCTCAGAACATAGTGGATACTCGGGATCAAACCCTAACAAAACTAACTTGATAAAATTGTAAATCTCATCCAACCCATCACCGTCCAGCAAGCCTACGATGGAATTACTCACCCACGATGGTGAGCATCATGAAATTAGTGATGGAGGATGGTTGATGATGACGACGGTGACGAATCCCCCTCTCCGGAGTCCCGAACGGACTCCAGATCAGCCCTCCCGAGAGAGATTAGGGCTTGGCAGCGGCTCCGTGTCGTAAAACGTGATGAAACTTTCTCTCCGATTTTTTTCTCCCCGAACGTGAATTTATGGAGTTGGAGTTGAGGTTGGTGGAGGTCCAGGGGGCCCACGAGATTGGGGGGCGCGCCCCCTGTCTCGTGGATAAGCCCTGGCCCCCCTGGTGTATTTCTTTTGCCCAGAAATTCTTATTAATTCCAAAAAGTGCCTCCGTGGATTTTCAGGACATTCCGAGAACTTTTCTTTTCTACACATAAAACAACATCATGGCAGTTCTGCTTTAACAAAGATCATCCGCTTAGTTTCATTCAAATCATGCAAGTTAGAGTCCAAAACAAGGGCAAAAGTGTTTGGAAAATTAGATACATTGGAGACGTATCAACAGTATGCATTTTTTAGGCTACCAGGACATCAGTGCAATCCAGATAGATTTAGACAAACTACCTACCGATGGTAAACCAAGTGCTAATAGTGAGAAAGAATTAAGGCACACACGAGCATCTGACCAGCTGCTAGTCAGTTATGGAATCTTCGTTAGTGCATTCTATTTTCGATGCTCCCACAAGCCAGGTCAATAGAGGTAGTTCTCTGAGTTATTATGCAAGGTGAATACTGAACCTTTAGAGGTCATTTTCTTGTGGAGGAAGTGGAAGAAGGATTAACTAATCTTGAACCATTCTTGTCACAACAAATATAGTAGAACTGAGATGATTTAACTAATTGAGCTAAGACAATTTTTAACTCGTGGAACTGAGACGATTATTTTATAACCCAAGTACAGAAACATTTTGTAGTTATTTTATTATGTTGAACCTGTTTTTTCCAACTTCTCTCGGGGCCATCTCTGAACCTCCATTTTTTGTTATTTTTTTGAACACACACACACTGTACCATTTTTGTGGTTCTTAATGAGCTGATGATAGAAGATATGTTGAACTGGAATTTGGGCTCCGGATATTTTTGGATCTTTTATGAACCTTTTTTGTTATCTTCTTATGAACACCAAACCATAGTTACAATAAACAGATGTACCACACAATAGTGTGCATTTGTACTGTCCATAACAAGGAATTAACAAAAACCAACTCATTTTATGAAGAAAATAATTTTTGAACTTGGTTTGAGCTTCATTCATATCTGAAATTGGACTTATGATTGGAAAGTAGATGAACTGAACAATATATAAAGATGCACTGAAATTTTTTAGCAAACCTGGACCTTCAGCTAGCCAACAACGAACTGTACATCGAGTGCGGTGTTGGTGCAGATGGCGGTTGGGAGCTTCGCGAGGAGGCTACCTCTTGGCCCTCATGGCCGAGGGTTAGAGAAGACAATATCAATCCCCGTGGTGCCCTGGGAGCTCGCCCAGTGGAGGAACATGAGCATCCACATCCAAGTGGCCGTAGAGCTTTAACTCCCCTTTACCAGGAGATGGCGAGCATGAAGCCTATGCCTCGTTTTCTTCTCGCTGTTTATAAGAAAAGATGCGAGAGGAGGACAAAGGCCATGGAATGTTGTTGACTCCTCCACCATTGTCGCATCCCTGTATCCTCCTTGCACGGGCAACCATTGGGGAGTGAGCGTTGCTGCCGCTTGAACCACTAGGAGGAATCAAAGTGAGATTCTAACGCATCAATGCACACATGTAGTACTACACAACAATATGCATCTGTACTATACATAACAACAAATTAGCCAAAAAAAACAATTTTATGAGCACGACCTGACAAGAACAGACATGAACTGACACATACACACGAACTGATTACAAATTTGCATAGGATTTAAGTGTAATTTGTGGGAGATGAGGGGCTAACCTGTGGATCCCATTGGCGAACTGACAAACTATCGAACTGACTGACTGTTATGCTCCACATGAACTGACGTGTTCCTGCAGCAGTGTACTGGATGGGTCATGGACGGCGCGAGGATGGGGGCACCAATGGCGATGGAGTGCGAACTCGGCGCGGTGGGAGGGACGGCGGTGCGTGAGCTTGGCTCCATGGGAGGGACGACCACGTTCTAGGGCCAGTGGGAGCAGCACGAGAGAGGAGATGGGGTTCAGGGGCGGCGCATCGCTGGAGATGGGAGGCAGGGCCATGGCACGTCGCCAAAGGTGGGAGGCAGGGTCGTGGCGCCTTGTCGGAGGTGGAAGCTGGGGGGCGTGGCCTGGCTCTAGAGGTGGGAGAAGGGGGCGTGGTGGGTTGCCGGAGGTGGAGGCCAGGGAGCGCGGTGGGTCGCAGGAGGTGGGAGGCGGGGGGCGCGGCGGGTCGCCGTAGGTGGGAGGCGGAGGGCATGGCGGGTCGCCGGAGGTGGGAGGGGGAGAGCATGGCGGGTCGGGGCCGATGACGTGTACCGTGTATCGAGGGAGAGAGGTGGGGGTTGTGGGTGTGTGGTCGGTTTGCTTATTTTCTCTTTCTCTCAATTCAGAAAATAGTCCAGTCCTATATATATAGACACACACACTAAGGGTTTTAGTCCTTTAACTTTTAAAGGATAGGCCAGTGATGGCCTTATGACTTGTTTACTTCAGTTCTTCAGAATGTGATACTCTATATGTGCAACTATTTGCCATGAAATTCAATTTCATCAATAACAGTTTCAACAATACCATTATGAATTACAATATTTGGTTGCTGTTAAGGATATTGCAGTTAACATGCCTTTTCGTTTTTTAACTAGTGTAATTTAGACCTGCACAATACCAGTCTGAATGACTATTTGCTTGATTTTAAATGTTATGCCTGATGCAGTTAACACACCTTTCCACTTCTTGTTTTGCTTAACTAGCGTGCTTAAGCCTGCACACTGAAGCTATCATTTGTAGATTATGTTGTTTACCATGGAATTAATCGTTGAATCGGACATTTCACTGAATATATCTGTAACCCATTTATCAGTAGGTTAACTAGGGCCATATTTAATATATCTGAGGCTACATAGCAACATACATTGTACTGAATGACCAAATATGCAATCCCAGGATACATAGCAACAAGGAAGAGTGTTACCTTAATGTTCTGATGATTTCTAGATATACATGTAATAAAATCTTATATAATGGGATGGAGGGAGTGTTGTACTACATCATTTTCAATTGTTGTTTAGCTTCTAATATTAACTTGGTGCTTTTAGGTACATATATCATTGCCAAAGTTCCACACTTCGACCCTTTCTGGGGCAATGAGATATTCATGAACCAGCATCAAGTGAGGAAACTAATAAAGATTGTTATTAAAATGGGTCCAAAGACGTCAATCGAACTATTTGTTTACACTTTATGAAACACAATAGTGAACTGCAGGGTGGTAAGTAAGAACCCTGTAGCCTTCTTTTTACTGCCTGTAATGAGTTGTGTTAGATGACAATGTCTGAATCTTTTTTCCTTTGTAGTGGATCTTGAAGCAGTTTACTCAAGATAACCTCTCAAACTACATGATTGGCGGCCGGCCATCACAAGGGGTTGGACTAGAGTCCTACATGCCTTCTGCATCCAGGAGAGCACAATAGGGCCATTCCACATCACCTTGTTCAGCAACTGGAATGTCTGTCGCCTCTTTCTTTACCATCTATAATACGACAACTATAGAACCCTGGTTCATCATTCTCTTATTTGGTGCTTATGTAATTCTTAAACATATGTCCCCGTGAATCGAATAATGCATTGGTTGTTTGAACCTGATGGATATGAATAAAGCTAAATCCTACTTTCCAGTTTAAATTAGGTACAATTTTAAATAGCAGCAATTAAATTAGGGGAAAATTAGGGTGTGCAGGTCATTATGGCGCACACGGTTAATAAAGCACAGTGTGTGCGATATACATCATAATCCGACACGGTTCACGGAGCGGAAACGTGTGTAACAATACACACAGTTGCCGTTTGCAAAGCGTGTGTGATGTCAGACAATATCGCATACGGTGCGGGAAAACTAAATGTGTGTAATTGTCTACCTATCGTACACGCTTTATAATCATGAACTGTTTGTGATGTGATAGGCATCATAGAACTCCCTGTTGGGGAACGTAGTAATTTCAAAAAATTTCCTACGCACACGCAAGATCATGGTGATTCATAGCAACGAGAGGAAGAGTGTTGTCTACGTACCCTCGTGAGACCGAAGCGAAGCGATCTGGCGTAGAGGAAGTAGTCGTACGTTCTCCTCGGGATCCAACCGATCCCAGCGCCGTTACTCCGGCGCCTCCGAGTTCTTGACACACGTACAGCTCGGTGATGCTCCTCGGGCTCCAATCCAGTAGAGCTTCGGGGAGGGAGAGTTCCGTCAGCACGACGGCGTGGTGACGATCTTGATGTTCTACCGACGCAGGGCTTCGCCTAAGCACCGCTATGATATGACCGAGGTGGATTATGGTGGAGGGGGGCACCGCACACGGCTAAGGAACGATCTCAAGGATCAACTTGTGTGTCCATGGGGTGCCCCCTGCCCCCGTATATAAAGGAGCAAGGGGGGGTGCGGCCGGCCCTAGGAGGAGGCGCGCCGGAGGAGTCCTACTCCCACCGGGAGTAGGACTCCCCTTCCTAGTTGGATTAGGACTTGGGGGGAGGGAAAGAGGGAAGGGCGCCCCCCTCTCCTGTCCTATACGGACTAGGGGAGGCGCGCGCCTGCCCTGGCCGGCCCTTCCTCTTCTCCCTCTTGGCCCACTAAGGCCCATTAACCCCGGGAGGTTCCGTAACCCCGGTGTTCCTAAAATCCGATTTCACCCGAACCATTCGAACTCAAACATAGGCTTCCAATATATCAATATTTATGTCTCGACCATTTCGAGACTCCTCGTCATGTCCGTGATCACATCCGGGACTCGAACTTCTTCGGTACATCAAAATACACAAACTCATAATATAACCGCCATCGAAACCTTAAGCGTGCGGACCCTACGGTTCGAGAACAATGTAGACATGACCGAGACACGTCTCGGTCAATAACCAATAGCGGGACCTGGATGCCCATATTGGTTCCTACATATTCTACGAAGATCTTTCTCGGTCGAGACCGCATAACAACATCGTTGTTCCCTTTGTCATCGATATGTTACTTGCCCGAGATTCGATCGTCGGTATCCAATACCTAGTTCAATCTCGTTACCGGCAAGTCTCTTTACTCGTTCCGTAATACATCATCTCGCAACTAACTCATTAGTTGCAATGCTTGCAAGGCTTAAGTGATGTGCATTACCGAGAGGGCCAGAGATACCTCTCCGACATTCGGAGTGACAAATCCTAATCTCGAAATACGCCAACCCAACAAGTACCTTTGGAG
Organism: Aegilops speltoides; assembly: GCA_021437245.1. NCBI lineage: Eukaryota > Viridiplantae > Streptophyta > Magnoliopsida > Poales > Poaceae > Aegilops > Aegilops speltoides. The sequence goes on from CM038145.1 coordinate 185,390,653, forward strand.
ACACACAGAGAGCACCTTTATAATCACCCGATTCGTTGTGACGTTTGGTAGCACACAAAGTGTTCCTCCGTAAACGGAGTTGCATAATCTCATAGTCATAGGAACATGTATAAGTCATGAAGAAAGCAATAGCAACATACTATACGATCGGGTGCTAAGCTAACGGAATGGGTCATGTCAATCGATCATTCAACTAATGATGTGATCCCGTTAATCAAATAACAACTCTTTGTTCATGGTTAGGAAACATAACCATCTTTGATTAACAAGCTAGTCAAGTAGAGGCATACTAGTGACACTCTGTTTGTCTATATATTCACACACGTATTATGTTTCCGGTTAATACAATTCTAGAATGAATAATAGACATTTATCATGAAATAAGGAAATAAATAATAACTTTATTATTGCCTCTAGGGCATATTTCCTTCAGTCTCCCACTTGCACTAGAGTCAATAATCTAGTTCACATCGCCATGTGATTGAACACCAATAATCATATCTGTATATGATTAACACCCATAGTTCACATCGTCATGTGACCAACACCCAAAGGGTTTACTAGAGTCAATAATCTAGTTCCCATCGCTATATGATTAACACCCAAAGAGTACAAAGGTATGATCATGTTTTGCTCGTTAGAGAAGTTTAGTCAACGGGTCTGTCACATTCAGAGCCGTATGTATTTTGCAAATATTCTATGTCTACAATGCTCTGCACGGAGCTACTCTAGCTAATTGCTCCCACTTTCAATATGTATCTAGATCGAGACTTAGAGTCATCCAGATCGGTGTCAAAACTTACATCGACGTAACCCTTTATGACGAACCTTTTGTCACTTCCATAATCGAGAAACATATCCTTATTCCACTAAGGATAATTTTGACCGCTGTCTAGTGATCTACTCCTAGATCACTTTGGTACCTCCCTGCTAAGCTTATAGCAAGGCACACATCAGGTCTGGTACACAGCATTGCATACATGATAGAGCCTATGGCTGAAGCATAGGGAACATCTTTCATTTTCTCTCTATCTTCTGCGTGGGTAGGGCATTGAGTCTTACTCAACTTCACACCTTGTAACACGCAAGAACCCTTTCTTTGCTTGATCCATTTTGAACTTCTTCAAAATTTTGTCAAGGTATGTGCTTTGTGAAAGTCAATTAAGCGTCTTGATCTATCTCTATAGATTTTGATGCCTAATATGTAAGCAGCTTCACCGAGGTCTTTCATTGAAAAACTCTTATTCAAGTATCCCTTTATGCTATCCAGAAATTCTATATCATTTCGATTAGTAATATGTCATCTACATATAATATCGAAAATGCTCTGAGCTCCCACTCACTTTCTTGTAAATACAGGCTTCTCCAAAAGTTTGTATGAACCCAAATGCTTTGATCACACTATCAAAGCATTTATTCCAACTCGAGATGCTTGCACCAGTCCATAAATGGATCATTGGAGCTTGCATACTTTGTTAGCTCCTTTGGATCGATAAAACCTTCGGTTGCATCATATACAACTCTTCTTCCGTAAATCCATTCAGAATGCAGTCTTTACATCCATTTGCCAAATTTCATAATCATAAAAAGCGGCAATTGCTAACATGATTCGGACAGACTTAAGCATCGCTACGGGTGAGAAGGTCTCATCGTAGTCAATCCCTTGAACTTGTCGAAAACCCTTTACGACAAGTCGAGCTTTGTAGACAGTAACATTACCGTCAGCGTCAGTCTTCTTCTTGAAGATCCTCTTGTTTTCTATTGCTTGCCGACCCTCGGGCAAGTCAACCAAAGTCCATACTTTGTTTTCATACATGGATCCCATCTCGATTTCATGGCCTCAAGCCATTTTATGGAATCTGGGCTCACCATCGCTTCTTCATAGTTCATAGGTTCATCATGATCTAGTAGCATGACTTCGAAACAGGATTATCGTACCACTCAGTGCGGATCTTACTCTGGTTGATCTACGAGGTTCTCAGTAACTTGATCTCAAGTTTCATGATCAACATCATCAACTTCCTCACTATTTGGTGTAGATGTCTCGAAACCGGTTTCTGCGACAAACTACTTTCAAGTAAGGGAGAAGGTACAATTACCTCATCAAGTTCTACTTTCCTCCCACTCACTTCTTTCGAGAGAAACTCCTTCTCTAGAAAGGATCCATTCTTAGCAACAAATGTCTTGCCTTCGATCTGTGATAGAAGGTGTACCCAACTGTCTCCTTTGGGTATCCTATGAAGACACATTTCTCCGATTTGGGTTCGAGCTTATCGGGTTGAAGCTTTTCACATAAGCATTGCATCCCCAAACTTTCGAAAGCGACAACTTTGGTTTCTTGCTAAACCATAGTTCATAAGGTGTCGTCTCAGCGGATTTTGACGGTGTTCTATTCAATGTGAATGCGGCCGTCTCAAGAGCATAACCCCAAAACGATAGCGGTAAATCTGTAAGAGACATCATAGATCGCACCATATCTAGTAAAGTGCGACATTCTGACGTTCGGACACACCATTACGTTGTGGTGTTCCGGTGGCGTGAGTTGCGAAACTATTCCGCATTGTTTCAAATGTAGACCAAACTCGTAACTCAAATATTCACCTCCACGATCAGATCGTAGAAACTTAATTTTCTTATTACGATGATTTTCAACTTTACTCTGAAATTCTTTGAACTTTTCAAATGTTTTAGACTTATGTTTCATTAAGTAGATATACCCATATCTGCTTAAATCATCTGTGAAGGTGAGAAAATAACGATATCCGCCACGAGCCTCAACATTCATCGGACCACATACATCTGTATGTATGATTTCCAACAAATCTGTTGCTCTCTCCATAGTGCCGGAGAACGGGGTTTTAGTCATCTTGCCCATGAGGCACGGTTCGCAAGTGCCAAGTGATTCATTATCAAGTGACTCCAAAAGTCCATCAGTGTGGAGTTTTCTTCATGCGCTTTATACCGATATGACCTAAACGGCAGTGCCACAAATAAGTTGCACTATCATTATCAACTCTGCATCTTTTGGTTTCAACATTATGAATATGTGTATCACTACTATCGAGATTCATCAAAAATAGACCACTCTTCAAGGGTGCATGACCATAAAAGATATTACTCATATAAATAGAACAACCATTATTCTCTGATTTAAATGAATAACCGTCTCGCATCAAACAAGATCCAGATATAATGTTCATGCTCAACGCAGGCACTAAATAACAATTATTTAGGTCTAAAACTAATCCCGAAGGTAGATGTAGAGGTAGCGTGCCGACCGCGATCACATCGACTTTGGAACCATTTCCCACGCGCATCGTCACCTCGTCCTTTGCGGTGTTTGCTTAATCCGTAGTCCCGTTTGAGTTGCAAATATTAGCAATGAACCAGATATCAAATACCCAGTGCTATCTGCGAGCTCTAGTAAGGTACACATCAATAACATGTATATCACATACACCTTTGTTCACCTTGCCATCCTTCTTATCCGCCAAATACTTGGGGCAGTTCCGCTTCGAAGACCAGTCGCTTGCGGTAGAAGCACTCGGGCCAGGTTTAGGTCCGACTTGGGCTTCTTCTCTGAGCAGAACTTGCTTGCTGTTCTTCTTGAAGTTCCTTCTTCCCTTTGCCTTTCTTCTTGAAACTAGTGGTCTTATTGACCATCAACACTTGATGCTCCTTCTTGATTTCTACCTCCGCATCCTTTAGCATTGCGAAGAGCTCGGTATAGTCTTTACTAACCCTTGCATATTATAGTTCATCACGAAGCCTTTGTAGCTTGGTGGCGGTGATTGAAGAATTACATCAATGACACAATCATCCGGAAGATTAACTCCCGGTTGAGTCAAGTGATTGTAATACCGGACATTCCGAGTATGTGCTCACCGACGAACTATTCTCCTCCATCTTGCAGCTATAGAACTTATTGGAGACTTCATATCTCTCAATCCGGGCATTACTTTGGAATATCAACTTCAACTCTGGAACATCTCATATGCTCCATGACGTTCAAAACGTTGTTGAAGTCCCGGTTCTAAGCCGTAAAGCATGGCACACTGAACTATAGAGTAGTCATCGGCTTTGCTCGCGGACGTTCTTAACGTCGTCGGTTACATCGGCGGAAGAGCTCTGCACCTAGCGGTGCATCCAGGCGTAACTCTTACGTGCAGCAATGAGGATAATCCTCGATCACGGATCAAATCCGCATCATTGCTACTAACATTTTTCAACACAATTTTCTCTAGGAACATATCAAAATAAACATATGAAAGCAACAACGCAAGCTATTGATCTTACAACATAATTTGCAAAATACTACCAGGACTAAGTTCATGATAAATTTAAGTTCAATTAATCATATTACTTAAGAACTCCCACTTAGACAGACATCTCTCTAGTCATCTAAGTGATCACGTGATCCAAATCAACTAAACCATAACCGATCATCACGTGAGATGGAGTAGTTTTCAATGGTGAACATCTTATGTTGATCATATCTACTATATGATTCACGCTCGACCTTTCGGTCTCCGTGTTCCGAGGCCATATCTGCACATGCTAGGCTCGTCAAGTATAACCTGAGTATTCTGCGTGTGCAAAACTGGCTTGCACCCGTTGTAGATGGACGTAGAGCTTATCACACCCGATCATCACGTGGTGTCTCGGCACGACGAACTTTGGCAACGGTGCATACTCAGGGAGAACACTACTTGATAATTTTAGTGAGAGATCATCTTAAAATGCTACCGTCAATCAAAGCAAGATAAGATGCATAAAGGATAAACATCACATGCAATCAATATAAGCGATATGATATGGCCATCATCATCTTGTGCTTGTGATCTCCATCTCCGAAGCACCGTCGTGATCACCATCGTCACCGGCGCGACACCTTGATCTCCATCGTAGCATCGTTGTCGTTTCGCCATCTATTGCTTCTCGACTATCGCTACCGCTTAGTGATAAAGTAAAGCAATTACAGAGCGTTGCATTTCATACAATAAGCGACAACCATATGGCTCTAGCCATTGCCGATAACCGGTTACAAAACATGATCATCTCATACAATAAAATATAGCATCACGTCTTGACCATATCACATCACAACATGCCTGCAAAAACAAGTTAGGCGTCCTCTACTTTGTTGTTGCAAATTTTACGTGGCTGCTACGGGCTTTAGCAAGAACCGTTCTTACCTACGCATCAAAACCACAACGATAGTTTGTCAAATAGACTCCGTTTTAACCTTCACAAGGACCGGGCGTAGCCACACTTGGTTCAACTAAAGTGAGAGAGCAGACACCCGCCAATCACCTTTAAGCAGCGAGTGCTCGTGGCGGTGAAACCAGTCTCGCGTAAGCGTCTGGCGTAATGTCGGTCCGGGCCGCTTCATCTCACAATACCGCTGGACCAAAGTATGACATCTGGTAGGTAGTATGACTTGTATCGCCCACAACTCACTTGTGTTCTACTCGTGCAAAACATCAAACCATAAAAACCTAGGCTCGGATGCCACTATTGGGGAGCGTAGTAATTTCAAAAATTTCCTACGCACACGCAAGATCATGGTGATGCATAGCAACGAGAGGGAAGAGTGTTGTCTCGTACCCTCGTGAGACCAAGCGGAAGCGATCACAACGTAGAGGAAGTAGTCGTCGTTCTCCTCGCGATCCAACCGATCCCAGCGCCGTTACTCCGGCGCCTCGAGTTCTTGACACACGCATAACTCGGTGGCGCTCCTCGGGCTCCAATCCAGTAGAGCTTGGGGAGGAGAGTTCCGTCGGCCTGACGGCGTGGTGACGATCTTGATGTTCTCTGGACGCAGGGCTTCGCCTAAGCACCGCTTCGATATGACCGAGGTGGATTATGGTGGAGGGGGCACCGCACAGCTAAGGAACGATCTCAAGGATCAACTTGTGTGTCCATGGGGTGCCCCCGCCTCGTATATAAAGGAGCAAGGGGTGCGGCCGGCCTTAGGAGGAGGCGGGAGGAGTCCTACTCCCACCGGAGTAGGACTCCCCCTTCCTAGTTGGATTAGGACTTGGGGAGGGAAGAGGGAAGGGCGCCGCCCCTCCTTGTCCTATTCGGACTAGGGGAGGGGCGCGCCTGACCTGGCCGGCCCTTCCTCTTCTCCCTCTTGGCCCACTAAGGCCCATTAACCCCGGGAGGTTCCGTAACCCCACGGTGTTCCTAAAATCGATTTCACCCGAACCATTCGAACTCCAAACATAGGCTTCCAATATATCAATCTTTATGTCTCGACCATTTGAGACTCCTCGTCATGTCTGTGATCACATCCGGGACTCGAACTTCTTGGTACATCAAAATACACAAACTCATAATATAACCGCCATCGAAACCTTAAGCGTGCGGACCCTACGGTTCGAGAACAATGTAGACATGACCGAGACACGTCTCGGTCAATAACCAATAGCGGGACCTGGATGCCCATATTGGTTCCTACATATTCTATGAAGATCTTTATCGGTCGGACCGCATAACAACATCGTTGTTCCCTTTGTCATCGGTATGTTACTTGCCCGAGATTCGATCGTCGGTATCCAATACCTAGTTCAATCTCGTTACGGCAAGTCTCTTTACTCGTTCCGTAATACATCATCTCGCAACTAACTCATTAGTTGCAATGCTTGCAAGGCTTAAGTGATGTGCATTACCGAGAGGGCCCAGAGATACCTCTCCGACATTCGGAGTGACAAATCCTAATCTCGAAATCGCCAACCCAACAAGTACCTTTGGAGACACCAGAGAGCACCTTTATAATCACCCGATTCGTTGTGACGTTTGGTAGCACACAAAGTGTTCCTCCGAAACGGAGTTGCATAATCTCATAGTCATAGGAACATGTATAAGTCATGAAGAAAGCAATAGCAACATGCTATACGATCGGGTGCTAAGCTAACGGAATGGGTCATGTCAATCAGATCATTCAACTAATGATGTGATCCCGTTAATCAAATAACAACTCTTTGTTCATGGTTAGGAAACATAACCATCTTTGATTAACAAGCTAGTCAAGTAGAGGCATACTAGTGACACTCTGTTTGTCTATATATTCACACATGTATTATGTTTCCGGTTAATACAATTCTAGCATGAATAATAGACATTTATCATGAAAAAAAGGAAATAAATAATAACTTTATTATTGCGTCTAGGGCATATTTCCTTCACTCCCGTGCCTGGAATCTGCCTGGAAAACTCCCGTGCCTGGAATCTGCCTGGATTTAGGTGCTACGTATTGAGCTTGCGTTGGTTTTCCTTGAAGAGGAAAGGGTGATGCAGCAAAGTAGCCTAAGTATTTCCCTCAGTTTTTGAGAACCAAGGTATCAATCTAGTAGGAGGCTCCTCAAAAGTCCCACGCACCTACACAAAGAAACAAGAACCTCGCAACCAATGCAATAAAGGGATTGTCAATCCCTTCACGGCCACTTGCGAAAGTGAGATCTGATAGAGATAATATGATAAGATAAATATTTTTGGTATTTTTATGATATAGATTGGAAAAGTAAAGATGCAAATAAAAGTAGATTGAAAGCTTATATGATAAAAGATAGACCCGGGGGCCATAGGTTTCACTAGTGGCTTCTCTCAAGATAGCATAAGTATTACGGTGGGTGAACAAATTACTGTCGAGCAATTGATAGAAAAGCGCATAGTTATGAGATTATCTAGGAATGATCATGTATATAGGCATCACGTCCGTGACAAGTAGACCGACTCCTGCCTGCATCTACTACTATTACTCCACACATCGACCGCTATCCAACATGCATCTAGAGTATTAAGTTCATAAAGAACAGAGTAATGCATTAAGAAAGATGACATGATGTAGAGGGATAAACTCATGCAATATGCTATAAACCCCATCTTTTTATCCTCGATGGAAACAATACAATCGTGCCTTGCTACCCCTGCATCCTTTGGGAAAGGACACCGCAAGATTGAACCCAAAGCTAAGCACTTCTCCCATTGCAAGAAAGATCAATCTAGTAGGCCTCTTGTCGTGGATTTGTCACGGCGGATGTCCTAGCGTAAGGACTTAGTCGTGGAGCCATCGCTCTGGGTTTACTTGCGGGGTTAAAGCGGACACAAAGACAAGAGGGTTTATACTAGTTCGGCCCCTTGATGAAGGTGAAAGCCTCGTCTAGTTGTGATGGAATTGATGTAGTCTCGATGGCTAGGGAGCAAACAAGCCGCCTAGGCTCGAGTTGTGGTTGTCTCCTTTGAACCGCCGGGTCGTCCCCTTATATACAGTGGCGCCCGTCGGTTCGTAGAGTCCCAACCGGTTCATACTCGTATCCCGGTCGGTATCTCTCTATTCCTAACTTACAATACAAGTCATACATCAGGCCGGTTTACGGCTACAAGTTCTAAACCAACTACAGGCCTTGGGCCTTTCTGTGATTACACCACTAACGGAGCTAACCCGGCCCAAGCTGGCCGGTTTACACCTAGTGGTAATATCCCCAACATTAGGCCCCAGATTGATTTGGACTGGTTCATGTCAATCCTTCACGAAATCTGTATCTTGGACATCTTCTTTGTTTAATAAACCGCCACGTCGTAATCATGAAACCGTTGACATCGTTGCCGTCAAACCGGCATGACATCGTTGCTTCGTTCATTGTAAACCGCATGACATCGCATAGCGTCATCTTGAAGTTTATCCTTTATAACGCCTTCCTTAATAGCAGTCCCTGGATTCACGCGCTTGACCTAGCTTTACTGCCTTATAAATAGGACCGAAGGGTCATTCTTTTTCCTCCCTTCGCTTCCTCTTCGTCTTCCTCGCGCCGCTGCCCTTGGAGCTCCGCCATCGTCATCAGCTTCTGCTTCATCCTAGGCCGCTGCATCAACCTGGACGTACCAGAACACTGCGGCCTCTCTCCGCATCTCCTCTGTTCCCGGTAAGCTTCTTCCCCTTCTTCAATCTGTTTCTGCATTTAGATCTGTTTCTAGGGTTCGAGCTTCATACCATGTTCTTCGTGCGTTTTCATCTTTTTAGCCTTGAACCATGCTATGAATCTTGTTCTGTACCAATGACGACTCCTGCGTATCCGCTGTACTTTCTCATTTTAATCTCATGGATCTTACGCATATATACATATGCCTTATGGTCCACTTGTTTTACTTTACTTCATATTTCTTGTTTTCTAAAAACCAGCGTTTGATCCGTAGTAATCATGAGATCTTGTGAAACTTGTTTCATCCATGACTTCCATTATCTCCAAGGCCAAGATTAGGCGGTTTAACTCACCATAATAAAGGCTGCTAAACCGGCATAGGTACATCATTAGTCCCCTTGTTGAACCGCCAGAACGTATCTGATATCTTATCATAATGAACTGATTTATAGAAATCGCCTCCGGTTTATCATAACTTGAATCAATCACTCTGTAATAAGCACTTTTCTTAAACCGGATCCTTCTCCTTGTAGATCTTATCATGGCCAAACAGGTGTACGAATGCAACTGGGTTCCTTCCCGCGTCTCCGAGACACAGTTGAATGAACTGGTATCGATCGACGCTTTAGATGATCAAAACACAATCCATTGGAGGGTTCCTGGAGAGGAATGTCCTCCCACACCTCAGGAAGGGGAAGTTGTAGTTTTCGCGGATCATCTGGCCCGGGGTTTCAAACCGCCCGGGTCAAAATTTTACCGGGACGTGATGGCCAATTTTCAGCTCCGTCCCCAAGATATTGGCCCCAACTCCGTTACCAACCTGTGCCACTTTCAAGTTTTTGTCCGAAGCATATCTGCAAGAGGAACCTCTGTTGAACTATTCAGAGATCTCTTCCACCTAAACCGTCGCCTTGAATTCACCGGCGGCCCCAATCTGAAATTAGGCGGTATGGCTATCCGAGAAGAGGAAGGAGATCACCTATCCCCGTCAAACTCCACACTCACCCCAAAGAATGGAATGCGACTTGGTTCTCTGCAAAGATACTTCTCTGAAGGTGAAAATCCTTTACGGCTTTCGTCGGGCGGCTAAGCAATACTCATCCCTTTCCTCAAAGATTGACTGCCAAAGAGAAAGCAAATATGCCCCAACTGTCCAAGCTCCGAGCCTTTATGGCCAGCGGTTTGGTGGAATTGATCTTACCGCTGCTGGTTATCTTGGGGCATCTGCCTTTGAGCGGCGTTCGGTTTGATGTGCGATATACGGCAGCGTCGATGACCCACTCCGACACACCAAGCTGGGCTATGCGAAGATGAAGTTCTGGATTGATGAGGAAAATGCTGAATGAACCGGAGCATCTCTGTGCTCAAACCGGCTTAGCTCCTTACTGCACCATCAACGCACCACCTGCGGTAAGTCTCTGACTGTGTCATCATAAAAACCCGTTGTTACTTTCATATGTCCAACTCTCAATTATTTCTGATCCAGGGCGATAATCCGTTTTGGAGCAAGAAACTCTCTCAAGACAAAGCGGACAAAGCTGGGCGGCCAAATCGGCCCAAAACAAAAGTTGTCAAGAAGTCCGCCCACAAGAGGAAGACTACTGCTTCGTCTGATCCGGCCATTGATGATGATGTGGGTAATCCGGAACTTGATTCTCTTGGCTTGCTTTTTACACGCCTTATTGATGATGATGCTTGTCAGGATGACGCAGAAGCCAGCAACGCCGGATTTGCTGAGGTAACCATTCTTTCTTCCGACTCAACAACCTTGCCTTCACCAAAATGTCGCCGGGCAAACCGGAAAGTTAACTTTTCTCACCCTCTTGCTTACTTGGATCCCAAACTTCTTATGAAGACACAGCAACATGAAGCTCACCGCACAACCCGGCACAGCGGACAGGTAGTTACCTCTGCCGGTTTACCAAACAGCCCGGCTCGGCGCCGCACGAGGTTTCAACCTTTTATTGCCTTAAATTCCAAAGCGGGTTTGTTCCGTCAACCTCTTAATCCGTCCGACTCCGATTATCAGGTCACTTCCCATTCATCCTCTGGCGAATCGTCAGCCACTCAGCTACCACCGTTGAAGATAGCCGCCGGGTAAGTCAAAACGGCCATATGCTTTTCGATTTCTTCTGTAATGTATATGCCTTGTTCCTGAATCTTTGTTTCTTCAGAACCAAACCGAAACCCAGCAAGAAGGCTCGCTTGGACAAAACAGTTGAAGAGGCTGCCGCTTCAGATCATGGCGGCGCGGGATCTCAGCGTTGTCTCGAAGATATTCCAAATGACCCTCCGATTCAAGAGGAGGTTATTCCTGAAGAAAGGCCTGTCAACCCTTCAATCTCTGCTGATCCACCTACCAGCACTGTCCGGTTTGAAAAGCCTCGCAGCCCTACTGAAACAGCCGTGCCCACCCGATCCGTCGAGTCGAAAGACGATGACGTTGTGATTACTGGTATGGGCCGCTCTGAACCGGGAATCCTGCAACCTTAACCCGCATCTTGTGAAGAGGATTCTTCAACTTTGAACAAAGGAAAGTGGGCTGTCGAGATGGAAACATATGCCGCTTTAAGCGCCCAAGATCTTCATTCTGGATATCTAAACCGGCTTTACAGCAGCCGTGACTATGAAGCTGGCCTGGTCAAATTAATGAGGGACAAATTTGAGGTAACTCACTCCTGTTCTTATCACCGTATATTAGTCCTTGTAGCCCCCAAGGGCGGTTTGTAATCTTGATCAAACCGGGACTTGATTACTTTCTTTATCCATTTTGACATGTATCCATTATAACCACAAGGGCGGTCTAACTCATACTTTAAACCGGTACTTGAATATAACTACTCTTGAAACATTGGTAAAATCAAATAGCCATTAGCCCCCAAGTGCCAAGTTGAATACTTGTATTAAGATTGGGACTTTGCCATGTAATGTGATAGAAAAATTGAAGGTACATTAGCCCCCAAGTGTCAAGCATATAAGCTGCGTTGTGTGGTTGGGACTTTGACTTAGTGCTAGTGAACATACTCTCAATGCACAAGCTGAGGTGAAAATCAAAACGATCGGATTGCCGATTTACAAGCGGCGTTGAAAACCAGCAGGCGAAGCAGAGAAGGCAAAGAAAGAGTTAACGGTGCCTTGACCGCTGCTGAGCAGTGAAGGAAATCATGAAGAAAGAACGAGCGATGCAGGCCCTTTGAAAAGGCCAATTTGCTCAAAGCAGGCGAAAATCTGAAGCTGCCCTTAAACCGGTGGTGGACGATCGGCGGCCGTGAAGCGGCAAGTACATTCCATGATTGCAGCCATCTTGATAAGCTCCACAGTGAATTAGTGTGATATGTTATTCTTGCTGCATCTTTAATCCGGTTTAAAACTGTCCTGTTATTGTATGCGAGCACGCAGCGTTGGGCACTTGGGAAATGGCGTGCGGAAGAAACGAAGGCTGTCTATACTTTAGTTGAGTAGTTATATACGGAGCCAGTAGCGTTATCACCACAATGTCACATAACAATCCAGCGCCGTCCACGATTCAAGATACTCGAACCGCTATCCATCCTTCCTTCCCGGATTGAAGAGGTGAAGAAATCTGCTGCACGGACCGGAGCCATCAGCGCCTTGATCCGAGCCAAGGCATGGGTGCGGATTTTGATCCGTGGAAGCAGCTCAAAGGCTACCCAGCGTGAAAGAAGATGGCTCGGACTTCAGCGAAGAGGACTTGCGGCGATAAACCGTGCGATGCGCCCGCTGGCTTGTCAATTGGCGAAGAAGCGATTTGGAGCACTACCAAGCCCAATATAATGAGCGAGAACAAGCGTGTGTTAGCCCCAACCTTTGAACGGAAAACTTGATCCCTCAATCCGTAAGCATACTTACGCACCCGACATTGAACCGTCGTCTTTGATTCACGAAGAGGTTGTTTTCCAAGCACTAATGGGAATCGGGACTCTTGTGGATTTCCGGCCGATGGGTAGAGATGAAGATCTTTGAAGCGGCGGAAGATGAAGAACAGATCTTGAACCGATGGCGGTTTAAACAAGCTGTCGTGGGCTGTTTACCCAAAAACAATGATCTCATTTGGGCCTTTGTGTTGCCTTGTAATATATAGTTAAAACTTGCTGCTGGATATGCCTTCGTGCATAGATGAAACTTTTGTTTGATTCATACCCCCTGCAACCGAAAAATTGAACTTCGGCGGCGGTGACACCGCCAGCCGGTTTATGGCATCCAATATATATGCGTATCGAAAATCAATTAGTATGCGATACAAATACCTGTTGTATCTGGGCATGAAGCTGGCGTAGCCAATCTTGAAACGGAGGCCTTAAAAACCATGACTGTCTGGGGAGACAATAATTCCCATATAGTCGTGCTGAATCAGCACAAGCCCCCGTGCTACTCCATGAGGATGAACCGGAAGAAGGTAAACCGGGAAGATAAAAACTTCGGTGTAATATTAAACCGTGTCCTGTCAGTTTGTTACTGACAGCTAAACCGGATAAAAATATTCGTCGGGTTGAAAAACGCAACAAAAATCGAATACCAACTATGTGAAAATATGGCAACAAAGGCAATAACTCTTTGCAAAAGTAAAGCTTCATGGAGCTGGTCAGATGGCATTACCATGGTCAGACGCAACCAAGCCCCCCGAAGGCGTAGCGATGGTGCTAGTCGGCCAGGTCCCCAAAAGACTCTTGGCGAGTATGCCGGCCAAGTGGCATGACATTGGTTCGGGTTCGACCAAGCCCCCAAATGACGCTGGCCCTATTGGCCGACCAAGAGGCGTGACCGGTTCAGACGTGACCGTGTCCCCAAATGATCTGGTGGCTTTCGCCTATCAAGAGGTGTTGCATTGGTTCGGACACGACCAAGCCCCCAAGTGATAAATATAAGTGTCAAGGGGTAAACCGGAGGCCGCTTTAAAAACAGAAACACTCCATGTAACCACACATGAGAAGAAAGACAGAGACCTCGCTTTAGCTGAGGCTCCGATTTTTATTATATCGAAGATCATATATACATTGTCATGCTATGTACATAAACTGAGCCGATGACTCAAGTGTAGTAAGGTCGAAGATGAGCTATATTCCACGGCCTATTGGTCTCCTCCTCTGATGTACGTGAGTCTTTATGCTCTCGAATATCAACGAGATAGTAGGAACCGTTGTGTAGATTCTTCTTGACCACAAAGGGTCCTTCCCAAAGCGAGGATAACTTGTGCATATCTATGCGGTCTTGGATGAGGCGAAGCACCAAATCTCCTTCTGAAAGGCTCTGGTCTTAACCGGCGGCTGTGATAACGACGAAGATCTTGTTGGTAAATCGCCCGAGCGCGGCTGCCATATCACGCTCCTCATCTAATAGGTCCAAAGCGTCTGTCGCGCCACCTCGTTGTCGCTTCAACATAAGCCGCTACAGGCGAATCGTGTCTGATATCCTTTGGGAGAACTTCCTCTGCTCCATAAACCATGAAGAAAGGTGTATATCCGATGAGCCGGATTTGGCGTAGTATTGATACTCCATAGCACCGATGGGAGCTCTTCAACCCAGCATCCTAGTGTTCTCTGTGCGGAACGAAGTCGGGGTTTGATGCCTCGCAAGATTTCTTGATTAGCACGTTCTACCTGCCCGTTGGGTGAAGGATGCGCTAGCGATGACACGTCAAGCGGATATGCTCACGTTCACGAAACTCTTTCATAGCCCCTTGGACAGATTAGTGCCATTGTCGATAATGATCTTGTGTGGAAAGCCAAACCGGAATATCACCTTTTGATGAACTACACATTGTTGCGCATCACACTTGGCGGCGAGTTCGCTTCAACCCACTTGGTGAACTTGTCCACCGCCACCAACAGGTGGGTCTTCTTATCTCTGGATCGTTTAAAGGGCCCAACCATATCCAGCCCCAGTGCATAAGCGGCCATGTTATTGGGATCATCCTCAATTCTTGTGCGGTACATGAGCACGCGCTGGAGAATTTCGACATCCATCGCACCATTTGACCAAGTCCTCCGCATCGGCATGAGCGGTTAACGATAAAATCCATGGCGGAATGCCTTCGCCACGGGGACTTTGAACGGCGTGATGCCCGCAATCCTTCATGGATTTCTCTTAAAATTTCACAGCCTTCCTCGGAAACACAGCGTTAAAACGCCCTGAAACTCTTGCAATGATGCAACTCACCATTAAGAATCGTCATAGATTTGGGCGCGGATTATCATGCGGCGAGAACCTCATCTTCGGCAACTCCCTCGAGTCATATCGCAAGATAAGGGATCGTCAATCCGGAATAACATGCAATGCTTCCACCAACCGAGCCTCCGGATCGGGAATAGCCAAATCCGCTTCACCGGGGAGCTGGACCGGCGGGTTGTGCAAGGCGTCGAGAAAGATATTAAGCGGGACGGTTTCTGGCGAGAACCCAACGGCTTAAAGCGTCGCCGCCGTTCTTCGGCGATCCACATGATCCACTTGATAGCCCTTGAAGCAACCTGCGATATTATCCACTTCTCGACGATATCGCGGCCATGAGGGGTCCTTAGAATCCCAAGTGCCAGATACTTGCTGAGCCACCAGGTCCGAGTCACCAAAGCACTTAACCCGGCTTAAGTTCATCTCCTTAGCCATCCGGAGACCATGGAGCAAGGCTTCGTACTCAGCTGCATTATTAGTACAAGGGAACATTAAACGGAGAACGTCACAAAACTTATCACCTCGTGGGGAAGTTAAAACGACTCCAGCCCCCGAGCCTTCCAATTGCCTGGATCCGTCAAAGTGGATAGTCCAGTATGTGTGATCCGGCTTCTCCTCTGGTGCTTGTAACTCCGTCCAGTCATTAATGAAATCAACAAGTGCTTGTGACTTCACTGCTGTGCGTGGTATATACTTTAGTCCATGTGGCCCAAGCTCGATGGCCCATTTTGCAATCCGGCCAGTTGCCTCTCGGTTCTGTATGATATCACCCAAAGGGGCTGAACTAACCACTGTGATAGGGTGCCCTTGGAAATATTGCTTTAGTTTCCGACTGGCCATAAAAACACCATAGACTAGCTTCTGCCAATGCGGATATCTCTGCATGGACTCAATAAGAACCTCACTGATATAATAAACCGGCCGTTGAACCGGATACTCCTTGCCTGCCTCCTTGCGCTCTACCACAATGGCCACGCTTACTGCTCGAGCATTGGCTGCTACATATAATAACAACAGTTCCTTGTCAACCGGAGCCGCAAGAACAGGCGGATTAGCTAATTGCCGCTTTAGATCCTCAAATGCTTCATCTGCAGCTGGACTCCAGACAAAATTATCTGTCTTCCTCAGCATCTGGTATAAGGGAATAGCCTTCTCTCCAAGGCGGCTGATAAACCGGCTCAACGCCGCAATCCTGCCCGCCAGACGCTGAACATCGTTGATACACTTCAGTTTAGCCAAGGAAGTGATGGCTTTAATTTTCTCCGGATTAGCCTCAATTCCTCTGTTAGACACCAGGAACCCCAATAACTTGCGGTAGGAACACCAAAAACACACTTGGCGGATTAAGCATCATCTTATAAATCATAAGTTGTTGAAGGTTTCCTTCAAATCTTCCACCGGTGTCTCCTTTTGTCTTGATTTCACCACAATATCATCTACATAAGCATGCACATTGCGGCCGATCTGCGTGTGCAAGCAATTACATACACACCGATAAGTAGCACAGGCACTCTTGAGCCCAAAGGCATAGATACATAGCGAAGGCTCCAAAGGGAGTTATAAACACTGTCTTCTCATGGTCCTTAACCGCCATTTTGATCTGATGATATCCAGAGTATGCGTCCAAAAAACTTAAACGCTCACATCCTGCCGTGGCATCAATAATCTGATCAATGCGGGGGAGAGCAAAAGGATCATTGGACAAGCCTTGTTAAGATCTGTGTAGTCCACACACATCGCCAGTGCCATTTTCTTAAGGACCAGCACCGGATTAGCAAGCCACTCTGGATGAAACACCTCAATGATAAAGCCAGCCGCCAGAAGCCTGGCTACTTCTTCTCCAATGGCCTTGCGCCTCTCTTCATTAAGCCGGCGGAGGAACTGTTTCACGGTTTATACTTAGGATCCACATTAAGTGTGTGCTCGGCGAGTTCCTCGGTACACGGCATGTCGGATGGCTTCCATGCAAAGATATCCGGTTCTCACGGATGAACTTCGATGGCGCGCTTTCCTATTTGGGATCAGTTAATCTTGATAACAAACTGCTTGGGCGAATCGCTTTGCACGAAGTCAACAAGCTTGGTCTCGGATGCCGATTTAAACTTGAGTCCGATTCATGCTCTGCGGTGGGTTTCTTCAAAGGTGTCATATCTGCGGATCAACATTGTCCTTATAGAATTTCAACTCCTCCGTAGCACAGACCGCCTCTGCATAAGCTGCATCTCCTTCCTCACATTCCAAAGCGACTCGGCGGCTTCCATGCACCGTTATCGTCCCTTTGTAACCCGGCATTTTGAGCTGCAAGTAAATATAACAAGGTCGTGCCATGAACTTAGCATAAGCTGGCCGTCCAAGCAGGCGTGATATGGACTCGGATTTTCACTACTTCAAAAGTTAGCTTTTAGGACCGGGAATCATGCTCATCTCCAAAAGCCACATCGGGGCTATCTTACCAACAGGATAAGCAGATTTGCACAGTACTACACCATGGAACACCGTATTGGGCGGTGCGAGATCTTTGTTTGTGAGACCCATGCGACGGAAAGTTTCATAGTACAATATATTGATACTACTTCCTCCATCCATAAGCACCTTAGTAAACTTATAGCCCCCAACACGAGGATCTACCACCAATGCCGGTGACCGGATTATCAACCGGGGATGGTCCTCTACTGCTCCATACGATAGGCTGCTCGACCAGCGCAAATACATGGCAAGGCGGTTCAACGAGTTCTTGCCCGTTTGTGAAGTTTCGATCCGCTTGTCCAAACTGGTTGTGAAAACATGATCGCCCACTATTCAAGCTGCTTTGGTTGGCTCGATGCTTTATTGTTGCTGCTGCTGCTGCGCCACCTGATTATTCGATTATTGTGATTGCCTTGATTAGGCCACGAACGAAGCTCCGTCTGACCGGCCCATGAAAACCGGATCTGAACCGCCACGACCCTGGTCATACCGGAAAGCATTGGAGTTTTGAATTCTGCATAATATAACAGTCTTTCGAGAGATGGTTCGATGGGGACTCCTTCGTCCGTGCTTGGGACAAGGCTGATTCAACAAGTAATTCAAGCGGCTTGTATTAGGATTTGGACCCGATTCGCCTTGCCTCTGCGCGCGAGCCCACATCCTGCGCATTAGTGTTGGCTCTGAAATCCGGGTTGCCATCGACCTTGCGCTTGCCCCGTTCCATGACCCGCGGTTTGTACTTCTGCCCCTTGGAGTTGCCGTTCTTCTTTCCCTTCCGGCTTCATCATCATCGACTTGGGATCCTTGATGCTTGTCGAATCGGCATACTTTACCAGCGGCCATGAGGGTTCCCATATCATTCTGAAACCGCTTCATCGTCCCAATTTTAATTTCAAAGGTTCAAACCGCGATTGCCTTCTAATGTTAAGATCGCCGAGTCAGCGTTAATCCGCTCAGAAGAGTGCAGAATCTCAGACACACGGCGTACCCAACGGGTTGTTGACTCCCCTTCTTCCTGGATGCAAGCTGCCAAGTCTACGATGGATTTTGGCTGCTTACACGTATCCTCGAAGTTCTGGATAAACCGGGCCCGTAACTGGGCCCATGAACTGATGGAATTGGGCGGTAAGCTCTTCAACCAAGTACGGGCTGTGCCTTCCATCATCATGGTGAAATACTTTGCACATGCAGTCTCATCCACATCTAGCATCTCCATGGCCATCTCATAACTTTCAACCCACGCTTGAGGGACAGATCCGCGGTGTAATTTGGCACCTTGCGTGGGCCCTTAAATCCTTGGGCGGGCGCACATTGCGTAAGCGGGGATTAAGCAGGCACCCCAAAGCGGATCGACTCTGGTCAGCGAAGGTGGTAGGGCGAACGGTGTGTGTTGATCCGCATCTTCTGCGCTGCTAACTCAGCCTCCTGCGTGCGGGCCGATCCACCACCTCCTAGCATCACGAATGCCGCCTATCTGGTGATTGCCTCGGTTCATCCATGCGTTACCAGACAGGCGGTTCATCCATTTGTAGCTCCGGCTTGGGCCAGGCGTAGAAGTGAATCCGATCGCGGCTGTATGAATCGCTTCTGCTTTGGATCGGTGCAGTCGGAGACTCCTTAACCCGGCGTGTCTCAAGCGCTTGTGGGAATCTCCTTCGGTAGGATCGCCTCAATCGTGCGGCAGCCGCAACAAGGTTGTCCATAGGGTTAGAATAATGGCACAGGGGTGTGCATGCGGCGGAGGAACCACCGTGTTACTGCTGCGGAGGCTCCATCGAGTAGCGGTTGGACCGTCGCTCCGCTCCGGTGCCTCAATCCGGTTTACCTCCTGTCTTTGGGGCGGGTTCTTGGGTCCGGCTCGAAGTGCGAAAGAGATTTCTAGGATCAAATCGATGGCGGCGTGATCTGTACTTCGCTTTAACACCTCTGCGGCGCTTTCTGATCAAGCATGAGTTTGTAAGCTTGTGCATCTAAGCGGCCCGCTCTGCAGCCATCGCTCCTTCTCTGCCGCTAGATCCGCTTTGGCTTGCGTGATCTGCTCTTTCACCTTTGCAATTTCTGCGTTATGAGCTTCTGATCTGCTGGGTTGTCCTCCGCCATGGCGTTGCTAGTGCATCAAACAATCGTGAGAACTTGAACCGGCGGGCGCCGGGCCTCCTGCCCTGCTTGCCCGCTGCTGAGCGGAAAGCATTCTTTGCCGCGGTTCGAGTGATTCGCTGCTGTGTACCGGCCATGAATACTCCAACCGGTTTAGGCGGCTTGGGGGTCCGAATCTTGTCACCGTCGGAACAGCCCCGATCATATCATCCTGCAAGCTGGTACAATGACTCGGTCTCTCTGTTGAAGATTCATCGCCGAGAATAAGCAGCGGTCTCGCTACCGTGTTACGAACGGCGTCATACTCCCTCCATGGGTGACTCCAGCGAAGACATGCTTCACGGCGGTTTAACTTTGGGCAGGTCGCGCCTGCTGAGCCGTCTCGATGTGGTCGGTGCAGATGTCGGCTCGGGCCCGAGCCCTCCGATCTTGCCGATGAAAGCGTGTATGCGCGAAGGGACCCGGTATCCATACTCGATTGAATCGGCCTCGGGCCCCCATCCGGCATCGTCGATGTAGATCCGACGCGGCGACTCTTGGTCATCCGGCCCACGACGTAGCCTTGAGTCCTTTGAGCTTGCCCTCCAAGGTCGTCAAACCATCGTCACGATAGCCCCACGGTGGGCGCCAAGCGTCGATGGATTTGTCACGGCGGATGTCCTAGCGTTAGGACTTAGTCGTGGAGCCATCGCTACGGGTTTACTTGCGGGGTTAAAGCGGACACAAAGACACAAGGTTTATACTAGTTCGGCCCCTTCGATGAAGGTAAAATCCTCGTCTAGTTGTGATGGAATTGATGTAGTCTCGATGGCTAGGGAGCAAACAAGCTTCGCGTAGGCTCGAGTTGTGGTTGTCTCCTTGAACCGCCGCGGGTCGTCCCCTTATATACACGTGGCGCCCGTCGGTTCGCGAGTCCCAACGGTTCATACTCGTATCCCGGTTGGTATCTCTCTATTCTAACACAATACAAGTCATACATCAGGCGGTTTACGGCTACAAGTTCTAAACCAACTACAGGCCTTGGGCCTTTCTGTGATTACACCACTAACGGAGCTAACCCGGCCCAAGCTGGCCGGTTTACACCTAGTGGTAATATCCCCAACACCTACCCAAACTGATAATTCGAAGAGACTTGCAAAGATAACTTAATCACACATAGAAGAATTCATAGGAGATTCAAATATTTCTCATAGATAAACTTGATCATAAACCCACAACTCATTGGATCTCGACAAACACACCGCAAAATGTGTTACATTGAATAGATCCCTAAGAAGATCGAGGAGAACTTTGTATTGAGATTCAAAGAGAGAGAAGAAGCCATCTAGCTAATAACTATGGACCCTAAGGTCTGTGGTAAACTACTCACAACTCATCGGAAGGGCCTTGTAGATGATGTAGAGGCCCTCCATGGTCGATTCCCCCTCCGGCGGAGCGCCGGCGAAGGCTCCAAGATGGGATCTCGCGGATACAGAAGGTTACAGTGGTGGAAATAGTTTTTCGTGGTGCTCCTCGATGGTTTTGGGGTACGTGGGTAGAGGGTGCAGGGCGCGCCCACGTGTAGGGGGCACGCCGGACACCCTTGTGGCCGCCTCCTCTGTTCCTTAACGTCCACTCCAAGTCCCCTGGATCATGTTTGTTCCAAAAAAATCGCTCCCAAAGGTTTCATTCTGTTTGGACTCCATTTGATATTCCTTTCCTTCGAAACACTGAAATAGGCAAAAAAACAGCAATTCAGGCTGGGCCTCCGGTTAGTAGGTTAGTCCCAAAAATGATATAAAAGTGTAAAGTAAAGCCCGTAAACATCCAAAACAGGTAATATAATAGCATGGAACAATCAAAATTTATAGATACATTGGAGACGTATCAAGCATCCCGAAGCTTAAGTCATGCTCGTCCTCGAGTAGGTAAATGATAAAAACAGAATTTTTGATGTGGAATGCTACCTAGCATAATTATCAATGTAATTTTCTCTATTGTGGCATGAATGTTCAGATCCAAGTGATTCAAAATAAAAGTTCATATTGACATAAGAAATAGTAATACTTCAAGCATACTAACTAAGCAATCATGTCTTCTCAAAATAACATGGCTAAAGAAAGTTATCCCTACAAAATCATATAGTATGGTTGTTGCTCTATCTTCATCACACAAAGTATTTAATCATGCACAACCCCGATGAGAAGCCAAGCAACTGTTTCATACTTTAGTAATCGCAAACTTTTTCAACTTTCACGCAATACATGAGCGTGAGCCATGGACATAGCACTATATGTGGAATAGAATTGTGGTTGTGGAGAAGACAAAAAGGAGAAGATAGTCTCACATCAACTAGGTGTATCAATGGGCTATGGAGATGCCCATTAATAGATATCAATGTGAGTGAGTAGGGATTGCCATGCAACGGATGCACATGAGCTATAAACGTATGAAAGCTCAACAAAAGAAACTAAGTGGGTGTGCATCCAACTTGCTTGCTCACGAAGACCTAGGGCATTTTGAGGAAGCCCATTATTGGAATATACAAGACAAGTTCTATAATGAAAAATTCCCACTAGTATATGAAAGTGACAAAATAGGAGACTCTCTATCATGAAGATCATGGTGCTACTTTGAAGCACAAGTGTGGTAAAAAGGATAGTAGCATTGTCCCTTCTCTCTTTTTCTCTCATTTTTTATTTGGACTTTCTCTTCTTCTTTTTTGGCCTTTCCCTTTTTTTTATTTGGTGGGATCTTTGGCCTCTTTTTTTTAAGTCCGAAGGCTCATCCCGACTTGTGGGGGAATCATAGTCTCCATCATCCTTTCCTCACTGGGACAATGCTCTAATAATGAAGATCATCACACTTTTATTTACTTACAACTCAAGATTACAACTCGATACTTAGAACAAGATAAGACTCTATATGAATGCCTATGGCGGTGTACCGGGATATGCAATTAATCAAGAGTGACATGTATGAAAAATTATGAAGGTGGCCTTGCCACAAATACGATGTCAACTACATGATCATGCAAAGAGCAATATGACAATGATGATGCGTATCATATAAACGGAACGGTGGAAAGTTGCATGGCAATATATCTCAGAATGGCTATGGAAATGCCATAATAGGTAGGTATGGTGGCTGTTTCGAGGAAGGTATATGGTGGCTGTATGGTACCGGCGAAAGTTGCACAGCACAAGAGAGGCTAGCAATGGTGGAAGGGTGAGAGTGCGTATAATCCATGGACT
This sequence comes from Aegilops speltoides, assembly GCA_021437245.1. Taxonomy (NCBI): domain Eukaryota; kingdom Viridiplantae; phylum Streptophyta; class Magnoliopsida; order Poales; family Poaceae; genus Aegilops; species Aegilops speltoides. The sequence goes on from CM038145.1 coordinate 185,413,559, forward strand.
CAACACTAATCATAAAGAACTCTTATACTTCTTGCAAAAATCTACAAGCCATTGAAAACAAAGTACTACGCGCATGCTCCTAGGGGGATAAATTGGTAGGAAAAGACCATCGCTCGTCCCCGACCGCCACTCATAAGGAAGACAATCAATAAATAAAATTGTGCTCAAACTTCATCACAAAGCGGTTCACCATATATGCATGCTACGGGAATCACAAACTTCAACACAAGTATTCTTTAAATTCATAATCACCCAACTAGCATGACTCTAATATTACCACCTCTATATCTCAAAACAATTATCAAGTATCAAATTGATCATAGCATCCAATTCACTTTCTATGATAGTTTTTATTATACCCAACTTGGATACCCATCATTCTAGGACCAAATTTATAACCATAGCAAATACCATGCTGTTATAAGAGACTCTCAAAATAATATAAGTGAAGCATGGGAGATCAACAATTTCTACAAAATCAAGCCACCGCCATGCTCTAAAAGATATAAGTGAAGCACTAGAGCAAAACTATCTAGCTCAAAAGATATAAGTGAAGCACATAGCGTATTCTAATAAATTCTAAATCAAGTGGGTTTCTCCCAAAAGGTGTGTACATCAAGGATGATTGGGGTAATCTAAAAAGCAAAGACTAATATCATACAAGACGCTCCAAGCAAAACACATATCATGTGGTGAATAAAAATATAGCTCCAAGTAAAGTTATCGATAGACGAAGACGAAAGAGGGGATGCCTTCCGGAGCACCCCAAGCTTAGGATTTCGGTTATCCTTGAATATCTTGGGGTGCCTTGGCCATCCCCAAGCATAGGCTCTTGCCACTCCTTATTCCATAATCCATCAACTCTTTACCCAAAACTTGAAAACTTCACAACACAAAACTCAACAGGAAATCTCATAAGTTTCGTTAGTGCAAGAAAGAAAAACCACCACATAAGGTACTGTAATGAACTCATTATTTATTTATATCAGTGTAAAAAATACTGTATTCCAACTTCTCTATGGTTCATACCCCTACATACTAGCCACAGATGCATCAAAATAAGCAAACAACACACAAAAAACAGAATCTGTCAAAAACAGAACAGTCTATAGCAATCTGTAACTCTCGAATACTTCTGGAACTCTAAAACTCCTACCAAACTAGGAAGTCCTGGGAAATTTGTCTATTGATCTACATCAAAAAGAATCGATGCAAAATCATGTTTCTGTGAATTACTAAAATTATTTTCGTGCGTGCAAAGTTTCTATTTTTCAGCAGAATCAAATTAACTATCAGCATAGGTTATCCTATAGGTTCTACTTGGCACAAACACTAATTAAAACATGAAAACACATCTGAACAGAAGGTAGATGAAATATTTATTACTAAACAGAAGCATAAACAACAATAAAATAAAATTGGGTTGCCTCCCAACTAGCGCTATTGTTTAACGCCCCAAGCTAGGCATAAAAGCGAGGATAGATCTAAGTAGTACCATCTTTGGCACTCAATACTTCAATAGAGCACTTATAATCCTTAGGAGTTTCTCTATTTTTAGTAATGATTAATCCCTTAGGCAAGAAATCAAGAAATTTGTTTGTAGCAAAAGGTTCCTTAATGATAGCAAGAAAATTGGGATGAACACTTATTGATTTGAGATCAACACTTCCTTTACTTGAAGATTCACCCTTATTTTTAGGAACATACATGACCTTGGAAATTTTGGTAGGAGGAGTTGGGGTATTTTTCATAGATGAAAAGGCGGACCGTAAGTTGGTGTTAATGTCCTCCATTTTACCAATTTTTGTAGAATCTAGATCTATTCTTTCATTAACTATAGGTTCTTTTTCTTTAAAAAATTTCAAGGTAACTCCAATCCTAGATCCATATTGGGTAATTCGATTGTGGATCTTCTTATCCAAATTTTCAATTAACTCAATAGTGGGAACTTTATTTTCGATAATTTCAAGCCTTTGCATCACATGTTCCAAAGTTAAAACAGTTCCATTAACCAAAAGAAGGGGTGGACCAAACAAATCTAACATGGCATTATAAGCATCAAAAGTATGGCTACCCAAGAAATTTCCTCCGGTAATGGTATCAAGAATATATCTATTCCAAGGATTAATGCCTACATAAAAATTGCGAAGAACGGAACTAGATTGCTTCCTAGTAGATCTATTTTGAGCATTGCAAATTCTATGCCAAGCATCCTTTAAATTTTCTCCCTCCCTTTGTTTAAAATTGAGAACTTCATGATCGGGAGTAAAAACGATAACAGGAGGGCTAGCCATAGGGACGAGCACACAAAAGGCAAGCGAACGAGAGAGGATATTGGGAAAGAGAGGGCAAATAAAATGGCAAGGGTGAAGTGGGCGAGAGGAAAACGAGAGGCAAATGGCAAATAATGCAATGCAAGGGAGATGAGTTTGTGATGGGTACTTGGTATGTCTTTACTTGACCTACAGAAATCCTTCTTGCTACGTCTTGAGCTTGCGTTGGTTTTCCTTGAAGAGGAAAGGGTGATGCAGCAAAGTAGAGTAAGTATTTCCCTCAGTTTTTGAGAACCAAGGCATCAATCCAGTAGGAGGCTCCTCAAAAGTCCCACGCACCTACACAAACAAACAAGAACCTCGCAACCAACGCAATAAAGGGGTTGTCAATCCCTTCACGGCCACTTGAGAAAGTGAGATCTGATAGAGATAATATGATAAGATAAATATTTTTGGTATTTTTATGATATTGATTGGAAAAGTAAAGATGCAAATAAAAGTAGATTGAAAGCTTATATGATAAAATATAGACCCGGGGGCCATAGGTTTCACTAGTGGCTTCTCTCAATATAGCATAAGTATTACAATGGGTGAACAAATTACTGTCGAGCAATTGATAGAAAGCGCATAGTTATGAGATTATCTAGGCATGATTATGTATATAGGCATCAAGTAGACCAACTCCTGCCTGCATCTACTACTATTACTCCACACATCGACTGCTATCCAGCATGCATCTAGAGTATTAAGTTCATAAAGAACAGAGTAACACATTAAGAAAGATGAGATGATGTAGAGGGATAAACTCATGCAATATGATATAAACCCCATCTTTTTATCCTCGATGGCAACAATACAATACGTGCCTTGCTGCCCTAACATCCTTTGGGAAAGGACACCGCAAGATTGAACCCAAAGCTAAGCACTTCTCCCATTGCAAGAAAGATCAATCTAGTAGGCCAAACCAAACTAATAATTCAAAGAGAGTTGCAAAGATAACTTAATCACACATAAAAGAATTCAGAGGAGATTCAAATATTTCTCATAGATAAACTTGATCATAAACCCACAATTCATCGGATCTCGACAAACACACCGCAAAAAGAGTTACATCGAATAGATCTCCAAGAAGATCGAGGAGAACTTTGTATTGAGATTCAAAGAGAGAGAAGAAGCCATCTAGATAATAACTATGGACCCGCAGGTCTGTGGTAAACTACTCACCACTCATCGGAAGGGCCTTGGAGATGATGTAGAGGCCCTCCGTGGTCGATTCCCCGTCCGGCGGAGCACCGACGAAGGCTCCAAGATGGGATCTCGCGGATACATAAGGTTACGGTGGTGGAAATAGTTTTTCATGGTGCTCCTCGATGGTTTCAGGGTACATGGGTATATATAGGAGAAAGAAGTAGGTCGGTGGACGCTCGAGGAGCCCACGAGGGTGGGGGCGCGCCCACCTGTAGGGGGCGTGCCGGGTACCCTTGTGGCTGCCTCCTTTGTTGCTTGACGTCCACTCCAAGTCCCCTGGATCACGTTTGTTCCAAAAAGATCGCTCCCGAAGGTTTCATTCAATTTGGACTCCGTTTGATATTCCTTTTCTTCGAAACACTAAAATAGGCAAAAAAAATAGCAATTCGGGTTGGGCCTCCGATTAGTAGGTTAGTCCCAAAAATGATATAAAAGTATAAAGTAAAGCCCATAAACATCCAAAACGGATAATATAATAGCATGGAACAATCAAAAATTATAGATACGTAGGAGACGTATCATTAGGTAAAACCACAAAACTCTGACTACGATGGCAATGTGAGCACAAACGAGTAGCAAGGATGACACGTTTGAGATATTCGAGATATCAGAAACGATTATATAGGGACAACAGTGTGCATCAAGGCTCCCTATCCCCGACGGTTTCTGGGTCGTGTGGGAAGGACCCCCCCTATCGCCCACACTCACTTGGCGACAGTTCCAAATGTCGTCGAGGAAAGGGGTTAAAAATTGTTTGTATAGCACCAACGCGCACAAGTGATGGTTAGGAAACCTTAACCATCTTTGATCAACGAGCTAGTCTAGTAGAGGCTCACAAGGAACACGTTGTTTGTTTTTGTATTCACACATGTATTAAGGCTTCCGATCCATACAATTCTAGCATGAATAATAAACCTTTATCATGAATAAGGAAATATAAAATAATAACTTTATTATTGCCTCTAGTGCATATTTCCTTCAGTCTCCCATTTGCACTAGAGTTAATAATCTAAATCAGATCGTCATGTGATTAACACCCATAGTTCACATCGCCATGTGACCAACACCCAAAGGGTTTACCGGACTCAATAATCTAGTTTACATCGCCATGTGATTAACACCCAAAGAGTACTAAGCTGTGATCATGTTTTGCTTGTGAGGGAGGTTTAGTCAACATGTCTGCCACATTCAGATCCGTATGTATTTTGCAAATTTCTATGTCTACAATGCTCTGCATAGAGCTACTCTAGCTAATTGCTCCCACTTTCAATACATATCAGGATGGAGACTTAGAGTTATCTGAATTGGTGTCAAAGCTTGCATCGACGTAACTCTTTGCGACGTACTCTTTATCACCTCCATAACCGAGAAATATTTTCTTGGTCCTCTAAAGATAATTTCGACCGCTGTCTAGTGATCTACTCCTGGATCACTATTGTACCCCCTTGCCAATCTCATGGCAAGGTACACAATAGGTCTGGTAAGCAGCATAGCATACATGATAGAACCTATGGCTGAGGCATAGGGAATGACTTTCATTTTCTCTCTATCTTCTGCCGTGGTCGGGCTTTGAGTCTTACTCAGCTTCACACCATACAACATACGCTGGAACTCCTTCTTTGACTGATCCATTTTGGACTCCTTCAAAATCTTTTCAAGGCATGTACTCATTGAAAATCTTCTCAAGCGTCTTGATTTATCTCAATAGATCTTGATGCCCAATATGTAAGTAGCTTCACCGAGGTCTTTCATTGAAAAATTCTTATTCAAGTATCCTTTTATGCTATCCATAAATTCTATATCATTTCCATTTAGCAATATGTCATCCACATATAATATCAGAAATACTACAGAGCTCCCACTCACTTTCTTGTAAATACAGGCTTCACCAAAAGTCTGTATAAAACCACATGCTTTGATCACCTCATCAAAGCGTCCAACTCCGAGATGCTTGCACCAGTCCATAGATGGATCGCTGGAGCTTGCACACTTTGTTAGCACCTTTAGGATCGACAAAACCTTCTGGTTGCATCATATACAACTCTTCTTTGAGATATCCATTAAGGAATACAGTTTTGACATCCATTTGCCAGATTTCATAATCATAAAATGTGGCAATTGCTAACATGATTTGGACGGACTTAAGCATCGCTATGGGTGATAAAGTCTCATCGTAGTCAACTCCTTGAACTTGTCGAAAACCTTTTGCGACAAGTTGAGCTTTGTGGACAGTAACATTGCCATCAGCTCCAGTCTTCCTCTTGAAGATCCATTTATTCTCTATGGCTTGCAGATCATCGGGCAAGTCCACCAAAGTCCACACTTTGTTCTCATACATGGATCCTATCTTAGATTTCATGGCCTCAAACCATTTGTCGGAATCTGGGCTCATCGTAGCTTCTTCATAGTTTGTAGGTTCGCCATGGTCTAATAACATGACTTCCAGGACAGGATTACCATACCACTCTAGTGCGGAACATGCTTTGTTCAACCTATGGAGTCTAGTAGTAACTTGATCCAAAGTTTCATGATCATCATCATTAGCTTCCTCTCTAGTTAGTGTAGGCATCACGGGAACGGATTTCTCTAATGTGCTACTCTCCAATTCGAGAGATGGTATAATTACCTCATCAAGTTCTACTTTCCTCCCACTCACTTCTTTCGAGAGAAACTCCTTCTCTAGAAAGGACCCGTTCTTAGCAGCAAAGCTCTTGCCTTTGGATCTGTGGTAGAAGGTGTACCCAATAGATTCTTTAGGGTATCCTATGAAGACGCACTTCTCCGACTTGAGTTCGAGCTTATCAGGCTGAAGCCTTTTGACATAAGTGCTGCAACCCCAAACTTTAGGAAACGATAGCTTAGGTTTCTTGACAAACCATAGTTCATACAGTGCCGTCTCAACAGATTTAGACAGTGCCCTATTCAACGTGAATGCAGCTGTCTCTAATGCATAACCCCAAAACGATAGTGGTAAATCAGTAAGAGACATCATAGAACACGCCATATCCAATAAAGTACGGTTACGATGTTCGGACACACCATTACGCTGTGGTGTTCTAGGTGGCGTGAGTTGTGAAACTATTCCACATTGTTTTAAATGAAGGCTAAACTCGTAACTCAAATATTCGCCTCCGTGATCAGATCCTAGAAACTTTATTTTCTTGTTACGATGATTCTCCACTTCACTCTGAATTTCTTTGAACTTTTCAAATGTTTCAGACGTGTGTTTCATTAAGTAGATATACCCATACCTACTCAAATCATCTATGAAGGTGAGAAAATAATGATACCCGCCGCGTGCTTCAACACTCATCGCATCACATACATCGGTATGTATTATTTCCAATAAGTCATTAGCTTGCTCCATTGCTCCAGAGAAAGGAGTTTCAGTCACCTACCCATGAGGCATGGTTCGCAAGTATCAAATGATTCATAATCAAATGATTCCAAAAATCCATCCGCATGGAGTTTCTTCATGCACTTTACATCAATATAACTTAAAACGGCAGTGCCACAAATATGTTGCACTATCATTATCAACTTTGCATCTTTTGGCATCAATATTATGAATATGTGTATCACTGTGATAGAGATTCAATAAACCATTTACATTGTGTGTATGACCATAGAAGGTTTTATTCATTTAAACAAAATAACAATTATTCTCCAACTTAAATGAATAACCGTATCGCAATAAACATGATCCAATCATATTCATGCTCAACGCAAACACCAAATAACATTTATTTAGGTCCAACACTAATCCCGAAGGTAAAGGGAGTGTGCGATGGTGATCTTATCAACCTTGGAATCACTTCCAACACACATCGTCACCTCGCCCTTAACTAGTCTCTGTTCATTTTGCAACTCCTGTTTCGAGTTACTTAGCAACTGAACTGGTATCAAATACCCAGGGGTTACTATGAACACTAGTAAAGTACACATCAATAACATGTATATCAAATATACCTTTGTTTACTTTGCAATCCTTCTTATCCGCCAAGTATTTGGGGTAGTTTCACTTCCAATGACCATTACCTTTGCAGTAGAAGCACTCAGTTTCGGGCTTAGGTCTAGCTTTGGGCTTCTTCATGGGAGTGGCAACTTGCTTGTCAATCTTCTTGAAGTTCCCTTTCTTTTCCTTTGCCCTTCTTCTTGAAACTAGTGGTCTTGTTAACCATCAACACTTGATGCTCTTTCTTGGTTTCTACCTTCGCTGATTTCAGCACCGTGAAGAGCTCGGGAATCTTTTTCGTTATCACTTGCACATTATAGTTCATCACGAACTTCTAGTGGCTTGGTGATAGTGACTAGAGAACTCTGTCAATCACTATCTTATCTGGAAGATTAACTCCCACTTGATTCAAGCGATTGTAGTGCCCAGACATTCGGAGCACATGCTCACTAGCTGAGCTATTCTCCTCCATCTTGTAGGAAAAGTACTTGTCAGAGGTCTCATACCTCTCGACAAGGGCATGAGTTTGATATACCAATTTCAGCTCTTGGAACATCTCATATGCTCCGCGGCGTTGAAAACATCTTTGAAGCCCCGATTCTAAGCCATAAAGCATGGAACAATAAACTATCAAGTAGTCATCATATTGAGCTTGCCAAATGTTCATAATGTATGCATCTGCTCCTGCAATAGGTCTGTCACCTAGTGGTGCATCAAGGACATAATTCTTCTGTGCAGCAACAATGATAATCCTTAGATCACGGACCCAGTCCCCATCATTGCTACTATCACCTTTCAACTTAGTTTTCTCTAGGAACATTTAAAAAACATAGGGGAGCTCCAACGCGAGCTATTGATCTACAAAATAATTTGCAAATACTATCAGGACTAAGTTCATGGTAAATTAAAGTTCAGTTAATCAAAATTACTAATGAACTCCCACTCAAATAAACATCCTCAAGTTATCTAAGTGATACGTGATCCAAATCAACTAACCCATGTCCGATCATCACGTGAGATGGGGTAGTCATAAATGGTGAACATCTCCATGTTGATCATATCTACTATATGATTCACGTTCGAACTTTCGGTCTCCAGTGTTCCAAGGCCATGTCTGTACATGCTAGGCTCGTCAAGTTTAACACGAGTATTCCGCATGTGCAAAATTGTCTTTCACCCATTGTATGTGAGCGTAAAGTCTATCACACCCAATCATTGATGACCCACTAGTGTAGGGGATCTATCATAGTCCTATTGATAAGTAAGAGTGTCGAACCCAATGAGGAGCAGAAGGAAATGACAAGCGGTTTTCAGTAAGGTATTCTCTGCAAGCACTAAAATTATCGGTAACAGATAGTTTTGTGATAAGGTAATTCGTAATGGGTAACAAGTAACAAAAGTAAATAAGGTGCAGCAAGGTGGCCTAATCCTTTCTATAGCAAAGGACAAGCCTGGACAAATTCTTATATGAAGGAAAACGCTCCCGAGGACACATGGGAATTATCGTCGAACTAGTTTTCATCACGCTCATATGATTCGCGTTCGTTACTTTGATAATTTGATATGTGGGTGGACCAGTACTTGGGTACTGCCCTTTCTCGGACAATCATCCCACTTATGATTAACCCCTATTGCAAGCATCCGCAACTACAAAAGAAGTATTAAGGTAAACCTAACCATAGCATGAAACATATGGATCCAAATCAGCCCCTTACGAAGCAACGCATAAACTAGGGTTTAAGCTTCTGTCACTCTAGCAACCCATCATCTACTTATTACTTCCCAATGCCTTCCTCTAGGCCCAAACAATGGTGAAGTGTCATGTAGTCGACGTTCATGTAACACCACTAGAGGAGAGACAACGTACATCTCATCAAAATATCGAACGAATACCAAATTCACATGACTACTTACAGCAAGACTTCTCCCATGTCCTTAGGAACAAACGTAACTACTCACGAATCATATTCATGTTCATAATCAGAGGGGTATTAATATGCATAAAGGATCTGAACATATGATCTTACACCGAATAAACCAACTAGCATCAACTACAAGGAGTAATCAACACTACTAGTAACCCACAGGTACCAATCTGAGGTTTTGGGACAAAGATTGGATACAGGAGATGAACTAGGGTTTGAGAGGAGATGGTGCTGGTGAAGATGTTGATGGAGAATGACCCCCTCTCGATGAGAGGATCAATGGTGATGACGATGGTGATGATTTCCCCTCCCTAGATTGGTTCCGCCTCACGGCGGCGGTGTTTCATCCTGAAAGCTTGCTTATGATTTTTTCCAGGGTAAAAGACTTCATATAGCAGAAGATGCCCACCAAAGGACTGCCAGGGGGCCCACGAGGCAGGAGGGCACGCCTAGGGGGTACGGCGCGCCCCCCACCCTCATGGCCAGGGTGTGGGGCCCCTCTGGTGCTTTCTTCACTCAATATTTCTTTATTAATTCCAAAAATAACTTCCATGGAGTTTCAGGACTTTTGGAGTTGTGCAGAATAGGTCTCTAATATTTTCTCCTTTTCCAGCCCAGAATTCCAGCTGTCGGCATTCTCCCTCTTCATGTAAACCTTGTAAAATAAGAGAGATTGGGCATAAGTATTGTGACATAACGTGTAATAATAGCCCATAATGCAATAAATATTGATATAAAAGCATGATGCAAAATGGACGTATCAACTCCCCCAAGCTTAGACCTCGCTTGTCCTCATGCGGAAGCCGATAACGAAAAATATGTCCACATGTTTAGAGATAGAGTTGTCGGTAAAATAAAATACGGACATGAGGGCATCATGATCATTCTTATAACAACAACATATACGTGTATATATATATTGTCATATGATTTCTTATGCGCAAGTAATAATCTATCCACAATGACAAGTATGAATCAGAAACTTCATTGAAAACTAACAAACCATACTCTTGGTCATTGAAGCAATTGCAATTTATCATAACATTGGAAAGAGTCAATATAAGAGCTTTTCAGCAAGTCCACATACTCAACTATCATTTAGTCGTTCGCAATTGCTAACACTCACGCAATACCTCTAATATAGTGTTGCCTCCCAACCTTTTACCTCAAGGGTAATGTCAACAATAATAGTTCATGCTAGCTTACATCTAATTGGATATATATATATCAGGATCTTTCCAACACAAGGTGCTTGCCAAAGGATAAAATGTAAAAAGGAAAGGTGAAGATCATCATGACTCTTGCATAATGTATAAGACAAGAATAAAAGATAGGCCCTTCGCAGAGGGAAGCAGAGGTTATCATGTGCTTTTATGGTTGGACGCACGAAATCTTAATGCAAAAGAACGTCACTTTATATTGCCACTTGTGATATGGACCTTTATTATGCAGTCCGTCGCTTTTATTGCTTCCATATCACAAGATCGAATAAAGCTTATTTTCTCCACACTAATAAGTCATACATATTTAGGGAGCAATTTTTATTGCATGCAACATGACAACTTACTTGAAGGATCTTACTCAATCCATAGGTAGGTATGGTGGACTCTCATGGCAAAACTGGGTTTAAGGATATTTGGAAGCACAAGTAGTATCTCTACTTGGTGCAAAGAATTTGTCTAGCATGAGGAGGAAAGGCAAGCTCAACATGTTGGATGATCCATGACAATATACTTTATTTCAGATATAAGAAAACATAACCCATTACGTTGTCTTCCTTGTCCAACATCAACTCTTTAGCATGTCATATTTTAATGAGTGCTCACAATCATAAAGCTATCCAAGATAGTATATTTATATGTGAAAACCTCTCTTTCTTTATTACTTCCTATTAATTGCAACGATGACCAAAACTATGTTTGTCAACACTCAACAACCTTTATGCATCATACTCTCAATATGTGAAGTCATTACTCTCCATAAGATCAATATGATCTCTTTTAGTTCTATTTATTCTTTCTTTTTCTTTTATTCCCTCAAGATCATAGCAAGATAGCAGAGCTCTTGACTCAACACTAATCTTTATTATATATAGCTCACGGACTCGATTACATAGAGGAATCATAAAGCAAAACTCAAAACTAAATCATTCTAAAACTTTATTCTACTAGATCAAGATATTACCGAAAGGATCGAACTAAGTAAAACGGTAAAGATAGGAGTGTGATGGTGATACGATACTGGGGCACCTCCCCCAAGCTTGGAAGTTGCCAAGGGGAGTGCCCATACCCATGTGTTTATGTCTCCTTCTTAGGATGTGGTGATGACGGAGTTGTTGATGATGTAGGCTTGTCGTCCGTCTTCCAAGGCATAGGCTCACCATCATAGAAGGATGATCGAGTCTACGGGATCCTCAAATCTGCAGCCAAACTCATCCTCTTGAATCTATATTCATACTCACAGTTTTGGTTTTGTAGGTCATAGATCTAGGCTTGGAGGTGCTCGAGTTTCTCATGAAGCTTGAAAATGGTCTCCCCAATGTTCTTGGTATCCAGCTTGTGGTTGTTGGTGAACTCCGTGATCATCATCTGGTTGGCGTTGAGTCCGTGTTCCACCATCCCTTGGCACTTGAAAACTTGTTGTTCCATTGCTTCGAGTCTTGTCTCCATGCGTCCGGTCCTCCTTCGTCCCTCAACATCGTGGATGTGCAGCACCCCCTAACGCATCTCAATGGTTTGAGGGTGCTACAACACCTCTGCGAGGTAGGGGTTGATGACCTTCTCGAAAAACTTGTCCTTGGGGGTTCTTGAAGATGTCATGGTGATCTAGATCTATCAGAAAAACGCTCGAAAGAAAGACAGATGATATTTGCGTGATACGGTGGTCAAAACCTTTGGGAGGTTATATAAATGATTTTTTATCGACCAAAAGAAGTATCGTGCAAGAAAACAGAGTCCGAAAGGCACACAAGGTGCCCACGATCAGGGAGGCGCGCCCAGGGGGTAGGGCGCGCCCTCCACCCTCGTGGACGCCTCGTGTCCTTCCCGGACTACTTCTTATTTTCCTATTTTCTTAAATATTCCAAAACGGAGAAAAATTGCTATTAGAACTGTTTTGGAGTCGCTTTACTTACTGTACCACATACCTATTCCTTTTCGGAGTCTGAAACATTCTGGAAAGTGTCCCTTATGTATTCCTCCGGGGTTACTGTTTCAATAACACTAGTTTCGGCATTTATAGGATTACCTGAGATATAATGTTTGATCCTTTGACCGTTCACCACCTTCGGATATGTGCCTTCAAAGTTGTTGATTTTTATGGCACCAGAACGATAGACCTCCTCGACAATGTAAGGACCTTCCCATTTAGAGAGAAGTTTTCCTGCAAAAAATCTTAATCGAGAATTGAAAAGCAAAACATAATCACCTACATTAAACTCACGCTTCTGTATTCTTTTGTCATGCCATCTTTTAACTTTTTCTTTAAACAGTTTGGCATTCTCATAGGCTTGAGTCCTCCATTCATCAAGTTAGCTAATGTCAAATAACCTCTTCTCACTGGGAAGTTTGAAATCATAATTGAGCTCTTTAATGGCCCAATATGCCTTAAGTTCTTGTTCGATAGGTAAGTGACATGCTTTTCCATAAACCATTTTATACGAAGACATACCCATAGGATTTTTATATGCAGTTCTATAAGCCCATAATGCATCATCAAGTTTCTTGGACCAATTCTTTCTAGATCTATTAACAGCCTTTTGCAAAATCAACTTAAGCTCTCAGTTACTCAGTTCTACTTGGCCACTAGACTGTGGGTGATATGGAGATGCAATTCTATGATTAAGATCATACTTAGCAAGAAAAGCACCATGAATAAAATGTGAACCACCATCAGTCATTAGGTATGTAGGGACTCCAAACCTCGGAAAAATAACTTCTTTAAGCATCTTAGTAGAGGTGTTATGATCTGCACTACTAGTTGGAATAGCTTCTACCCACTTAGTAATGCAATCAACAGCAACTAAACTATGTGTATACCCATTATAGGAAGGAAACGGTCCCATATAATCAAAGCCCCAAACATCAAATGGTTCAATTACAAGAGAATAATTCATAGGCATTTCTTGGCGTCTACTAATATTACCAATTCTTTGACATTCATCGCAAGACGAGACAAACTTACGGGCATCCTCGAAGAGAGTAGGCCAATAAAAACCGGATTGCAATACCTTATGCGCAGTCCTATCTCCAGCGTGGTGTCCTCCATAAGCCTCGGAGTGACACTTGCGTAGGATATGTTCCTGTTCATACTCAGGTACACAACGTCTAATAACACCATCTACTCCTTCTTTATAAAGGTGTGGGTCATCCCAGAAGTAATGTCTTAAATCATAGGAAAACTTTTTCTTTTGCTGGTATGTGAAACTAGGTGGTATAAATTTAGCAACAATGTAATTAGCATAATCAGCATACCATGGAGCAGTGCGAGAAGCATTTATGACAGCTAATTGTTCATCAGGAAAGCCATCATCAATAGGTAGTGGGTCATCATGAACATTCTCTAACCTAGACAAGTTGTCCGCTACAGGGTTCTCAGCTCCCTTTCTATCAATAATATGCAAATCAAATTCTTGTAGTAGGCGAACCCATCTAATAAGTCTAGGTTTAGCATCTTTCTTTTCCATAAGATATTTAATAGCAGCATGATCAGTGTGAACATTTACTTTAGAATCAACAATATAAGGTCGGAACTTATCACAAGCAAATACATCTGCTAAAAATTCTTTCTCATTAGTAGCATAATTTCTCTGGGCACTGTCTAGAGTTTTACTAGCATATTGGATAACATTTACTTTCTTATCAACTCTTTGTCCTAGAACAACACCTACAGCATAATCACTAGCATCGCACATAATTTCAAAGGGTAAATTCCAATCAAGTGGTTGAACAATAGGTGCAGAAAGCAAAGCTTTCTTAAGTATTTCAAATGCTTCTACACAATCATCATTGAAGACAAAAGGAATATATTTTTGTGAGAGATTAGTCAGAGGCCTAGAATTTTTAGAGAAGTCTTTAATGAACCTCCTATAAAAATCGGCATGACCAAGGAAACTTCTTATACCTTTGATGTCCTTAGGACACGACATCTTTTCAATAGCATCGACTTTAGCTTTATCAACTTCAATACCTCTTTCAGAAATTTTATGCCCCAAGACAATGCCTTCATTAACCATAAAGTGGCACTTCTCCCAATTCAAGACAAGATTAGTTTCTTCGCATCTCTCCAAAACTCGATCAAGGTTGCTCAAGCAATCATCAAAAGAAGATCCATATACGGAGAAATCATCCATGAAAACCTCAACAATCTTTTCACAAAAGTCAGAGAATATAGCCATCATGCATCTTTGAAAGGTAGCAGGTGCATTACATAAACCAAAAGGCATACGTCTATAAGCAAAAGTACCGAAAGGGCAAGTAAAAGTGATCTTTTCTTGATCCTCCATTGACACAGGTATTTGAGAGAAACTAGAGTAACCATCTAGAAAGCAAAAATGTGTATGTTTGGATAATCTTTCTAGCATTTGATCAATAAAATGCAAAAGGTAATGATCCTTTTTAGTAGCTTTATTTAATTTGCGGAAATCAATTACCATCCTATAACCTGTAACATTTTTTGCGGGATCAATTCATCTTAGGGACTACAGTAATGCCTCCCTTCTTAGGGACACAATGGACAAGACTTACCCACTGACTATCAGTAACGGGATAAATTATACCTGCCTTCAGGAGCTTTAGTATTTCTTTTCTTACCACTTCTTTCATCTTAGGATTCAACCGTCATTGGTGATCAACAACTGGTTTGGCATCTTTCTCCAATTTTATTTTGGGTTGGCATAGAGTGGGACTAATGCCCTTAAGATCATCAAGAGTATATCCAATAGCAGCACGGTGCTTCTTCAGAGTTTTCAACAATTTCTCTTCTTCCTGCTCTGAAAGGTTATCACTAATAATAACAGGATATATCTTCTTTTCATCAAGATAAGCATATTTAAGAGTATCAGGTAGTGGTTTAAGCTCAAACACGGTATCACCCTTGGGTGGTGGAGGATCCCCTATAATTTCAACAGGCAAGTTGTGTTTCAAAATTGGTCCATGTCTAAAGAATACTTCATCTATCTCCCTTCTTTCATTCATAAACATATCATTTTCATGGTCTAGCAAATATTGTTCTAAAGGATCATTAGGAGGCACGACAATAGAAGCAAGACCAATAATTTCATCCTTACTAGGCAATTCTTTATCATGGGGTTGTCTACGAAATTTAGCAAAATTAAACTCATGAGACATATCCCCTAAACCAATCATAACAATATCCTTTTCGCAATCTATCTTAGCATTAACAGTATTCAAGAAGGGTCTACCAAATATAATGGGACAAAAACTATCTTGTGGGGAACCAAGAACAAGAAAATCAGCAGGATATTTAACTTTCCCACACAAGACTTCAACATCTCTAACAATCCCAACTGGTGAAATAGTATCTCTATTGGCTAGCTTAATTGTAACATCAATTTCTTCTATCTCAGCAGGTGCAATATCATGCATAATTTCTTTGTATAAGGAATGAGGTATTGCACTAGCACAAGCACCCATATCATATAAGCCATGATAACAATGATCTCCTATTTTAACAAAATAACAGGCATGCCTACAATTGGTTTATGTTTATTTTTAGTGTCAGGTCTAGCAATTCTAGGAGCTTCATCACAGAAGTAAATAACATGCCCATCAATATTATCAGCCAAGAGATCTTTAACCATAGCAATACTAGGTTCAAATTTAATTTGCTCAGGTGGTGTAGGTGTTCTAGTATTACTCTTACGAACCACAGTTGAAGCTTTAGCATGATCCTTTATCCTAACAGGGAAAGGTGGTTTCTCAATATAGGTAGTAGGGACAATAGGATCATTATAAGTGATAGTCTTTTCTTTAACTTTAATAGGTGCAACTACTTTTACTTCGATGGGAGAATTATATTTAAACCACTTCTCCTTAGGGAGGTCAACATAAGTAGCAAATGATTCACAGAAAGAAGCAAGTATCTCATAGTCAAGTCCATATTTAGTGCTAAATCCACGAAAAGCATCGGTATCCATAAAAGATTTAACACAATCAAACTTTGGTGTTATACCTAACTCCTTACCTTTGTCGAGATCCCAATCTTTAGAGTTGCATTTAATTCTTTCCAATAAATCCCATCTGAATTCAATAGTCTTCATCATAAAAGAACTAATACAAGAACTATCGAGCATGGAGCGATTGTTTAGAGAAAGCCGAGCATAAAACTTTTGAATAATCATTTCTCTTGAGAGCTCATGATTGGGGCAGGAATATAACATTGACTTAAGCCTCCCCCAAGCTTGAGCAATACTTTCTCCTTCGGGAGGCCAAAAATTATATATATAATTACGATCACGATGAACAAGATTAATAGGAAAAAACTTCTGATGAAATTCCAATTTCAATCGGTTGTAGTTCCATGATCCCATATCATCACATAGCGTAAACCATGTCAATGCCTCTCCCTTCAAAGATAAAGGGAAGACCTTCTTCTTGATACATCCTCGGGCATACCTGCAAGCTTAAATAATCCATAAACTTCATCCACATAGATTAGGTGCAAATCGGGATGCAATGTTCCATCTCCTGTAAAAGGATTAGCTAGCAGTTTCTCTATCATACCCGAAGGAATTTCAAAGTAAACATTTTCAGTAGGTTCAGTAGGTTGAGGAGCAACTCTTTGCTCTACTAGTCGGGGTGAAGATACCCCGAACAAGCCCCTCAACGGATTATGTTCCATAGTAACAAGTGACGGTAAATTTCAGCACACTATATAAAAATTTTCCTTACCAAGTTACACTTACCAAAGGCGCTTCACTCCCTGGAAACGGCGCCAAAAAAGAGTCTTGATGACCCACAAGTGTAGGGGATCTATCATAGTCCTTCCGATAAGTAAGAGTGTCGAACCCAACGAGGAGCAGAGAAATGACAAGCAATTTTCAGTAAGGTATTCTCTGCAAGCACTGAAATTATCGGTAACAGATAGTTTTGTGATAAGGAAATTCGTAACGGGTAGCAAGTAACAAAAGTAAATAAGGTGCATCAAGGTGGCCCAATCCTTTCTATAGCAAAGGACAAG
The DNA here is from genome assembly GCA_021437245.1 of Aegilops speltoides. Taxonomy (NCBI): domain Eukaryota; kingdom Viridiplantae; phylum Streptophyta; class Magnoliopsida; order Poales; family Poaceae; genus Aegilops; species Aegilops speltoides. The sequence continues at coordinate 185,431,159 of CM038145.1, forward strand.
CCTGGACAAATTCTTATATGAAGGAAAACGCTCCCGAGGACACATGGGAATTATCATCAAGCTACTTTTCATCACGCTCATATGATTCGCGTTTGTTACTTTAATAATTTGATATGTGGGTGGACCGGTGCTTGGGTACTTTCCTTTCTTGGACAAGCATCCCACTTATGATTAACCCCTATTGCAAGCATCCACAACTACAAAAGAAGTATTAAGGTAAACCTAACCATATCATGAACCATATGGATACAAATCAGCCCCTTACAAAGCAACGCATAAACTAGGGTTTAAGCTTCTGTCACTCTAGCAACCCATCATATACTTATTACTTCCCAATGCCTTCCATTAGGCCCAAACAATGGTGAAGTGTCAGGTAGTCGACGTTCACATAACACCACTAGAGGAGAGAGAACATACATTTCATCAAAATATCGAACGAATACCAACATGACTACTTATAGCAAGACTTCACCCATGTCCTCAGGTACAAACGTAACTACTCACAAATCATATTCATGTTCATAATCAGAGGGGTTTTAATATGCAAAAAGGATCTGAACATATGATCTTCCACCAAATAAACCAACTAGCATCAACTACAAGGAGTAATCAACACTATTAGTAACCCACAGGTACTGATCTGAGGTTTTGGGACAAAGATTGGATACAAGAGATGAACTAGGGTTTGAGAGAAGATGGTGTTGGAGAAGATGTTGATGGGATTGACCCCCTCCCGATGAGAGGATCGATGGTGATGACGACGGTGATAATTTCCCCCTCCCAGAGGGATCTTTCCCCGGCAGAACAGCTCCGCCGGAGCCCTAGATTGGTTCTGCCAAGGTTCCGCCTCGTGGCGGCAGTGTTTCATCCCGAAAGCTTGCTTATGATTTTTTCCAGGGTAAAAGACTTCATATAGCAGAAGATTGCCACCGGAGGACTACCAGGGGGTCCACGAGGCAGGGGCACGCCCAAGGGGGTAGGGCGCGCCCCACCCTCGTGGCCAGGGTGTGGGCCCCCTCTGGTGCTTTCTTCACTCAATAGTTTTTATTAATTCCAAAATTAACTTCCATGGAGTTTCAGGACTTTTGGAGTTGTGCATAATAAGTCTCTAATATTTGCTCCTTTCCAGCCCTGAATTCCAGCTGTCAGCATTCTCCCTCTTCATGTACACCTTGTAAAATAAGGGAGAATAGGCATAACAATTGTGACATAACGTGTAATAACAGCCCATAATGCAATAAGTATCCATATAAAAGCATGATGCAAAATGGGCGTATCAATCATCAGTTGGTGTCTCAACATGATGAACTGTCGCAATGGTGCATACTCAGGGAGAACACTTATACCTTGAAATTTAGTGAAGGGATCACATCTTATAATGCTACCGCCGTACTAAGCAAAATAAGATGCATAAAAGATAAACAGCACATGCAATCAAAATATGTGACATAATATGGCCATAATCATCTCGTGCTTGTGATCTCCATCTCCAAAGCATTGTCATGATTTCCATCGTCACCGGCTTGACACCTTGATCTCCATCATTGTGTCGTGGTCGTCTCGCCAATAACTGCTTCTACAACAATTGCTAATGCATAGCGATAAACTAAAGCAATTACATGGTGTTCGCATTTCATACAATAAAGAGACAACCATAAGGCTCCTGCCAGCAGCCGATAACTTAAAAAACATGATCACCTCATACAATAACATCTATCACATCATGTCTTGACCATATCACATCACAACATACCCTGCAAAAACAAGTTAGACATCCTCTACTTTGTTGTTGCAAGTTTTACGTTGCTGCTACGGGCTTCTAGCAAGAATGGTTCTTACCTACGGCAAAAACCACAACGGTGATTCGTCAAGTTTGTTGTCTTAACCTTCTTCAAGGACCGGCCGTAGTCAAATTTGATTCAACTAAAGTAGGAGAAACAGACACCCGCCAGCCACCTTTATGCAAAACTAGTTGCACGTCTGTCGGTGGAACCGGTCTCATGTGCGTGGACATCTAAGGTTGGTCTGGGGCGCTTCATCCCACAATACCGCTGAATCAAAATAAGACGTTGGTGGTAAGCAGTATGACTATCACTGCCCACAACTCTTTGTGTTCTTCTCGTGCATATCATCTACGCATAGACCTGGCTCTGACGGCCACTGTTGGGACTTGTTGCATGGAAAACAAAAAAAATTCTATGCATACGCAATGATCTATCCATCCAGATGCATAGCAATGAGGGGGAGAGTGTGTCTACGTACCCTTGTAGACCGTAAGCGGAAGCGTTTGACAACGCGGTTGATGTAGTCGAACTTCTTCTAGCTCCGACCGATCAAGTACCAAACATACGGCACCTCCGAGTTCGGCACACGTTCAGCTCGGTGACGTCCCTCACATTCTTGATTGAGCAAGACATCGAGGTATTAGATGAGTTTCGTGAGCATGACGGCATTGTGACGGTGACGGTGAAGTGATCTCCGCAAGGCTTCGCCTAAGCACTACAAAAATATGACCGAAGGCATAAACGGTGGAGGGGTGTGCCGCACACGGCTAGGCAATTGTCTATTTTGTGCTAGGCGCCCCCTCCTCCTATATATAGGTGGGAGGGAAGGAGGAGCAGCCATAGGAGGCACCCAAATAGGAGGAATCCTACTTCGAGTCCCTCCCAAGCCGCGTGCCCCCCCTGCCATATATAACCGAGGGGGAAGGAAAGGGGGGGAGACGGAATGAAGTAGGAATCCTAATCCACACTTTCCTTGCCCTCCCCTCTTTCCATCTCCTCCTAATAGGGCTGGCCTCTATAGGGGCACACCAGGGCTAGTCTGTTCACTCACTTGGCCCATAAGGCCCATATCTTTGCCGGGGGTGCCCGAAACTCCTTTCCGGTGACCCGATACCCGGTACCTTCCAGAACACTTCCGATGTCCGAATACCATCGTCCTATATATCAATCTTTACCTCTCGACCATTTCAAGACTCCTCGTCATGTTTGTGATCTCATTTCACGGATAAGATTCGGTCACCAAATCACATAACTCATAATACTATATCGTCAACGAACGTTAACTGTGCGGACCCTACGGGTTCGAGAACTATGTAGACATGACCGAGACACCTCTTTGGTCAATAACCAATAGAGTAACCTGGATGCCCATACTGGCTCCTACATATTCTATGAAGATCTTTATCGATAGAACCGTTATGACAACATACGTAATTCCCTTTGTCCATTGGTATGTTACTTGCCCGAAATTCGATCGTCAGTATCTTCATACCTAGTTCAATCTCGTTACCGGCAAGTCTCTTTACTTGTTCCATAATATATCACCTTGTGACTAACTCCTTAGTCATTTGCTTGCAAGCTTATGATGTGTATTCCCGAGAGGGCCTAGAGATACCTCTACGATACTCGGAGTGACAATTCCTAATATTGATCTATGCTAACTCAACACACACCTTTGAAGATACATGTAGATCATCTTTATAATCACCCAGTTATGTTGTGACGTTTGATAGCACATAAGGCATTCCTACGGTATCCGGGAGTTGCATAATCTCATAGTCGAAGGAATATGTATTTGACATGAAGAAAGCAATAGCAATAAAACTGAACGATCAATATGCTAAGCTAACGGATGGGTCTTGTCCATCACATCATTCTTCTAATGATGAGATCCCGTTATCAAACAACTCATGTCCATGGTTAGGAAACCTTCACCATCTTTGATCAACGATCTAGTCTAGTAGAGGCTCACTAGGGACATGTTGTTTGTTTATGTATTCACACATGTATTAAGGTTTCCGATCAATACAATTCTAGCATGAATAATAAACCTTTATCATGAATAAGGAAATATAAAATAACAACTTTATTATTGCCTCTAGGACATATTTCCTTCAGATCTGTCTAGGAGATGCATAACAACAAGAGGGGGAGATTGCGCCTACGTACCCTCGTAGACCGAATGCGGAAGCGTTTGACAATGCGGTTGATGTAGTCGAACTTCTTCTCGTTCCGAGCGATCAAGTACGGAACATATGGCACCTCCGAGTTCTGCACACGTTCGGCTCGATGACATCCCTCAAACTCTTAATCCAGAAAAGTGTCATGGAAGTAGATGAGTTCCACCAGCACGATGCCATGGTGGCAATGATGGTGAAGTGATCCTCACAGGGCTTCGTTTAAGCACCGCGAGAATATGACCGAGGGTGTAATGTGGAGGGGGGCGCCGCACACGGCTAACAATTGTTGGTCTGTGTTCTAGGTGCCTCCCCCCTCATATCTATAGGTGGGAGGGAGACGGAGCAGCCAAGTGGGGCACCCCAAGTAGGCAGAATCCTACTCGAAGTTCCTCCCCAATTCGCCCCCTTTCCTTTTTCACCGGAGGGGGAAGGAAAAAGGAGGGAGGAGGGAAGGAAGGGGAGGCCGAATCCCTCCCCTTCCTTCTCTATTCCCCTCTTTCCTTTTCCTCTAGTGTGGCCCATATGAGGGTCGCAGCAGCCCCTGCTGGCTGCTGCGTTTCCCCTCTTTGCCCGTTAGGCCCATATCTTTGCCGGGGGGTGCCCAGAACCTCTTCCGGTGACCCGATATGTACTCGGGACCCTCCGAAATACTTTCGATGTCTGAATACTATCGTCCCATATATCAATCTTTACGTCTCGACCATTTAGAGACTCCTCGTCATGTCCGTGATCTCATCCGGGACTCCGAACAACATTTGGTCACCAAAACACATAACTCATATAATACAAAATCGTCACCGAAAGTTAAGCGCGCGGACCCTACGGGTTCGAGAATTATGTAGACATGACTGAGACACCTCTCCGGTCAATAACCAGTACCGAAACCTAGATGCTCATATTGCCTCCTACACATTATACGAAGATCTTTTATTGGTTGAACCGAAATGACAACGTACATTATTCCCTTTGTCATTGGTATGTTACTTGCCCGAGATTCGATCTTTGGTATCTTTATACCTAGTTCAATCTCATTGCCGACAAGTCTCTTTACTCGTTCCTTAATACATCGTCCTGTAACTAACTCATTAGTCACTTTGCTTGCAAGGCTTCTTATGATGTGTATTACCGAGAGGGCCCAGAGATACCTCTCCGATACTCAGAGTAACAAATCCTAATCTCGATCTATGCCAACCCAACAAACACCTTCGGAGATACCTATAGAGCATCTTTATAATCACCCAGTTATGTTGTGACGTTTGATAGCACACAAGGCATTCCTCCAGTATCCGGGAGTTGCATAATTTCATAGTCAAAGGAATATGTATATGACAAGAAGAAAGCAATAGCAATAAAACTGAACGATCAATATGCTAAGCTAACGGATGGGTCTTGTCCATCACATCATTCTCCTAATGATGTGATCATGTTCATCAAATGACAACACATGTTTATGGTTAGGAAACTTAACCATCTTTGATTAACGAGCTAGTCTAGTGGAGGCTTACTATGGCCACATTGTTTTGTCTATGTATCCACACATGTATCAAGTTTCCGGTTAATACAATTCTAGCATGAATAGCAAACATTTATCATGATATAAGGAAATATAAAATAACAACTTTATTATTGCCTCTAGGGCTTATTTCGTTTAGTCTCCCACTTGCACTAGAGTCAATAATCTAGATTACATTGTAATGATTCTAACACCCATGGAGTCTTGGTGTTGATCATGTTTTGCTCGTGGAAGAGCCTTAGTCAACGGGTCTACAACATTCAGATCCGTATGTATTTTGCAAATCTCTATATCTCCCTCCTTGACTTGATCATAGGTGGAGTTGAAGCGTCTCTTGATGTGTTTGGTTCTTTTGTGAAATCTCGATTCCTTCGCTAAGGCAATTGCTCCAGTATTGTCATAAAAGATTTCATTGGACCCGATGCACTAGGTATTACACCTAGATCAGATATGAACTCCTTCATCCAGACTCCTTCATTTGCTGCTTCCGAAGCAGCTATGTACTCCACTTCACACGTAGATCCCGTCACGACGCTCTGCTTGGAACTGCACCAACTGACACCTCCACCATTCAATATAAATACGTATCCGGCTTGTGACTTAGAGTCATCCGGATCAGTGTCAAAGCTAGCATTGACGTAACCATTTACGACGAGCTCTTTGTCACCTCCATAAACGAGAAACATATCCCTAGTCCTTTTGAGGTACTTTAGGATGTTCTTGACCGTTGTCCAGTGATCCACTCCTGCATTACTTTGGTACCTCCCTGCTAGACTTATAGCAAAGCACACATCAGGTCTGGTACACAGCATAGCATACATGATAGAACCTATGGTTGAGGCATATGGAATGACTTTCATTTACTCTCTATCTTCTGCAGTGGTCGGGCATTGAGTCTGACCCAACTTCACACCTTGTAACACAGGAAAGAACCCTTTCTTTGATTGATCCATTTTGAACTTCTTCAAAACTTTATCAAGGTATGTGCTTTGTGAAAGTCCAATTAAGTGCCTTGATCTATCTCTATGGATCTTGATGCCCAATATATAAGCAGCTTCACCGAGGTCTTTCATAGAAAAACTTTTATTCAAGTATCCTTTTATGCTATCCAGAAATTCTACATCATTTCCAATCAACAATATGTCATCCACATATAATATTAGAAATGCTACAGAGCACCCACTCACTTTCTTGTAAATAAATGCTTCTCCGAAAGTCTGTATAAAACCATATGCTTTGATCACCTCATCAAAGCGTATATTCCAACTCCGAGATGCTTGCACCAGTCCATAGATGGATCGCTGGATCTTGCACACTTTGTTAGCACCTTTAGGATCAACAAAACCTTCTGGTTGCATCATATACAACTCTTCTTTAAGAAATCCGTTAAGGAATGCAGTTTGACATCCATTTGCCAGATTTCATAATCATAAAATGCGGCAATTGCTAACATGATTCGGACAGACTTAAGCATCGCTACGGGTGAGAAGGTCTCATCGTAGTCAACTCCTTGAACTTGTCGAAAACCTTTCGCGACAAGTCGAGCTTTGTAGACAGTAACATTACCATCAGCATGGGTCTTCTTCTTGAATATCCATTTATTCTCTATGGCTCGCCGATCATCGGGCAAGTCAACCAAAGTCCACAGTTTGTTCTCATACATGGACCCTATCTTAGATTTCATGGCCTCAAGCCATTTATCGGAAACTAGGGTCATCATCGCTTCTTCATAGTTCGTAGGTTCGTGCTGGTCTAGTAACACGGCTTCCAGAACAGGATTACCATGCCACTCCGGTGTGGAACGTGCTCTGGTTGACCTCCGAGGCTCAGTAGTAACTTGATCTGAAGTTTTGATGATCATCATCATTAGCTTCCTCTCTAGTTGGTGTAGGCATCACTGGAACAGTTTTCTGTGATGAGCTACTTTCCAATTCGAGAGAAGGTACAATTACCTCATCAAGTTCTACTTTCCTCAACTCACTTCTTTCGAGAGAAACTCCTTCTCTAGAAAGTTTCCATTCTTGGCAACAAATATCTTGTGTTCAGATTTGTGGTAGAATGTGTACCCAATTGTTTCCTTAGGGTATCCTATGAAGACGCACTTCTCCGATTAGGGTTCAAGCTTATCAGGCCGAAGCCTTTTGACATAAGTGTCGCAACCCCAAACTTTAAGAAATGACATCTTAGGTTTCTTGCCAAACCATAGTTCATACGGTGTCGTCTCAACGGATTTAGACGGTGCCCTATTTAACGTAAATGCAACTGTCTCTAATGCATAACCCCAAAACTATAGCGGTAAATCGGTAAGAGACATCGTAGATTGCACCATATCTAATAAAGTGCGGCTACGACGTTCGGACACACCATTACGCTGTGTTTTTCCAGGTGGCATGAGTTTTGAAACTATTCCATATTGTTTTAAATGAAGGACAAACTCGTAACTCAAATATTCGCCTCCCCGATTAGATCGTAGAAACTTTATTTTCTTGTTATGATGATTCTCCACTTCACTCTGAAGTTCTTTGAATGTTTCAGACTTGTGTTTCATTAAGTAGATATACCCATATCTGCTCAAATCATCTATGAAGGTCAGAAAATAATGATACCCGCCGCGTGCCTCAACACTCATTGGACCGCATACATCGGTATGTATTATTTTCAATAAGTCATTGGCTCGCTCCATTGTTCCGGAGAACGGAGTTTTAGTCATCTTGCCCATGAGGAATGGTTCGCTAGTATCAAATGATTCATAATCAAGTGATTCCAAAAGTTCATCTGCATGGAGTTTCTTCATGCGCTTGATACCAATATGACCTAAACGGCAGTGCCACAAATAAGTTGCACTATCATTATCAACTTTGCATTTTTCGGCATCAATATTATGAATATGTGTATCATCATAATCAAGATTCAACAAAAATAGACCACTCTTCAAGGGTGTATGACCATAAAAGATATTACTCATATAAATAGAACAACCATTATTCTCTCATTTAAATGAATAACCGTCTCGCACTAAACAAGATCCAGATATAATGTTCATGCTCAACGCTGGCACAAAATAACAATTATTCTGGTCTAAAACTAATCCTAAAGGAAGATGTAGAGTTAGCATGCCGACATCGATCACATCGACCTTGGAACCATTCCCGACACGCATCGTCACGTTGTCCTTAGTCAATCTTCGATTAATCCGTAGCCCCTGTTTTGAGTTTCAAATATGAGCAACCTAACCAGTACCAAATACCCAGGTGATACTACGAGCATTAGTAAGGTACACATCCATAACATGTATATCAAATATACCTTTGTTCACTTTGCCATCTGTAACGCCCTCGATGCGGCTATATCTCCCACGTGTCGAAGCACGACTTAGAGGCATAACCGCATTGAAAGCAATGTCGCAAGTGAGGTAATCTTCACACAACCCAAGTAATACATAAGGGAAAAAGATCATAGTTGGCTTACAATCGCCACTTCACACAATTACATGAATAAAGCATTACATCATCCAGATACAATCAAGGTCTGACTACGGAACCAAAATAAAAGAAGAACCCCAAATGCGACAAAGGTCCCCGATCGACCCCAACTGGGCTCCACTACTGATCAACTAGAACGAAACAACACAAAGGGAAAGATCTTCAAAGAGCTCCTCCTTGAGCTTGGTTGCGTCACCGCTTTCGTAACATAGGCACCGCAAACTGGTTTTGAAGTATATGGTGAGCCACGGGACTCAAAGAATCTCGCACCCGAGATCAAGACTATTTAAGCTTATGGGTAAGGTAAAGGCATGAGGTGGAGCGGCAGCAAGCAACTAGCATATATGGTGGCTAACATACGCAAATGAGAGCGAGAAGAGAAGGCAAAGCACGGTCGATAAAAGTATGATCAAGAAGTGATCCTATAGCAACCTACGTCAAGCATAACTCCAACACCGTGTTCACTTCCCGGACTCCGCCGGAAAGAGACCATCACGGTTACACACACGGTTGAAGTATTTTAATTAAGGTCAACTTCAGGTTTTCTACAACCGGACATTAACAAATTCCCATCTGCCACATAACCGCGGGCACGGCTCTCGAAAGTTTATACCCTGCAGGGGTGTCCCAACTTAGCTCATGACAAGCTCTCGCGATCATCGAAGGAATAGACCTTCACCCAAGACACTCCGATCGACTCGGTATCCGGTACATCAAGACATTTCGACAATGGTAAAACAAGACCAGCAAAGCCTCCCACCGTGCCGACAAATCCCGATAGGAGCTGCACATATCTCGTTCTCGTGGCACACCGGATGAGCCAGACGTCAGTTGGCATAGACCACAGTTGCCCAGGGGGCGCCGGACATCGCTCAGGTTGGACCAACACTCGAAGGAGCACTGCCCGGGGGGGCTAAAATAAAGATGACCCTCGGGCTCCAGAAACCCAAGGGAAGAAAAGGGCTAGGTGAGGCAAATGGTAAAACCAAGGTTGGGCCTTGCTGGACAAGTTTTATTCAAAGCGAACTGTCAGGGGGTCCCATAAATCACCCGACCGCGTAAGGAACGCAAAATCAAGGAACATAACACCGGTATGACGGAAACTAGGGTGGCAAGAGTGGAACAAATCACCAGGCATAAGGCCGAGCCTTCCACCCTTTACCAAGTATATAGATGCATTAATTAAAACAATAGATATTGTGATATCCCAAAATATCCATGTTCCAACAAGGAACAAACTTCATCTTCACCTGCAACTAACAACGCTATAAGAGGGGCTGAGCAAAGCGGTAACATAGCCAATCAACGGTTTGCTAGGACATGGATGGTTAGTGGTTGACATGGCAATATGGGTGGCATGATATAGCATGTGGTAGGTATCGCAGCATAGGCATAGCAAAAGAGCGAGCATCTAGCAAGCAAAGATAGAAGTGATATCGAAGGTATGGTCATCTTGCCTGTAAGGTTCTCAGAGTTGTCGAAGACTTGATCCTCGTAGGCGTTCTCAACAGGTTCCTCGTTCACGTACTCGTCTCCCGGCTCTACCCAAAGCAAGAACACAAGCAACGGAACCACAATCAAACAAGGAACAATGCACAAGCAATATGATGCAAAACATGACATGCGATGCGAGATGTGATATGCAATGCATATGTGTGCTCCGGAAGGAAAACGATGAACCGGGCATCAACTTGGCAAACCAGGTATGCCACTGGAAAGATGAGATGATTTCGGTTGAAATCGATATAAAGATCACCGGAATCGGATGCACGGTTTGCAAATGACTAGCAAAACAAGAATGACGCAAATCTGCGTTTAACAGCCCGATGCTACTTAGCAAGCAACAAGAAACTATGCTACAGCACCCCAACATAAAAACAAAGCATATGGCAGCGAACTACAGGAGATGCTTAACAATAGAGGAGCACTGAGCTACGGCTAAATCACATCATAACATGTTCAAACAAGCATGGTGAAAGTGCTAAAAATATCAGGTTCACAGACTTAGTGAAAATACTAACATGCCAGGAATTAACATCAGGAAGGCATGTTTAGAGCAAGCAAACAACATGCTACAGGAACTTATAATAGCAAAACAAGGCATGACATGATTCTACTCAAAGCATATATCAATAGTCCCTTACTGACCATAAGCCAAAAAGGACTCTAAGAAATGATGGCACCCATGTAAACATTGCAAGTTTTATTAAAGATTTCAGACTTAGCAGAAAAACTGGGCATGGCAAAATCAGATAACGAGTAGGCATGTTCGTGAGCTCGATGCACTCACTACAGAGCATCTCATGATAAACTAAGCATACACCCATCAAGAAGACATGGCATAGGAGCTATACATGGCAAGAACAACATCATAGCACACACGGATCAGCTACAACGACCTCGTGAAAATTGAATCTCATGCAAACAATCTGCCAGGAAACATTTTCAAGCAAAAGTAGAGCACGAAAATGACATGCTAGACTACTCCATAAATACCAACAAAGGCATGGATGGATGGATCACATCTATATGTCCAAAACACCCTTACTGAACATGCTCAAAAAGGCCATAGATCTCTCTGTAACAACATGAACATATGGCATAAAAATAACAGCAGGACAAGACTTAGTGAAAACACTAACTTCCTGAAATCAGCAACATCATCATCCCTACTTTGCATGCTTGTTCTAGTCAACACATAACTCACAAAAATACATGGCAAACACCCCTGGAAAGATGGCATGGCAATGTTCAACTCACATGTAGGACTCAAGTTCATAGGTTGCACACATAAATCATGGCAAAAATGACAAAAGAGCTCGAGCTGATAAGATTCTGAAACTAACGATCTGAAGCCATCTTCCAACAGCATTACGGGCGTCAATATGAGCTCAAATGCAAATGATGCAATGGAATGGAATGATGTACTCTTCGAGGCGAACAATTTGACATATTATACGCCCAAAACAGAGCCACGGTTGCGGAGATGTGATGCTATGAAAATACAGGAAAATTATCACAGATTATGACTTAGTGAGATTTTTTTGGGGGAGAAAGTCAACCGTGGGTTCGGATCCGATCTGGATCTGGCCGGAGTTGCTCCGGTGCTCGCCGGAGATGGCGCTCGGGGCCGGAGGAAGGAGGAGCCGCGCGGCGAAGGCGACGGATCCGGCGTGCTGGCACCGCGGGACCAAATGGAGCGAAGCTGCGCGGGCTGTGCTGGGCGGCGCGGCGCGGCGGGCGGCGGCGGCGGGCGGAGCTGAGGGCAGCGGCGCTTGGCGGCGGCGGAAGCCGGAGGCGGGCGGGCGCGCGGCGTACAGCACGGCGGCGGCGGCGGCGGCGCGCGGCAGGCAACAGCCAGGCGGGCGGCGGCGGCGGCGCGGCAGCGCGGCGGCGGGCGGCGGCCTTCATGGGCCGCGCATGGGGCCGGGCGACAGCCTCAGCGGCTCCAGGTCGGCGGCGGCTCTGCGGCGGGAGGCCCACGTGTCGCCCTGCGGTTTGTCCGGCGGCGGGCGGACGCGTCCGGTCCGATCCGGACGTGTCCGGGGCGCGAGGGAAATTGCTAGGGTTTGCCCGGATTTCGGGAGGGGCGTAAATAGAGGTAGAGGGAGTTAGGAGACTCCAAATGGGGTGTAGTTTTCGCCCACGATCGTGATCGAACGACCGAGGGCATGGAGGGAGTTAGATGGGTTATTGGGCTGTTTTGGAGGGTGTTGGGCTGCAACTTAAAAGAGGCCTTTGCGAGAGTGCGGTTAACCATTGAGTACCAAACGAACTCCAAATGACCCGAAACTTGACAGGTGGTCTACCGGTGCTATACCAGGGCCACTTGGCAAGGCTCGGTCCATTCCGAGAATGTTCAACACCCGCACACGGAAAAGAACAAGAGGGGTGCCGGGGAACATAGGAGTGTCGGATTGCAAAACGGACAACGGGGAAAAAGCTCGGAATCATGAGACGAACACGTATGCAAATGAGATGCACATGATGACATGATATGAGATGCATGACATGGACAAAAATGCAAAATGAAAACAAAACCCAACCACGGGGGGAATATCATAGCACATATCCGAAAATGGCAAGAGTTGGAGTTACAAATATGGAAAGATACATCTGGGGTGTTACACCATCCTTCTTATCCGCCAAATACTTGGAGCAGTTCCGCTTCTAGTGACCAGTCCCTTTGCAGTAGAAGCACTCAGTTTCAGGCTTGGGTCCAGCTTTGGGCTTCTTCCCGGGAGTGGCAACTTGCTTGCCATTCTTCTTGAAGTTCCCTTTCTTTCCCTTTCCCTTTTTCTTGAAACTAGTGGTCTTGTTAACCATCAACACTTGATGCTCCTTCTTGATTTCTACCTCCACAGCTTTGAGCATTGTGAAGAGCTCAGGAATTATCTTTTACATCCCTTGCATATTATAGTTTATCACGAAGCCTTTGTAGCTTGGTGGCTGTGATTGGAGAACTCTGTAAGTAACACTATCATCTGGAAGATTAACTCCCAGCTAAGTCAAGTGATTATGATATCTAGACATTCTGAGTATGTGTTCACTGACAGAACTGTTCTCCTCTATCTTGCAGCTATAGAACTTGTTGGAGACTTCATATCTCTCAACTCGGGCATTTGCTTGAAATATTAACTTGAGCTCTTGGAACATCTCATATGCTCCATGACGTTCAAAACGTCTTTGAAGTCCCAATTCTAAGTTGTAAAGCATGGCACACTGAACTATCGAGTAGCCATTAGATCGAGCTTGCCAGACATTCATAACATCAGCATCTGCTCCTACAACAGCCTTTCACCTGGCGGTGCATCAAGGACATAATCTTCTATGCAGCAATGAGGATAATCATCAAGTTACGGACCCAGTCCATGTAGTTGCTACCACCATCTTTCAACTTAGCTTTCTCTAGGAACACATTAAAATTCAATGGAACGGTAGCACAGGTCATTGATCTACAACATAGATATGCAAATACTATCAGGACTAAGTTCATGATAAATTAAGTTCAATTAATCAAATTACTTAAGAACTCCCACTTAGATAGACATCCTCAAGTCATCTAAATGATACATGATCCAAATCAACTAAACCATGTCTGATCATCACGTGAGATGGAGTAGTCTTCAACGGTGGACATCTCTATGTTGATCATATCTACTATATGATTCATGTTCGACCTTTCGGTCTCCAGTGTTCTGAGGCCATGTCTGTACATGCCAGGCTCGTCAAGTTTAACCTGAGTATTCCGCATGTGCAAAACTGTCTTGCACCCATTGTATGTAAACGTAGAGCCTGGCACACCCAATCATCACATGGTGTCTCAGCACGGAGAACTGTTGCAATGGTGCAAATTCAGGCAAAACACTTGTACTTTGAAATTTAGTTAAGGGATCATCTTATAATGCTACCGCCGTACTAAGCAAAATAAGATGCATATAAAAGATAAACATCACATGCTATCAAAATATGTGACATGATATAGCCATCATCATCTTGTGCTTTTGATCTCCATCTCCAAAGCATTGTTATGATCTCCATCATCACCGGCTCGACACCTTGATCTCCATCGTAGCATCGTGGTCGTCTCGCCAACTATTGCTTCTACAACTATCACTAAAGCATAGTGATAAAGTAAAGAAATTACATGGCGTTTGCATTTCATACAATAAAGCGACAACCATAAGGCTCCTGCCAGTTGCCGATAACTTTTATAAAAACATGATCATCTCATACAATAACGTATATCACATCATGTCTTGACCATATCACATCACAACATGCCCTGCAAAAACAAGTTAGACATCCTCTACTTTGTTGTTGCAAGTTTTACGTGGCTGCTACGGGCTTCTAGCAAGAACCGTTCTTACCTCTGCATCAAAACCACAACAGTGTTTCATCAAGTTTGTTGTTTTAACCTTCAACAAGGACCGGGCGCAGTTAAATTCGATTCAACTAAAGTTGGAGAAACAGACACCCGCCAGCCACCTTTATGCAAAACTAGTTGCACGTCTATCGGTGGAACCGGTCTGATGAACGTGGTCATGTAAGGTTGGTCCGGGTCGCTTCATCCAACAATACCGCCGAATCAAAATAAGACGTTGGTGGTAAGCAGTATGACTATCACCGCCCACAACTCCTTTTGTTCTACTCATGCATATCATCTATGCATAGACCTGGCTTTGATGCCACTGTTGGGAAACGTAGCATGCAATTTCAAAAAAATTCCTACGCTCACGCAAGATCTATCTAGGAGATGCATAGCAACGAGACGGGGAGAGTGTGTCTACGTACCCTCGTAGACCAAAAGCGGAAGAGTTTGACAACACGGTTGATCTATTCAAACTTCTTCTCGTTCTGACTAATCAAGTATCGAACGTACGGCACCTCCGAGTTCTGCACATGTTCAGCTTGATGACGTCCCTCAAACTCTTGATCCAGCAAAGTGTCGAGGAAGTAGACGAGTTACGTCGGCACGGTGGCGTGGTGATGGTGATGGTGAAGTGATCCGCGCAGGGCTTCGCCTAAGCACCGCGAGAATATGACCGAGGGTGTAATCTATGGAGGGGGCACCGCACACGGCTAAAAATTGTTGGTCTGTGTTCTAGGTGCCTCCCCCTCATATATATAGGTGGGAGGGAGAGGGAGTAGCCAAGGCGGGCGCCCCAAGTAGGTAGAATTCTACTTGGGGTTCCTCCCCAATTCGGCCCCCCTTTCCTTTTTCACCAGAGGGGGAAGGAAAGAGGTGGGAGGAGGGAAGGAAGGGGGAGGCTGAATCCCTCCCCTTCCTTCTCTCTCCCCCTCTTTCCTTTCTCCTTTGGTGCGGCCCGTATGGGGGGCGCAGCAGCCCCTGCTGGCTGTTGTGTTTCCCCTCTTAGCCCATTAGGCCCATACACTACAGCAGGATGCTGCTAAAGCGACACTACAATCAGAGACGCTTCGACAAAACTGTCTGCAATGCCATAATGGCAAATGGTGGTGTAAAAAACCCGTCAAAAAGGTGCAAAACCTTTGCGATGGAGGATGCATCAAACACGGTTCAGATTTTAGTTGTGTGTGCGATGCAGGGCATACGGTTCAGTCCACTTAACTGTTTGTGATGAGGAGGAACAAAACAAACAGGCAGCCAGATGAAGGTGTGTGCGATATACAGCATACGGTTCACTTGGATGAACTGTTTGTGATTGGGCAACACAAAATAAACGGTTAACCAGATTCAAGGTGTGTGTGATATACGGCATGCGGTTCACACGGATGAACTGTTTGCGTTGAGACATGAGAACAGAAACGGTTCAAATGAACAAGATGTGTGTGATACGAGCCAAACATGTCTGTATTCAGAAACGTGTGCGAAGACCGATAACAACACAGATGATTACTGCTAACAAGCTGTGCGTGTTGTGAGCAAACGATTGCTGGTATACAATTGTGAGTGATTGATGAAAACACCACCGACGGTTTCTATTGTTTAGTCTGTGTGCGATGTGATTTTCGTTGTCCACAAAACATCTATGCTCTTTCTACAGAGCATCAACATATATAATTAAAAAGACAGGATTGCATAACCAAATTAAGCATACAATTACACAAGTCACTACACACATAACATTTCCACACACCAAAGAAAGCTATTACATGCATACTAAAGTAAGAGAAACGAGGATCTAATCATCTAATTATTGTTGCAATGGCGCTTGCCATTGCTCTACTTCCGGCTAGATCCCTAGCCGTTTTGGGGAAGGAAGCACTTCCTCATGTCAACGATCCGCCTGTACTTGTCATAGCTCATGTACGCCTCCTTGGCCGCATACACGACATGCGCTTTGTCGAGTTTCTCCATCCAGGCTGAGTGCCAGGCACGCTTGTCCTTGTTGCACTAATCCTTCATGTCTCTGTAGTAGGGGTCAATGATGGCCTCGGCACGGTGAACCAGAGAGTCCTTCTCATCCTCCTTGCTGCCCCAGATCTCATATTGGCCCTGGATGTTGACAAGATTCTGGCAGGCGATGCCCGAATTCTCGAGCGCCTTTACATCGTTGGTGATGTCCACCATAGCGAACATGTAGTGGGGGCTGTTGACAAACCTGGCTAAATGCTCACAAGGCCTTGTGGCCAAGCAGTAGTGGTAGACAAGGACGTGGTGGCGCTTGCACATCGGGTGAAACAATGAATCGAATAAATAAGTCTTATGGATGAATGTTGAAGACGGACGAGACTCGGCACGAGCGCGGGTGTACTCGAGGTCGAACCCGACCACCTTGTACTTCTCCACGGCAAGCAACAGCTCCATGATGTGGATGGAGTGCTCCACCCAGACCGGGTCGTTGGTGTACACCACTGAGAGGTCCATGAACCTTCTGTGGGTGTCCACCATGGCACGCATGGTGAACTGCTGCTCGTCGTCGGTAGCCGCTCGAAGCGCCATTAGAGCCGCGCAGGATATCCACTAAGAATTTCTCGTGGTGGGTGTGCTTCTTGTAATGGTGGGGCGCGATCAAAAGGTTGAAGAGACACAAGGGTAGGTTAAATGGCCGCTGTAATAAATGGGGGCCGGCCGGCCTGTAATCGTCACGTCTTGTCACGGCGTTCATAGCGGAGGATTCCAGTGCACAATTGACAACACCGCACCGCACACGTGGGCTCAGAGAGGGGCCGAATGTATCATCGGTGAGCCTATTCCCGCACTACCGCGCTGTTTACCGCGCAAGCTTCCCGCCCGGCTAGTTTGGCCACGCGTCGGCTAGAAAGGGGACAAATCGTGGGCATTTATTGGCAAAACGCTTTGTAAAAATGAAGTGTGTGGAATGATGATGCGTCATACCCTACCACAAACATTCCCGGTACACAAGTCATGGTGAATACACCGGTCAATGACAAGGGGTTGCAAGCGACTACAGCGGCCATTGACAAAGTGGTGCAAACGGAGGATACAATGGATGAGGCGACTACGGTGCGGCTCGAGGAGGCGGATGTCAGAAAGTTAGTTAACCAAGACAAGGACCACAAAATTACAGAGGAGATGAAACATCTTAGCAAAGGAAAAGATGGGCACTTGCGTATATTATGTGGTCCAGAGTTTCTTCCCATAATACACAAAGGAGTTAATGTTAATTATGAGATAATTGCTAGATTAGATGAGTCCATACAAGTGCATGCACACACAAAATCAGAAAGGAATTGTTTGTTTCCTAACCGAGTTGCAAAACACTACCATGCATCTGTTTGGAGAGATAACAGGGCATGGAGAACATGGAGAATTAAAAGGAAGGGGACTACAACATGTGGGAGGTTTGTTAGTTGTGCTTCACGGAATATACAAACCACCTCTGCATGTCCTAGAAAATAGAAAGGGAAGGAGTCTGTGCGTACTTGCAGATATCAATCGGCCAGCTGTGTACGTTTGGAAAAAGAAAACAAAAATAGAAGATCAGAACAATTATGGCAAGGAAATTGGCTGGGCCACAAGTCATGCAAGGGCAGATAAATCATGCACGTAATACGGCCTATGCGCCTTGTTTTGGCCGAACTCATCAGAGTCAGTTTGTATCTACGCTATATATAGTTTTGACCGGTCGAGATTTTATTGGTTTAGGTTATTTTCTACAGGTTAGACAACATGTGTATCGAATATTAAGCGGCCCTCTTTGGGTGTCGTTATTATTTATTTTGTGTGATCTTTCTGCATGAAAGTTGCACTCGAGGTCTGTCGTTCTGGTCGGGTTGCCTGCTGGTTATGTCTACTTTAGCGGGAGGTTCCCCGTGTGTCGTGGGATTGTCCATTGGTTGTCGTCACCCCTGCTTCAGGTTACGCGTACTGCTCGTGTAATTGGGGGTATTTTTATCGGTAGATCTAGAAAATTATTGCATCGTAAAAGATCGGGCCAAATCAGCGACGTGTCCGAGGTCGTTGAGGGAGTCCGGTTTACCCACGACCACAAGGTTACATGGAGTACCTCTATTTTTAAAAGCGGCCTCCGGTTTACCCCTTGACATTTGTTTTTTATATATCACTAGGGGCCTTGGTCGAGTCCGAACCAACGCGACACCTTTTGATAGGCGATACCACCAGATCACTTGGGGACATGGTCAAGTCTGAACCAATCCGCCTCTTGGTCGGCCTAAGGCCATCAAATCACTTGGGGCATGGTCGAACCCAACCATTGCCACGCCTCTTGATCGCATATATGCCACGAGTCATTTGGGGACTGGCGACTTGAATCATTGTCACACCTATTGGGGGCTTGATCCTGTCCGACCATGGTAATACCATCTGAACAGCTCAGTATAGCGTATGTTTGCAAACGGTTTTATCTTTGCCTTGGTTTCCATGTTATTTTCATGGCTTGTTTGATCTTTGTTTTGTTGGATTTCTTTTATGTCAACAAAACACCTTTTTTCCGGTTCAGCCGATGGATTTGATTTCCCTTTAATCCGGAGACGTATGCCCGGTTTACCTTTTCCTGTTACCATCATCGAGTAACAAGGGGGCTTGTGTTGATTCTGCACGGTTTATATGGGAGCTGTTTTCTCCCCACTTTATTGACGGTAATGGTTTATAAAACCTCCGCTTCAAGCTTGGCTAAGCCAGCTTCATGCCCAGACATGGCAGGTATTTCGTATCACCTATTTGTTATGTTACTGATACATATATCAAGATCATAAACCGGCTGGCGGTATAACCGCCACCGAAGTTCAAATTTTTCTGATTGCAGGAAATACGAATCGAGGTTTTTCGAACAAAAGCTTCAGTACTTATGCACGAAGGCATACTCAAGATAGAAGTATTAACTATCCTATTACAAGGCAACACGGTGCCCAAATAAGATCATTGTTCTTTTGGACAGATGCCAAAGACAGCTATTCAAACCGGCTTCCGGTTCAAGCCTGCTCCTCATCCTCCGCCGCTTCAGCTTCCTCGTCTCTACCCATTGGCTAGAAATCAACAGTGGTCCAGTAGATTCCCATTAAAGCTTGGAAAACAGCCTCTTCATGGATCAGGGAAGACGGTTCAATATCAGGAGCGTAAGTGTGCTTACGGATTGGAGGGATTAGATTCTCGGCTTCAAGAGTTGGGGCAGGCACTCGCTTGTTCTGGTCATTGTATTGTGCTTGGTAATGCGTCAAGTCTGCCTCTTCAGCTAGCTGGCAAGCTAGAGGGCACACTGCACGGTTTATCGCCCGTAAATCCTCTTCGTTAAATTCAAAGCCATCTTCCTTCACACTGGGGTAGCCTTGAGATGCTTCCACAGGGTCAAAATCTGGTACCCATGCCTTGGCCCGGATCAAGGCGTTAATAGCTCCGGTTCGAGCAGCGGATTTTTTCAGCTCCTCAATCCGGGCGGGAAGCATGGACAACCTGTTCAGAGTGTCCTGGATTAAAGAAGGTGCCAGGTTGTTATGAGAGGCTGTGGTGATGATCCGCTGGGCTCCGGTATATAATTGTTCTACTAAGGTGTAGACAGCCTTCAGTTTCTTCTGCGCATCATTTCCTAAGTGCCCGATGCGTGTGCCTACAACAATTTAGGGACGGTCTCAAACCGGATTTATACTATAGCAGGTTGAAATTACTACAGAAGTTCAAAGGAGCTTACCAAAGATTGCAGCGGTCATGGAGTGTACTTGCCGCTTTATGGTCGTAAGTTCATCCACCACCAGTTTAAGGGCAGCTTCAGCATTTTCCGCTCTTTTGATTAAAGCGGCCTTCTCAGTGGCCCAATCAGCCCGCTCTTTCTTGAAGCCTTCCTTCAGCTATTCAGTGGTGTTCAAGGCACTGCTTAATTCTTTCTTGGCCTTGTCTGTTTCGGCCTGTTGGGTTTTCAACGCCTCCTGTAAATCGGCAATCCGGTCCTCCTTGATTCTCACCTCATCCTGCATACAGACAATATTTTCAACAAGCGGTACAAAGAAATTGAAGTATCAACCACATAACAAAGTTATCTACCTGATACTTGGTGGCTAATGCACCTTCAATTTTTATACATGTTACTAGGTTGCAAAGTCCCAAGCTCAATACAAGTATTCAACTTGGCACTTGGGGGCTAATGGTTATTTGATCTACGTATGTTCCAAGGACAGTTTTCTATTTGAATCCCTGGTTTAATTATGCTAAGATTACAACCGGCCCTTGGGGGCTATGCTGATGAATTTGAAGTGCTAAGGAACATATTTAAGTCCCGGTTTGATCAAGGTTACAAACCGGTCCTTGGGGGCTAGGAGGATTGATACAATGGCAGTAAGTAAAGAAGTGGGTTACCTCAAATTTATCCCTCATCATCTTGACCAGGCCAGCCTCACAGTCACGGCTAGTATAAAGCCGGTTTAAATAACCGGAATGAAGGTCTTGAGCACTCAGAGCAGCATATGTCTCCAGTTCAACATCCCATTTTCCTTTATTTAAAGCGGAAAAATCCTCTTTCACAGTATGTCTGGTTAAGGTGGCAGGATTCCCCGGCTCAAAGCTGCCCTCACCAGTGATCACAACATCATCATCTTTAGACTCGGCGGTTGGTGTGGGCACGGCTGTTTTGTCAGCGGGACTGTGGGATTTCTCAATCCGGACGGAGCTGGCAGGCGGATTGGCAGAGATTGAAGTATTAACAGGCCTTTCTTCGGGAATAGCATCGTCTTGTAACGGAGGATCATTGGGAATATCTTCAGAGGCAAATTCTTCAACATCTGGCGCTTTCTCATGATCTGGGGCGACATCTTCTTCGGCCGCTTTATCCAAACGGGCCTTCTTGCTTGGTTTCGGTTTGGCCCTGAAAGAAAAACAAAGAGTCAGTGAAAAGCATAAACCATTATATAATATACTGGAGGCATATGCTCGATTTTTTCTTACCCGGCAACTATTTTCAATGGTGGTAGCTGAGTGGCTGATGATTCACCAGAGGATGAATGGGAAGTGACCTGATAATTGAGTCGGACGGATTAAGAGGTTGACGAAGAAACCCGCTTTAGAATTTAAAGCAATAAAAGGTCGGAGACCTCGAGCGGCGTTTTCGAACCGGCTGTTTGGCAAACCGCAGAGGTAACTACTCGCCATCGTGTCGGGTTGTTCGTGACTTCATGTTGCTGCGCCTTCATAAGAAATTTGGGATCCTAATAAGCAAGAGGATGAGAAAATTTAACTTTCCGGTTTGCTTGGCGAAATTTTGGCAAAGGCAAGTTTTCTGAATCGGAAGAGAGAATAGTTACCTCAGCGAATCCCGCATTGCTGGCTTCAGTGTCGTCCTGACAAGCATCATCATCAATAAGGCGTGTAAAAAGTAAGCCAAGTGAATCAAGTTCTACCTCAAGATCCGGATTACCCACATCATCATCAATGGCTGGATTAGATGAAGCGGTGGTTTTTCTCTTGTGAGCTGGTTTCTTAATAACCTTGGTCTTGGGCCGGGTTGGCCGCCCTGCCTTCTCCGCTTTATCTTGTGAAAATTTCTTGCTCCAAAGCGGATTATCACCCTGGATCAGAAGCAATTAAATGTCAGACACATAAAGTAGTAACAGGTTTAATGATGGAGCAACTAAGATCTTACCGCTGGCGGTTTGTTGGTGGTGCAGTAAGGAGGCAGACCGGTCTGAGCACAGAGGTGCTCCGGTTCATTTAACATCTTCTTTACAGAATCTGTGACTTCATCATCAGAGAGTTGGATTTTGGTGTGTCGGAGTGGGTCGTCGACACTATCAGTATACTTGCACATCAAACCGGAGCGCCGACTCAGAGGCAGTATGCTCCATGATATCCAACAGCGTGCAAGCTCTATTCCCGTTAAACCGTTGGCCATAAAAGCTCGAAGCTTGGACAGTTGCGGAGCATATTTGCTTCTTTCCTTGGCATTCAATCTTTGTGGAAAAGGGTGAGTGTTGCTCAGCCGTTTTGGACGGAAGCCAGGCAAGGGATTTTCATCCTCAGGAGAGGTATCTTTGCAATAAAACCAAGTTGCATTCCACTCCTTGGGGTGAGTATGGAGTTTGATGTGGGGATAAGTGATCTCCTTCCTCTTCTGAATAGCCATGCCACCCAATTCAGTATTGGGACCGTCGGTGAATTCAGTGCGACGCTTTAAATGAAAGAGGTCTCTAAACAATTCAACATAAGGTTCCTCTTGAAGATATACTTCAGATAGTACTTGAAAGTGGCATAGATTGGTGACGGAGTTGGGGCCAATATCCTATGGACGGAGCTGAAAATTGGCTAACACATCCCGGTAAAATTTAGAACCGGGCGGTTTGAAGCCCCGGGCCAGGTGATCTGCGAAGACCACAACCTCTCCTTCCTGGGGTGTAGGAGGACATTCCTCTCCAGGAACCCTCCAGTGGATTGTGTCTTTATTGTCTAAAGCGCCAATCGAGACTAGATCATCCAGCTGTGATTCTGTGACACGAGAAGGAACCCAATTGCATTCATACACTTGTTTGGCCATGACGAGATCTACAAGAAATAGGTGATCCGGTTCAAGAACAAGCTGGATAAAAGAAGGTGTTTATCTAAACTACGATAAACCGGAGGCAGTACCTATGAACCGGTCTTCTACAATACGGCGTTGTATGGATTCTGGCGGTTCAACCAGGGGACTAATGATATGTACCGGTTTAGCAATTTTTCTATGGTAAGTTAAACCGCCTGACCTAAGCATCGGAAGCAATTGAAACTACGGATAACTAGGTATGCAGAAACAAGTTTTGCAAGATCTTATTACAGCTGCGGATCTACAGCGAGCTCACAAAAAAACAGAAAATATTTCGAAAAGTAAGGCAGAAACAGAAGTGAACTATTGAGCACATATGTGCGGGAGATCTATGGGCTTAGATGAGAAACTACAGCGGATGTGTAGAGATCACTACTAAGTACAGCAGAAATTCATGGAGTCATTCAAGGCCAGAGAACAAATATGAGCGCGCGATGAACACAGCATGAACATGGAACCCTAAGAACAGATCTAGGTCAAAAAGAGGAGAAATCTTACCGGGAACGGAGAAGATGCGGAAGGATGCCGCAATGCTCGCACGCGTTCAGGTCGATCTGCGCCCGAGATTTGGCAGAGGTCGACGGCGTGGCGGAGCTCCAAGGCCAGGCGACGAGGAAGACGAAGAAGAAGGGACGAAGGGAAAGAAAAGAAATGACCCTTCGGTCCTATTTATAAGGCAGCAGAGCTAGGTCAAGCGCACGGATCCAGGAGCTATTGTTAAAAGAGGGCGTTATAAATGATAAAATTTCATGATGACGTCATGCCGGTTTACATCAACTAGAAATGATGACGACACGGCGGTTTACCAATTACTAGAAGATGTCCAAGATGCAAGTTTTTGTGAAGGATTGACATGAACCAGTTCAAATCAATCTGGGGCCTAATGTTGGGGATATTACCACTAGGCGTAAACCGGCTAGCCTGGGCCGGGTTAACTTCATTAGTGGTATAACCAGATAAAGGCCCAAGGCCTGTAGTCGGTTTAGAACTTGTAGCCGTAAACCGGCCTGATGTATAACTTGTGTTGTAAGTTAGGAATAGAGAGATACCAACCGGGATACGAGTATGAACCGGTTGGGACTCTATGAACCGACGGGCGTCACCCGTGTATATAAGGGGGCGACCCGGCGACGGTTCAAGGACGACAACCACAACTCGAGCCTAGGCGAAGCTTGTTTGCTCCCTAGCCATCGAGACCACATCAATTCCATCACAACTAGACGTAGGCTTTTACCTTCATCGAAGGGGCTGAACTAGTATAAAACCCTCATGTCTTTGTGTCCGCTTTAACCCCTTCAAGTAAACTCGTAGCGATGGCTCCACGACTAAGTGCTTTCACTAGGACATCTGCCGTGACAAATCCACGACACTGGATAAGGGGGTATCCGGACAGCCGGACTATATACTTTGGCCGGACTGTTGGACTATGAAGATACAAGACCCAAGACTTCATCCCGTGTCCGGATGGGAGTCTCCTTTGCGTGGAAGAAAAGCTTGGCGATCCGGATGTTAGATCTCCTTCTTTGTAACCGACTCTGTGTAACCCTAGCCTCCTCCGGTGTCTATATAAACCGGAGGGTTTAGTCCGTAGGAGGAGAACAATCATAACAATAGGCTAGCTCCTACGGTTTAGCCTCTACGATCTCGTGGTAGATCAACTCTTGTAATACTCATATCATCAAGATCAATCAAGCAGGAAGTAGGGCATTACCTCCATTGAGAGGGCCCGAACGTGGGTAAAACATCGTGTCCCCTGCCTCCTGTTACCATTAGCCTTAGACGCACAGTTCGGGACCCCCTACCCGAGATCCGCCGGTTTTGACACCGACATTGGTGCTTTCATCGAGAGTTCCTCTGTGTCGTCGCAGCAAGGCTCGATGGCTCCTTCAATCATCAACAACAACGCGGTCCAGGGTGAGACTTTTCTCCTCGGACAGATCTTTGTGTTTGGCGGCTTCGCACTGCGAGCCAATTTGCTTGGCCATCTAGAGCAGATCGACAACTATGCCCCTGGCCATCAGGTCAGGTTCAAAAACTTGAAGTACACGGCCAATATCCGTGGAGACTTGATCTTCGGCGGATTCAGGCTTACGCCAGGAGCGCCGAACAGTCACGACGAGCACGGCTTAGACCTGCTGTCAGACAATATTCGGGATATCGCACCTGAAGTAGCTCCGGACCTAAATTTGGGGCAGATCGCATCGTCCGAGGACGGGTGGATAGACCCCGCCACGGAGGCCGCATACTAATCAGCGTTGGAGCCGAACACAGACTCCACCTCTAAGGAAATCTGTGTTGCCGGACCCCCGGACTTGTTCCCGGTTGTAGGTCTAGGACCGCGTGCATCCGTACCCATCGAAGCTGATTGGACACCAATCATGGAGTTCACCGCCGCGGATATCTTTCAGCACCCACCCTTTGGTGACATGCTAAACTCTTCAAGGTCTCTCTCTTTGTCAGAGGACTCTTGGCCGAACTATGTCCGGCTCGAGGGGGATTCGGATGATGAAGAAAATCTCTGCCCACCCACCACCCACTTAATAGCCACTGTCGATAACGTAACAGACATGCTTGACTTTGACTCCGATGACACCGACGGTATGGAAGTCGGTGCAGGGGACGATTTGGAACCACCGCCCACAGGGCGCTGGACTGCCACCTCATCATATGATATATACATGGTGGACATGCCTAAGGAGGACAATGGCGACAAAAAGGACACAACGGAGAATAAAACCCCCGGACAAAAGCCAAAACAACGGCACAGATGCCGCTCTAAGTCCAGCCACAGTAAAAATAGCAATAATAGCGCTAGAAAAATCGACACCCGTGTCAACTCCAAAGGCAACAATGACTGTCGGTGTCAAAACCGGCAGATCTCGGGTAGGGGGTCCCGAACTATGCGTCTAGGCGGATGGTAATAGGAGACGAGGGACACGATGTTTTTACCCAGGTTCGGGCCCTCTTGATGGAGGTAAAACCCTACGTCCTTCTTGATTAATATTGATGATGTGTATTACAAGAGTGGATCTACCACGAGATCAGGGAGGCTAAACCCTAGAAGCTAGCCTATGGTATGATTGTTGTAATGGATGTTATGTCCTACGGACTAAAGCCCTCCGGTTTATATAGACACCGGGGAGGGCTAGGGTTACACAGAGTCGGTTACAGAGGTAGGAGATCTACATATCCGTATTGCCAAGCTTGCCTTCCACGCTAAGGAAAGTCCCATCCGGACACGGGACGAAGTCTTCAATATTGTATCTTCATAGTCTTGGAGTCCGTGGACGATGATAGTCCCATGTCCAGACACCCCTAGTCCAGACTCCCTCAAGAGCCCCTCGAACCTGGCTTCAATGACGATGAGTCCGGCGCGCATAATGTTCGGCATTGCAAGGCGGGTTCCTTCTCCGAATAATCCATAGAAGATTGTGAACACCAAGATAGTGTCCAGCTCTGCAAAATAAATTCCACATTCCACCGTAGAGAGAATAAAATGTACACGAGTTCAATCCGCTGACGTATTTTGCGGCATGACGTCACACCACTACCAAGACTGTACTTGAATCGTTTTTTTTATTATACCACCTCCGCGCGTTTAGCGACGCGGTTTCCTTGGCACGTCTTGTCGAAGCAGAGATCGTGTTCCCCTTATTCCTGGATTCTCATCAATACGGACATGGGTAACCAAACCGCGCCCGTCGCCACGCCTCCTCTATCGAAGGCGAGTCCCGAATGGTCACGGAGACGGCTCTTGGTATTCTCCTTCTTTATAATAGGACCAAGGCTCGTTTCTTTTCTTCAATCTTTCATCGAATCCTCTCCTTGCTCCAAGTTCCAACTCCTAGAGCCCCAGATTCGAGCGCTTCGGACCTTCAACAATGTCCGGCTCCGACCTTCAGGGCTGGTGGATGCCCTCCTCCGTCACGGAGGAGGACGTGCTGAAGCTGCGAGAAGCCAAGTACCTGTCCTACGAGATTTCGCACAGGTTGCCTGCCGAAGGGCAGGCCATCCCCACCCTCGAGCCTGGCGAGTATGTCGTCTTTGTATCCCACCTCCGTCGGGGTTTAGGCTTCCCGACGGATCCTTTTGTGAGAGGGCTCATGTTTTACTATGGGTTGGAATTCCACGACTTGGCTCCGGAGTCCATCCTACATATTTCCGCGTTTATTGTTGTCTGCGAAGCCTTCCTCTGCGTCACCCCCCACTTCGGCCTGTGGTTGAAGACCTTCGATGTGGAGCCGAAGATGATCGGGGCGCTAAGCGAAAGGGGGCAGCCAGAAGGGGAGGGCCGATGCCCCGTGGCCCGAGGGCTCCTTCCAAGAGGAGCTCGGCTTGTGGCAGCAGGAGTGGTTCTATATCACCGCTCCGAAGGGCAGCAGGAAAAAGCCGCCGCCCTTATTCCGCTCGGGACCTCCACGATGGTTGATGTCGTGGGTCAACCAAGGGCTCAACTGGGGGCTGCCAAAGGACGTGCCCCTTCTGCAGGCCCGGATTCAAGACCTCCAAGCGAGGGAGACCGATCTGGTAGTGGTAATGCAGGTCATGCTGATTAGGCATCTCCTGCCCTGCAAACGCCGCCCTCTCCAGCTGTGGGAGATTAATCCGGAGGGACCACGGATTCTTCAACACTTCATGGGTATGACACCCGTGGAGATGTACAAATTATTCTTCGGACCACAAGTGGCGTGTCCGGAATTGACCGAGGATGCCGGCCTAAGCTGCAATCGCCCGGATACACAAGTAAGTAGCTCCGAATCCGGACATACCGTCTGCTTGTCTTTCTATAATTCGCCTTTTAACCCGTTGCCCCTTAACAGGAGTGGATAGCGCAAGCAAAGCTAATACGGTGTCCGGCCCCCCTCCCAGAGACCGTGCCGGATCCCATGCTGGTCAGGATGTTGGAGGTTGCGCCTTCAGAAGAAGGCGAAGGGGAAAATAGGGGAGCTACCGCCTCACCCAAGGAGGCTCTTGAAGAAGGGGGGGTCGAGAATCCCTCCCTCCAGGGGGAGAAGAGGACCGCCTCCGAAGATCTGGAGGCTAAAGCCCCTAAGCGGGGGAAGAAGTCTTCACCAGGGGGTCCTGCGTCCGGGGAGATCCCGGCCGCACAGTCTCCCCTAAAGAATCAGCCCTCCAGCGAGCCGTAAGTAGAAAGAAGGGAGTTCGGTGATAAGAGACATCCCTATTTGTGCTTCTGAGGATAACCGAAGTTTTTACCTTGTAGTTCGGATCTCCGACCTTCTCAGATGAGCTCGTCTTCGGGGGACCTTCATCCGGAGATGATGGAGAGCGAGACGCCTCTGTCTGCTGCACCGTCGGATAGGGCGGACGAGCCTGAAGTGTCATCACGGAGGGTATCCCCGAGCCCGGCAGAGCCGAAGAGTTCGGCGCCGACTAGTGTTCGGCCGGGGGAGCTGAAGGATCTGCTTGAGAGGGCATCCATCTTAGAAGATCACCATGCATTGATGAATATGGTGATTGGAAGGATTTCGTCCGCCGAAAGCGGATTGCATAATGCCGTCAAGAGTTTGCTGGCGGGATTTGAGGTACGTAAAAATGACACACCTTTTGACAGTTTTGCACATGGAAGTGCACCCTGTATAGATAGTAGCCCCTGAGACTCGGTAGGTTGTCGAAAGCGACAGCGTGCCAAGGATCAAAATCACAGGTTTCAATCTTCGCCGTTCCTATGCAGGTGGCGGATCGTCCGGGGGCCAGCCGGACTGATGGAGTTGCCGAACTAAAGCGGCAACTCGACGTTGCGGACGCAGACATCGCGCTAGTCAATAGGCGACTTGACGAGTCGCAAGGTAAAAATGTTTTTTCCCGCAGTCACCTAGTAAGGGAGCCGAGGCCCATATCTTATAATATTTGTGCTTGACGCAGATGGTGCTGCTGCTGTGGAGAGCCTTTGGGCCGAACTTGCTCAAGCCAAGGAGCAGGCCAGAAGGAGTAATGCGGCAGCCTTGAGGGCGGCCGAGGAGTTAGAAGCCGAAAGGGCTGCACACTGCCGAAGCAGGGAGGAGATGGCCGAAATGGGCGTGAAGTTGAAAGATGCTACCGACCGCACTGAGGCTCTTGAAAAGGAGCGCCTATCAGAGCGAGAAGACCTGGGGAAGGCCACCGCCGAAGCCAAGGACGCCCGATCTGCAATGCGGGCTATAAAGGAGGAGCTACGCCAAGCCGGAGACATTGTGGCTGGCAAGCCCTTTCTGCTGCGCCGAAGGTTTACGGATCCTAAGTATGCTCAACTAGGCCAGCTGTGGGGTCCGGAGGATCCTTATATGGACTTAGCGGCAAGTGCGGCGGATGCCGCAGTGCACTACCGAGCGGAAGGATCACAAGACTGAAGAGTTGTTTTGGTCTCAATTCCATAGTCCGGATCGTTCACTTCCGCTGACCGACCGGTTGTCCGAATGGGCTGAGCTGAATAGGTTGTCCGGGCTTGCCATGACAGATATCGTGACTCATGTCTGGCCGGATAGGCCCAAGCCGAAGAGCTATTTTGGCTTGTTGCAGCGATTTCTTGGGGCAGTGCCGCATATCAAGGCGATGAAGCGGTCAGCCTGCATAGAGGGTGCGCGGATGGCACTTGCCCGTGTGAAGACACATTGGACAGAGATGGATGCCGCCGCTGTTGCGACCCAGGGTTCAGATGAGAACCGGTTACCCGCCGAGCACTACTTTGGGGAAGTTCTGCGTGGTGCTCGTATAATAGAGTCGCAGTGCTCGAAAAATGTCATGTTCAAATGAACGTTTTATTTTGTAAAACAATCTTTATGATATAGGCGCTTTTTGTTCTTGTGCGTTCAAGTATTTAAATGTCTCCTGTGCAGACATTTATGTATACGTAAGTATAACCTGAAAGATGGCAGTCGTCGGCTTCAGCCCCCACGCACAAGGTGCGGGGGTGTTCGCAAAAATAGTGCATTTTCACACTTAATCCGACGTCTCGGTCCTATTAAGGAGGTGGTAGCGTAGCAAATGAGGCAACCGGACTATAATGCTTTATCACTTTCACTTAGCCATTGGAGTTCGAGGGTGGGGCTACGATATAGCCCCTGGGGGCACCGCGCTCTTCGAATTCGGGGCATGTATGTGCTCGACCGAAACGGTCCTTCGTCCAGCGGAGGAATTCTAAACATTCCGTGGTCGATCGAGTGGTTGACCAGTCTCGTCAGATCATGACAACAGTTTCGGCTTTCTCTACTAAGGTGCTCTCCCAAATTAACTGGGCACAATCGCAGAGTTCTCCGGTGCCGCGTTAGCCGATGATACTGAACGAAGGCAGCAAAACACAGAGCCGGCAAACCCAACATTTGACCAAAGACATGATTCGAGCTGATGCATATAAGGCCTAACTCGAGACGCTGAACACTCCCTAAGGTGTTCGGTCTTTTTTATAATAATGGGCGAAACAATGCCCTAAGCCCCTTGTGTCCAGGTACGGGCGAGGTCCTCTGACACGGCCGATGCCAAAATGTCAGTCTCCTCTCGGTTATCATGAAAACCAGGGATTATAGCAACAAGAGACAAGAAAAAGGTTTACGCAGGTCTTAATCTGAAAAGAAGCCCGCAACGGGTCCCTCCGCACGCTGCGCCAGGTCTCCGCTAAGGCCGTTATCCTCGGACGGTGTGCACGGTGTTCATCTGTAAAAAGAGAGGAACTTAGTTTGAAAGAAATCATGCGAAAAGTACATAAAAAATTAAAATATTAATAAATTAATAAAGCTGAGCCTATATTGGCTCATTTTTGCTTATATGCGCAGCCCCTTGTGAAGGGGTGTGCGGCTAGGGAGCCCCTAGCTTATTTATGCCGGACTCGTCTAGCCGTGTCCGGGGTCTTTGAATGACCCTCTTAATGAAATGATGCCATGTGGACCGGGCATTTTGAGTGTAAGAGACGCGTAGTGTGTTATTGCGTTAAAGCGGACAAAGGCTTCACGTCCCAATAGTGCTTGATAGCTACTTTTGAATGGGGCGACGTGAAAGATTAACTTTTCGTGTCGGAAGTTGTCCGGTGACCCGAACACAACTTCCAGTAGTAAGGAGCCTGTGCACTTGGCGTAAGGGCCTGGCGTCACTCCTTTAAAGGAAGTGCGGCTATATCGAATTTTAGTAAGGACTATCCTCAACCTGCGGATTGTGTTCGGATATAGCAGGTTTAAATCACTGCCGCCGTCCATTAGGACTTGTGTAAATTGTAGTCCGTCGATTATGGGATCCAATATCAGAGCAATCCATCCTGCGTTTCAAATGCTTCTGGAATAATCCAGTTTGTCGAAAGTGATTGGTTTTGACAACCAACTTCGAGGTTCCGCTGGGGTGGACCGTGCGGCAGTTATTTTAGCGGGTGCCGCATTGTTTTCCCGTAATATCACATGAAGTGAGTTTACTGTTTTGACTTCTTGTGGGAAAGTCTTTTGTTTTCCGGTGCTCTGCTGGTGGGGTTTATCATCATCGTCGCTTGCTGCGTCGAGCCCCTTGTGTTCGGCGTTTAGTCGGCCGGACTGTTTGAAAACCCAACACTCTCGGTGGGTGTGGTTTGCGTGCCTTCCGAGGTATCGTGGATTTGACATATCCGATCCAAAATTTTGTTTAAGTTGGATAGCTCATCACTGTTGTCCTTAAGAGGCAGTGTTTTGTTGCTTGGCCGCGAGCTTTTGAATCCGGCATTGACCGCCGTATTCTTTGGGCTTTTTTTTTATTCCGGCGCTGATCCTTTCTGCGCCGTGATTTTCCATTTCCATCTCTGATCTCGGATGTACTCGGGTCGCTGGTGCTGCATCTTGCAAGCCAGCTGTCCTCCCCCGCGTAAAAAAGCGGGTCATGAGGCTTGTTAACGCGGCCACTGTCGTCGGCTTCTCTTGGCCGAGGTGTCTGGCGAGCCATTCGTCACAGATGTTGTGTTTAAAAGCTGCTAAGGCTTCCGCGTCCGGACAGTCGACTATTTGGTTCTTTTTGGTAAGGAACCTGTTCCAGAATTTGCGTGCTGACTCTCCGGGTTGTTGAGTTATGTGACTTAGATCGTCTGCATCCGGAGGGCGGACATAAGTCCCTTGAAAATTTGCTCTAAACACGTCCTCGAGCTCTTCCCAACTTCCAACAAGTGTTTTCTGGGAGGCTTTTGAGCCAATGCCGAGCTGGCCTTTTGAGCTTGAGGGGTAGATATTTTATGGCGTGGAGCTCATCTCCTCTAGCCATGTGTATGTGTAGTATGTAATCCTCTATCCAGACTCCAAGGTCTGTTGTTTCGTCAGATGCCTCTATGTTTATGGGTTTGAACCCTGCTGAAATTCATGATCCAAAGACCTCATCGCTGAAACATAGTGGGTGTGTGGCGCCCTCAGATTTGGGTGTGTCAATGTCTTCAACACTTGGCGTGTTGTGATGCTTCTGGGGCCCTCTTTTTGGCCCGTAAATGGACCTGCCTGGCCATCTGCTTTCCTGTGATCATGAGTCAGCTTGAGTGCGGCGCCGCTTGTCGCTGGCACATCATCCGTCGCCTATCCGTCAGCGGCCTCTTTAATTTTTGACTGTGGTGGCTCTATGGCTTCCTCGTCAAATTCGCAGCAGCTTGCGCTCGGTAGTTTTTGATTGATGGCCATTGCCATATTTGTCTGCGGTCTTGAGTACTTTGCTCCACCTCATTCTGAGTATATCTTCCGCTGTTTTGAGCTTCCGTTTTTCCTTTTTCAAGTTTCTTGCGGTGGCGACGAGTCTTTCGTGAAGGTTCTTATGCTCCGATGGTGTGTCCGGCGTGAGGTCGTCCGGACTGTTGGTTTCGCCGGGGATGGATTGATTATCCGATTCGTCCTGTTCGGACGGTTGCTTGGTTGCATGTTCGTCGTCCACTGGTTTGCCCTGCTCTATTGCTGGGTCATTAGGAATGCTGTTTTTGCCGAGGCAAGGTTTAGGGCGGCGCTTGCGTCGCCGCTTGATGTTTATCGGCGGGATTATCCTTTGCCGCGCCCCGTTGTTCCTCGTCATCGCTTCCTTTTGGGTTATCCACCATATATACGTCATGTGTTGAGGTGGTCTTCCAGTGCCCTGTAGGCGCTGGTTCTTGATCGTCTCCGGCATCGTCGTCCATACCGCCGATGTCCTCGGAGTCGTAGTCTAGTGTGTCGGTTAAATCGTCGACAGTGGCTATAAAGTGGGTGGTGGGTGGGGCTTGAATTTCTTCATCGTCCGCATCCCAACAATCTTGGCCGTAATCCGGCCAGGGCTCTCCGGATAGCGAGAGGTGCTTCAGCGAATTTAAGATGTCGCCAAAGGGTGAGTGTTGAAAGATGTCCGCGGCGGTGAACTCCATGATCGGCGCCCAATCAGATTCGATTGGCGGGGGCGCAGGAGGTTCGGAGTCCGGGGAGGAGTCCGGCGCCTAGGAGTCACCAGCTTTATAAGGGATAGGGTTGGTATTAGGCTCCATCGCCGTGGACGTTGCAGCCCCCGAGGCGGTGTCCAGCCACCCGTCCTCGATCTGCGCAATTGGCTCCGGACTATGGGTCGGAGCGGATTCGTGTGCGGCCTCCCAGGTATTGTTCGGCGGCAGAGTTAGATCACGCCCATCGTGACAGTGCGGCACGCTCGGCTGCGGCTCGGATCCATCGAAGGTCAAATCTCCGCGGATATCCGTCGTGAAGTTTAGGCTTCCAAATCTGACC
The DNA here is from genome assembly GCA_021437245.1 of Aegilops speltoides. Lineage (NCBI taxonomy): Eukaryota > Viridiplantae > Streptophyta > Magnoliopsida > Poales > Poaceae > Aegilops > Aegilops speltoides. The sequence goes on from CM038145.1 coordinate 185,465,250, forward strand.
TGACGGCCAGGGTCGTAGCTTTCGATCTGCTCAAGATGGCCAAGTGAATTGGCCCGCAGTGCGAAGCCGCCGAACGCGAAGATCTGTCCGGGGAGAAAAGTCTCACCCTGGACAGCGTTGTTAATTGAAGAAGCCATCAAACCTATCGGTGACGACACAGAGGAACTCTCAATGAAAGCACCAATGTCGGTGTAAAAACCGGCGGATCTCGGGTAGGGGGTCCCGAACTATGCGTCTAGGCGGATGGTAACAGGAGACGAGGGACATGATGTTTTTACCCAGGTTCGGGCCCTCTTGATGGAGGTAAAACCCTACGTCCTGCTTGATTAATATTGATGATGTGTATTACAAGAGTGGATCTACCACGAGATCAGGGAGGCTAAACCCTAGAAGCTAGCCTATGGTATGATTGTTGTAATGGATGTTATGTCCTACGGACTAAAGCCCTCCGGTTTATATAGACACTAGGGAGGGCTAGGGTTACATAGAGTCCGTTACAGAGGTAGGAGATCTACATATCCGTATTGCCAAGCTTGCCTTCCACGCCAAGGAAAGTCCCATCCGGACACGGGACGAAGTCTTGAATCTTGTATCTTCATAGTCTTCGAGTCCGGCGGACGATGATAGTCCGGCTGTCCAGACACCCCCTAGTCCAGGACTCCCTCAACGACCATATGGACCCAACGATGGAGTAGGATGAGCCAGGTCACACCGAACACAGCCCGGAGCAGACGCCTGATCACAATGATCCCGAGGGCCGAACTCATCAATCTGCCTCCAGAGAAGAGTACAGTCCGGACGACGATGCATTCATCATCCCGGAAAAATGTTTGGAGCAAGATAACCCCCACAGAAGGCTTATGGCCACTGCAAGAAGCCTAAAGAAGAAGAAGCAAAGGCTTAAGGCCGCGCAGGAAATGCTCAACCGCAGATGGAATAAAGTGCTAGACACTGAAGAAGAATATGGCAACGATCGCCACACAAAGAGCTACCCAAAGCGCAAGCTGCTCCCAGGATTCAACGATGAGGCCATTCTGCCGAAGAACAATACGACCAGTAGGCCGGACCAACCACTTCATGACTGTGATAGAGCAGCTACTGACGCCGCACTCGATTTACGTGAGCTCCTGGACAAAAAGGTCGGCGCGACCAGGTCCATCTATGGATCTAGAGCACATGCTCCGGTGCAGGATTACGGTCACCAAAACGATCAGACTGATCGAATACTAGTTCGAAATCAACACCGGAGACAACAACAGTCGACATCATGCCACATCATGTACAGATACAGAGGGGCTGCGCACCCTCTGTGCTTCACCGAAGAGGTACTGGATCATGAATTTCCACAGGGATTCAAACCCGTGAACATAGAGGCATATGACGGAACGACAGACCCTGGGGTCTGGATTGATGATTTTATCCTTCATATTCACATGGCTCGTGGGGACAACCTGCACGCCATCAAATACCTTCCCCTCAAGTTGAAGGGGCCAGCTCGGCACTGGTTGAAAAGCCTCCCCGAAAATTCAATCGGAAGCTGGGAAGAACTTGAGGATGCTTTCAGGGCCAATTTTCAAGGGACCTATGTCCGACCTCCGGACACTGACGATTTAAGTCACATAATACAACAGCCCGGAGAGTCTGCCCGTAAGCTTTGGAACAGATTTCTCACTAAGAAGAATCAAATTGTTGATTGTCTGGATGCCGAAGCCCTAGCGGCCTTCAAGCACAGCATCCGAGACACCTCGGCCAAGAAAAGCCGAGGACAATGGCAGCCTTAACAAGCCTTATGACCCGCTTCTGCACGGGTGAGGACAGCTGGTTGGCCCGTAGAGGCACCAGCGACCCGGGCACATCCGAAATTAGGGATGGCAATGGGAAGCCATGGCGCAACAAAAATAAGCATCAAAACAAGGAAGAAAGTCCAGACAACACGGCGGTCAACGCCGGATTCAGGGGCTATCGACCCGGTTAACAAAAGAAGCCATTTAAAAGCAGCAAAGAGGGACCGTCCGGCCTGACCAAAGTCCTGGACAGATTGTGCCAAATTCATGGCACCCCTGAAAAACCTGCGAACCACACTCACAGAGAATGCTGGGTCTTTAAGCAGGCCGGCAAGTTAAATGCCGAACACAAGGGAAGGGAAACGCCAAGTGAAGACGAGGATGAGCCTCGCCAGCCGAACACTGGGGGACAAAAAAAAATTCCCACCAGAAGTAAAAACAGTAAACATGATCTACGCGACTCATACGCCAACGAGAAGGCGCAAACGCGCGCTCAGAGACGTATACGCTGTAGAGCCCGTTGCCCCCAAACTCAACCCCTGGTCGGCCTGCCCGATCACTTTTGATCATAGGGACCACCCGAATGGTATCTGGCACGAAGGATCGGCCGCCTTGGTACTCGACCCAATAATCGATGGATACCATCTCACTCGTGTCCTCATGGACGGCGGCAATAGTCTCAATCTAATATATCAGGACACTGTCCGCAAGATGGGGATAGACCCATCCAGAATCAGCCAAAGTAACACCACCTTTAAAGGGGTGATACCAGGCGTTGAGGCCCGCTGCAGGGGCTCCCTCGTATTAGAGGTGACATTTGGTTCTCCCGACAACTCCAGAAGCGAAGAATTACTCTTCGCCATAGCTACCCTCCGAAGCGGTTATCATGCATTGCTCGGAAGAACGGCCTTCGCTCGCTTCAACGCAGTACCACACTACGCCTACCTTAAATTCAAAATGCCCGGTCCACGTGCGTCATCACCGTTAGTGGAAACATAGAGCATTCCTTAAACATGGAAGAGTATGTGGTGTCTCTAGCAGCTGGACACTAAGTGGCCTCTCCTATCAGAACGCATGATCAGTCGTTAAGACCACGGACACGGTTAGACGAGTCTGGCGCACCACCGTCGGTAACAGCCCAGATAAAACCTGAGCTGGGTGCTATACACGTAATCCCATAGAAGGCATCAGGGGATGCAAACATGCAATAAAGCCCACCCTTTGGCTTGACCTTATTGACATGCCAATGTCTTACACTTCTACTATCCATTGATAATAACCAACTCTTCGCACGCTTAAGCCATACTCTTTTACATGAGTTTTCCTTTTTACAGACACCATTGATGCGACACCCTACCAGGAAACGGCACTACGGAGACAAAGGCGCAGACGTGCAGCAGGGCCCTGCTCAAAGGTTTCTCTTTAGATTAAGCCCCTGTGTAAACCTTCTTTATTGTCTCCTGTTGCTTGACATCCCATGGGTACTCAATACACCCACAGGGGATACTGGCGTTATTGGCATTTCGCGATGATAGACTAACGCACGTACCTGGAAATATAGGGTTCATAATCAAGGGCGCTACTCAGCCCAGTATATGTTACAAAGTCCGAATACCTTCGGGAGTGTTTGACGTCGCGAGTTCGGCCTTATATGCATCGGCTCCGAATCATGTCTTTGGTCAAATGTTGGGTTTGCCCGGCTCCTGGGTTTGCTGCCTTACGTTCCGCTTCTATCGGCTAAGGTGGCCAAAGAAGAACTACTGCGATTGTGCCCTGGTTATTCCGGATGAGCACCTTAGTAGAGAAAGCCGAAAACTGATTGTCATGATATAGCGAGAGATTTGTGAACCACTCGAGGACTCATCGGAATCTTTGGGATTCCTCCGCATTAACGAAGGGCCATTTCCCGGTCATGTACATACACGCTCGTATCCGGATGCACGTGAAGGTACCAGGGGCTACATAGTAGCCCCACCGTCAAACTCCTATGGCTAAGTGAAAGGGTTAAGGCTATATGGTCCGGTTGCCTAGTTCGACGTGCGATCACCTCCTTAATGGACCAAGACGTTGGATCAAGTGTGATTATGCACATTTTTTTGAACACCCCCGCATTGTATGCGTGGGGGCTGAAGCCAACGACTGCTAACTTTCAGGTTATATATATATACATCAAACGACCGCACAGGAGGCACAATAACACTTTCGGGCGAAAGTATAAACATAGCCTCTATAATCAAAATAGAATTGTTTTTACAATTGAACGGCTTGTCACTCGAACATGACATTCTTCGAGCACTGAGCCTCTATTAAACAAGCACCTTCTGTCACCTGCTCAAAATAGTGCTCGGCTGGATCCTGGCTTCCTGCCGGATTCTGGGTTACAATGATGGTGGCCTCCATATCCGCCCAATATGTTTTAACATGGGCAAGAGACATCCGCGCACCCTCTATGCACGCCGACCTCTTCATGGCATCGATTCATGATACGGTGCCAAGGAATTGAACCAAAATAGCTGTCCGGCCTCGGTCCCTTCGGCCATAGATGGTCTATTACAGACCTCATTGCAAGACTAGACAACCTATGGAGCTCGGCCACAGCGGCCATCCTTTCACTCAATGGCAACGGGCGCGTTGGAGCACTGAATTGCGACCAGAACAGCCTTTCTACTTCACTATCTTTCTGGTCCTTGAAAAACTAGGTCGCATCAGCCGTACTTTTTGCCAGATCCACATACGCATCTGCAGCGCTCCAGAGCCGATCCAGAGGAGCGTACTTTGGATCTAAGAACTTCATCCGCAACAAATAGGGGTTTCCAGCCGCGATTTCTCCGACCTGTCGAAGCTCCTCCCGCACATCCCTAATTTCGGAACGCGTCTCCTTGGCCGCATCAAGGGCCTTCTTCAGGTCAGCCGACTTCGCCTGATTCTCCTTTTCAAGGAGCTCATACCGGTCGGCGGCGTCTCTCAGCTCCACAGCCATCTCGGCTATTTTATCTTCGCTTCGGCAATGAGCAGCATGTTCGGCTCTCAAATCTTCGGCCGCCTTTAGGGAAACCGCATTGCTAGCCCGGGCTTGTTCCTTGGCTATGGCAAGTTCCGCCCTCAGGGCCTCCACGGCAGCAGCTCCGCCTGCAGCCAAAGCATATCACATTAACATTATGCTCCTCTAAATATTTCCTATAACAAATGAGAAAAAAAGAGCACATACTCTGTGACTCGTCAAGCCTCTCGTTTACCAGCGTGATGTCGGCGTCCACCACATCAATCTGTCGCCTCGGTTCGGCGAATTCAGCGGTCCGGTCTACCGCCGGACCCTTAGCCACCTGCGCATGAATGCAGTGCGATCATTACTTGAGAGTTTGATCCTCCGTTTGCCGCCTAGGGCTGGCAACCAGTGTCTCAGGGGCTACTATCTATACGGAGCACACCTAGCGCGTGCGGTACAACCAAAAAATTACGTACTTCATTATGTACCTCAAAGCCTTTAAGCAGGCTCGTAAAAGCCTCATTCAACCGGCTTGTGGCGGATGAAATCTTCTCAAACACCGTTCCCATTAATGCACAATGATACTCTGAGAGAGCAGCTTGCTTCAGAAGGCCCGTCAGCGTGTCCGGCCGGTCGCCGGACTGTACCGGACCCTTCTTATTGCCCCCTGAGGGAGTCCTGGACTAGGGGTGTCCGGACAGCCGGACTATCAATATCCGCCGGACTCCAAGACTACGAAGATACAAGATTGAAGACTCCGGCTCGTGTCCGGATGGTATTTTCCTTGGCGTGGAAGGCAAGCTTGGCAATACGGATATGTAGATCTCCTACCATTGTAACCGACTCTGTGTAACCCTAGCCTCTCCAGTGTCTATATAAACCGGAGGGCTTTATTCCGTAGGACGAACATACATCTCAACAATCATACCATAGGCTAGCTTCTAGGGTTTAGCCTCCTTGATCTCGTGGTAGATCCACTCTTGTACTACCCATATCATCAATATTAATCAAGCGGGGCGTAGGGTTTTACCACCATCGAGAGGGCGAACACAGGTAAAAACATTGTGTCCCTCGTCTCTGTTACCATCCGCCTAGACGCACAGTTCGGGACCCCTACCCGAGATCCGCCGGTTTTGACACCGACATTGGTGCTTTCATTGAGAGTTCCTCCGTATGCGCCACCGATAGGCTTGATGGCATCTTCAACCAACAACGCTGTCTGGGTGAGACTTTTCTCCCGGACAGATCTTCAGATTCGCGGCTTTTGCATCATGGGCCAATTCACTTGGCCATCTGGAGCAGATCGAAACCTCGCCCCGCCGTCGGTCGATTCGAAGCTTAAACTTCACGGCCGATGTCCGCGGAGACTTGATCTTCGACGGCCTCGAGCCACGCCCAAGCCGCCGCCTTTGTGTGACGATGGGCACGATCTAGCTCGCCACGGACGGTGCCTTGGAGGCCGCACGGATCCGCTTCGCCATTATCCGGAGCCGATCGCCCACGTCGAGGGACGGTGGATAGACGCCGCCCCAGGGGCTTCAACATACACGGCGATGGAGCCGAACACTGATCTTGTCCCCTGCGAAACCCGTGATTCCGAGGCGCCGACTCGCGCGGACTCGAACCTCCCGCGCCCCTACCAATCGATCCGGATTGGGTGCCGGTTATGGAATTCACCGCCGCGGACATTTTTCAGCACTCGCCTTTTGGCGAAATCCTGAATTCATTAAAGCATCTCTCGTTATCGGGAGAGTCCTGGCCGGACAATGGCCAGGATGGTTGGAGTACGGGCGACGAAGAAATTCAGCGCCCACCCACCACCCACTTTGTAGCCACTGTCGAGGATTTAACCGACATGCTAGACTTCGACTCCGACGACATCAACGCTATGGACGACGATGCCGGAGACGAACAGGAACCAGCACCTACAGGGCACTGGAAGGCCACCTCGTCATATGACGTATACATGGTCGATACCCCAAAAGAAGGGGATGGCGAAGAAGCAGCGGACGCAGATTCTCTAAAGAAGCAGCCCAAACGCCGACGTCAGCGGCGGCGCCCCAAATCCCGCCACAGCAAGAATGGAGATCCCGGCACAGGAGATAACAATACCCCAGAGAGTGCCAAAGACAACCCCCTCCAGCAAGACTCAGTGCAGGAGGATGCAGAAGCAAGCCCCCGCGAAAGGGCGGCAGATGAAGAGGTTGAGGACCATAACTATATACCTCCCTCCGAAGACGAAGCAAGCCTCAATGACGACGAACTCGTCGCGCCCGAGGACCCCGTCAAACAAGATCTTTTGAAGCGCAGGCTCATCGCCACGGCAAGAAGCCTGAAGAACGAAAAGCGGAAGCTCAAGACAGCAGAAGACACGCTCAAAATAAGATGGAGCAAAGTGCTCAAAACCGCAGATAAATACGGCAATGGCCACCAATCGAAGAGCTACCCGAAGCGTAAGCTGCTACCAGAATTCGACGAGGAGGCCATAGAGCCTCAACCGTCAAATTGCCCAGCCAGGTCCATCTACGGACCTAAAAAGAAGGCCCCAAGAAGCAAGGCAACACGTCAAGTGTCCGATGACAATGCACACACACAAATCAGGGCGCCAAGACACCCGCTATGTTTCACCGATGAGGTGTTGGACCATGAATTCCCAGCAGGGTTTAAACCCATAAACATAGAGGCTCACGATGGAACAATGCACTCACAGTCTGGATAGAAGATTATATACTACATATACATATGGCGGAGGAGACGATCTCCACGCCATAAAATATTTACCACTCAAGCTCAAAGGGCCAGCCTGTCATTGGCTTAAAAGCCTCCCGAGAAAATCTTGTTGGAAGTTGGGAAGAGCTCGAGGACGCGTTTAGAGCAAATTTTCAAGGGACTTATGTCCGGCCTCCGGATGCAGATGATCTAAGTCATATAACTCAACAGTCCGGAGAATCAGCGCGGAAATTCTGGAACAGGTTCCTTACCAAAAAGAACCAAATAGTCGACTGTCCGGACGCCGAAGCCTTAGCAGCTTTCAAGCACAATGTCCGAGACGAATGGCTCGCCAGGCACCTCGGTCAAGAAAAGCCGAGGACAATGTCCGCACTAACAAGCCTCATGACCCGCTTCTGTGCGGGCGAGGACAGCTGGTTAGCAAGATGCAGCACCAGCGACCCAAGTACATCCGAGATAAGAGATGGAAACGGAAAATCACGGCGCAGAAAAGATCAGCGCCGGAATAAAGAGAAAAGCCCAAAGAGCACGGCAGTCAACGCCGGAATTAAAAGCTCGCGGCCCATTAATAAAACACAGCCTCTAAAGGATGACAGTGACGAGCTGTCCAACTTAAAGAAGATTTTGGGTCGGATATGTCAAATCCACAGTACCCCCGGAAGGCCTGCAAATCACACCCACAAGGATTGTTGGGTTTTTAAACAGTCCGGCCGACTAAACGCCGAACACAAGGGGCTCGACGCGTCAAGCGAAGAGGATAAACCCCACCAGCAGAGCACCGGAAAACAAAAGACTTTCCCACAAGGGGTTAAAGCAGTAAACTCACTTCATGTGATAATACGGAAAAATAGTGCGGCACTTTCTAAAAAGAACTTCGCACGGTCCAACCCAGCAGACAATAGAGATTGGACATCAAAACTAATCACTTTCGACCACCTGGACTATTCCAGAAGCATTCGAAATGCGGGACGGACTCCCCTGATATTGAATCCCATAATAGACGGATTACAATTTAATAGTGGCCTAATGGACGGAGGCAGCGACTTAAACCTGCTGTATTCCAAAACCGTCCGAAGGATGGGGATAAGCCCCGCCAAAATCCGACACAGCCGCACTTCCTTCAAAGGAGTGACGCCAGGCCCTTATGCCAAGTGCACGGGCTCCATATTACTAGAAGTCGTGTTCGGATCGCCGAACAATTCTCGACGAGAAAAATTAATTTTTCACATCGTCCCATTTGAAAGTGAATATCAAGCACTCTTGGGACGTTAGGCTTTTGTCCGCTTCAATGCTATACCGCATTACGCGTCTCTTACACTCAAGATGCCCGGTCCACGTGGCATCATTTCAGTGCGAGGGTCACTTCAAGACCACGGACTCGGATAGACGAATCCGGCGTCAGTAGGCTAGGGGCTCCCTAGCCGCATACCCCTTCACAGGGGGCTGCGCGCACAAATAACCGCGGGTTTATACAAACCCTGCTTTAATTATTTATATTTTTTATTTTACATATTTTCCGCACAAATTGTTTTTAAACTAAACGTTCCTCTCTTTTTACAGATGAACAACGTGCATACCCGTCCAGGATAACGCGCAACAGAGACACACGGTAGCAGACATGCAAGAGGGACCCGTTGCAAGGATTCTTTTCAGATTAAGACCTGCGTAGACCTTTTTTATCTTGTCGCTTTTCAAGAGCCTCATTGCGGTCGGTGGCTTCCTTTAATTTCATGGCCAATTCGGCCACCTCCACCCTGCTTAGGCAGTGCGCAGCCTTCTCGGCATTCAACACTTCGGCCGCCTTCGCGGCAGTCGCATCACTCCTTCGGGCTTGCTCCTTAGCTCGAGCAAGTTCGGCACGAAGGCTCTCCACAGCAGCAGCACCGTCTGTACAACAGCATACAGTTTATCAGAGGAGGGCTTCGACCCCCTTAAATAAAGCAACTGTGGAGAATTTATTTACCTTGCGACTCGTCAAGTCGCTTGTTGACAAGCGCGATATCAGCATCCGCCACGTCTAGTTGCCGACTTAATTCGGCAAACTCATTAGTCCGGCTGGCCCTCGGACTATCTGCCACCTGTATAGGGACGGAAGTATTCATTACTTGAGATTTTAAGATTTTGATCCTCGGCACGCTGTCGTTTCCGACAACCTACCGAGTCTCAGGGGCTACTATCTATACAGGGCGCATTTTTTATATGCAAAACTATTAAGCAACAAAGGGATGCGCCATTTTCGCATACCTCAAATCCCTCCAGCAAACTCATGGCGGCATTACGCAATCCGCTCTCGGCGGACGAAATCCTTCCAATCACCATGCGCATTAACGCACGATGATCTTCTGAAATGCGCGCCCTCTCAAGCAGATTCTTCAGTTCTCCCAGCTGGACACTAGCAGGTGCCGAACCTTCCGGCCCCTCCGGACTCGGGGACGCCCTCCGTGACGACACTTCGGGCTCGCCTGCCTCATCTGGCGGCGCTGCAGACGGAGGCGTATCGCTCTCCATCATCTCTGGAAGAAGGTCCCCCGAAGATGAACTCATCTGAGAAGGCTGCAGATCCGAACTGCAATAAAATATTTTGGTTACCCACAGAGGCACAAATGAAGGTACTGCCTTACTAATTAATTTCCTCTTTCATACTCACGGCTCGTTGGAGGGCTGGTCCTTCGGCGATGATTGTGCGTCCGGATTCTCTCCGGACGCCGGACCCCCCGGTGAGGATTTCTTCCCACGCTTAGGGGCTTTGGCCTCCGGATCTTCGGAGGCGGTCCTCTTCTCCCTCTGAAGGAAGGGGTTCTTGGTTCCCTCCTCTTCAGTCGCCCCTTTGGGCGAAGTATTAGCTCCTCTATTTCCCCCGTCGCCCCCTTCTATGGGCGCAACCTCCAACATTCTGACCAGCACGGGCTCCAATGCGGTCTCTGGGAGGGGGGCCGGACACCTTATCAGCCTTGATCGTGCCACCCATTCCTGTAAAGAACAAAGGGTCAGGAGACGAACTTTTGAAAGGCATATAAATAGACTGTCCGGACTCTGAGCTATCTACCTGAGTATCCGGGCGATCGCGGCTTAGGCCTGCGTCCTCGGCCGAATCCGGACACGCCACCTGCGGTCCGAAGAACAGCTTGTACATCTCCGTGGGTGTCGCACCCATAAAGTGCTGGAGAATACGAGGTCCCTCCGGATTGAATTCCCATAAACGGAGAGGACGGCGTTTACAGGGCGGAAGATGCCTGATTAGCATAACCTGCATCACCTTGATCAGGTCGATCTCCCTCGCTTGGAGGTCTCGAATCCGTCCCTGCAGTGAGGGCACGTCCTCGGACGGCCCCCAGTTGAGCCCTTGGTTGACCCACGACATCAGTTGGCGTGGAGGTCCCGGGCGGAATAAGGGCGGCGGCTTTTGCCTGCTGCCCCTTGGAGCGGTGATGTAGAACCACTCCTGCTGCCACAGTCCAAGTTCCTCTTGGAAGGAACCCTCGGGCCACGGGGCATCGACCTTTTTGCTTATGGTCGCCCCACCGCACTCCGCTTGACGCCCCCCGATCATCTTCGGCTCCACCTTGAAGGTCTTCAGCCATAGGCCGAAGTGGGGAATGACGCAGAGGAAGGCCTCGCAGACGATAACGAAGGCGGAGATATGGAGGATGGACTCCGGAGCCAAGTCATGAAAGTCCAGCCCATAATAGAACAGGAGCCCTCTCATGAAGGAGTCCGTCGGGAAGCCTAAACCCCGACGAAGGTGGGATACGAAGACGACGTATTCACCGGGCTCGGGGGTTGGCACAGCCTGCCCTTGGGCAGGCAACCTGTGCGAAACCTCGTAGGCCAGGTACTTGGCCTCACGCAACTTCAATATGTCCTCCTCCATGACGGAGGAGGGCATCCACCGACCCTGGAGGTCGGAGCCGGACATGATTAAGGATCCGAACCGCTCGAATCTGAAGCTCTGGGTGTTGGAACTAGGAGCGGAGAAGAGATTCGAGGCGAGATTGAAGAACAAGGACAGGCCTTGGTCCTCTTATAAAGGGGAAGAAATACCAAGGGCCGTCTCCGTGACCGTTTGAGATTCCCCTTCGATAGAGGAGGTGTGGCGACGGGAACGGTTGGGTTACCCACGCACGTATTGATGAGGATCCCGGAATAAGGGGAATACAATCTCTGCTTCGACAGGACGTGCCAAGGAAACCGCTTCGCTAAACATGCTGAGGTGGTATAGTAAAAAATGATTCAAACAAAGGCTTGGTTGCGGTGTGATGACACGCCGCATAATACGTCAGCAGATTGAGCTAGTGTAAATTTTATTCTCTCTACGGTGGAATGTGGAAATTATTTTTGCAGAGCCGGACACTATCCTGGTGTTCATTATCTTCTCTGGATTATTCAAGGGAGGAACCCACCTTGCAATGCCGAACATTATGCACGCCGGACTTATCGTCATTGAAGACTGGTTCAGGGGCTACTGAGGGAGTCCTGGACTAGGGGGTGTCCGGACAGCTGGACTATCAATATCCACCGGACTCCAAGACTACGAAGATACAAGATTGAAGACTCCGGCTCGTGTCCGGATGGTATTTTCCTTGGCGTGGAAGGCAAGCTTGGCTATACGGATATGTAGATCTCCTACCATTGTAACCGATTCTGTGTAACCCTAGCCTCTCCGGTGTCTATATAAACCGGAGGGCTTTAGTCCGTAGGACGAACATACATCTCAACAATCATACCATAGGCTAGCTTCTAGGGTTTAGCCTCCTTGATCTCGTGGTAGATCCACTCTTGTACTACCCATATCATCAATATTAATCAAGCAGGACATAGGGTTTTACCTCCATCGAGAGGGCCCAAACCTGGGTAAAAACATTGTGTCCCTCGTCTCCTGTTACCATCCGCCTAGACGCACAGTTCGGGACCCCCTACCCGAGATCCGCCGGTTTTGACACCGACACCCCCCGTGGGAGCCGAATGCTCTGGGACAGGGCGGCCGAAGTGTTAGCTTCTGGCCTCGGCAAATCTGGACTCCTCTGTGACGACACCTCTGGGTCGCCCACTCCATGGGGCGGAGAGGTAGGTGGGGTTTCACTCTCTATCATCTCCGGAAGAAGATCCCCCGAAGACGAACTCTGTCGAGAAGAGCTACTAGCCGGACTGCAAACGATGGATCCTGGTTATTGTTCTTGGAGGAGGAAGCAGTAGCTTTGTATTTACGATTAACTTATAGCTCGGTGGAGGGCTGGCCCGTTTGCGGGCATGGCGCGGTGAGGACGCCCTCTGGGATAGGGCCCCTGGTGAAGTTTTCTTCCCTTGTCTAGGCACCTCCGTTTCCAAGTCTTCGGAGGCGGCCCTCTTCTTCCCGTGGAGGGAGGAGAACTTAGATTCCCCTCCCCGGCTGTCCACCTTCATGGAGACAGTAATTCCCCCGGTTTGGATGTGCAGTGTGTGAAGCTCTGCTTCTCTATTCTTCCCTTTGTCTTTCCCCGAGGGCACTTGACTTAGCACACGTCTAGGCATCCTAGCTATTGCAGGACTAGGCGAGCCTTCGGGAAGTGGTGTCGGACACCTGATTCTCTCTGCCTTGCTGAGCCAATCCTGGCCGCGGATGGTTTTCAAAATAACATTGTGATAAATATAAACAAACTGTTCGGTTTCAGGGTTACTTACTTGGGTATCTCGGCGGTTGCAGCTCAGGCCCGCATCCTCGGTGGTGTCCGGACACTTTACTTGTGGTCCAAAGAATAACCTATACATCCCTTCGAGCGTCAGGCTGAAGAAGTGCTGAATAGTTCACGGACCTTCTGGGTTGAACTCCCACATCCGGAGGGGCCAACGTTTGCACGACAAGATCCGCCGGGCCAGCATCACCTGAATTATGCTAACAAGACTGATGTCCCTCTCAAGAAGCTCCCGAATGCGGCTCTGTAGTGTCGGTACGTCATTAGCAGGCCCCCAGTCCAGTCCCACGTTGGCCCACGACGCCAGTTGAGGCAGAGGCCCCGAGCGGAAGTCGGGGGGTAGCCGCCCACTTTGTGCCTCTGGGAGCTGTGACGGAGAACCACCTCCGCTGCCATAGATCAGACACCTCCGGGAAGAAGCCCTCTAGCCATGGGGCATCGGCGTTTCTGCTTATTGCAGTGCCTCCGCACTCCCCTTGTCGCCCCTCAATCGCCTTCGGCTTTACATTGAAGGTCTTGATCCATAAGCCAAAGTGCGGGGTGGTGTGGAGGAAGGCTTCGCACACGACGATAAATGGCGAGATGTGAAGGATAGAGTCCGGAGCTAGATCATGAAAATCTAGCCTGTAATAGAACAAGAGCCCTCTCACGAAGGGATCGAGGGTGAAGCCTAAGCCACAGAGGAAGTGAGAAACAAATATGACGCTCTCGTTGGGCTCGGGAGTGGGGATGACCTGCCCTGGAGCAGGAAGCCTGTGCTTGATGTTGGCGGTCAGATATCTGGCCTCCCTAAGCTTCGCAATGTCCTCCTCTATGACAGAGGAGGCCATTCACCGGCCTTGAAGGTTGGATCAGGACATGATTGAAGATCCGAAGTGCCTAAGCTTGAGCTTCGGGTGTTGGAACTCGAGATGCGGAAAGGCGCAAGCGTGGTAAGAGAGAGGGATAGGCCTCGGCCCCTCTATAAAGGGGGTGAATATCAAGCGTCCTCAGCGTAACCGTTTGGGACTTGCCTGAAAACACAGAGTCATACCAACAGGCGTAGTGGGGTTGCCCGCACCCGTATTGATGGGAATTCCGCAATAAGGGGGACATGATCTCTTCTTCGACAAGGTGTGCCAATAAAACCGCCTTGCTGTGCGTGGCAGGCTGAGAAAAACTGATTCATATTGAGCCAGGCTGCGGCGTGAGAGCACACCGTGAAAAACTGTCAGCAGATTAGATTTGTAAAGTGTTATGATCTCTACGGTGGTGTGTGAAAATTATCTTACAGAGCCGGACACGATCCTTAATCTACCTTGGAATATTTGGAGATGGAACCTGCCTAGCAATGCCGAAGACAATCTGTGCTCCGGACTCATCGTCATTGAAGCCTGGTTCAGGGGCTACTGAGAGAGTCCTGGATAAGGGGGTATCCAGACAGCCGGACTATATACTTTGGCCGGACTGTTGGACTATGAAGATACAAGACTCAAGACTTCATCCCGTGTCCGGATGGGGCTCTCCTTTGCATGGAAGACAAGCTTGGCGATCCCGATGTTAGATCTCCTTCTTTGTAACCGACTCTGTGTAACCCTAGCCTCCTCCGGTGTCTATATAAACCGGAGGGTTTAGTCCGTAGGAGGAGAACAATCATAACAATAGGCTAGCTCCTACGGTTTAGCCTCTACGATCTCGTGGTAGATCAACTCTTGTAATACTCATATCATCAAGATCAATCAAGCAGGAAGTAGGGTATTACCTCCATCGAGAGGGCCCGAACCTGGGTAAAACATCGTGTCCCCTGCCTCCTGTTACCATTAGCCTTAGACGCACAGTTCGGGACCCCCTACCCGAGATCCACCGGTTTTGACACTGATAGTCGTGCCCTTATCAAATGACTTCGGTCATAACTTTCCCCTTGGGTGATGAGGTCAAAGTTACACAGAAGGGTGATGATGGACACTTGAGTGCGATAATTAATTCTGCGCTCTATAGTGCACACGGTGGAAGAAACCAATTGTGTGCAATAATGTCGAAGATCGCAGTCGAGTTAGCTATACAGATCGTGTGCTGTGAGATCGACAAGGTAAACTGATTCGGGAATGGTTAAAAAAAGCTAAGACCATTGCATATCAAGGTCAAAATAGTGCTAGCAATATACGAGTCTCATACGATGCCATTTCAATGATTGTACCACAAAAGCTCGAAATGTTACAAGGTTCAAATTCCAGAGTTATATGGCTCAAATTCAAAGATTACAAGGTTCAAACTGATATTAGAAATTAAATCCAGCTCATCAGCTGCAAACACTTGCGTTGATCCACTGAACATGGATATCAGAGAGGTTCAAACTGATATCACCGCTTCTAAGTCTGGCTTCGAAACCTCATAATTTTTGCAAAGGGGTCAGCCATTGAGAAGTCATGTATGGGGTTGACAAGATGACTTCCGATTACTCTGTCATTTGAAGTTCCAAAATGAAATTCAACATTTTTCGAGCCTACTCCATTCTGCCGTAGGCGCCGGCGCTGATCAACAAACCATTCATTTTTGTGAAATTAATGTAGGGCAAACCTCATTTCCTTCAGCACCCTTGCTCTGAGAACAAAGAACTTGGCGAATATAATCTCCGGTAAGGTCACTCGGTAGGAGTTCAAAGTAATTTCTGAGAGATGCAGATCTAGGCATTCGACGTGATTGTTATATTGTATCACATTATCCACCACTGGGCCTAATCTTATCTGCAAAAGAAGAAACGTGTTAGTGCCTACATGCAGTTTTGAACATTACTACAGGCCTAGCTATTTGGTTTGAAGGATTTGTAAAATGCACTAACATGCCATCTTCGATCTGAGATGATTTACATGAGCATTTGATTACATTCTAGAAAAATGTAGCCTTCTTCACAAGAGGTTGGAGTGCATGAAAAGTTCCCTAAGAAAACTAGTACCAATGAATCCAAAGGAGAAATGCTTATTGAGTGTAACCATATGGATCAAGCAACCAATATTGGGGGGGGGGACATGTATGTACTGAAATCCTCCAAAAGAACCTTCAGAAATCGTAGTACATTGTCATTGTAAACTTGGAAAAAGGTGTCACAAATTGAACTCCCTTATGGCTAACATTTAACATGAAAGGAACATCACCTCGATATATAGCTTCTCCAGGCATGGAAAGCATGTCAGGAAACTAACAACTTGCTCCAGGTCGGGCCCGATAGATTCTAGTGCCAAGACCTTCACTGTGTGTGATGTCTACTACACAACCTTCTTCTTGTAGAGGTTGTTGGGCCTGCAAGTGCACAGGTTTGTAGGACAGTAGCAAACTTCCCTCGGGTGGATGACCTAAGGTTTATGAATCTGTAGGAGGCGTAGGATGAAGATGGTCTTTCTCAAACAACCCTGCAACCAAATAACAAAGGGTCTGTTGTGTCCCCAACACACCCAATACAATGGTAAATTGTATAGGTGCACCGAAGAGATGGTGATCCAAATGCAATATGGATGGTAGATAAAGGTATTTGTAATCTGAAATTATAAAAACAGCAAGGTAACTAATGATAAAACTGAGCGTAAATGGTATTGCAATGATAGGAAACAAGGCCTAGGGTTCATACTTTCACAAGTGCAAGTTCTCTCAACAATAATAACATAGATAGATAATATAACAAGCCCTCAACATGCAACAAAGAGTCACTCCGAAGCAACTAATAGCGCAGAACAAACATAGAGATTATGGTAGGGTACGAAACCACCTCAAAGTTATTCTTTCGGATCAATCTATAAAAGAGTTCGTACTAGAATAACACCTTAAGACACAAATCAACCAAAACCCTAATGTCACCTAGATACTCCATTGTCACCTCAAGAATCCGTGGGCATGATTATACGATATGGATCACACAATCTCAGATTCATCCAACCAACACAAAGTACTTCAAAGAGTGCCCCAAAGTTTCTATCGAAGAGTCAAGAACGTGTGCCAACCCCTATGCATAGGTTCCCAATGTCACGAAACCCGCAAGTTGATCACCAAAACATACATCAAGTGGCACAGGATATCCCATTGTCACCACAGATAATCACGGCAAGACATACATCAAGTGTTCTCATAAAAGACTCAATCCTACAAGATAACTTCAAAGGGGAAACTCAATTCATCACAAGAGAGTAGAGGGGGAGAAACATCATAAGATCCAACTACAATAGCAAAGCTCGGGATACATCAAGATCGTGCCATAGAGGAACACGAGAGAGAACACGAGAGAGAGAGAGAGATCAAACACATAGCTCTTGGTACATACCCTCGGCCCGAGGGTGAACTACTCCCTCCTCGTCATGGATAGCGCCGGGATGAAGATGGCCACGGTGATGGGTTCCCCCCTCGGAGCGCCTAACGGCTCCCGAGAGGTTTTTGGTGGCTCTGAGATGCTTGCGGCGGCGGAACTCGATCTATCTTCTGTTTTGGAAGTTTTAGGCACGTGGGTATATCTGGTCTTGGGTGCGTCATTTGAGCTACGGGGCCCCACGAGGTAGGCGGCGCCTGGGGTGAGCGCCCCCACCCTCATGGGCAGATCGTATCTCCCCTGACATGCACTCCAAGTTCCCTGGGTTGCTTTCCTTCCAAAAATAACTTCTCCGGTTGATTTCGTTCCGTTTTGACTCCGTCTGATATTCCTTTTCCTCGAAACACTGAAATAGGCATAAAACAGCAAATATGGGTTGGGCCTCTGGTTAATAGGTTAGTCCCAAAAATAATATAAAAGTTGATAATAAAGCCCAATATTGCCTAAAACAGTAGATAAAGTAGCATGGAGCAATAAAAAATTATAGATACGTTGGAGATGTATCAGTGTGCAGTTCCGCGGTCAAGCTTGTCGGAATCATTTTCTGAATGACAGACAACAAACATCTTCAAAATTAGAAATAATGTTAATTTGTATAAGGAGAGGTAGAAGGTGGCTATTGTACATGAACGGGTGTGGATCCAATAACAAGTTTGGAGTATTTGTCAGACGAGTAGCCCACCATTGTCAATTTCGGCACAAAAATGACATTGATTCTTGTTGGACCTTCTTGATCAACTACAAGTAATCTGTCAAGTGTAGGCGTGTCCTGGATGACCATACCGTGGTCCACCTTTTGTGATGTCTTCCTGCCACACCAGGAACACACATAAATAATCCTGAGAGTCATGGAGGTGATGTGGAAGGTACTCAACTCATTGATCGCCTGAAGACGAAGGTACTTGAGTGCAGTACAGCCACGGAGCAGGTGCTCCATGTCACCCTTTGAGAGGTAGACGGCGACGAGCTCGAGGTGCTTCAGTCGTGGTAGAATAAGAGCGGGCACGTCATTAAGGTGCGGGAAATGGCAGTTCCTGAACTTGGCGACGCACAGCGTGGGCACGAGGCGGAGTGCGGACGTTGGCAGCGACCGCATATGCCCATCATCAAAAGTGATCTCCTCGAGCTGATCTAGGGCGGGGGATCGGAACCAGTCGTCAAGCTTGGCTCGGTCCTTGCTGTTGGAATAGAACTTGCCCATTCTAAGTCCTTTGGTTGGGCCAAGGTGACTGCCGAGGATCTTGGAGAACGCATCCAACCTTTTGCGATAGCCATGGCAGAGCTCGTGGGTATCGATGAGGTCGAGAGGGCTGGAGTTCCATAGGGGGCGCCACCGCAGGGAAAGGAGGGCTGTCCGCGCCCCATATTTGATTGGGAGGAGGGAGATGATGACTCTCAACATATCATCGGGGAGGCTTTCGATTAAGTCTAGGCCTGTTGGAGTCGATTGCGGTTCTAGCTTGCTCCGCCTTCGCTTGTTGGCAGCCCCGTTCTCCACCTCCGGAGTCTCCTTGTTAGCGGCGCTTTCTGATAGAAATGGGAGTACAACGAATATTTAGTTAAAACAGGGCAATAGAAAAGTGTATTGGTAACTAGAAGTTATTAGGTAGGAACTTAGTAAGAAAAGGGAATAACAATTGGTTTCTTAAATACTACACAATTCATTTGACATTGCTGGGTAAGTCAACATATGCAGATTGTTGTAAAGAAACCTTACTTCGAACAAAGTCTGTACGGATGATTTTGTCGGGGAAGTTAGCATATATCTCATGACCAGGCCCTTCTATGTGCAGTGCAATTTTAGTGCCAGCTTTCGGTACATAAAACTTTGCAGTTTCATTCCAAAAGCCAGTGCCAAAATAGGAGTCACCATATTCATCAAGTCTTAGAGTAGCAACGATTGTAAATCCATGGTTTGTGTGCAGTATGACATTCGTGGAGCCTTGATCTATGTAAAGGGCAAAAATTGTGCACTACAAAATATGTTGCATAGCGAGGGATGTTCTGTGTAAAAATGGTAGGATTGTTAAATAAAATATGGTAACATGCAAATATGGGCCCAAATTGAAAGAACTGTACAACAGTTGAAATCGAAGGATAAAAATCTATAATTAAACAGATAGGGTAAACATGATGTCATGGAAAAATGAGAGTAATCGAAAGAACAATACATCATTAATTTGCCTAATATAGAAAGAAGAGGCGAAAATCCCCTTTGACATATATGGTGCATGTGGCACCTTTTATCCAAATGTAGCAATATTTAGAATATGTTCAGGAAAGTAGGTCATGCCAATCGATTTAGGGTGAGATTGAACATACCGCACGCGTCCTCAATTTATCTGGTACGATGAGATGAAATCTCTGGCGGCGGTCGCAAAGTCCTAAAGTGTCGGCGCACTGTACATTCTATAAATGAAAGAAAACCCTCAAATCAGCTCGAATAAATATGAATTCACGACAATTTCCGCCGGGTGATTAAAGGAGGCAGATGAACTGGGATAAGAAATGAGATAATATCTCGTTAAATTAGTTACCTCGTCGTCCATGTGAAAGAACCCTCAGTACGGTAGATTCCCCAACCGAGCGGAGCTGGGTCGACCGCAAGCAGCGTCGAGAAAGTCAATGGCGATAGGCGGCGGCAAGCAGAAGTGGCGAAATGCGGTGGGCTTTCCCGGCAGCCTGGCAGCAGCGGCAGGCGTTGAGCTAAGTGTTTACCGCCGATAGGTGGTGCCATGGCATAGACGCGGAGGAGCTTGTGCAGGTGTGAATGGGGACCGTACCGGAGGGGGTGGCGGGCGGGGTGAGGGTTTTTGTGACGTGGGGATGGTGAGGGTTCTCTTTTTTCTTTTTTGAATTGGGTGGTGAGGGTTTTCTATCCCACAAAGAATTTTGGGGGCAACGGTTTGCTAGAGCGAACCGTGTGTGATTGACCCAACAGGCAAAATGAAAGCCATTGCACACGGTTCCAATTTTGGGAACCGTGTGTGATTGACGTACTACCTCCTTCCTGGTTTATTGGCCCCCCTTTGAAATTTTTACCAAATTTTAACCAAATATTTAACATAGTCAGACATAGATAATAAGCGTACACGTACATAAGCATAGTTCAACCATAAGTACATAGTTCAACCGTCAATAAGCATACTCAAGCGTACATAGCTCGATCCATCCCACATCTCATCTCACATGCTGGCACGATCCTGAAGCGTCTCCAGGTACTCGGCCTACGCGCTGTGTGCCACCCTACGAGAATACTTCTGCTTGAAGGAGCCAACGGCCCATCCACTTGCATGCGCGAGAACACTTAGATACGCATCATGAAGCTTGTGGTGGCAAAACGGGCATCCATAGCCGCCGTTCCAGGTCCTAATACGCCTGTTATGCATTCCCGCATAAAGCTCCCTCAGGATTCGCCTCTTGTACCTCCTCTGGGCATCTTCATCCTCGTTGTCCACATCGTTAGACAGGACCTATACAAATAGTAAAACAAATTTGGCATCAAGTCACTGATTACATGCCATGAAGTAGGATTAGGAGTTTATGGCTATTTATTTATACATATCCAGAGATTATGGTTTGATTTTTAAGCACACTCGTCTACGTACAGACCAATCTTGAAGAAAATAATGGCACAAACATATGTATAGGTCATAAAAATCAATTATCAAGCCCTGACTAGGAATTATTAGCACGAATATAACCCTAGTCGGATTACTAGCAGAAATCATTTGCACACATGAAACAACTAATCACTTATCACCTATACCATTCAAACGATCAATACACTACACGGTTCTAACGAAACTTACTCAGATTTCATGGATTGGGAGAACATAACCATAGGATTTCTATTCCAAAAAGGGGAGGCATGAGTAACCAGAGAAACCCTATGATCTATTTGACACATAAATGGGTATAGATGACTAGCCAGCTGTGGAATGCATATATTTGCTTGATGTTAAGCCTGTTATAGCTAGCATATGCCTCTTTTAAAGTTTTTTGATTGTTCGGTTGTTTGTAGTTAGCATATGTTCAGTTTCAAATGCTATCTTTGGTTGTTCGTAGTATGCCTTGTTTATTCCAGTTATTCACAACGTGATGTTCTATATGTGCAAGTATGAACTGTGCAATTCAATTTCATCAGTACTAGTTTCAACAATACCACTATGAATGACTACATTTGGTTGTTGCATCGTTAACACGCCTTTCCATTTTTATTTAACCATAACCAGTGTACTTAGACCGACACAATATCAGTTTGAATGACTATGTTTGCTTGTTGTTAAATGTTAGGCCTGTTGCAGTTAGCACACCTTTCCACTTGTTTTGCTTTACTAGCGTGCTTAAACCTGCACACTGAAGCTATCTTTTGGATATTATTTTGTCTGCGATGTATAATTTTGGTTGATGTTTAGCCTGTTGTGCTTAACATGCTTCTCGATGTACCTACACAGGACAATTTTGGGAACGACTGCTGTTTTCCATCGAGGTTAGTTTCATCCCATGGCTTATATCTCGCCACTGCTCGTGATATCGGTAGCTGGTACCATATAGGCCGGCGGCTGATAAGGGACTAATCGGTGAATCGGACTTTTAACTGAATATATCTGCAACCCATTTTTCGTTAGGTTAACAAGGGCCATATGTAATATATCTGAGGCTACATAGCAACATGCACTATACTTAATGTCTAAATATGCAATCCTAGGCTACATAGCAACAAGGAAGAGTGTTACATTAATGTTCTAATGATGTCTAGATATACGTAGAAGAGCAGCAGCAACAACAGCAACAACACAGCCCTGTTTGGATACTCAACTTAGCTAGAGGTTAGAGTTAGTTTCTAGCTCATTACTATCCCTGAACTAACTCCATCCAAAGAGTTGTTTGGATGGCAGGGTTAGATTGACAATAAATGCACTAGGAGAACTAGCTCCAATTAGCACCTCTTGTGTTGGATAGTTTTTTTGGGTGGGTTATAGATGCAACTAGCTCAAACTATTCCTCATGTTTAGATATACTTTAGGACTATTTGAGCCCGAACTAGCTCAAACTAACTGTAACCCAAGGATACAGCAGTAGTTAATCAGCCGATAATTTGCAAGAATGAACTAAACTCCTTCCGACCTATAATATAAGATGCTAATTCATCTAATATGTGAGTATATTGGATGTTATAAGATACTCCCTCCGTTCCTAGATATTTGTCTTTTTAGAGATTTCAAATGGACAACCGCATACGGATGTATATAGACATATTATAAAAGAGTGTTGTACTACATCATTGTGCAATTGCTGTTTAGCTTCTAATATTAACTTGGTGCTTTTAGGTACATATGTCATTGGTAAAGATCCGCGTTTTGACCCTTCTGCGTATGGGGCAATGAGATATCGATGAACCAGCATCAAGTGAGGAAGCTCATAAAGATTGTTAGTCAACTGGATCCAAAGATGGCAATTAAACTATTTGTTTACACTTTATCCAAGACAACAGTGAACTACAGGATGGTAAGTAAGAAATCTGCAACCTTATTTTTACTGCCCATAGTGAGTTGTGTTAGATGACAATGTCTGAATCTTTTTCCTTTGCAGTGGTTGCCAAAGCAGTTTACTCAAGATTACCTCTCAAACTACATGATTGGTGGGCCTGCAAAGGTTAAAGTCTACCAGAACACGATGATTATCTAGATGTTTTCATGAAGACCGTGAAGGATGGGCGGTCGGCCATCACAAGGGGTTGGACTAGAGTCGTGCGTGCCTTCTGCATGGAGGAGGGCACAATATGGGTATTCCGCTTCACCTTGTTCAGCAACGAGAATATATTTTGCCTCTTTCTTTACCATCTTTAATATTACAAGTATACAACTGTGGTTCATCATTCTTTATTTGGTTCTTATGTAATTCTTGAACATATGTACCTATGAATCGAATAATGCATTGGTTGTTTGAACCTGATGGATATGAATAAAGCTGTAGCATACATTCAAATTCAAATTCAAATTCAAATTCGGTACAATTTGGAAAAGCAACAATTAAATTACGGTGAAATTACGCTCTCCAGGTTGTTACGGCACACACGGTTGGTAAAACACAAACGTTTGCAATATGCACCATAATCCGAGACGATTAGCAGAGAGGAAACGTGTGCAAGCATGCACACAGTTGCCGTTTGCAAAGCGTGTGCGATGTCAAACAATATCACAAACGGTGCGGGCAAACTAAACGTTTGTGTTAGTTACCTTATCATACACGATTCGCAACCATGAACTGTTTCTGATGAAGTATGCATCATAAACGTTGCACCACAGAATAGTGTGTGCGTTAGTTGTCGTGTACGGCGATATTACGATGGTCCGACGTTTCGTCATCCTGTCCGACACTCGTACGACGATTAGCTAATCTTGTTAACGGTGAACTTTTTGCGATGGGCCGCGCATCATACACGTTCCATAATAGTGATCTGTTTGTGATGGGCCGCACATCGTAAACGTAGCACCACCGAATACCGACTGCGATGGCAATGCGAGCAGAACCGAGTAGTACTGTAGGGGCCCTATCCCCGATGGTTTCTGGGTCGTGTGGGAAGGGCCCCCCTATCACCCACACTCACTTGGCGACGGTTCCAAATGCCGTCTCGAAAAGGGGTTTTAAACCGTTTGTTTAGGACCGACCGTACCAGTGATATCTTTGTCGGGGGGTGCCCGGAACCCCTTCCGGTGACCCGATATGTACCCGGTACCCTCCGGAACACTTTCGGTGTCCGAATACTATCATCCTATATATCAATCTTTACCTCTCGAACATTTTGAGACTCCTCGTCATGTCTTTGATCTCATTCCAAACAACATCTGGTCACCAAAACACATACCTCATATAATACAAAATCTTCACTGAATGTTAATATAAGTGTGCGGACCCTACGGGTTCGAGAACTATGTAGACATGACCGAGACACCTCTCCTATCAATAACCAATAACGGAACCTGGATGCTCATATTTCCTCCTACACATTCTACGAAGATCTTTTATCGGTCGAACCATAATGACAACATATGTTATTCCCTTTGTCATCGGTATGTTACTTGCCCGAGATTCGATCGTTGGTATCTTTATACCTAGTTCAATCTCGTAACCGGCAAGTCTCTTTACTTATTCCGTAATATATCATCCCGTAACTAACTCATTAGTCACTTTGCTTGCAAGGCTTCTTATGATGTGTATTACTGAGAGGGCTCAGAGATACCTCTCCGATACTCAGAGTGACAAATCCTAATCTCGATCTATGCCAACCCAACAAACACCTTCGGAGATATCTGTAGAGCATCTTTATAATCACCTAGTTGCGTTGTGACGTTTGATAGCACACAAGGCATTCCTCCGGTATCTGGGAGTTGCATAATCTCATAGTCAAAGGAATATGTATATGACATGAAGAAAGCAATAGCAATAAAACTGAACGATCAATATGCTAAGCTAACGGATGGGTCTTGTCCATCACATCATTCTCCTAATGATTTGATCGTGTTCATCAAATGACAACACATGTCTATGGTTAGGAAACTTAACCATCTTTGATTAACGAACTAGTCTAGTAGAGGCTTGCTAGGAACATAGTGTTTTGTCTATGTATCCACACATATATCAAGTTTCCGATTAATACAATTCTAGCATGAATAATAAACATTTATCATGATATAAGGAAATAAAAATAAAAACTTTATTATTGCCTTTAGGACATATTTCCTTCAGATATATGATTGGTTGTACGAGAAATTCTGTTATATATGACGTGTACAGTGTGCAGTGGCACTAGACGTACGACTGCAGTAGCCTAAAATATATTTGAAATGAAAAACAATTACATGGAAAACACAAAACGAAAAGGAAAAGTAAACTATAAATCATAAAACCCTAAACCCCTAAACCTCTAGTCTTGGTTGGTGTTACCAACCGGGACTAAAGGTCCCCCAGCCCCCGGCGCGTGCTTGTGCCACGTGGTGGGCCTTTGGTCCCGGACCATGATGAACCAGGACTAAAGGGGGAGGGCTTTAGTCCCCACCCTTTAGTCCCGGTTGGTGAACCGGGACTAAGCCCTTACGAACCGGGACTAAAGGCCGATTCTGCACTTGTGAAGTTGGAGCTCACGTCTTAGCTTCTCAAATCTTGTATAAAATCAAGGATTGGAAACTTGCACAAAATGAAGCGGAAAGTCTACTAATAAGTGTACTTCCACCTTTTGTCCTAAGTCAAAATTTTAAAATGTTGACCAAAATTATAGAAAAGAGTACTACATCCGTCCTGGTTTATTGGTCCCCGTTGTAATCTGTGCGAAATTTTGACCATAAATTTAACTATCAAAATGTTCATGCATGTCACAAAAAATTATATCGTTGAAACTATGTTCAAATACGAATCCAACAATATAATTTTTGTTCACATGCACTAACATTTCGTCAGCTAAATTTTTAATCAAAATTTAGCACAAAATACAAAGGGGACTAATAAACCAGGACGGAGATAGTAGTAGCATATATGACAACAAATTGGTATATTATGAAAGTACATGTCACAACAAATCTACTGATACTAATTTAGTGTCATAAATGCTACTACTTTTCTCCATAAAGTTAGTCAAAGTTTCAAAACATTGACTTAGGACAAAAAGTATATCTACACTTATTCGCGGACGAAGGAAGTATGTAGTTAGCATTGTGTGGAGTGGGTGTACCTACGATGATGTTCACATCTTGCTTCTAAATAATATTTGCTCTTTTCTATAGAATTAAGGTATGCTCTCTCAAAAGGACATGCATGTGCGTTTTTATGTACTACTTAATCTGTTCCAAAATGTCTCAACTTTATTACCTACACCGCACGTTCCACTTCCTTCCGGGCCGCTCGCGCAGGCGGCTCCGGAGGGCAAATCCCTAGCCCCACAAGTCTCTTCCTCGTGGTCCCCTTGTCGCCGCCGCCGATGACTCCGGCTATGGCGGCGGTGCCCGGCCACCAAAGGCGACGGGTGGGGTCGGCGCTCCGGCGAGCTCCGCCACATGGGGCGGACGCATGCGGGCGCGCAAGAGGATCTTCTGGTGTGGCGGCGCATGGCGGGGGGCGAAGCGGAGTGGCGGAGCTCGGCAGGAGAGTAGTAGTGGAGGCCTTGGCGCGCGGATCTGGGCTCCGTGCGGCGTCGTGATGGGTCCTGGAGGCGGCGGCGCGGTGGGGCCAAGGTGGCGCCGGCGAGGGCACAGGAGGTGGTCGCGCGCCGCGAAGCTCGGCGAGAGATGCCGCATCGACAATGATCGTGTGCAGCGGCGTTGAGCGTGCGGTGGTGCCCTCGGTTGGCGCCAGAGATGGAAGATGGTGCAGGCGGCGTGCGACCGGATCTGGCCGATCTGTGTCTCTGGATCGTCTATTATGTGGCCGCCTGGCTGGATGGGTGTGGCTGGTGGCTGCGTGCGGTGCCGTCTGCCCTTGACGTGCTGCCATGGAGGACCAAAGCTGCGATATTTCCTTGGCCGAGCGGGAGATGGAGTTCGGGTTGCTTGCCCTCATCCGTGCAGGGTCGGTGTGCTGTGACGTTCTGGTCACGACGGTTGAGGTGTTGCGGCGGTGGCGGAGTGACCCATCATAGACAGTGTGCCTCAATCTGGTGGGGAGGGTTGGATATGTGTGACACGGATGAAAATCGTGCCCTTCTTCGGACGGTGTTGGTGGCGACGGCGCCTGCGGGTCTCGGTTCCCTCCTTGGAGGCGTCGCTAAGGTGTGTCAACATTTCTTCCTCCTAGCTTGGGTTGTTGTCTCCAGGCGAAAGCCTAATTAGTTATCGGACCGGCGATGGCGGCATCTAAGCGTCGTTCATCTGATGGGAGCATCGTGTGGGGAGACTTGGACTTTGGTTCTGTGTTGTGGTTCTTCGGTGCCTGCCGCTGGTCCAAGCAGAGCTACTTCGACGCAATGTACGCCGGCGGCGGTGAGTCCAAGACGCTGGCTTTTCTCGGGATCGACTGAGTCCTGCCAGCCACTCGCCTTCTTTTAGGCATTCAAGGGTGGTTGGTGCATTGCCAAGGGAAGTCCAGCTGAAGCTGTTGCTCTTCGAGGTGACCGGTATTGGTCGAGACGCGGTTTAGTTGTTCTGTTTCGGGCAAGTTACTTTGTGTTGTGGTTGTAACGTGTGCGTTGCTTGTCTTCGGATAAGCTCGGGTGTGGAGTTCATGCTACACTTGATGTTCGAAGAGGTAGTCTCTCGTAATTGGCTTCTGCCTTCTATGAAAATATGGTGCGTCATTGGTGTACTCTCGGAAAAAAAAAAACTTTATTACCTACACTAGACATTCGTGACAAAGCGCGGGCTGGAGAAAGTTACGGAAATGAAGTGGTAATGGACAAAAAGGTGTCACGAAGCAAAAGAACGAGGAAAGAAGGCGTTGAGCTCAACTACCAACGCAGATATGACTTCACCACCATAGCTAGCTGTGCCATGCATCAAAGAAAGAGGAAAGAACAATTAAAGCAACATTGGTTCCGGTGAACAAAACCAGCAGCACGACAGTTAAGCCAGACTGGGCTACAATCAAATATTATAGCCGGTCTGGAACATGACAGTCAAGGGCCCCCATCGGTACGTTGTGGATTACAGGAAGCGATTTCTTAGGCAAATTTGATAAATTTGACCTATAGACGAAATTAAATCACAAAATGAACCGTCCGTGAAACTATTTCACACGGCTGACCTGTGGCGCCTAGCTCTCAGGCGCTGCACTAGTCTGACGTCCGGGAGCTAGGCGCTGCACTAGTGCAACTCCTACGAGCTAGGCGCAGATCAGATAGTGTGGCGCCTAGCTCTCAAAGGTAGCACACGACTTAGTAATTTTCGATCACACGTGTGCGACGCTGGCCGTGTAGCGCTTATCGTGAGGCGTTGCACACAATGTAGTGTAGCGCCTTCGTTATGGCGTCCACACAAAAGGTCAGCCGCGTGAAATAGTTTCACGGATAGTTCATTCTATGATTTGATTTCGTCTATAGGTCAAATTTGTCAAATTTGCCGATTTCTTACTCCTACTCAATTTTATGTCGAGCTACTCAATCTGTGGAAATTGTCGTAAAATCCATGTGTTAAAAGACTTGCACAGACCAGGCATTAGAGAATGAAGGCAAACACAAAACTTCCTCTGGGCAACTTACACAAAAATGCTCTGAAAAAACATAAATTTCAGTATAACTACGTACTCCCCTCTCTCTCTAATTAATCTGAGCTCTGACTTTCTGAAGCTAATATCTCGGTCTCTAAGCTACTGTACTTTAGGATCTCTGAAGAGCGAGGCATCAAGGAATCGTAACACTCCGGAGCTCGCCGGGCGCAAGGAAGAAGAAGATGATGAACCGACACAGCTGCACCCCTCGCCGCCGTGCAACCCCAGCCGGTTCAAGCACAAGCATATTTTCTCCCTCTCCGAGTATCCCGTCCTAAGCACACCATCCGCTTCTCGGCTTAGGGCCGGCTGGCAGGGCGGGCTTATGGACAGGTTCAGGTCGATCATGCCCACGCCGAGGTTCCCCGCCAATGACGGCGGCAAGGACACGCTGTCGTCGGCGTCGCTGCTGTGGCCGCTGGCATCGGGCGAGCAGCTGGAGCCGCCCGCGAGCTGGTGGGGGCTGGCGCCGCTCGCCACGGCGGGGGACGAAGGCGTGTGTATCCCCTGCACGGCGGCAGTGCCAGCATTGAGCGGGCGGTGGGTCTGCGGGTCGACGCCGCGGGCGAGGAGCTTGCGCTTGACGTGCGTGTTCCAGTAGTTCTTGATCTCATTGTCCGTCCTCCCCGGCAGCCTCCCGGCGATCAGCGACCACCTGCAAAGCAAGGAAGCCAATAATCAATATCACCGCCGTCCGCCGTTACATCGCATCCGACACATATAGTAATATCAGTTCAGATTTTTCGATGGCCATATCAAGGTGGGGCTTAGATGGCTTACTTGTTTCCGAGGAACTCGTGAAGCTTGATGATGAGCTCGTCCTCCTCGTCGGTGAAATTGCCGCGCTTAAGGTCCGGCCTCAGGTAGTTGATCCACCGCAGCCGGCAGCTCTTTCCACAACGCAGCAACCCTACACGAGTACATGCAGACGAATCAACATCATCTCCCACACGGGCCGGCATGCATGCCAATGTTGAGTCCGCATACCAAATAAAGATATATGTTGTACCTGCTGCTTTGGGGAGCGATCTCCAGCACCCTTCTCCATGGGCCTTGATGTGGGCGATGAGCCGCTGATCCTCCTCCTTGGTCCAGGCGCCCTTGTTGGTGTGCGCCTTCTCGCAGCACGGCGATCTCCCCATGTCCGCCGACGGCCGGCGCAGCCCACAGCCCTAGGCGCAAGAGAGAGATCGGAGAAGTAGCCGGAGGAGACAGACACAGAGCCAAGTGACGACTGTCGTTTGATCTCAGGGAGGAAAGAGAGGGGTTATATGGTGGCGGAGAAGGAGGGGCGGAGGGAGAGAAAGCGGGGCGAGGTCGAGGTGGATGGAGAGAGATAGAGCGGAAAGGGTCCCATTCCCATTGACCCGGATCACTCCGAGACATTTGACCGAGTTGGTGTGAGGAGAGAGAGGAGGGGGTGAGTGAGTGGTTGCGGAGCCCCAGGGACGGATTTGGTAGGTTGGTAGGTAGGGAATGGCATGCTTCTGCTCCTGTCCGGAGCCCCCCCTCTCTCTCTTTCTTTTTGCGCATCCCCCTCTCCCTCCCTTGTCCCATCTCATCGCTTCAATTGTTTGGTTTCATACATAATTGCTCGCGCACTTGCAACCTGTGCCAATATTGTAAGAAGTTAGCTCTGATTATCTATTCATATTAGTGTGATGGTATAAATAATTGTTTATCAAACCCGTGATTTACCTACCTAAATATTTTATTTGATAATCACTTATTTGGCAAGAACTTAATGTCTTACCAAAGAAACATAATTTTATTTGTCAAGCGATGAATAACAGACGAGAGGGAAAGAGGGATGCTGGACGAAGGACGAGGTGGACGATAGAACCTTATATTCTTTTGAAGTACATATGCATTCAAAGGAATGTAATTTCTCGTGTGTTGCAACGAAAACATAGACTAACATAATAATAAATGTCTTTTACGAGTAGACTAGAAGATAATTTCTCTTGCGTTGCAACGGAAACATACACATGCTAGTAGATTAGCATGTGATGCGTTAAAATCTTAGTAAGTTTGGTCATGATTTACCTGTCATCTTATTGTTAAGCATTTATTTGATAAGAACTTATTTAGCAAGTTTTTCTACACAATCATCATGATTTACTTGCCATCTTATTGTTAATCATTTATTTGGTGAAAATTTAATGACTTGCCAAAGAAACTATTATTTATTTTGGAAAACTAATAAGACGTGGGAGATAATCAAATATGGAAGGGGGAGGGAAGAGGAGGAAAGGGGAAAACCAGTTCTTGCCTAAAAACCAGTTCCTTTTGAAGTACATATAAGTAGAGAATAATATATATATTTTATTTTTTTTGTTCCCAGTTCCTACCTAATATGCCCCTGCCGTCCTGAATCTGTATGCTAGTAACTATTTTTACCTACGGACTATGATACCTGGTGACAAAACAAAACGACTCGTGATCACTATTGTCCCATGCTCGTTTTCATCGATTCTTCCCTTCTCTCGAAAACCGTAGCTACTAACACTAACGTTGTTTTTTTTTCGTTGTATTCCTTTCTAGTCACAAAACAACACGAAAAAGAACAAAGTGCTAGAAAGGGACTTGAACCGGATCTATTTAACAACTACTGAGCCAATAACCAACACCAACCATCTTTAATTGTTCTTTGATATACATAAATAAGAGTATTTGAATTCTTCTTGTTTCTATGATATCACCAAAAATAATAATTTTAGGAATGGTAACTTTCGCATGAGCGTGTGATAACTATGACACGAGAAGCCTAGTAACTTTACATGATAAGGTCGCTAATATAGCATGAGAAGTCTATAAACTATATCATGAGAAGCATGGTAACTTTACACATAAGTTACCGGGTATTCAACAAACCCCCCTCCCATTGAAAAAGTTACCATGATGTTTGAATGCAAATAATCAGGTATGCGGTGCGTAAATTACCATCCAATTTACACAGAATTTATCTCAGGGGATGGGGAGGGGGTACGTTTCAACAACAAAAAATCCCTAGGTCAAAATTACCATGGTGTTTGTACGTAAGTTGTCAGGTTTATGGTGTGAAAATTACCATGTTGTTTACACAGAAATTATTAGGGGTATGTTTCGAAAACTTTTCCCTCCCAGGGTGAAAAGTTAGCACAATGTTGGAACGTAAGTGATTAGGTCCGTGGTGCGTAAATTACCATGCTATTTACATAGAAGTTATCGGGGTTATGTTTCAACAAAAAAAATCCTCGGGTCAAAGTTATAATGGTGTTTTATACGTAAGCTATCATGTCTGTGATGCATAACTTATCATGTTGTTTACACATGCAGTCATCGTTGTTTTATCATCTTCCCTTCCCCGATCAAAGGTATCGGATCTGCGGCAAGTAAAAAGTACCATGCTACTCCCCACACCCAAGTCAAAGTTCGACGGTGTTTGCATGTAAGTTACCATGTGTGACATCCCAACTTAATAGGAATGATAGACTACTCATGTCAACAAGGT
The DNA here is from genome assembly GCA_021437245.1 of Aegilops speltoides. NCBI lineage: Eukaryota > Viridiplantae > Streptophyta > Magnoliopsida > Poales > Poaceae > Aegilops > Aegilops speltoides. Next base: position 185,497,438 of record CM038145.1, read on the forward strand.
GCACCTTCTTGTCCGAGAGCCCACCCGAAAGGAACCTAAAAGTAAAGCGTGCTTCATAATTTTACTTGACGCAGAGTATTTAGAGAGAAAGTTATCGGATATGTTTTCAATAACTTTTGTGTAACTAGCATGGTATTTTAGACATTAGTTACCGGAGTATGTTTAAATAAGTTTTACCCAAGTCAAAGTTCAAGAGTGTTTGCACGTAAGTTACCATGCGTGACAACTCATCTTAATATGAATGATAGACTACTCATATCAACAAGTTGCACCTTATTTTCAGGGAGCCCACCTGAAAAGAACTTCAAAACTAAGCATGTTTGACTTGGAGCAATTCGAGAATTGGTGACCGAATGGGAAGTTGATCCCGGGTGCGCGCGAGTGAGGACAAAGAGCGTATGAAAGACTATTGTTGGTCTATAGGTCCAGTCTATATCCCAGGCGCAACAGCCAAGAATCGGTGGGTGGACCGGTGGGTTTGGTCGGGGCATTACAATTTGTATCAGTCGGCCCTCGCGGTTACACGGGTGTGTGAGGGTCAGTGATGAATACATGCGGCACATGTAAATTCTGACACTGATTGTCGGCGAGAACGACACCTATCGGATCACTGGATCCCTTCTGCGGTTTGGTAGGGAAGAGGGGTAGAGCAAACAGCAGATCTAATGATCAACACGACGGATTTTTACCTAGGTTCGGCTCGCTGAGAAGCGTAAAACCCTAGTCCTGCTTGAGTGTATATCTGTGTTCTTGAGCTTCGACTAGCTGCAACGCATGCAAGCTGGGCCGAGAGGTTCAAAAGTCTGAATCCTCCTCCAGTACGCCGTGGGCCTCCTTTTATATGTCCAAAGGGGCTGCCACAGTGGCACACTATGTCGGCGTTCTAGTAATGGGGGTCCCCAAACTTGCCTGCCTGCGGCCTGCGGCGTGGCTCAAGTGGTGGCCCAGTACGACCCGTCTTCATCAACCCAAACTCAAGACCCTCGCGAGGGGCCAAGCCTCGCGGGGCGGACGACGCAAGGCTTCCTCAGGGACGGCCTCTCCAGGCAGGCTCGCGAGGAGGCGGAGAGATCAAGGCAGGGGTACCTCGCGAGGTGCTCGTGACGCAAGCCATGACGATCGAGACCACGCGGGCGCCAGGCGGGCCTGGCACCCGCCTGCGTAGTGTCCTTGTTTCCTCTTTGGTGCAAAGGGGGCAAGCGCAGACGCGGAGTACCGAGGCATCAAGCAAAGGTTACCATTTCGGTGCAACGAGACCAAGACCAGCAGAGCGGCAGGATGGAGGTCACCGTGGAGCCCAAGACGGTGTCACCGCCAGTGCCTTTGGCAGTCGAAGACCAACTTTAGTCAGGATAACTTGTACTAGATGTTCCCCATCAAAATAGTCGTTGTTGGCTCCCTTCCCGCTCAATATTTGGGAAGAGGACCAGGGCCTCTATATATAGAAATAGCCACCACAGTAGAGGGCATCTCAGAGAGTTCTCATCAGATCCAGAGGCGATCGAACTCACCCAAGTAGTTCACCGCACCAGCCCAAGAACACCTCTCGTGAGGCTATTCTTCCTCTATACTGTTCATCATCAGCCCCTGAGGCAATCCACCACACCACACACTGTATTAGTGTCACATCCCTAGTTCTGGCCTGACCCATGCTAGCTTCCATGTGTGCATCATGTTTAAATTCAAACGAAATTTGAATTGAGGAAATTTCAAAGCCTCAGAAAACCTCTAAAAATAACCAACATTTAAATCTCATCAAATGAGTCCATGAAAATGTTCATGTTATTCTGTAAAAATATTGGCATGAGGAAAAAATTCAAACCAATATTTTTGGAATCACAGAAATATTTATTTTGGGCCTTTGACTTAAATCAATGACATATTTGAGTTGAATTTATTTCTGTTATAAAAGAAATAAAGTTCAAATATTTTTGTAAGTTTCTGTGACCTTGGACTAGTTCCCGAGCTCACATAAAATTTACTGAAAGTTTTAAAATGATTTAGTTCTCAAACTAAATCAAAACAAAATAACAGAAAATAAAGAAAATAGGAAAGAACAGAGGCTCACCAGACTTACCCGACGCCACTGGCAGCCCACTGCCCAACTCCACCGGCGGCCCAGCCCATTATTTCACAAATGCTGTCTTCAACCTCTGCCAAGAGGCGGGCGTGTCGGTCGACAGCGCCAAGCCACCTCCTCCTTGCCTCCCCCTCGACGCTCGCCGTCCTCGTGACGCCACGCACTTCGGACCTTTCTCACTCTCCGTGCCCATTCCCTCCTCTCCCTCGCTCTCTCATGACGCCTTGAGAGCCGCCGCCGCCGAATTACCTCATGCCACAGCCACCCCCTCGCTTCTCTCCGCGTCCGAGCTCCGCCACGACCCGTGAGAGCTACACACCCGACGACGCGACCGCAGGAGCCCCTGCAACATCGCCCCGCCGTCCTCATCGCCGCCTCTGCCGGCGATCTCCACCGTCCGATTCGGCGCGTCCAGAGCTTCCCCGACCTCGCCGTCGCCTCCGCTAGCCCCGCCGTGAGCTCTCCTACATTCCCCCTCTCTCTCTCTGTGGTTCTTCCCGTTGTGTCGTGCTAGCCATCAGTGCGAGCGCCGCCGTCCGCCATGGACGCCGGGCATGGCGCTGCCGTGCGACTGCGCTCCACGAGCCTAGTGAGCTCCTAGCTGCCCCAGGACTCCTTTTATCTCCTCGTTTGGCTTCTCCGCACCCCGCAGACCCGCTCCGCTCAAAGCCGAGCTCCGGCCGCCGCCAGCTTCGCTCCGGCGGACCCACCACCCGCACCTCCGTTGGTCTCCCGGATCGCGGCACGGGCTACTTCGTGCCTCGGCGCGTCGATCCGTCGCCTCTGGCGAGGTCCGAGCGAACTCCGCCATGGTTCGAGGTCACCGTCGGCGACGCCCCGGCGATCGTCGACGTGGCCATCTAGTTAGGCGCTAATCCCCACCACTTAACCCCGACCCACTTACATATGGGCCCCACGCCTTAATCAACAACGATTAGTTTCTGTTTAGTCTTAATCGATCACAAGTGGCCCCACGCCGCCTTTGACCAAGCCGACGTGGACTTTGATCGGGCCCACTTGTGCGTGACACTAACCAGCCCCGAGTCATCGACCATTGGGCCCCACTGGTCAGTTTGACCTGGGCGCCTGTTGACCTGCTGACGTCATGATGATGTCAGTCGACGATAAATTATTTTCTCGGATTTATTTTATATAAGAAATTCGGAAAAATACCACAAACTTCTAAAATTCATATAAAATCAACCGTAGCTCCAAATGAAATAATTTATATATGAAAAATGATCAGAAAAATCCAATCTATCCATCTGTACCATTTTCATGCATGTTAGAGCAACTTATGGCTACTGTTTAGGACAAATGAAATGAATGGCATTTAAATAACTACATGTGGAGTTTGAATTTGAATCTTGGATTCAAACCAACTTCATTTAACTTGCTGCTAGTTGCATTAGCTCAAACCACAGCATATTGCCTTGTCATGATCATGCATCATATTGTGCATTGCATTGATTGTGTTTTCCTTCTGTGTTGCCGGTATTTGTCCCCTCTCGATAGACGTGATACCGACGATGAGTTCGATGACACCGATGAAGAGCTATATTATCTTCGAAGTGCTAGGCAAGCAAAACCCCCTTGTTCATTCCGATACAATCCCACTCTCTCGCTCCTGCTCTCTTTTCTGCATTAGGACAACAACGACATATCTCATTATTTGCTGCGGTAGTGAACCCTTTATCCTCTCGCATGACATGTCATTGCCACATAAATAGATGAAACCCACTAGCATGAGTAGGAGTTGTTTGAGCCCCGATGTGCCTACTCATTCATGCTTGTTTGTCATGCCTGCTATTGCTTAGAGTTGAGTCGGTCCGATTCATCGGGAATGAATCGAGGTGTGTGAACATGTCCTCTTGTGTGTGAGCTAAGTGTGTGAACACGATTTGGTAAAGGTAGCGGTGAGAGGCCATGTAGGAGTACATGGTGGGTTGTCTCATTGCAGCCGTCCTCAGGAACTGAGTTCTGTGTTTGTGATCCATGAACAGTTACTACCACACATTGGGTTCCGGTAACTCGGCCCCTCTCGGCTTCTTAATCACCCTTGTTCTCTGTCTAGGAGTTGCAACTAGTTTCTGGTGTTTGTAGGTAGTGTTAGTAGTCTACCAAGTGGCACCCGGTACAAGTGGGCTTGGGACAGACTAGACACAGTGGCACGGTGTACCAAGTGGCACCCGGATGGTGGGCTTGGGAACCCTGCTCACATCGTTTGGGGCCGTGAGCGACACCCCGGCCGGATCTCCTTGCGGATGGAACCCGAATAGGCGATAAACACGGACGAGAGACTTGAGTGTTTAGGTAGGCGTGGCCGACTCCTCGCCTGGCTTCCGCTTGAAGGTTGCCGCGGTACATGACGCGTCTGGCGATAAGTGGCGAGAGCGTGTGTGAAGAAGTACACCCTGCAGGTTATCATTATCTATTCAATAGCGGATTCCTCGGATATGGAAACTTGGACCCTTTGTACAGTTCATAGACAAGTGAAAGTGGATACTCTAAAATACGCAAGATAAGCGTGAGTGCTATGGATGGCGTTCTCGTGGGGAGACGGAGCGGATCCATAGTGGAGTATTGATATGGTGAATATGTGGACTCGTGTGCGCCACCTCAAAAGAGTTACTTGCAATGTAGTTCAGATAGCCACCGAGTCAAAGCTGGCTTGCTGCAGCTTAAACCCCACCACCCCTTTGTTGATAATGATGCATATGTAGATAGTTCTGATGTAAGTCTTGCTGGGTACATTTGTACTCACGTTTGCCTATTTTACGTTTTTGCAGAGAGACTCCAGTCTCGCTAATAGTTCAGCGTGGACTTGACGCTTAGCTTGATACCTCAGCTACGATCTTGTGCCCTCGGCAGATCTCGGTAGATAGTCGCTTTTCAGCCTTTTTCATTTATAGTTGTGCGTACTCGGACAAGCTAAGCTTCCGCTTGTGTTTTGACTTGTATGTTTCGATTGTTGGGTCATGAGACCCATGTTTGTAATATCTCGCTCCTCGAGCCTATTGAATAAATACTTGAGTCGTAGAGTCATGTTGTGATGCCATGTTGTATTTGCACATATCGAGCATATTGTGTGTATGTTATTGAAATGCTTGGTATGTGTGGGATCTGACTATCTAGTTGTTTATCTTTAGTAGCCTCTCTTACCGGGAAATGTCTCCTAGTGTTTCCACCGAGCCATGGTAGCTTGCTACTGCTCCGGAACACTTAGGCTGGCCGGCATGTGTCCTTCTTCGTTCTCGTGTTCATCCTTCGGGAAATGTCACGCGATGAATACCGGAGTCTGTTAGCCCGCTCTGCCCGGTTCACCGAGTCTGCTAGCCCAAAGGCTACAGCCTGGATTCACTCAATGATGACCGACACGCTCGATCTTTGGGTCATGGATGCTGTCCTCGTAAGTTTGTGCCACTTTGGGTTTACGACTAGCCATGTCGGTCGGGCTCCTTATCATATGGATGCTAGCGACACTATCATATACGTGTGCGGAAAGGCATAAACGGTCCCGGGCAAAGATAAGGCGACACCCGTGGGGATACCGTGTGTGAGGCTGCAAAGTGATATGAGGTGTTACATGCTAGATCGATGTGGCATTGAGTCGGGGTCCTGACAGCTTTGGTATCAGAGCTTGACTGCCTGTAGGATTACCAAGCCAAACTGGTCGAAGTTGAGTCTAGAAATGCTTTAGTTATATGTAGGGGAATTGATTGTGGGATGGAACGTAAGGCTCTTTTACTCCTTATACCTCATGGCCTTCTGATCTGAGTCATCCTCTTCTTTTCTACGGGGATTAAGAACTAGGCCTTCTCATCTATCTATCAGGATGACGTGTTACTAATCCATAGACTTATAGAATTGTTAGTTTCAAATCTCAGCTCAGTTTTACTACTTCCGCATGTTCATAACTGTTGATCTCGAAACCTTGATATTGTGCTTCTGAGTGGCTATGCCACCATTTTTGTAGTATGTCTCCAACTTTTGAGCATTTACAACCGTTATCTTTGTCCGAGTCATCCTGTGTTTCTAAACATCGACACATTTGCAAATCCCTTCCTCCGCTCTGATGTCCTTTTAGGCGGATTAAGCACACTAATCGGTGAGTTGAGGTACTCTATTGCCTCGACATATATGTTGGAGCTAGTATTATGACCCTAGGTGTCTTAGAGGATCGCTAGGTAATCTAGCCATGTTTTGTGTTCCCAAAGTGATGATTCTGGCCACCATTCTCGAAAGCATCCCATGATGCCACTTAGCAGTAGGTATTCTACTCCTGGGTTTCTGAACCCGAGATTCACCCTACCTCATGTTGTTAGTATTTGCTAGTACCTTTAGGATATTAGTAACCTTTGCATTAGTTCTCAAGGTCTATGGTATTTCCTTCTTCCAAATACCATGAACCATCAGGGCAGAAGTTATTTGAACCAATGGATCACAACCAGAGTACTCTTGAGGAGTCCTCCATTCTAAATTATGATTCTGCCAGTTCTACCTTCTGCATGGGTTATCCGGAAGAAATGTTGAGCTTTGCTCGACATACTAATCTATGCATCCACAACTCAGAAAGATATATGTTCCTTTGAGTTGTCCCTCTTAAGTTATATTCCGACCTTCATCTATCAATTGATAGTCAAGAGTATCGTGCATTCGCTCATCGATGCCTATTACCCTTGTGGTCCGTCAAGCCATTCTATTCGGAATGACTAGGAGAAACAAACTCGATACCTCATCCATATCCAGGATTGGGTCAAAGCAGTTGTATCTCGCAGATCAAATGCAATCCAGCTTCGTCCGTTTTCTACCTTGAAGTATTACCTTCTTTATGTCGATTTTCATGAGAATTGCACCACCTCTTGTGAATTCTTGACATAGTGATACTTCTCGCCATCATTATTCATTCCTCGGTTTCGTGTTGTCGCAACCGAGTACCGACAAGTGAATTGTGATGTGTGAAATCGATACTCCTAGCAACCTCGTTGCTTGGTAGTTAAATGGACGATAACCTCATTCTTAGCGTGCTGGTTATTGAATCGTCACCCTAAGGTTGATTGTGCTACCTAGTCTCTATTTCTGGTGCACTCTTCGATCAATGAGTTAGGATCTTGTCAAGTCCTCGCTCATTTGATCATATCATCTTGCCCTCAAAAGCAAGATTGTTCTTGAGCTTAGTAACATAGCGGTGGTTCGTGATTTTCCGAATATCTTCTCGGAAGTATTACCAGGATGTCACCTGACCGCTATGTTGAGTTCGTGATCAAGTTGGTTTCATATAAACCACCCCTTCTCCAAGAATCTGTGTTGCATACCCCTGAGCTAGTTGGTTAAGCTAAACAATAACTTCAAGAGTTGGAAGATAAAAGCTTGTCCGACTTAGTTCATTTTAAGGGATATCTTTTTGTGTGCGTTGAAGAAAGGTGATATCTTCATCAATTGATCCTTGAGACCAGATTCTTTGAGCTGTTGTCTTGCCAAAAACTTTGATTTGAGTGTGGGCTATTCTCAAATCAAATCGGAACTAACGATGTTCAGTAATGTTGTCTTACTCGTGGATTTTCCTCGAGCATACATCATTATGTCTTTTGGTCCGACCAATACTATCACCTTGTTCACATAGTTATGGAATTCCTTCTCCATGGGAATCTGGATGAATTGTTGTTGAGCCCATCGACAACATCCTTATCTTCTCCATAATCTTGTCGAACATCAAGCTAGTATTGGAAAATTTTTTAAGCATTTGTTCATGCTAGCTCATGAAGCATATGCTCGGATGTAAGTGACTTCCTCTAGTTCATGTGCATTCGACGCAAGTTGTCGCCATGGATTCGAGAAAGTCGATGTTGCTTCCTTTGGAATCATCCAAAATCATTCATGCATACGCATAAGTATTCTGTGGTCTGGAGACTTGCAACCTTCATTCTATATGTATTCCTAGCACACCAAGCCACTGATTGATTTGTTCAAGGAAAAGGAGTTGTTGTGCAAATCCTAGGTCATGCACAAGACTTCGTTATCCTAGATGATGGTTCTCCACCTGAACTCGGTAGTGTTTTATCAGAAGACTACTATGTGGTCATGCTTGTCTGGGACAGCGTGTTCACATGTGTTTAGCAGAACCAGCTCATGTTTTGGAGCTTGCTATCGTAGTTCATTCCCCGAGAATCTCGCAACGTTATCTCGTCGACTTGTGTTGCAAACTTTCATTTTACTTTCTAGACTTGATGAATCTGGAATACTCTGACGCCAACCAGATCTGAATCTCAGGCAGATATGATGGTTGGAACATCTCCCAAGAACTATAATATTGGTATCTCGATAACCCGTAAAGAGGATGTCGTGGCCAACACACCCTGCCGGAAGACCTATTATTGTAGTATCTTGATTGAAGAAGTTGGCCACCTCCCCATAAGGACTTCGTAGGATTTACTCCCTAGTTGTCCCTTATGGACTTTTGTGTTTCCGAAGTCCGACCTTTACTTGATGTTCTAGATATCAAACCATATCTATGAATGGGATACGCTGGTACATCATGGAGAACATTAGAAGCGGAGTGCTAAATGTCTCTCGGTCGATCATCCAGATTTTGTTTCCTTGGCCCCGCTAAGGTGAAATCTGAGAAAGTGTTGTCTTCCCTTGTATCTGCATCCTCCACCGGTATTCGTCATGGTAGTATGTTGTGTTGCCAGGATCCTTGACACGGATATTGGTAAAACCTTGATGAATATGGAAATGCTCAAGTTCTTGGGAGCACACACAAGCGCTAGGTGTTATCATCGGCACTAACTGGGATTGCTCTCAGTTTCCTCGGTTATGCTATAACCATTCCAATAGTGGAACCACTCTCTACTGTTGAGCTTCTCCCGTTACTAAAATCATCCCTTGTGTTGTTTTCAACAAGGTAATCCACATCATCCATTCTAATCTGGTATGCCATTCTACCAACCCCTCTAAACGATCGTCAAAATTGCCTTAGGTTGGTATAAAGAGTTTCAATGATCTCTAATCAAAGGTAATTCTTTTTGCCACTTAAGGTAATAATCTACGAATCACCCTCCTCCAGGATGTCTCGCTATGGTATCATTGCAACTCAACTCCTCGCTACGATGACAACCATTCACCACCCTCTTAAGGGTAGAATCGTCATCTATCTCATTCCTTCGATGTATGCTTCATATCTCGGATCGATAGATGTTCTTACCTCACACTCCATGAGTTGATCTTGAGTTCTCGATCTTCGAGGAGATCATTTTCTGTAGAGTCTTCTTCTGTCGTCATCGTGTTGGATGAAGACCTCGCAAGCAAAGACGTCAAGATTGTTTGAGTCAACAGATCAACACCTCGAGAAGACAGTTGGATCCTGGAGTTCCTGTTATTAGTTTGTGTCCCTTTGTCTTCTTACCTCACGCCTTGAATCTCGGGGCGAGATTCTTGTTTAGTGGGGGTGAGTTGTCACATCCCTAGTTCTGGCCTGACCCATGCTAGCTTCCATGTGTGCATCATGTTTAAATTCAAACGAAATTTGAATTGAGGAAATTTCAAAGCCTCAGAAAACCTCTAAAAATAACCAACATTTAAATCTCATCAAATGAGTCCAAGAAAATGTTCATGTTATTCTGTAAAAATATTGGCATGAGGAAAAAATTCAAACCAATATTTTTGGAATCACAGAAATATTTATTTTGGGCCTTTGACTTAAATCAATGACATATTTGAGTTGAATTTATTTCTGTTATAAAAGAAATAAAGTTCAAATATTTTTTGTAAGTTTCCTGTGACCTTGGACTAGTTCCTGAGCTCACATAAAATTTACAGAAAGTTTTAAAATGATTTAGTTCTCAAACTAAATCAAAACAAAATAACAGAAAATAAAGAAAATAGGAAAGAACAGAGGCTCACCAGACTTACCCGACGCTCACCTGGCAGCCCACCTGGCCCAACTCCAGCTGGCGGCCCAGCCCATTGGCCTCGGTGGTTGTCTTCAACCTCTGCCAAGAGGGCGAGGCGTGTCGACAGCTGCAAGCCCACCACCTCCTTGCCGCCTCCCCTCGACGCCTGGCCGTCCCTGGTGACGCCACGCACCCCCCTGGACCTTTCTCACTCTCCCGTGCCCATTCCCTCCTCTCCCTCGCTCTCTCGCGCGACGCCCGAGAGCCGCCGCCGCCGCCGCTCGCAACTACCGCGGCCACAGCCACCCCCTCGCTTCCTCTCCGCGTCCCGAGCTCCGCCACGACCCCGTAGAGCTACACACCCGACGCACGCGACCGCAGGAGCCCTGCAACATCGTCCCCGCCGTCCTCATCGCCGCCTCTGCCGGCGATCTCCACCGTCCGATTCGGCGCGTCCAGAGCTTCCCCGACCTCGCCGTCGCCTCCACTAGCCCCGCCGTGAGCTCTCCTACATTCCCCCTCTCTCTCTGTGGTTCTTCCGCGTTGTAATCGTGCTAGCCACCGTGCCGAGCGCCGCCGTCCGCCATGGACGCCGGGCATGGCGCTGCCGTGCTACTGCGCTCAGACCCACAAGCCTAGTGAGCTCCTAGCTGCCCCAGGACTCCTTTTATCTCCTCGTTTGGCTTCTCCGCACCCCGCAGACCCGCTCCGCTCAAAGCCGAGCTCCGGCCGCCGCCGCGAGCTCGCTTCCGGCGGACCCCGGCCACCCCCGCACCTCCCGTTGGTCTCCCCAGATGCGCACGGGCACGGGCTACCTTCTGGTGCCCCTGGCGCGTCGATCCGTCGCCTCTGGCGAGGTCCGAGCGAACTCCGCCGCGGTTCGAGGTCACCGTCGGCGACGCTCCGGCGACTGTCGACGTGGCCATCTAGTTAGGCGCTAATCCCCCACCACTTAACCCCCTGACCCACTTACATATGGGCCCCACGCCCTTAATCAACAACAGTTAGTTTCCTGTTTAGTCTTAACTGATCACAGTGGCCCCACACGTCAGCTTTGACCAAGCTGACGTGGACTTTGACTGGGCCCACTTGTCTGTGACACTAACCAGCCCCGAGTCACTGACCATTGGGCCCCACCGGTCAGTTTGACTGAGGCGCCTGTTGACCTGCTGACGTCATGATGATGTCAGGCTGACGCAGTAACTTATTTTCTGGATTTATTTTTATATAAGAAATTCCAGAAAAATACCACAAACTTCTAAAATTCATATAAAATCAACCGTAGCTCCAAATGAAATAATTTATATATGAAAATGATCAGAAAAATCCAATCTTTGCATTAGGAGATCAACGACATATCACACTTGCTGCGGTAGTGAACCCCTTTATCCTCATGACTGTCATTGCCACGGTAAATAGATGAAACCCACTAGCATGAGTAGGAGTTGTTTGAGCCACGATGTGCCTACTCATTCATGCTTGTTTGTCATGCACCTATTGCTGGGCTTGGGAACCCGCTCACATCGCTTGGGGTCCGTGAGCGACACCCTGGCCGGATCTCCTTGCGGATGGAACCCGAATAGGCGATAAACCTGGACGAGAGACTTGAGTGTTTAGGTAGGTCGTGGCCGACTCCCTCGGCTTCCGCTAAGGTTGCCGCGGTACATGACGTGTACAGGCGATAAGTGGCGAGAGCGTGTGTGAAGAAGTACACCCTGCAGGTTATCATTATCTATTCAATAGCGGATTCCTCGGATATGGAAACTTGGACCCTTTGTGCAGTTCATAGACAAGTGAAAGTGGATACTCTAAAATACGCAAGATAGCGTGAGTGCTATGGATGGCGTTCTCGTGAGGGAGACGGAGCGGATCCATAGTGGAGTATTGATATGGTGAATATGTGGACTCGTCCACCTCAAAAGAGTTACTTGCGATCGTAGTTCGGGATAGCCATGAGTCAAAGCTGGCTTGCTGCGGTTAAACCCCACCACCCCTTTGTTGATAATGATGCATATGTAGATAGTTACGATGTAAGTCTTCTTTGGGTACATTTGTACTCACGTTTGCCTATTTTACGTTTTTTGCGAGACTTGGTCTACGCTAATAGTTCAGCTGTGGACTTGACGTTTAGCTTGATACCTCAGCTACGATCTTGTGCCCTCGGCGGATCTGGTAGATAGTCGGGCTTTTCAGCCTTTTTCATTTATAGTTATGCGTACTCGGACAAGCTAAGCTTCGCTTGTGTTTTGACTTGTATGCTCGATTGTTGGGTCATGAGACCCATGTTTGTAATATCTCGCTCCTCGGGCCTATTGAATAAATACTTGAGTCGTAGAGTCATGTTGTGATGCCATGTTGTATTTGCACATATCGAGCATATTGTGTGTATGTTATTGAAATGCTTGGTATTTGTGGGATCTGACTATCTAGTTGTTTATCTTTAGTAGCCTCTCTTACGGGAAATGTCTCCTAGTGTTTCCACCGAGCCATGGTAGCTTGCTACTGCTCCGAACACTTAGGCTGGCCACATGTGTCCTTCTTCGTTCTGTCTGCATCCCGGGAAATGTCACGCGATGAATACCGGAGTCTGTTAGCCCGCTTCTGCCCGGTTCACGGAGTCTGCTAGCCCGAAGGCTACAGCACTGGATTCACTCGATGGCCGACACGTTCGATCTTTGAGTCATGGATGCTGTCCTGTAAGTTTGTGCCACTTTGGGTTTACGACTAGCCATGTCGATCCGGGCTCCTTATCATATGGATGCTAGCGACACTATCATATCGTGTGCGGAAAGGCAAAGCGGTCCCGCAAAGATAAGGCGACACCCGTGGGGATACCGTGCGTGAGGCTGCAAAGTGATATGAGGTGTTACATGCTAGATCGATGTGGCATTGAGTCGGGGTCCTGACAATTAGGGTATTACACCACAACGGTGGCCCAAACCAGTATAAACCCTGTGTCCCTTATGTTGCTCATCGTGTAGCTTAGATTCATAGCGAGGCGTTGGGACGTGGATCGGTAGGGGGAAGATCTTCGCACGCACCCGAGAGCTCAAACCTTAAGGGTTTTGTCGGAACCCGATATCCGACATTTGGCGCTCCAGGTAGGGGTATGCCGGAATCTTTCTTCCGCCGCCCCGTGTTCCACCACTCTGTCGCCTCCATGTCCGGTGACCCGACAGCCAACACCGACCATTGGCGGCATGGCTGGTGCCGCGCCCGCTTTGCCAAAGGTGACCTTAGCCCAGCGCCTCGGGCAGCCAGCGCTCCATGCGAGAACGCTGCGAGGCGCGGGTGACGTGATCAGCGCCGCCTGCCCCCCTCACCCAGGGCGAGTGCGATCGTGATGGGACCCCAAACCATGCCGTGGCCAAGATCACCGCACCGATCGTCTCCAGCGTATCTATAATTTTGATTGCTCCATGCTACTTTATCTACTGTTTTGGACTATATTGGGCTTTATTTTCCACTTTTATATTATTTTGGGACTAACCTATTAGCTGGAGGCCCAGCCCAGAATTGCTGTTTTTTGCCTATTTTAGTGTTTCGAAGAAACGGAATATCAAACGGAGTCCAAACGGAATGAAACGTTTGGGAACGTGATTTTCCAACCGAACGTGATCCAGGAGACTTGGACCCTACTCCAAGAAGTGCCAGCGGCGGTCATGAGGGTGGAGGGTGCCCCTCCTGGGCGCGCCCCTACCTCGTGGGCCCCCTGACGCTCCACCGACGTACTCCTTCCTCCTATATATACCTACGTATCCCCGTATGATTAGAACATGAGCCAAAAACCTAATTCCACCGCCGCAACCTTCTGTATCCACGAGATCCCATCTTGGGGCCTGTTCCGGAGCGCCGCCAGAGGGGGCATCCACCATGGAGGGCTTCTACATCATCACCATAGCCCCTCCGATGAAGTGTGAGTAGTTTACTTCATACCTTCGTGTCCATAGCTAGTAGCTAGATGGCTTCTTCTCTCTTTTTGGATCTCAATATAATGTTCTCCCTGTAACGCCCCGGATTCGTTGCGCCAGGTGTCTGCCAGATTATTAAATCGTTGTTGCCATGTCATTTGCTTGCGTGTTGCGGTTATGCCTCTAAGTCGTTAGCCCGACACGTGGGAGATATAGCCGCATCGAGGCGTTACAAGTTGGTAATCGAGCCTTCCCGACCTTAGGAGCCCCACCGCTTGATCGTTTTAGCGGCGAGTTGTGTCTAGAAAAATGTTTTGAGTCATTTAGGATTATATATATCGAGAGTTAGAATTCTTTTTACTCTCGGTCCTTAAATCGCTCTGGTGAGGTCTCTGACGTAGAGTTTTGACTCTTCTCTTCTCAAATTTCACTAAAAAATTTAGGATCACGCTGGTATCTTGGAATCGTTCGATGGTTTTATGATGAGAACATTGTCTTGGTGCCTCCTGTCGGGGTTTAGTGGAAGTGTCCCGGAGTTGAGCTCGAGGTGTTGTCGTCATAATTTTATCGTTGCAGCTCTGGAATACCGAGTTTAGTACGCCGACATCGAAAATCTCTTTTATGCGGTTGTTGGTGAGATAACCCGATAACCCGATCTTGAGGTGAGTACGGGAGTATTGCCATGACTCGTATAACGGATGCTTTTGAAGGTTGAGGTAGACGATTTCGAAGGATTCTTGGTTATGTGTTGACGGATGGATACAAATGGATGTAGGGATTGTTAGTTTGTGTGAGATATATTGCTTCCTGTATCCCCAACACCAGTTGCATAACCGAGAAAGTTTGGGAGTTTTATAGGTGGGAATTCAAGTAGCTCCTAGAATATCTTTCCGACGGATGCATGATATGGGATTGGGTAAATCTCTATCATATGTTTGTTCCGCTTATTCGCAAGCCAGTCCTTTGTTTTTGTTTTGAGTTGTGGTATTCGAGTTGCTTCAATGTAAAGTGTTGATTCCATACCTTTTCAAAATGGTGTTCTCATACTCCGATGTGAATACCAATCCTTCTCGACAATCGAGATTGTCATGTCAATCCTTTTCAACCGGCGTGTTTCTCTTCAAGTGGATCCGATCACTTCAACATCAGCAAGACCAATTATCATTTCTTCTCAACAGTGTTTGTTTCAACCGTCCCAAGTTGCCTTTTTTTCCCGCCCTCCCACCCTTTTCTTCAAGGACTCATTTATTTTAATCAAGTATCCATTTATTCATGTGAAGTCTCTTCATTCTTTTCAATCAATGTTCTTATTCGGTGATTTCCCATGAAGATGCTCACGAGCTTCAAGTTCATCATCCTCCGTTCTTTTGCTTCTCCGGTGGATCCAATTCAAGCTTTCGATATTCATCATATTCCTTTCCTCATTCCTAATGCTTTCTCATGCCGGTGCACCTCTCAATCACTCACCTCTTGCTATTCATTTGTTCCAGAGTGTTGAAGATATCTCACAAGACTTGTGTTTCCATTCTCAATCTGTTCAAGATATTTCGAGGTTGTTATCTCATTCAAGCCATTTAATTCAACCGGTGCAACCTCTCTTTAAAATTGTTCAATGATGTTTTCTTTTGAGTGGGCCCTAACCCACAGGTCTTTTCCCAGGATCTTACCTGACTCTTCTAATTTATCCGGAGCGATTCTCAAATTCCTTTCAAAGTTTGACGTAAGAATGAATTTTCATCAGTCATATTCCTTCTCCAAGATTGCTTTCATAATATTTTCATCGTTGGTTCATCATTTCTATTCTTCTTTGTTCCGAAGTGCCTCATCAATTTTGGTGGTTCTTGTCATCATTCTCAGCATGTGAAGACCGAAGAAGGATTTCTCCTAAATCTTGGTCCATTCTCTTGAATATTCATGGTTCTAGCTTCATGCTATCCTCATAATTGTTTTGATTGTGACAATTCTTTTCTTACCATCCGGAGCATTTCATGAGTTGTTTCCATTTCTTTCCTCCGAAGGTCATCATGTCATAATTCGTCATTCTCAGTGTGTAGCTATCTTTCTCCAAATCTTGCCGGTGCATCAATCAAATATCCTCTAATCAGTTCTTGATCTCTTTGTTCTCATGTATCTAGTTTGTCTCAAGCACCCTCGTTCATTTGCAAATTCTTACCGGTGATGCACCCCTACTTCGATCATTTTCAATCCTTACGGTGGTTCTTTCAAGATCTCTCTTCCTTGTTCATCATATCAATTCATTTGTTGTTCCAATCCCACGGTGGTTCCATCAATACCTCCTCAAGTTTGCGCTATATCTCTCTTAATCCTTTCTACGGGGAATAAGTAGTATGCCAAATCCATTGCTTGTCATCAATTTAATTTGATGAAGGATAAGCATACAATAAATCTTATTCTTATTTCCTTGAGGTGATCAATTCTTTTCTTCCGGAGATTATTCACGATGAATAAATTCTTGTTTACAAGTGATTCATCTTTCTTTCCGGAGTTGGTCATCATATCACATTCTCGGTTCTAGTGTTTCATCTTTTCCTTTTTCGGAGTTCCAAGCTCTTACAATTATCTCGTCGTGAAACTCCATCTAAATCATTGCAAGGGTTCACCTTGTGTTCTCAACTTCTCTTTCTTTTTTATCATCCTTTTATTACCGGAGTTCTTCATGGAGGCTCTACATGGTGGTTCGTCAAGGATTCTTTCATTGTTCAATTGTTCTTCAAGATTTCTCTTGAAGTTATGACCCGCCAAGCTATACTCTAAAAATAAACATGGTGCTCAACACATGTTTTGTTTTGAGGCGTTCAAGTATTCTTCTTCTTGCATTTCGAAGTGCAATTCTTTCTACCTTATCTTTTGAGATGGTGTTATGTCACTCTTGACAATTTCCTTCATGTTTCATGATTCACATGTTGTCAAGAATGAGGTATTTTCAATCCATCAATCCCTTTGTTGGAGTTATCTTGGGTTATATTTCACCTAAAGCTTTCCCTAAGGATTGTTGCTATTTATGGTGCTTATAAATGACCCAAGTTCTTTTTTATCCTCCCGGTGATATAGCTTTCTCGTCTCCTTGTTCGTATCAATGAAATTGTTTTCTCGTGCTTGGCAGGTTGTCGCCTCATATCTTGAGATGCATTCCTTAAGACCATATCCAGCTTATTCTTTTCGTTGTTGTTTTTTTCCAACAACTCCGTTCTAATCTTCTTGAAAGGGTGCTTTCCAAGCTCATTCGTGGAAGAAGTTGACATTTCCTTCTCCGTTCTCTTATTCCGGTGATCTATATTCTATTCATCCGTCCCGGAGGCATTGTGAAGTTGCTCCCTTCGTCCAATAGTCTCGTTTTGCCAAGATCATGTTACTTTTTCCTTGGTTATCTATTTAACCGGAGTGTTGTGTCTATCGTTCCTCTTTTAACCGGAGTCTCATCCAAGTGCGTTCATTTTGCCAAGTTCAAATTCTATTCCTCCATTTCCAACCGGAGTGTTGTATCATCTCCTCAATATCATCTCATCCTATCAAGTTTTCCTTCTTCTTTCGATCAGTCTGCCCAAATTATATCAATCTTATTCCTTCTCTATCTAGTTTTAACGAGAGTGGTTTCAATATCTATCTTATCACTAAGCCTCTTGGTTCTCGTTGTATCCCTTGCTCCTCTTTTCTAATGGAGTGTTTTCAACTTTGCTCATCTTCGTTGTTTTCTTCATTTCATTTTGCTCAACCTCTCAAGGTTCATGGTTTTCACTTCGTTAAAAAAAAGCAACTTAGTTTTACCTCTTCTCTTCCTCTTCCGTTTTTCCCTCCGGTGCCATCCTAGATCTCGGGACGAGATCCTCTCGTAGTGGTGGAGTGTTGTAACGCCCCGGATTCGTTGCGCCAGGTGTCTGCCAGTTATTCGTCGTTGTTGCCATGTCATTTGCTTGCGTGTTGCGGTTATGCCTCTAAGTCGTGCTTCGACACGTGGGAGATATAGCCGCATCGAGGGCGTCACACTCCCCCTCTCTCGTGGAGATCTATTCGATGTAATCTTCTTTTTGCGGTGTGTTTGTTGAGACCGATGAATTGTGGGTTTATGATCCAGTATTATCTATGGAAAATATTTGATTCTTCTCTGAATTCTTTTATGTATGATTGAGTTATCTTTGCAAGTCTCTTCGAATTATCCTTTTTGGTTTGGCCAACTAGATTGGTAGTTCTTGCAATGGGAGAAGTGCTTAGCTTTGGGTTCAATCTTGCGGTGTCCTTACTCAATGACAGAAAGAGTTGCAAGGCACGTATTGTATTGTTGTCATCGAGGATAACAAGATGGGGTTTTTTATCATATTGCATGAATTTATCCCTCTACATCATGTCATCTTGCTTAAGGCGTTACTCTGTTTTTAACTTAATACTCTAGATGCATCTTTGGATAGCGGTCGATGAGTGGAGTAATAGTAGTAGATGCAGAATCGTTTCGATCTACTTGCCTCGGACGTGATGCCTATATACATGATCATTGCCTAGATATACTCATAACTATGCTCAATTCTGTAAATTGCTCAACAGTAATTTGTTCACCCACCGTAGAATATCTATGTTCTTAAGAGAAGCCACTAGTGAAACCTATGGCCCCCGGGTCTATTCTCATCATATCAATCTCTATCACTTTATTTACTTGCTTTGTTTTACTTTGCCTTTTACTTTTTACTTTGCATCTATCTATCAAAAATACCAAAACTATTATTTATCATCTCTATCAGATCTCACTATCGTAAGTAACCGTGGAGGGATTGACAACCCCTAATCGCATTGGTTGCGAGTTGCTATCGTTTTGTGTAGGTACGAGGGACTTGTGCGTGGTATCCTACTGGATTGATACCGTGGTTCTCAAAAACTGAGGGAAATACTTACGCTACTTTGCTGCATCATCCTCTCCTCTTCGGGGAAATCCAACGCAGTGCTCAAGAGATAGCAAGAAGAATTTACGGCGCCGTTGCCGGGGAGGCTCACGCAAGCAAGTCAACCATACCAAGTACCCATCGCAATCCCTATCTCTCGCATTACATTATTTGCCATTTGCCTCTCGTTTTCCTCTCCCCCACTTCACCCTTGCCGTTTTATTTGCCCTCTCTTTCGCAATCTCCTCCTCTCTTTCCCGTTTTCCTTTTCTCTTTGCCTTTCTGTTTGCTCGTGTGTTAGTTTGCTTGCTTGTCGTTATGTCTGAAATTGGGAAAATTATTGCCGACATGGGCGATAATAATATCGTGGAAAATTCTGAAGCTCCTGCTGAAGAATCCCCTACCTATCATACAAAAAGATTTCAAATCGGTAGTGGTAATATTATTGAAAAATGAGTTATTCAAGATTTCTTTACTTGTGCCGGTGCTTTGCCCTCTATGGGCAGTTCTATTCTTCATAGAACCAGCAGTCTTGCTGATGCCATTGCCATGCTTATCGTTGAACTTGAAAGGCAATTTATGCATATGCACCCTTCTATACAAAGGATTTTCCTAGAATTTTCTAATATCGAACACTCGTATGTTAAGCGTGCTGCTACTATCTTTTTGGCTCATGAATTCAGATTTATAGGGTGGACGGTGGCCGTTCTCCCATATAATCCATCCTCTTTGACAAAGAAGAAATTATGCGTTTTCAATCTCTTGATTATGTTGCTTTCAATGAAAAACCTTAGAAAAAAGGTGCCAACCAATATTTTAATTGATAGAATCTCTAAACTTAATGATGATTTGGATATTCGAAATAATGAGTTAGGATACTCTCTTGAGTGTAGACTCACAAGGTTCTGTCCAAAGAACACTTATAATGATGAATTGGTTGTGCATTATGAAGGACCGAAAGAGGAACCTATACCTCCTAAAATTGATCTTGGGGATTTTTGCCCTATTAAATTTAGCCCTTTTGATTATTTTTGCTTACCTCAAAGAAAGCTTGCTGCCGAACGTAGAGAATATGAAATGAGTTTCACCGATCTATCTTATTACTACGGCACTTCCTAGATCTACCCTTGCTTTTATGCCTAGCTAGGGGCGTTAAACGATAGCGCTTGTTGGGAGGCAACCCAATTTTATTTTGTGTTTTTGGTTATTGCTTCTGTTTAGGAATAAATAATCCATCTATATTCTGTTTGGATGTGGTTTTATGTTTTAATTAGTGTTTGTGCCAAGTAGAACCTATAGGATAACCTACGATGATAGTTGATTTGATTCTGCTGAAAAACAGAAACTTTGCGCGCACGAATATTGTCTTGTTAAATCACAGGAACGTGCTTTTGCGTTGATTATTTTTGCTGCTGTTCAATAAACAAATTGTCCAGGACTTCCTATTTTGGTAGAATTTTTAGAGTTCCAGAAGTTTACGTTAGTTACAGATTGCTACAGACTGTTCTATTTTTGACAGATTCTGTTTTACGTGTGTTGTTTGCTTATTTTGATGAATCTATGGCTAGTAAAATAGTTTATAATCCATAGAGAAGTTGGAATACAGTAGGTTTAACACGAATATAAGTAAAGAATGAGTTCATTACAGTACCTTGAAGTATTCTTTTGTTTTCTTTCTCTAATGGAGCTCACGAGATTTCTGTTGAGTTTTGTGTTGTGAAGTTTTCAAGTTTTGGGTGAATTCTTTTGATGGATTATGGAACAAGGAGTGACAAGAGCCTAAGCTTGGGGATGCCCATGGCACCCCCAAGATAATCCAAGGACACCAAAAAGTCAAAGCTTGGGGATGCCCCGGAAGGCATCCCTCTTTAAATCCACTTCCATCGGTAATTTACTTGGAGCTATATTTTTATTCACCACATGATATGTGTTTTGCTTGGAGCGTCTTGTATTATTTGTGTCCTTGCTTGTTAGTCTACCGCAATCATCCTTGCTGTACACACCTTTTGAGAGAGCCATATATGAATTGGAATTTGTTAGAATACTCTATGTGCTTCACTTATATCTTTTGAGCATGATAATTTTTGCTCATAGTGCTTCACTTATATCCTTTGAGCGTGATAATTTTTGCTCTAGTGCTTCACTTATATATTTTAGAGCACGGTGGTGGATTTGTTTTAAAGAAACTATTGATCTCTCATGCTTTACTTAGATTATCTTGAGAGTCATTAATAGCATGGTAATTTGCTTAATGTTAATATACTTGGTGTTCAAGATATGTGAAACTTTCTTTTGAGTGCGTTGAATACTAAGATAAGTTTGATGCTTGATAATTGTTTTGAGATATGGAGGTGATAATATCAAAGTCGTGCTAGTTGGGTGATTATGAATTTGAGAAATACTTGTATTGAAGTTTGCAAGTCCCGTAGCATGCACGTATGGTTAAAGTTGTGTAACAAATTTGAAACATGAAGTGTACCTGGCTTGTGCATCCTTATGAGTGGCGGTCGGGGACGAGCGATGGTCTTTTCCTACCAATCTATCCCCCTGGGGAGCATGCGCGTAGTACTTGATTCTTGATGGCTTCTAAATTTTTGCAATAAGTATATGAGTTCTTTTGACTAATGTTGAGTCCATGGATTATACGCACTCTCATCTTTCCGCCTTTGCTAGCCTCTTCGGTACCGTGCATTGCCCTTTCTCACCTTGAGAGTTGGTGCAAACTTAGCCGGTGCATCCAAACCCCGTGATATGATACGCTCTATCACACATAAACCTCCTTATATCTTCCTCAAAACAGCCACTATACCTACCTATCATGGCATTTCCATAGCCATTCCGAGATATATTGCCATGCAACTTCCACCATCATCATCCTGACATACATTACTTTTGTCATATTGCCATTGCATGATCATGTAGTTGACATCGTATTTGTGGCAAAGCCACCATGCATTATTTTCCATACATGTCACTCTTGATTCATTGCACCACCCCGGTACACCGCCAGAGGCATTCATATAGAGTCATATCCCGTTCTTAGTTTCGAGTTGTAATCCTTATGTTGTAATCAATAGAAGTGTGATGATCATCATTATTAGAGCATTGCCCAAAAAAAGAGAAAGGCCAAAAGAAAAAAAAAAGAAAGGCCCAATATATATATATATATATATATATATATATATATATATGAAAAAGGGGCAATGCTACTATCTCTTTTTCCACACTTGTGCTTCAAAGTAGCACCTTGTTCTTCATGTATTGAGTCTCATAGATTGTGCTTCAAAGTAGCACCTTGTTCCTCATGTAGTGAGTCTCATAAAGTTGTCCTTTTCATACTAGTGGGAATTTTTCATTATAGAACTTGGCTTGTACTCCCTCCGTTCCAAAATAGATGACTCAACTTTATACTAAGTTTAGTACAAAGTTGGGTCATCTGTTTTGGAACGGAGGGAGTATATTCCTATGATAGGCTTCCTCAAATGCCCTAGGTCTTCATGAGCACGCGAGTTGGATGCACACCCACTAGTTTTCTTTTGTTGAGCACTCATAGCTCTAGTGCATCCGTTGCATGGCAATCCCTACTCCTCATGTTAACATCAATTGATGGGCATCTCCATAGCTTGTTAATTAGCCTCGTCAATGTGAGACTTTCTCCTTTTTTGTCTTCTCCACACAATCCTCATCATCATATTCTATTCCACCCATAGTGCTATATCTATGGCTCACACTCATGTATTGCGTGAAGGTTGAAAAAGTTTGAGATTATTTAAGTATGAAACAATTGCTTGGCTTGTCATCGGGGGTATAGAAGTTGGGAACATCTTTGTGTGACGAAAATGAAGCATAGCCTAACTATATGATTTTGTAGGGATGAACTTTCGTTTTCCATGTTATTTTGAGAAGACATGATTGCTTTTGATTAGTATGCTTGAAGTATTATTATTTTTGTGTCAATATGAACTTTTGTCTTGAATCTTTCAGATCTGAATATTCATATCATAATTAAGAAGATTTACATTGAAATTATGCCAAAGTATCACTCCGCATCAAAAATTCTTTTTTATCATTTACCTACTAGGGCGAGCGAGGAATTAAGCTTGGGGATGCTTGAGGCGTCTCCAACGTATCTATAATTTTGATTGCTCCATGCTACTTTATCTCTGTTTTGGACTATATTGGGCTTTATTTTCCACTTTTATATTATTTTTGGGACTAACCTATTAACCGGAGGCCCAGCCCGAATTGATGTTTTTTGCCTATTTGGTGTTTGAAGAAACGGAATATCAAATGGAGTCCAAGCGGAATGAAACCTTGAGGCGTGATTTTCCAACGAGCGTGATCCGGAGACTTGGACCCTAGTCCAAGAAGTGCGAGGCGGTCACGATGGTGGAGGCGCGCCCCTACCTCGTGGGCCCCCGACGCTCCACCGGCGTACTCCTTCCTCCTATATATACCTCACGTATCCCGTCACGATCGAGCAGGAGCCAAAACCTAATTCCACCGCCGCAACCTTACGTATCCACGAGATCCCATCTTGGGGCACTGTTGCGAGCTCATGGAGGGGGCTTCCACCATGGAGGCTTTCTACATCATCACCATAGCCCCTCAATGAAGTGTGAGTAGTTTACTTCAGACCTTTGGGTCCATAGCTAGTAGCTAGATGGCTTCTTCTCTCTTTTTGGATCTCAATACAATGTTCTCCCCCTCTCTCGTGGAGATCTATTCGATGTAATCTTATTTTTGCGGTGTGTTTGTTGAGACCGATGAATTGTGGGTTATAATCCAGTATTATCTATGGAAAATATTTGATTCTTCTCTGAATTCTTTTATGTATGATTGAGTTATCTTTGCAAGTCTCTTCGAATTATCATTTTTGGTTTGGCCAACTAGATTGGTAGTTCTTGCAATGGGATAAGTGCTTAGCTTTGGGTTCAATCTTGCGGTGTCCTTACTCAGTGACAGAAAGAGTTGCAAGGCACGTATTGTATTGTTGCCATCAAGGATAACAAGATGCGGTTTTTATCATATTGCATGAATTTATCCCTCTACATCATGTCATCTTGCTTAAGGCGTTACTCTGTTTTTAACTTAATACTCTAGATGCATGCTGGATAGCGGTCTATGAGTGGAGTAATAGTAGTAGATGCAGAAGCGTTTCAATTTACTTGCCTGGGACGTGATGCCTATATACATGATCATTGCCTAGATATATTCATAACTATGCTCAATTCTGTCAATTGCTCAACAGTAGTTTGTTCACCCACCGTAGAATATCTATGTTCTTGAGAGAAGCCACTAGTGAAACCTATGGCCCCTGGGTCTATTCTCATCATATCAATCTCTATCACTTTATTTATTTGCTTTGTTTTACTTTGCCTTTTACTTTTTACTTTGCATCTATCTATCAAAAATACCAAAAATATTATTTATCATCTCTATCAGATCTCACTATCGTAAGTAACCGTGAAGGGATTGACAACCCCTAATCGCGTTGGTTGCGAGTTGCTATCGTTTTGTGTAGGTACGAGGGACTTGTGCGTGGTCTCCTACTGGATTGATACCGTGGTTCTCAAAACCTGAGGGAAATACTTACGCTACTTTGATGCATCATCCTCTCCTCTTCGGGGAAATCCAACGCAGTGCTCAAGAGGTAGCAACACCCGACGGGAGCAGGCGAACATGAAGGCCGCGCTCACGGTGGCTCAAGAACTGCTACGATGTAGGCTGCAGGAAAGCGGCCATGACGTGCAGCTGGAGCGCGTCGCTGTGCTCCTGGGTGCCACTACTTCAGGGGCACCTCCATTCTGTGTCCGCTTCCACCCCAGGTCCCGGGCGGATCACACGGCGGGCCCATCCGTGCCCGGGCACCCCCAGGCGTACCTCAAGGCTTCATCAACACCAGCTTGACCGTCAGCGCCGGGTGACATGCTGCACCAGCACCGCCCCTGGTAAGTGAGGGCATGCGCATCGCTGCCTACGGCACGGGCGGGCCGCTGCCCTACTGTCGGTGTCAAAACCGGCGGATCTCGGGTAGGGGGTCCCGACCTGTGCGTCTAGGCGGATGGTAACAGGAGACGAGGGACACGATGTTTTTACCCAGGTTCGGGCCCTCTCGATGGAGGTAAAACCCTACGTCCTGCTTGATTAATATTGATGATATGGGTAGTACAAGAGTGGATCTACCATGAGATCAAGGAGGCTAAACCCTAGAAGCTAGCCTATGGTATGATTGTTGTAATGTATGTTGTCCCACGGACTAAAGCCCTCTGGTTTATATAGACACCGGAGGAGGCTAGGGTTACAGTCGGTTACAATGGTAGGAGATCTACATATCCGTATTGCCAAGCTTGCCTTCCACGCCAAGGAAAGTACCATCCGGACACGAGCGGAGTCTTCAATCTTCTATCTTCGTAGTCTTGGAGTCCGGCGGATAATGATAGTCCACTGTCCGGACACCCCTAGTCCAGACTCCTCGGTAGCCCTGAACCGGTCTTCAATGGCGATAAGTCCGGTAGCGCATAATGTTCGGCATTGCAAGGCGGGTTCCTCCCTTGAATAATCCAGAGAAGATCATGAACACGGGATAGTGTCGGCTCTGCAAAAATAATTTCCACATTCCACCGTAGAGAATAAAATATACACTAGCTCAATCTGGCGGCGTATTATGCGGCGTGACATCACACCACCACCAAGTCCTTGTTTGAATTGTTTTTACTATACCACCTCGTACGTTTAGCGAAGCGGTTTCTTAGCACGTCTTGTCGAGCGGAGATCGTGTTCCCCTTATTCGGGATCCTCATCAATACGTGCGTGGGTAACCCAACCGTTCCGTCACTACACCTCCTCTATCGAAGGGAATCCCAAGCGGTCCGCGAGGCGGCCCTGGTATTTCTTCCCTTTATAAAGGACCAAGGCCTGTCCTTGTTTTCAATCTCGCATCGAATCTCTTCCCGCTCCCGGTTCCAACACCCGAGCCTCAGATTGGCGCCGGATCCTCAACCATGTCGGCTCCGACCTCCGGGGCGGTGGATGCCCTCCTCCGTCACGGAGGAGGACATATTGAAGTGCGTGAAGCCAAGTACACAGCCTCGAGGTTTCGCACAGGTTGCCTGCCCAAGGGCAGGCCGTGCCCGCCCGAGCCGGTGAATCGTCATTTTCGTATCCCACCTCCGTGCAGGTTTAGGCTTCCAGCGGATCCCTTCGTGAGAGGGCTCTGTTCTACTATGGGCTGAACTTTCACGACTTGGCTCCGTCCTCCACATCTCCGCATTCATTATAAATCGCAAAGCCTTCCTCCGCGTCATTCCCCACTTGGCCTATGGTGAAGACCTTCAAGTGGAGCGAAGATGATCGGGGCGTCAGCGAGTCTTGGCGGGAGGCCATAAGCAAAAGGCCGATGCCCGTGGCGAGGTTCCTTCAAGAGGAACTTCGGTTGTGGCAGCGAGGTGGTTCTACATCACCGCTCGAAGGCGGCGGCGAAGCCGCCGCCTTCATTCCGCCCGGACCTCCACGCCCGGCTAATGTCGTGGGTCGACCAAGGAGTTCAATTGGGGGCCGTCAAGACGCGTGCCCTCGCTGCGAGGCGGATTCGAGACCTCCAAGCGAGGAGATCGACTGATCAAAGTGATGCGAGTTATGCTAATCGGGCATCTTCGCCCAAGCGCCGTCCTCTCCGTCTATGGGATGTCAACCGGAGGGACCTCGATTCTCAACACTTTATGGGTGCGACACCCGTGGAGATGTACAAGTTGTTCTCCGGACCGCAAGTGGCGTGTCCGGATTCAGCCGAGGACGCAGAGCCTAAGCGCGATCGCTGGATACTCGGGTAAATAGCTCGAGCCGGACATTCTATTTATATGCCTTTCTAAAGTTAGCCTCGACCCCTTGTTCTTCTACGAGGAATGGGTGGCGCGATCAAAACTGATAAGATGTCCGGCCCCCTCGAGACACCGCTGGAGCCCGTGCTGGTCGAGAATGTTGGAGGTTGCGCCCACGAAGAGGCGACGGGAAAACAGAGGAGCTAATATTTAGCCCAAAGGCGGCGAAGAGGGGGGAACCAAGAATCCCTCCTTGAGGGGAGAGAGGACTGCCTCCGAAGATCCGGAGGCCAAAGCCCTAAGCGTGGGAAGAGATCTTCACGGGGGTCCGGCGTCCGGAGAGAATCGAGCGCGCAATCATCGCCGAAGGACCAGCCCTCAACGAGCCGTGAGTATGAAAGAGGAAGTTAATTAGTAAGGAAATACCTTCATTTGTGCTTCATGAGGTAACGAAATATTTGTATTGCAGTTCGGATCTGCAGCCTTCTCGAATGAGTTCATCTTGAGGGACCTTCTTAGGAGATGATGGAAGCGATCGCCTCCGTCCATGGCGCCGCCGAGATGAGGCGGCGCGAACCCGAAGTGTCATCACGGAGGTATCCCGAGTCGGAGGGCGGAGAGTTCGGCACCTACTAGTGTCCGCGGGAGAAGCGAAGAATCTGCTTGAGAGGCGTCCATTTGAAAGATCACCGTGCGTTAATCGTATGGTGATTGGAAGGATTCGTCCGCCCAGCGGATTGCGTAATGCCGCCATGAGTTTCTTTGGCGGGGTTTGAGGTATCTTGAGAATGACGCACCCTTTGTCTTTTAACAGTTTTGCATATAACAATGCGCCTGTATAGATAGTAGCCCCGAGACTCGATGGGTTGTCGGAAGCGACGGCGTCGAGGATCGAAGTCTAAAGTAATTAATTCCGTCATTCCTATGCGGTGGCGGATAGTCCGGGCTAGCGGACTAGTGAGTTTGCGAATTGACTCAGCAACTTGACTTGGCGGATGAGGACATCGCACTTGTCAGCGAGCGACTTGACGAGTCGCAAGGTAAAAGAGTTCTCCTTGATCGCTTTATTTAGGGGTCAAAGCCGCCTCGATAAATTATATGCTGTTAAATGCAGACGGTGGTGCTGCTGTGGAGAGCCTTGGGCGAACTTGCTCTAGCTAAGGAGCAAGCCGAAGGAGTGACGCGGCTGCCTCGAGGCGGCGAGGAGTTGAAAGCGAAAAGGCTGCGCCTTTGCCCTAAGCAGGGCGGAGGTCGCCAATTGGCCATGAAATTAAAGGATGCTACCGACCGCAATGAGGCTCTTGAAAAGGAGTGCTTATCGGGCGGGAAGACTGAAGAAGGCCACCGCGAAGCCAAGGATGCCCGCTCTGCAATGCGGGCTATGAAGGAGGAACTGCGCCAGGCGGAGAGATCGTGGCTGGCAAGCCTTTTACTTTGCGTCGCCGGTTTATGGATCTGAAGTATGCTCAATTTGGCGGTTGTGGAGTCCGGAGGATCCGTATATGGACTTAGCTGCAAGTGCGGCTGATGCCGTTAAGCACTTCCGGGCCGGAGGATCACGAGGCGGAAGAGCTATATTGGTCTCAATTCCACAGTCCGGATCGCTCACTTCCGTTGACGGACGGTTGGCGAATGGGCCAAGCTAAATAGATGTCGGACTTGCCATGGTCGACGCCGTGGCCCATATGCGGCGAGAGGGTCAAAGCGACGAGCTACTTGACTTCTGCAGCAATTCCTTGGGCGGTGCCGCATATAAAGGAGATGAAGCGGTCGGCCTGCATCGAGGGCACGCAGATGGCTCTTGCCGTGTGAAGCGCATTGTCCGGAGATGGATGCCACCGCTGTTGCCGCCCGAGTTCGGATGAAAACCGGCTCCTGCCGAGCACTACCGGGGAAGTTATGCGTGGCGCTCGTGTAATAAATCGCGATGCTCGAAAAATGTCACGTTCAAATGAGCGCATTAGCTTATAAATCGATGATTATGTTACAACTGCTTTTTATACTTGTGCGTCCCAAGTAGTAAAACTTCTCTGTCGCGGCCGTTCGTATACTTTTATATAACTTGAAAGATGGCGGTCTTGACTTCACCCCCACGCACAAGGTGCGGGGTGTTCATAAAATAAGCGCATTTTCACACTTAATCCGGCGTCTCGGTCCTATTTAAGGAGGTGGTAGCGTAGCGAACTAGGCAATCCGGACTATAATGCTTTATCACTTTCACTTAGCGATGGAGCTCGAGGGTGGGGCTACGATATAGCCCTGGTGGCACCGCACATCACCGAATTCCGAGTGCGTAAGTGCGACGAAGCGATCCTTCGTCAAAGCGAAATTCTTAACATTCGGTAGTCGATCGAGTGGTTGACCGGTCTCTCGCTGTATCATGACGATCGGTTTCGGCTTTTCTCTTGAGGTGCTCGCCCGGTCGGCTGGGGCACAATCGCGATAGTTCTCCACGTGCCGCGTTAGCGATGATCTGAGCGTAAGGCAGCAAAACACGAGGCCGAACAAACCCAACATTTGACCAAAGACATGATTGGAGCTGATGCATATAATGCCTAACTTTCGAGGCGCGAACACTCCCTAAGGTGTTGGTCTTTATAATAATGGGCGAGCGATGCCCTAAGCCCTAGTGTCTGATGCGGGCATGGTCTTGGCGGCGATGCCAAAGCGTCGAGCTCCGCTTTGGCTATAGGAAGAAACCAAGGAGAATAACAACAAGAGGCAGTAAAAAAGGTTACGCGGGTCTTAATCTGAAAAGAATCCTCTAGCGGGTACCTCTTGCGTCTGCTTTGTGTCTCCGTTCGCCGTTTATCTGGGCGGGTGTGCACTTTGTTCATCTATAAAAGAGAGAGCGTTTAGTTGAAAACAAATCGTCACGAAAAATATGTGTAAAACAAAAAATATAAATAATTAAAGCGGGGTGTGTATGAACCCGCGGTTGTTTGTCTTGCAGCCCACGTGATGGGGTATGCGGCTAGGGAGCCCTAACTCTTGAGGCGGATTCATCTATCCGAGTCCGGGGTCTTTAAGTGACCCTCGCACTGAAATGACGCCACGCGGACCGGGCATCTTGAGTGTAAGAGACGCGTTATGCGGTATAGCGTTGAAGCGGACAAAAGCCCTTCGTCCCAAGAGTGCTTGATATTCACTTTCAAATGGGACGATGTGAAAAATTGATTTTTCTCGTCGAAAATTGTTCGGCAATCCGAACATGACTTCTAGTAATATGGAGCCTGTGCACTTGGCGTAAGGGCCTGACGTCACTCCTTTGAAGGAAGTGCGGCTGTGTCGGATTTTAGCAGGGTTTACCCCCATCCTACGGATTGTTTTTGAATACAACAAGTTTAAGTCACTGCCTCCGTCCATTAGGACATGAGTAAATTGTAATCCGTCTATTATGGGATTCAATATCGAAGTCCGTCCGCATTTGAGCACGCAGGAGTAGTCGGTGGTGAAAGTGATTGGTTTGATATCCAATCTCTACGGTCTGCTTGGGTTGGACCGCGAAGCTCTTTTAGAAAGTGCCGCACTATTTTCCGTATTACCACATGAAGTGAGTTCTTGCTTTGACCCCTTGTGGGAAAGTCTTTTGTTTTCGATGCTTTCTGCTGGTGGGGTTTATCTTCTTAAGCTTGACGCGTCGAGCCCCTTGTGTTCGGCATTTAGTCGGCGGACTGTTTAAAACAACAATGCTGTGGGTGTGATTTGCGAGTCTTAGAAGTCTTGTGGATTTGACATATCCGACCCAAAATCTTGTTTAATTGGACAATTAAATCCTTGTCATCCTTTAGAGGCTGTGTTTTATTATTGGGCATGAGCTTTGAAATCCGGCGTTGTTGCCGTGCTCTTTGGGCTTTTCTCTTTATTCGGTCTTTGCTCTTTTACTGCGCGTGATTTTCCATTCCATCTCTTATCTCGGATGTACTTGGGTGCTGGTGCTGCATCTTGCTAACCAGCTATCCTCTCCCGCACGAAGCGGGTCATGAGGCTTGTTAGTGCGGACATTGTCCTCGGTTTCTCTTGACCGAGGTGCCTAGCGAAACCATTCGTCTCGGACATTGTGCTTGAAAGCTGCTAAGGCTTGGCGTTGGACGATCGACTATCTGGTTCTTTTGGTAAGGAACCTGTTCGAATTTCATACTGACTCTCGGGCTGTTGAGTTATGTGACTTAGATCATCGCATCTGGAGGGCGGACATAAGTCCCTTGAAAATTTTAAGCTAAACGCGTCCTCGAGCTCTTCCCAACTTCCAGCAGTGTTTTACGGGAGGCTTTTAAGCCAATGACGGGCTGGCCCTTTGAGCTTGAGGGTAGGTATTTTATGGCGTGGAGATCGTCTCCTCGGCCATGTGTATATGTAGTATATAATCTTCTATCCAGACTCCGAGTGCATTGTTCCATCGTAGGCCTCTATGTTTATGGGCTTAAATCCGGCTGGAATTCATGGTCCAGCACCTCATCGGTGAAACATAGTGGGTGTCTGGCGCCCTGTATTGTGTGTGCGCTATCGCCGGACACTTGCGTGTTGCCTTGCTTCTTGGGGCCTTCTCCTTTGGCCGTAGATGGACTGGCTGGGCCATCTATCCTTCGAGTTCGTTGGTGGATTTATGTGTGGCGCCGCTTTCATAATTTGGCTGTCATCCGGCCATCTATCCAACCAGCAGCCCCTTTATTTTTGGGCGGTAGAGGCTCTATGGCCTCTTCGTCAATCCGTAGCAGCTTGCGCCGGGTAGCTCTTTGATTGGTGGCCATTGCCGTGCTTATCTGCGGTTTTGAGCACTTTGCTCCATCTCATTCTGAGTGTGTCTTCCGCTGTTTTGAGCCTCCGTTTTTCCTTCTTGAGCTTCTTGTAGTCTTGTGAGTCTTTTCGAAGGTTCTTACTCTCCGCGGCGTGTCGGCATACGGTCATCCGGACTGTTGTTCTCGCGGGCTTGGATTGATTATCGACTCATCATGTTGGACGGTTGCTTATTTGCATGTTAAATGCGTCCGATTGTGAGCCCTGCCGTATCGCGGGCTCCTTGGGAGCGTTGTTGTCGTCGGCGGGACTTAGGCGGCGTCTCGCCGTCGTTTTGGTCGTTTATCGGCGGGGTCATCTTCTGCCGCGGCCCGTTGGTCCTCATTATCGCTCCCCTTTGGGGTGTCCACCATATATATGTCATGCGACGAGGTGGTCCTGTCGTGCTGTATAAGCTCTGTTTTTCCTTCGTCTCCGGCATCGTCGTCCATAGCGTCGATGTCTTCGGAGTCGTAGTCTAGCATGTCGGTTAGATCGTCGACAGTGGCTACAAGTGGGTGGTGGGTGGGATCTGAATTTCTTCGTCGTCCGAACCCCAACCATCACAGCCATAGTCCGGCGAGGACTCTCTGATAACGAGAGATGCTTTAGTGAATTCAAGATATCGCCAAAAGGCGAAATCTTTGGAAGATGTCCGGGCGGTGAATTCCATAACGGTGCCCAATCGGATCGTGGTAGGGGCGCGGGAGGTTCGGAGTCCGCTGAGGAGTCTGGCGCCTCAGGATCACGAGTTTCGCAGGGGACAGGATCAGTGTTCGGCTCCATCGCCGTGGATGTTGAAGCCCCCAGGGCGGCGTCTATCCACCGGCCCTCGATCTGGCCGATCGGCTCCAGGCTAATAGCCGGAGCGGATCCGTGTGCAGCCACCAAGGCACCGTTCAGCAGCAGAGCTAGATCATGCCCATAAATCACGGTCTGCGGCGCTCAGCGATGGCTCGAGTCGTCGAAGATCAAGTCTCCGCGGACATCAGCCGTGAAGTTTAAGCCGAATCGACGACAGCGAGGCGTAGCTTCGATCTGCTCGGATGGCCAAGTGAATTGGCCCGCGATCTTGAAGCCGCCGAATCTGAAGATCTGTCCGGGAGAAAAGTCTCACCGGACAGCATTGTTGGTTGAAGATGCCATCAAGCCTATCGGTGGCGACACGAGGAACTCTCAATGAAAGCACCAATGTCGATGTCAAAACCGGCGGATCTCGGTAGGGGTCCCGAATCTGTGCGTCTAGGCGGATGGTAACGGGAGGCGAGGACATGATGTTTTACCCGAGTTGGGCCCTCTCGATGGAGGTAAAACCCTACGTCTGCTTGATTAATATTGATGATATGGGTAATGCGAGTGGATCTACCACGAGATCAAGGAGGCTAAACCCTAGAAGCTAGCCTATGGTATGATTGTTGTAATATATGTTGTCCTCGGACTAAAGCCCTCCGGTTTATATAGACCTGAGGAGGAGGCTAGGGTTACAGTCGGTTACAATGGTAGGAGATCTACATATCCGTATTGCCAAGCTTGCCTTCCACGCCAAGGAAAGTACCATCCGGACACGAGCCGGTGTCTTCAATCTTCTATCTTCGTAGTCTTGGGGTCCGGCAGATAATGATAGTCCGGCTGTCCGGACACCCCCTAGTCCAGGACTCCCTCACCTACCACCCCCAAGAAGGTGCTTCAAGCCAAACCGCATGGAGCATGGGGCACTATGGCGAAACCTTTGGGGCGGCGACCCCGGAGGCTTATGTGCCCCACATGGTGGATCGGGAATACGCACTGGAAGAAGACCACGACTCGTTCCTCGGGCCAGGCTAGGAGGAAGAGACGCCAGAAGCCGAGCCCTTTTAGGAGCCTCAAGGAAGGCTCGCCAACCGCACCGGCGGCAGCAGCTATCGGGTACCGCTAATCCCTCAGGCGCAAGCTTATGCTAACCATGGGTCGCAAGAAATCCAGGTCACTGCAGCGGAAGACTGCCCCAGTACGGCAGCCTCCCTCCTAGGAGGAGGGCACTAGGGGCTGCATGAGAGGGGCCGGGAGCCAGGCCCCTCCCCACGGCGCGCGAAGCAAGGTGTTCCTTGGAGGTAGGCCCTCTGCTGGGGAGGTGCCGCAAGGCCTGCCCCCAACAGAGGACCCGTGGTCGTCGGGGGAACCGCTGGCGTCCCCTTTTCCCCATTGGCGTCGTCCTTGGTTTCTGGTCGCCATCCATGGTGGTCAATGCTGGCGCAAGGCGGGGCCCTCATTTGGCGATATGAAGCAAGGCCGATACATGTGAATAAGGCCCAGTGCCTGTGAAGCTCGCCGCTCGTGACACTCTCACGTAATAATGAGTTGGGGCTGTACATGCCCCGGAGTCTCCGGAGAGCCGCCCTCAGGCCTCAGGGGATCCCTCCCACGCCCAGTGGCAGCACTTAGCTCCGCGCTGGTGAGAAGACGTCGAAGACTAGACTAGGCGCCGAATGCGGCCTTTTGCTTTTGCTTCCTTTTATGTGGTCAAGCTTTCTCGTTTTGGACCTAAGTTGAAGTTGAATTTGTGTTTGTGTATGCGAGGAGGGGTGTCTTGTCTTGTTCGCGTGCTTCCTCGTGTTCTGTTTTTTGCTCAAGTTGGAATTCGCACTAGCTGCCTCCCCCTCGCGAGCCCCTCGCGGGCAGGGCTGGGCCCAGCACACACGCGCATGCCGTCCCACGGCCGGCGCTCGCTCTCGCAAGGCTCTTACTGCAAGGTCAACAGGTCTCCCGAGGGACCCTCGGAGAGTCGCCACGAGCCTACTCAAAGCTCGCCCAGGATAAAGGTAAAATCACAACAACCAACTCATCGCAGAGCCCATAACATCATACGGGCGCCCATTCGGTGCCAACCTTAACAACGCGTGGACAAGAATCCTTTTACATGAGGGGCTTCCCCTCCCAAAATGCTCTTACAACCTTCAGGGCCACGCCCGAGCTTTTTCTGCGCAGGATAAACAACAGGGGGGCGTAGGATCAATCAGACATGTCGCTCACTGCATCATCTTAGTCGTCTCCAGAAGCGTCGCTGGCACCACTGTTGCTGTCCCTGGCCTCACCCTTGCCGTCGTTGGCACCATCTTCGCCGCCGTTCACCACGTCGCCTTCATCAGCAGCGACAACCACCCATCATCATCAGAGGTGAAGGCCCGGATGAGTGCATCCATATTGTCCTCCACCAACCACACCAGGTCGCCTCGGATGGCCTTCTGCACCGGGGCGATGGCGGCGTCGAAGTCAAAGTGGGGGTCGATGTTCTGAAGATGGTTGAAGACACGGGAGAATGCCCGTGCGAGCAGGCCACGGCTCCTCTCCTCGACAAGCTGACGAGCCCTCTCAGAGCGATTCTCCAGATGTGTCACCACGTCGGTGAAGAATTGGAGATTACTGGCGTAGTTGGTTACGTGAGGCTGCTCAGCGGCCGCATCACAGGTATTGCCCAAGGCTGCGTTGGCCCTTTCCCTGAGTGTTCAGAGCATGGGGCCATGCATGTGCTCCAGCGTCTGCCGCTAGCGAATCTCATCTTTGTTCCGTCCCACAACGGACTCGGCGTCATCAACCCTCAGTTGGAGGAGAAGCAGCTCGGCACGGGAGGAGGCCAGCTCAGCCTGCGCCGTGACTAAGGCGGCTGCGGTGGCCTCAGCACACTGCGTTGTTTCGGTCAGCTTGGTCCTAAGAGCGGCAGTCCTGCCCGCAGCCTCGGCCTTGATCAGATCCAACCTCTCTTCATACTCGCGCTCAAGAACCTCGCGAGTTTCCGCCACGCGACGGTCGACCTCTTCTTGGATTCGGACCTCTCGTGCACCAATATTGTCCTCCGCCTGGGTAACCTGGCGCTCCCTCATCTCCAACCGTTCAAGATCGAGGTTGTGCTCGGCAGCCTCCAGCGTCAGCGCTTCCTCATGCTTCTAGAGGTCCTCCTCTTCGGCGGGCGCCCCTTTCAGCGACGCAAGGGCAGCTTGGCGCAGCTCCACTTGCTGCTCCAGGGAATTGCACCAGGCTTGAAGCTCCCACGCGTGCTCCTCCGCGATCTCGCGACGCCGGTCTGCCTCTTGAGCCTCCTCAATGGTTCAGGAGCAGGCCTTTCGCGAGGCCACAAGAGATGCTTCGGCCTTTGCATTGTCAAGATCAAGCTCGTGGCACGCAAGACTGATGGCCACCTTCAGCTTGCGCCGCTCCTCGACCAGCCGCAGACCTTCGGCTTCAAGACACGCGTCTGCATCCGCGAGCTCTCCATCAAGCTGGCTCATCGCGTCCGTCGCCTTCCAAAGAAACTCTCGGCGGATGGCACTGTGCTCCCGCGCACGCCTGAGCACGTCATCAACATCGTCCTCCGCCACCGGCGTCAACGGAGGGCCCTGAAGTGGTTCGCCCCCTCTCGGTAGGGCGCTGGGGGCTGGCGCCCCCACGATCGTCGGACGGGCCCCGCGAGGGACCCAGCCCGGCGCTGATCCATTCCCAGAAGAGGAGCCGGAGACGACTTCAACCACTCACCGTCCACGATCAGGGGAGTAGCCCGGGGCAATCTGGTTGTGCCCTGGGAAAGCCCGCGAAGGAAGAGCGGCGAGCGCACAGGCTCATGGCACTCCGCAGGTCGGCCCACCTCTCCAGCCAAACTGGCGTCGGGGGTAGCGCACAGGCTCGGGACGCTCAAGGTCAGCGGTGAAGATGAAGCCTGAGGAGGCGCTTCTTGGTCGGCTCTGCAGGCTTGGCGGGAGGGGATCCTGAAAAGCCATAGTAAGCGAAGGGAACAGCAAACAAGGAGTTACAAGATGGAGGAACTTACTCGTCCCTGGCGAAGTACTTCCTGTGCTTCAACGGGCGGCAGGGGCGATCACTGCCACCCAAAGCCTCCTTCCTCTTGCGGAGGGCGTTGAAGCCTATGCAGAACCGACCCAAGCTCTCGACATGAGGGCCGGTGCGTGGCATGGACGGAGAAGCATCAAGGCGACTTGCATCAAGGGTGCCAAGCTGGGAGGAGCGATCAGGTACCACCTCTTGGTGACCTGCCGAGGCCTCGGGAGTTCCGGCCTCGGGAGCCGCAGGTTGCGTCCCCTCATCAACTACCACCTCAGGGCAGGTTTCACGAACTCTGGAGGATGACGCCTCAGGAGCCCCGCGTGACATCGGCGTCTCGACACCAGATCCCCCAGCTTCCGGCGATGCTTGCCTCCCTGCACCACCTCCTGAGGCAGGATCGACATAGGCGACGGGGGGAGGAGCCACGACAATTGGATTCTCGCGGGGCCCCACGAGGTCAGCTGGGCGCAACCCCTATTCGTCGAAGCGGGGCATCTGCCTCACGAACTTGGCCCTGCTCGAGCAAAGATACAAGAGGCCGCCCCATGCCTGATGCTGCCCGGAGAGGGGTCGCCAGTCAAGACTTTCATCACCTTCCTCAGCATTTCAGGCACAAGATCCCCCTCCTGGAGCCTCATGCGTTCTTGATGCACAGCCAGGGTCCACATCGGACGAGAGTGGCGCTGGAGAAGAGCGATGCGGCACTGGAGGAACTCCTTCACCACCTGGGGCGCCGTCACGCCAAGCATTCTCAACCTCTCGAATCTGCACCAGATAGAAGCAAGCTGGGGGCTCGTGAGCTTCTCGTGACCCGGCTGGATTGGGATAGCGAGCAATGTCGGTGCCTGAGCGAGGGGCTAGGCACCCGACATCCACATCTGCCACCGCTCAGGAACCCGCTCATGGAAGAGGAAGGCCAAAATCAATCCCGGGCGCCGTCTATGGCACGGCACGAAGCTCCACGCACCCGAAACGCTGCGATGGGTCGGTCGGCCTTGAGGAGAAGAAGTGGCGCGGAGAGCAATGCGAAGGGCAATGCCCACCATGGCCATAAGCGAAGCGAAGACAACAAAAAGAGTAATGGATTGGGGACCGAGATGCATCATATGGATCTGGTAGTGGGAAAGCACCGCATTGAAGAAGGCAGAGAAAGGGGGAACCAGGCCCGCCCATTGGGCATCGGCAAAGAATTGAACCTCCGTGATGATCCTGTCAAAGGAGGCATGGGACGCGGGCCAAGCCGTCGTCCTTCCGCACTCGTTGAAGCTGGAGGCAAGGGTGGAGCGGACCTTATCCAAGGCTTCTGGATTGGGTATGAGCGACCGGTCGACGGTGGGCGCAGCTGCCGGAGGTGAGCTGGTCGAAGGCGCGGGCTTCTTCCCTTTCTCCTTTTTTGTTGGCGCCATGGCAACGGGAGGGGGGGCAGAGCTCAAGTCGGATTGGAGGCAGAAACAAAGGCTCAAGGAAGAAAGGGGAACAGGAAGCGTGCGGGCAGCAAGAAGAGAATAATTGTGCACAGTTTCGTGGCCGCCTAGCCAGGCGGATATTGGGGGAGCATGGGGAAGCGGAGACGCCCACGTCCATTCAACTGCCATGCGGCGCCCAAGGCCGCAGGCTGTTGGGGCCCGCGGCGCTCCGCACTTGCCCTTTCGCCATTTGCTAAGCCAAGTCGGCGCGCTTTGGGCCGGGGCTCTTGTCGGCGTTCTAGGGCAGGGTCCCAGACTTGCCTGCTTGCAGCCTGCGGCGTGGCTCAAGTGGTGGCCCAGTATGGCCCGTATTCATCAACCCAAGCTCAAGACCCTCGCGAGGGGCCAAGCCTCGCGGGGCGGATGACGCAAGGCTTCCTCAAGACGGCCTCACTAGGCAGGCTCGCGAGGAGGCGGAGAGATCAAGGCAGGGGTACCTCATGAGGTGCTTGTGTCGTAAGCCATGACAATCGACATGAGGCGGGCGCCAGGCGAGCGCTAGCCTGCGTAGTGTCCTTGTTTACTCTTTTGTGCAAAGGGGGCAAGCGCAGATGCGGAGTACCGAGGCATCAGGCAAAGGTTACCATTTCGGTGCAACGAGACCAATACCAGCAGAGCGGCAGGACGGAGGTCACCTTGGAGCCCAAGACGGTGTCACCGCTAGTGCCTTTGGCAGTCGAAGAGCAACTTTAGTCAGGATAACTTGTACTAGATGTTCCCCTTCAAAATGGCTGTTGTTGGCTCCCTTCCCGCTCAATATTTGGGAAGAGGACCAGGGCCTCTATATATAGAGATAGCCACCACAGTAGAGGGCATCTCAGAGAGTTCTCATCAGATCCAGAGGCGATCGAACTCACCCAAGTAGTTCACCGCACCGGCCCAAGAACACCTCTCGCGAGGCTGTTCTTCCTCTGTACTGTTCATCATCAGCCCCTGAGGCAATCCACCACACCACACCTTTGGATTAGGGTATTACACCTAGCGGTGGCCCGAACCATATAAACCTTGTGTCCCTTGTGTTGCTCATCGTGTAGCTTAGATTCATAGCGAGGCGTTGGGACGTGGATCGGTAGGGGGGAGATCTTCGCGCGCACCCCAGAGTTCGAACCTTACGGGTTTTGCGAGAACCCGATATCCGACACACTAGAGGTGTAAAGTTGCTACAGTGCCTATGTTTATCATCGGCGTCTTAGGACAAAACGCATTAAATGTGTTGCTTATGTGCCCTTTAGCTTTATAGGGGACGGGAGTAGAACCCGTCCCGTCCGTCGCCACCTCGCTCTGTCTTGACACGTGTCCATGCTGATGAGGCATGCAGTGCCAAGTTGGCTGGCCAGCTGCTGCGCTGGAGAGGTGGCAGGGTCTTCACGAAGATCTGCATGCCACCACACACGTGCTTGCCAGGCTGGCAGGTCGGCCATTGCGCTGGAGCGGTGGCCGGGTGGCAGAATCTTGCCGCGGTCTTGCTGATGTCCCCAAGGATCTTGCCGGGGCCTCGCAGATGTCTCCAGCAAGGATCATGCCAGGGCCTCGTCTTCAGGCCTTAACGTTGTCGATGGTGTCAGGTCTCTCAACCCCAGGGGTGGTGCTCTTGTTAGTGTTTTGTAGGTCGTCCCGGCAAGGTTCTTGCCGGGGTCTTGCAAGCCGTCCCAGCAAGGATCTTGTCGGGGGTCCAGCTCGTCCTCTATTCTCTAGCTTGGCCACGTCTCTTTGCCATGTATCTCGTTTTTATCCTTGATCACCCTCATCGTGCCTTGTCGCGGGTGTGGCTACTACTGCCCGTGCACAAGTATGGAGTGCTAAAGGGCCCAAACTTTAGTACACCGACACTGGTGCGCACAAATGTGTGGCATGATGGAATGTTCATGATGGGCTGACAGAGACGTGGTTTCCTTTGGGAGGGGGGGTGTTACATCTCGATTTAGTAGGAATGATAGAATACTCATATCAACAAGGTGCACTTTTTTTGTAAGAGCCCACCCGAAAGAGCCTCAAAGTTAAGAGTGCTTGGCTTGGAGTAAATTGAGGATA
Source organism: Aegilops speltoides (assembly GCA_021437245.1). Taxonomy (NCBI): domain Eukaryota; kingdom Viridiplantae; phylum Streptophyta; class Magnoliopsida; order Poales; family Poaceae; genus Aegilops; species Aegilops speltoides. The sequence goes on from CM038145.1 coordinate 185,537,115, forward strand.
GTTGTCTGACTGTAAATTGATCTCAGATGCGCAAGAGTGAGAACAAAGTGTGCAGAAAGGACTAGTATTGATATGTGAGACCAATTTATATCCTAGACTTAACGGCCAGGAATCCGTGGGTGGACTGATGGGTTTGGCCCGGGGTTACACCATGATGATGGCCAGTAAGGCAGCGTGAGTGTCCCATCATCATATATAGTTTGGTGATGTAAAGGCCAAAGACACAAGATTCTGGATTTGATTACTAGTTTAATAATAAAGAAGGTTCGTTTAATAGAGATGAATGATCAAACCCCTACATTACTTGGAAAAGGCTTAGAGGTGGCCTCAAATCAGTGGTTAATGCCTTCAAGTGCCTGTCACTGTTATTTTGAAAAAGTAGAAGTGGCAGGTAAATATAAGCGCTCGCCAATGAGACCATGCAAGTAGTGGTGGCTAGAAACACTCGCCCACTAGTCGTAAACTCCTTCAAATTTGACCACGTGGTGATGCCGAGCAGTGGCGGACGTGTTGAAATTGCCTATCACTGATTTGGCCTGTAATAGTGGTGGGCCAAAACAATGTCCCCCACAGCAATATTTCGGTAATCCACGCCAACCTAACTCAAAATTTCCGGAAGTTAGCGGTGGCGGGCTCTTTTAGACCTCCACCACTCATTCGTTAGATCCAAAAATTTCTAAGAAAATCATGGTTATCAAACCTAGAATATTCTCAAATTTGGGAATGGTGCTTTGGATGGAGTGTATTACTAATGGAAAATGTTTGAAGTCCTAATGATTAAAATAAATGGAGGAAGGCAGTGATTTCCGTTCGAAACCCTAACACTTCGTGGGAGAGTCTTTGCTTTGTACATGAAGTACATCAAGTTTTTGCCATAACACTGCTAATTTTTTTACCACATAACTTAGGGGTATTATAAAGAACCATGGCAGGTTTGATCTCTTTCCGAGCTCACTTGTATGCTCAAAGATTTTCACTCTTTTTAGTGGCCGAAAAATCAGTTAATGTCTCGTAAATAGCAGGTCAACTCGAAAAGTCGCCAACTTTGAAAATGGGGCTTTCGATGGTGTGTATTAATCAAAGGAAAAAGTTTGAAGTTCAAACGTTTTTACAATTTTATTTTAGTGTGGTAGGATGTGGTTGAAAAACTTAGCTGTGGCAGGTCCCAAGCAACACCAACCACTTGAACATAGCTATGACAGGTATTTGCTGTCTCCCATCACTGCTATCTACCACCTTATCCACCAAACCTGCTCACACCCGCAGCCACACACACCTTATCCACAGACACAAAGCCTTTCTTCATCTCGCTCTCTCGCGTCGCTGCTGTCGCCAGCGTCCTAGCGGCCTTCGATGTTGCCACCGTCGCGGTCGCCATTCGCCACCTCCAACATCGTTGCTTTACCTGTCTTCCCCGCCGCCCGCGCCATCTATCGTCGCCTCGAACGTCCTCATCCGCTCTATCCACTTCCACCTCTAGTGTCCTTGCCCTCACAATTGCCCCCGCCTTCTACTGCCTCCAACATTGTCGGTGTCCCCGTCGACCTCGCCGTCCGCCGCCACCATCGTCCTTGCCGCCCGCACCCCCGGTCGTCTCATTCTTCCCCCGTAACCACACCTCATTCTCTCTCTTATTGTAGATGTAGTTATTCTTGATTATTGTAATCATAAATTTGCAGCACTTTTTTACTGTAGTAAAAGTTTATTATAGGATGTACTATAGTAGAAGTTTGCTACCTATAGTTATGATAATGAATAACTTTGTTTTTATACTAGTAAAAGTTTGGACGCGGCATTTTTGCTCCCTGGCTCAGATGAGCCCGGAAGTGAACGGTAATTTGTTTAAAATACTAGAAAAATTCTGAATTTTTTTATGGTTGAAGATGCTTGAGACAAATTTAAGAGTATTTGAACATCTGAGTAGCTCTTAAAAAATAGAATTTCAGGGTTTATGAAAAAGCTTATTGTTTATGCCCTGTTTGGACCTGATTTAATTATTTGGCTAAGGGCTACTCAAATGTCCGAATGCTCTGAACTTGGCACGGACATCACGCAGTCAAGCATCTTTTACCACAATTTTTTTTGGAATTTTTGAATTTTTCTAGAACTTTTTTGAACTTACTTTTCGTAAGGTATAGATGAGCTCTGGAGCCGAATAGGATATTCGTAAAATTTTGTATCCGTTATATTTATTCCAGTGACATTGTGTAGTTGTTTCTAGTTGTTTTTTAGCGTACCATATTTTATTCATGATGCAGGTATCCATAGTGAGTGCCAACGTTTTGGTGAAATGTTCATTAATTTCCATTCGTTTTATTTCTGATACTCAATATGTCCAATTTCTAGCAAAGGTCGTGCTGATTTTTTTCCTAAATTTTTAACCTTTTTTGGTATCTACTTTTTTTTCTTCGGGTGGATAATACTCACTCTTAATCCACCACTGAGATGGGAGTTGTTCTAAGAGGAGGACATCGACTGTTGTTGGAGGGCATCATCCTTCTTTTTCTCTTCCTTTGAGACCTTGGTAAAGAAGGAGGAGAAGATGAAGGAAGACCATCACCGACAGTCAAAATAATAGTCAGTGAGTGAGTGTACATCATATATACAACCACTTGAGAGATGAACCGGCTACTGTCGTAGGGGGTCGTTCTTCTCCTTCCCCTCCTCTGAGACCTTGGTAAAGCAGTAGCAGAGGGTGAAGAACGACCAACACCGATGATCGAAGTACCAATCAAGGAGTGTTCAACTATGTGGAACGACTTAAAATTGAGAAGTGTCCAACATATGTAGAACCACTTAGGAGTGAGAAGTGTCCACCCGAAGGACAAATATCGACTGTTTTCGTAAACAGTTTTATCTTGTTCTATGGTAGAAAAAATATAGTGTCACGGGAATGCTTATATTTTTTATTCTCATAAATATTATTTCATTAAAGTTTTTAGTGCAATTTCGAAGGAGAAGTTGAGATGCCTCGTTAGGACTCCTACAGTCGTAGACACTGTCGCGAGGGTACACGGAAATCATGCTCGCCTATTGATGACCCACAAGTATAAGGGATCAATTTTAGCTCTTTTTGATAAGTAAGAGTGTCGAACCCAACGAGGAGCAGAAGGAAATGACAAGTAGTTTTCAGTAAGGTAGTGTCTGCAAGTGCTGAAATTGTAAGTAGCGGAGTAGTTTGATAGCAAGGTAATTTGTAACGAGCAAGTAACGAAAGCAGTAACAAAAGAGCAGCAAGGTAGCCCAATACTTTTGAGGCAAAGGACATGTCAAAACCGTCTCTTATGATAAGCAAAGCGTTCTTGAGGGTACATGGGAATTTCATCTAGTCACTTTCATCATGTTGGTTTAATTCGTGTTCGCTACTTTGATAATTTGATATGTGGGTGAACCAGTGCTTAGGTGCTGTTCTTACTTGACCAAACCTCCTACTTATGATTAACCCTCCCGCAAGCATCCGCAACTACGATATAAATATTAAGAATAAATTCTAACCATAGCATTAAACTTTTGGGTCCAGTCGGTCCCTTACGGAATAGCACATAAACTGGGTTTAAGCTTGTGTCACTCTCGCAACCTACCATCTATTTGCTACTCCACAATGCATTCACTTAGTCCCAAATATGGTGAAGTGCATGTAGTCGACGTTCACATGACACCACTTAGGGAATCACAACATACATACCATCAAAATATCGAACACATATCAAATTCACATGATTACTTGCAACATGATTTATCCCGTGACCTCAAGAATGAAAGTAACTACTCACAAATAATAAACATGTTCATGATCAGAGGAGTATTAATATGCATAATGGATCTGAACATTTAATCTTTCACCAAATAAACCATAGAGTAATCAACTACAAGATGTAATCAACACTACTAGTCACCCCCTAGCACCAATCTATAGTTCCAGTAACAAGATTGAATACAAGAGATGAACTAGGGTTTGAGATGAGACGGTGTTGGTGAAGATGGTGATGGAGATTGCCCTCCCCAAGATGGGAGAGTTGTTGGTGATGATGACGACGATGATTTCCCCCTCCGGGAGGGAAGTTCCCCCGGCAGAATCACTCCACCGGAGGGCAAAAGTGCTCCTGCCCAAATTCCGCCTCGAGACGGCGGCGCTCCGCCCCGAAAGTCTTCTCATTTTTTCTAGGTAAAAATGACTTATATACTAGAATATGGGCACCAAAGGTGGGCCGAGGGGGCTACAACCCACCAGGGCGCGCCTGGGCTGCCTGGTGCGCCCAGGTGGGTTGTGCCCACCTGGTGGCCCCCCTCTGGTAGTTATTGGCTCCAATATTTCTTATTTATTCCATAAAAAGTCCCCGTGAATAGGTTGCCTGACGTAGCTTTTTCAGGTCCAGATTTCCAGCCGGGAATTCTCCCTCTTAGTGTGTACCTTGCAAATTATGAGGAAAAGGCATTAGAATTACCCCAAAAAGCATTATTATGGGTAAAAACATTATAAATAACGGTAAGATAACATGATGCAAAATGGATGTATGAACTCCCCCAAGCTTAGACCTCGCTTGTCCTCAAACGAAAACCAAAATCGAAAAACATGTCCACATGCTTTGAGAGAGAGGTATCGATAAAAACAAAATACTGACATAGAAGCATCATGTTGATAATTATAACAGCAAGAAATTAAAACATAATACTTTTATCATAGAACTTGCATCATATACTTCCCATGAATAAGTAATAGTTCATCACACAATCGAAGTATAAAGCAAAAACTCTATTAGAAACCAACAAACTATGTTCTCAGCCAACTTTGCAACTACAATTCATCATCTTTTCAGGAAGGGTCACGTGTCGGAACCTTTAGGCAAGTCCACATACTCAACCATCATATTGTCTTCTATGATTGCTAACACTCACCGCGTACACATGAGCAAAATGTTTCAATCGGACACAAAGGAAGATAGGGGCTTATTGTTGTACGGTCAAACCCATGGAAGGATCTTTTCACTCTTGGAGGGGGAAAAGGAGGAAAAACTCAAGAACACCAAGAACACCAAGAACAAGATCTCTCAAACAAACCAAGTATCACATCTACTAGAGTGGCACACATAAGTCCACATGATTACAAGATCAATACAAGGAGAGTAGCACTAGGTAAAATTCTTCCCACTATGTGAGGTCTTGATGATCTTCTCCAAGAGGAGGCCTTGATAATCCTATGGATTCTTCCCAAGGTGGGGGCTTGAGCTCCTAGGAGGAGGTGATACAATGAGCAAAGGCTCAAAATGTGTAGTATAATCTTTTCTAGCCTTCCAAATGACCTAGGAGGTGCATATATATAGTCTAGGGGAGAGACAAGGCAAAAGGAGGGGGATACAAGGCCAAAAAGGCCATCAACGTGCGGTTGGGCGATGGGGGCCGGGCACCCGGGCACCCGGGCTGATCAGGGGCCGGCTGGTAAGTGGCCAGGCACCCGGGGTCCAAGTCCTGGGCACCCGGGGGTGGAGCTGGGGCAGGCAGGCGGGGGCCGGCACCGAGGCCCAAGTCCGGCACCCGAGGAGGAGGCTGAGATGGCTGAGTGGCCCGGCCGGGCACCGGGGCCTCAAGCCAGGCACCAGAGGAGCCCAGCCCAGGGCAGCCAAGTCAGACACCGACCAGCCTAGGCCCGGGCACCCGGGGGCGCGGCTATAGGTGGCCAGGGGCCCCGGCACCCGCGGGCTGTAGGGGCCGGGCACCCGGTGCTTCCAGGGGCTTAGCCCCTTCTCCTCTTTATTCCTCCTTCTCTTTCTTCCCTTGCCTCGAGGTCACTTGCGTCTCCGTCTTCTCCCTCTCATTATCCTCTTCTTGGTACCTAAGCATGCACATAGTCAAGGGATGCTCCGCATCACTTATAGTTTCGCCTCCTAACATACTCACCTCAAGGGTGATATCAACAATAATAACTCATACTATCTATATTCAACTAGACATATGTGCATAGATCTTTCCTCACCACATGATGCTTGCCAAAGGAGAAAAATAAAAAGGAATTGAAGGAAAACTTTGACTCTTTGTGTAAAAGTAAATGATAGGCCCTTCACAGAGGGAGGCAGAGGTTTCCATGCGCTTATTTGTTTGTATGCTCAATCCCTTAGTGCAAGAGAACGTCACGTTACATTGCCCATTAAGATGACAACCTTTATTATGCAGTCTGTCGCTTTTATTCTTTGTCATCCAAATTCGTGCAATGCTCAATTTTCTCTTACACTAAACAATCTCACACATTTAGAAGCAATTTTTATTGACATTTTGCACCGATGACAACTTACTTGAGGGATCTTGCTCAATCCCTAGGTAGGTATGGTGGACACTTTAAAAAGATTTGGGTTTAAGGGTTTTTGGATGCACAAGTAGTATCTCTACTTAGTGCGGAATTTTTGGCTAGCAAAGATAGGGGCAAGCACCACATGTTGAAGGATCTATGACAATATGACTTCTATGTGAATATAAACAAACGTAAACCATTATGTTGTCTTCCTTGTCCAACGGCAACAATTTTGGCATATAATATTTTGATGAGGGCTCACAATCACAAAAGATTTCTAGGATAGTATATTTATATGTGAATCTTCCCTTCCGTTATTAATTCTTTCATGAGTTGCATCATTGCCTAATGCTATGTTTGTCAATCTCTAATAAAATTTCCTATTTATACTTTTCCTTATGTGGTGCTATCACCTACCATGCCCTTGTTGTTGGGGAACGTAGCAGAAATTCAAAATTTTCCTACGTGTCAACAAGATCTATCTATGGAGAAACCAGCAACGAGGGAAGGAGAGTGCATCTACATACCCTTGTAGATTGCTAAGCGAGGCGTTCAAGAAACGGGGTTGAAGGAGTCGTACTCGTCGTGATCCAAATCACCGGAGATCCTAGTCTTTGAGCAGACGGCACCTCCGCGTTCAACACCGTACAGCCGGTGGCGTCTCCCATGCCTTGATCCAGCAAGGAGAGAGGAGAGGTTGAGAAGACTCCATCCAGCAGCAGCACGATGGCGTGGTGGTGGTGGAGGAGCGTGGCAATCTGCGAGGCTTCGCCAAGCACCGCGTGAGAGGAGGAGGACTTGGGAGAGAGGGAGGGCTGCGCGAGAACTTCGTGTGAAGCTCCCATCGCCTCCCACTATATATAGGGGTGGAGGGGCTGGTTTCTTGCCCTCAAGTCCATTGGGGCGTTGGCCAAGGTGGGAGGAAAGAAATCCCATCATTTCCTTCCCCAGATTGTTATCCCCCTTTTTAGGGATCTCGATCTTATCCCTTGGGATATGATCTTATTCCTTCTAAGGGAGATCTTGGTGCACCTTGACCAGGGGTGTGGGGCCTTGCCCCACTACCCACGTTCATGTGGGTCCCCCATGCAGGTGGGCCCCACTCCGGAACCTTCTAGAACCTTCCCGGTACAATACCGAAAAATCCCGAACATTTTCCGGTGGCCAAAATAGGACTTCCCATATATAAATCTTTACCTCCGGACCATTCCGGAACTCCTCGTGACGTCCGGGATCTCATCCGGGACTCCGAACAACATTCGGTAGCCACATACAAACTTCCTTTATAACCCTATCATCATCGAACCTTAAGTGTGTAGACCCTACGGGTTCGGGAGACATGTAGACAGGACCGAGACATTCTCCGGTCAATAACCAACAGCGGGATCTGGATACCCATGTTGGCTCCCACATGTTCCATGATGATCTCATCGGATGAACCACGATGTCAAGGACTCAGTCGATCCCGTATACAATTCCCTTTGTCTAACGGTATTATACTTGCCCGAGATTCGATCGTCGGTATACCGATACCTTGTTCAATCTCGTTCTTGGCAAGTCTCTTTACTCGTTCGTAACACATCATCCATGATCAACCCCTTGGTCACATTGTGCACATTATGATGATGTCCTACCGAGTGGGCCGGAGATACCTCTCCGTTTAGGCGGAGTGACAAATCGATCTCGATCCGTGTCAACCGCAGACACTTTCGGAGATACCTGGCGCACCTTTATAGTCACCCGATTCGTTGTGACGTTTGATACACCAAAGCACTCCTACGGTATCCGGAGTTACGATCTCATGGTCTAAGGAAGAGATACTTGACATTGGAAAAGCTCTAGCAAGCGAACTACGATCTTTGTGCTATGCTTAGGATTGGGTCTTGTCCATCACATCATTCTCCTAATGATGTGATCCGTTATCAACGACATCCAATGTCCATAGCGAGAAACCATGACTATCTGTTGATCTGTGAGCTAGTCAACTAGAGGCTCACTAGGGACATATTGTGGTCTATGTATTCACACGTGTATTACGATTTCCGGATAATACTGAGTTATAGCATGAATAAAGACAATTATCATGAACAAGGAAATATAATAATACTTTTATTATTGCCTCTAGGGCATATTTCCAACAGTCTCCCACTTGCACTAGAGTCAATAATCTAGTTCACATCGCCATGTGATTAACACTCACAGGTCACATCACCATGTGACCAACATCCAAAGTTTACTAGTGTCATTAAACTAGTTCACATCGTCATGTGATTAAGACTCAATGAGTTACGGGGTTTTGATCATGTTTTGCTTGTGAGAGGGTTTTAGTCAGCGGTGCGCAACATTCAGATCCGTATGTACTTTGCAAATCTCTAGGTCATATTATAACGCTGCTTCCACGCTCCACTTGGAGCTATTCCAAATAGTTGCTCCACTATCGTATCCGGTTTGCTATTGAGTCATTCGGATAGGTGTTAAAGCTTGCATCGGCGTAACCCTTTACGCCGAACTCTTTATCACCTCCATAATCGAGAAACATGTCCTAATTTACTCCAAGGACAATTTTGACCGCTGTCAATGATCCATTCTGGATCATTCTTGTACCTATAGTGACACATGGCAAGGCACACTTCCGGTGCGGTACACAACATAGCATACTATAGAGCCTACGTCTGAAGCATAGGGGACGACCTTCGTCCTTTCTCTCTATTCTGCCATGGTCGAACCTTTAAGTCTTAACTTCATACCTTGCATCTCAGACAAGAACTCCTTCTTTGACTGATCCATCTTGAACCCCTTCGAGATCATGTCAAGGTACGTGCTCATTTGAAAGTACTATTAAGCATTTTAATCTATCTTATAGATCTTGATGCTTATTGTTCAAGTAGCCTAATCCAGGTTTTCCATTGAAAAACATTTTTTCAAATAACCCTATATGCTTTATAGAAATTCTACATCATTTCTGATCAACAATATGTCAATAACATATACTCATCAGAAATTCTATAGTGCTCCCACTCACTTCTTTGGAAATACAAGTTTCTCATAAACTTTTGTATAAACCCAAAATCTTTGATCATCTCATCAAAACGTACATTCCAACTTCGAGATGCTTACTCTAGTCCTTAGAAGGATCGCTGGAGCTAGCATACCTTTTAGCATCCTTAGGATCGACAAAAACTTTCGGATTGTATCACATACAACCTTTCTTACGAAGACTGGTAAGGAAACTCGTTTTGAAATCCATCTGCCAGATTTCATAAATGCAGTTTATGCTAACATGATTCCGACGGACTTAAGCATCGCTACGGATGAGAAAATCTCATCGTAGTCAACTCCTTGAACTTGTGAAAAACTTTTCGCCACAAGTCGAGCTTCATAGACGGTGACATCACCGTCCACGTCCGTCTTCTTCTTAAAGATCCATTTATCTCAATGGCTTGCCGATCATTGGGCAAGTCCACCAAAGTCCATGCTTTGTTCTGATATATGGATCCTATCTCGGATTTCATGGCTTCTAACCATTTGTCGGAATTTGAGCCCACCATCGCTTCTCCATAGCTCGTAGGTTCATTGTTGTCTAGCAACATGACCTTCAAGACAGGATCACCGTACCACTCCGAAGTAGTACGCGTCCTTGTCGTCCTATGAGGTTTGGTAGTGACTTGATATGAAGTTTCATGATCACTATCATAAGCTTCTACTTCAATTGGTGTAGGTGCCACAGGAACAACTTCCTGTGCCCTGCTACACACTAGTTGTAGTGATGGTTCAATAACCATATCAAGTCTCCACCATCCTCCCACTCAACTTTTCGAGACAAACTTTTCCTCGAGAAAGGACCCGATTCAAGAAACAATCCCTATTGCTTTCGGATCTGAATTAGGAGGTATACCCAACTGTTTTGGGTGTCCTATGAAGATGTATTTTATCCGCTTTGGGTTCGAGCTTATCAACCTGAAACTTTTTCACATAAGCGTCGCAGCCCCAAACCTTTAAGAAATGACAGCTTAGGTTTCTCTAAACCATAGTTCATACGGTGTCATCTCAACGGAATTACGTGGTGCCCTATTTAATGTGAATGTGGTTGTCTCTAATGCCTAACCCATGAACAATAGTGGTAATTCGATAAGAGACATCATGGTACGCACCATATCCAATAGGGTGCAACTATGATGTTCGGACACACCATCAAACTATGGTGTTCCAGGTGGTATTAATTGTGAAACAATTTCCACAATATCTTAATTGCGTGCCAAAGCTCGTAACTCAGATACTCATCTCTATGATCATATCATAGACATTTCATCCTCTTGTCACGATAATCTTCAACGTCACTCTGAAATTACTTGAACCATTCAATAATTCAGACTTGTGTTTCATCAAGTAAATATACTCTACATCTACTCGAATCATCGTGAAGTAAGAACATAATGATATTCATTTGCATGCCTCGGCACTCATTGGACTGCACACATCAAAATGTGTTACTTCCAACAAGTTGCTATCTTGTTCCATTTCTTTGAAAAGCGAGGCTTTTAGTCATCTTGCCCATGTGGTATGATTTGCATATCTCAAGTGATTCAAAATCAAGTGAGTCCAAGCGATCCATCTGCATGGAGTTTCTTCATGCGTATACACCAATAGACATGGTTAGCATGTCTCGAACTTTTCAAAAGCAGTGAGTCAAAGATCCATCAACATGGAGCTTCTTCATGCGTTTACACCAATATGACTTACATGGCGATGCCACAAGTAAGTGGTACTATCATTACTATCTTATACCTTTTGGCATGAAAATGTGTATCACTACGATCGAGATTCAATAAACCATTCCTTTAGGTGCAAGACCATTGAAGGTATTATTCAAATAAATAGAGTAACCATTATTCTCCTTAAATGAATAACCGTATTGCGATAGACATAATCCAATCATGTCTATGCTCAGCATAAACACCAAATCTCGATGGTAGAGGGGCGTGCGATGCTTGATCATATCAACCTTGGAAACACTTCCAACACATATCATCAGCTCACCTTTAGCTAGTCTCCGTTTATTCCGTAGCTTTTATTTCGAGTTACTAACACTTAGCAACCGAACCGGTATCTAATACCCTGGTGCTACTAGGAGTACTAGTGAAGTACACATTAACATAATGTATATCAATATACTTCTATCGACCTTGCCAGCCTTCTCATCTACCAAGTATCTAGGGTAATTCCGCTCCGATGGTTGTTCCCTTATTACGAAGCACTTAGTCTCGGGTTTGGGTTCAACCTTGGGTTTCTTCACTAGAGCAGCAGACTGATTTGCCGTTTCATGAAGTATCCCTTCTTGCCCTTGCCCTTCTTGAAACTAGTGGTTTCACCAACCATCAACAATTGATGCTCCTTCTTGATTTCTACTTTCGCGGTGTCAAACATCGCGAATACCTCAAGATCATCATATCTATCCACGATATGTTATAGCTCATCCGAAGCTCTAGCAGCTTGGTGGCAATGGCTTTGGAGAAACATCACTATTTAATCTGGAAGATTAACTCCCTCGATTCAAGTGATTGTTGCACTCGGACAATCGAGCACAAGCTCAACGATTGAGCTTTTCTCCCTTAGTTTGCAGGCTAAGAAAATCGTCGGAGGTCTCATACCTCTTGGCGTGGGCACGAGCCCGAAATCCCAATTTCAGCCCTCGAAACATCTCATATGTTCGCGATGTTTGAAAACGTCTTTGGTGCCTCAACTCTAAACCATTTAAGCGAACTATCACGTAGTTATGAAAGCGTGTATGTCCGATGTTACGCAACATCCACAAGCGGCGTTTGGGGTTCAGCACCGAAGGTGCATTAAGGACATAAGCTTTCTCTTGTCCGCATAATCGCTCTTGCCAACTTTCAACTATATTTTCTCTAGGAACATATCTAAGCGAGTGGAACTAAAGTGCGAGCTTCGACACAATTTGCAAAGATCTTTTGACTATGTTCAAGATAATTAAGTTCATCTTATGAACTCCCACTCGAGATAGACATCCCTCGGTCATCTAAGTGATTACATGATCCGAGTCAACTAGGCCGTGTCCGATCATCACGTGAGACGGACTAGTCATCATCGGTGAACATCTTCATGTTGATCGTATCTACTATCGACTCATGCTCGACCTTCGGTCTCCGTGTTCGAGGCCATGTGCATACATGCTAGGCTCGTCAAGTTAACCCTAAGTGTTTGGCGTGTGTAAATCTGTCTTACACCGTTGTATGTGAGCGTAAGAATCCATCTCACCCGATCATCACGTGGTGCTTAGAAGCGACGAACTTTAGCAGCGGTGCACAGTTAGGGAGAACACTTCTTGAAATTGTTGTAAGGATCATCTTATTTACTACCGTCGTTCTAAGTAAACAAGATGCTTAAACATGATAAACATCACATGCAATCAAATAGTGACATGATATGGCCAATATCATTTTGCTCCTTTGATCTCCATCTTGAGGGCTCCATGATCATCATCGTCACGGCATGACACCATGATCTCCATCATCGTGTCTTCATGAAGTTGTCTCTCCAACTATTACTTCTACTACTATGGCTACGGTTAGCAATAAAGTAAAGTAATTACATGGCGTTGTTTAATGACACGCAGGTCATACAATAAATTAAGACAACTCCTATGGCTCCTGCGGTTGTCATACTCATCGACATGCAAGTCGTGATTCCTATTACAAGAACATGATCAATCTCATACATCACATATCATTCATCACATTCTTCTTGGCCATATCACATCACATAGCATACCACCGCAAAAACAAGTTAGGCGTCCTCTAATTGTTGTTGCATGTTTTATGTGGCTGCTATGGGTTTCTAGCAAGAATGTTTCTTACCTCATAAAACCACAACGTGATATGCCAATTGCTATTTACCCTTCATAAGGACCCTTTTCATCGAATCCGTTCCGACTAAAATGGGAGAGCGGCACCGCTAGCCACCTTATGCACCAAGTGCATGTCGATCGGTGGAACTTGTCTCACGTGAAATGCGTGTAAGGTCGGTCGGGCCGCTTCATCCCACAATCTGTCGAAACAAGATTGGACTAGTAATAGTAAGCATATTGAACAAAATCAACGCCCACAACTACTTTGTGTTCTACTCGTGCAAAGAATCTCGCAATAGACCTAGCTCATGATGCCCTTTGTTGGGGAGCGTGGCGAAATTCAAAATTTTCCTACGTGTCAACAAGATCTATCTATGGAGAAACCAGCAAAGAGGGAAGGAGAGTGCATCTACATACCCTTGTAGATCGCTAAGCGGAGCGTTCAAGAGAACGGGGTTGAAGGAGTCGTACTCGTCGTGATCCAAATCACTTGGAGATCCTAGTGCTTGAGCAGACGGCACCTCCGCGTTCAACACACGTACAACCAGTGGCGTCTCCCATGCCTTGATCCAGCAAGGAGAGAGGAGAGGTTGAGAAGACTCCATCCAGCAGCAGCACGATGGCGTGGTGGTGGTGGAGGCGTGGCAATCTGCGAGGCTTCGCCAAGCACCGCGTGAGAGGAGAAGGACTTGGGAGAGAGGGAGGGCTGCGCCAGAACTTCGTGTGAAGCTCCCATGCGCCTCCCCACTATATATAGGGGTGGAGGGGCTGGTTTCTTGCCCTCCAAGTCCATTGGGGCGTTGGCCAAGGTGGGAGGAAAGAAATCCCATCATTTCCTTCCCCACCGATTGTTATCCCCCCTTTTTAGGGATCTCGATCTTATCCCTTCGGGATATGATCTTATTCCTTCTAAGGGGAGATCTTGGTGCACCTTGACCAGGGGTGTGGGGCCTTGCCCCCACTACCCACGTTCATGTGGGTCCCCCCATGCAGGTGGGCCCCACTCCGGAACCTTCTAGAACCTTCCCGGTACAATACCGAAAAATCCCGAACATTTTCCGGTGGCCAAAATAGGACTTCCCATATATAAATATTTACCTCCGGACCATTCCAGAACTCCTCGTGACGTCCGGGATCTCATCCGGGACTCCGAACAACATTCGTTAGCCACATACAAACTTCCTTTATAACCCTAGCGTCGCCAGACCTTAAGTGTGTAGACCCTACGGGTTCGGAGACATGTAGACAGGACCGAGGCGTTCTCTGTCAATAACCAACAGCGGGATCTGGATACCCATGTTGGCTCCCACATGTTCCACGATGATCTCATCGGATGAACCACGATGTCAAGGACTCGGTCGATCCGTATACAATTCCCTTTGTTTAGCGGTATTATACTTGCCGAGATTCGATCGTCGGTATACGATACCTTGTTCAATCTCGTTACGGCAAGTCTCTTTACTTGTTCCGTAACACATCATCCGTGATCAACCCCTTGGTCACATTGTGCACATTATGATGATGTCCTACCGAGTGGTCCCAGAGATACCTCTCCATTTACGGGTGACAAATCCGATCTCGATCCGTGTCAACCCAATGACACTTTCGGAGATACCTGTAGTGCACCTTTATAGTCACCCGATTCGTTGTGACGTTTGATACACCAAAGCACTCCTACGGTATCCGGGAGTTACGATCTCATGGTCTAAGGAAGAGATACTTGACATTGGAAAAGCTCTAGCAAGCGAACTACGATCTTTGTGCTATGCTTAGGATTGGGTCTTGTCCATCACATCATTCTCCTAATGATGTGATCCCGTTATCAACGACATCCAATGTGCATAGCCAGGAAACCATGACTATCTGTTGATCACAACGAGCTAGTCAACTAGAGGCTCACTAGGGACATATTGTGGTCTATGTATTCACACGTGTATTACGATTTCCGGATAATACAGTTATAGCATGAATAAAAGACAATTATCATGAACAAGGAAATATAATAATACTTTTATTACTGCCTCTAGGGCATATTTCCAACACTTGTCTCCCTTGACAACGTTCGTAGGCTCCTACCTCTTCGTCTCGATCTTCATAAGCCAAGCATCTTCTTCCATGTTGTTGGAGGAGGAGGAACACATGATGCCTGGCTTGATAAATCTGACCAGAAATAGCAAGAAAAGAGAGCAGAGGATTTCTTCGCGATACGGGGATCAATAGGTTCGGGAAGTATATATAGATTTTTTATCATGGGGGACAAGCATACGGAAGAAAAATGGAGTCCGGAAGGTGTCCCAGGTGGGCACAACCCACAGGCGCGCCAGAGCATGCTGTGCACGCCCAGTGTCTTGTGCCCACCGAGGACGCTCTGAAGTTTCTTTATTTCCAAAATTCTAAAATATTCCAAAACTAACAAAAAATATTTTTGTGGATTTTTTGGATTCCATTTACTTACCGTATCACGTACCTCCTTATTTTGACGATTCTGGAGTGTTCCGGAAGGACTCTTTTATGTGCTCTTCCGGTGTCAAGGTTTGGATAATATTACTTTCAACATTAATAGGTGTACCTGAGATACAATGCTTTATTCGTTGCCCATTGACAACCTTCGGGTTAGTCCTTCGGAATTATTTATTTTGATGGCTCCAGACCGGTAAACCTCCTCGATGACATATGGGCCTTCCCATTTCGAGGGGAGCTTTCCTGCAAAGAATCTGAAACGAGAGTTGTCAAAAGAACATATTCTCCGACTTTATACTCATGCTTTTGAATTCTTTTGTCATGTTATCTTTTAACCTTTTCTTTGAATTACTTTGCATTTTCATAAGCTTGGGTTCTCCATTCATCTAATGAGCTTATATCAAATAACCTCTTTTCACCAGCAAGTTTGAAATCATAGTTGGGTTCTTTAACTGCCCAATATGCTTTATGTTCTAACTCAAGAGGTAAATGACAAGCTTTTCCATAAACCATTTTATAAGGAGACATACCCATAGGATTTTTATAAGCTGTTCTATAGGCCCAAAGTGCATCATCTAATTTCTTAGACCAATTCTTACTGGACCTATTGACAGTCTTTTGCAAAGTTAATTTATTTCTCTATTGCTAAGCTCAACTTGACCACTAGACTGAGGATGATAGGGCGATGTAATTCTATGGTTAACATCATACTTGGCAAGCATTTTACGAAAAGCACCATGAATAAAGTGTGAACTACCATCAGTCATTAATTATCTAGGGACTCCAAACCTTGGGAAAATAACTTCCTGAAGCATTTTAATAGAGCTGTTGTGATCAGCACTACTAGTTGGAATAGCTTCTACCCATTTAGTAACATAATCAACAGCAACCAAAATATGTGTATACCCATTAGAGGAAGGAAAAGGTCCCATGTAATCAAATTCCCAAACATCAAATGGTTCAACAACAAGTGAATAATTCATAGGCATTTCTTGACGCTTACCGATATTACCTATTCTTCGGCATTCATCACAAGATGATACATACTTACGAGCATCCTTGAAGAGAGTAGGCCAATAAAATCCAGATTGCAATACCTTATGAGCAGTTCTATATCTAGCATGATGCCCTTCATATGGTTCGGAGTGACATTTCTGTGGGATATGTCCCTGTTCATGGTCAGGTACACAATGTCTAATAATACCATCTACTCCTTTATAAAGATGTGGGTCATCCCAAAAGTAATGTCTTAAATCATAGAAGAATTTTTTATTTTGTTGGTATGTAAAGCAAGGTGGGAAATATTTAGCAACAATGTAATTAGCATAGTCAGCATACCAAGGAGTACTATTAGCAACGTTTATTGCAGCTAACTGCTCATCAGGGAAACTATCATCGATAGGAAGTGGGTCATCAAGCACATTTTCAAGCCTAGAAGTTATCAGCTACGGGGTTCTCAACTCCTTTTCTATCAATAATATGCAAATCAAATTCTTGCAACAAGAGAACCCAACGAATAAGTCTAGGTTTAGCATCTTTCTTTTCCAGAAGATATTTAATAGCAGCATGGTCTGTGTGAACAATTACTTTGGAATCAACAATATAAGGTCTAAACTTATCACAAGCAAAAACCATTGCTAAGAATTATTTTTTAGTAGTAGCATAATTTCTTTGAGCACTGTCTAGAGTTTTACTAGCATAATGAATAACATTCAATTTCTTATCAACTCTTTGTCCTAGAACAGCACCAACAACATAATCACTAGCATCACACATAATCTCAAATGGCAAGTTCCAGTCAGGTGGTTGAACAATAGGTGCAGAGATTAAGGCTTTCTTTAGTGTTTCAAAGGCTTCCAAACAATCATCATAAAAAACTAAAGAAATATCCTTTTGCAAAAGATTAGTGAGAGGCCTAGAAATTTTAGAGAAGCCTTTCATAAATCTCCTATAGAAACCAGCATGACCTAAGAAACTACGAATACCTTTTATGTCCTTAGGACATGGCATTTTCGTAATTGCATCAACCTTAGCTTGGTCCACTTCAATACCTCTTTCAGAAATTTTATGACCTAAGACAATGCCTTCATTAACCATAAAGTGGCACTTCTCCCAATTCAAGACAAGATTTGTTTGTTCACATCTCTGCAAAACTCGATCAAGATTGCTTAAATAATCATCAAAAGACTTCCCATAAATAGAGAAGTCATTCATGAAAACCTCAATGATCTTTTCACAAAAGTCAGAGAATATAGCAGTCATACATCTTTGAAAGGTAGCAAGTGCATTGCATAAACCAAAAAGCATACGTCTATAAGCATAGGTTCCAAAAGGACAAGTAAAAGTGGTATTTTCTTGATCAGGTTGAGAAACATGTATTCGCGAGAAGCTATAATATCCATCAAGGAAGCAAAAATGTGTGTGCTTAGATAATGTTTCAAGCATTTGATCAATAAAACGCAAAGGGTAATGATCTTTTCTAGTAGATTTGTTTAATTTTCTAAAATCGATTGCCACTCTATAGCCTGTAACAATTCTTTGTGGAATAAGCTCATTCTTATCATTAGGAACAAAAGTTATACCTCCTTTCTTAGGGGCACAATGAACAGGACTTACCCATCTACTATCAGCTATAGGATAGATTATACCTACTTCCAGAAGTTTTAATATTTCCGTTCTTACCACCTCTTTCATCTTCGGATTTAACCGACGTTGGTGATCAACAACGGGTTTAGCATCAGGTTCCATATTAATTTTGTGCTGACATAGAGTGGGACTAATGCCCTTTAAATCACCAAGAGTATATCCAATAGCAGCTCGGTGCTTCCTTAGAACTTTCAATAATCTTTCTTCTTCATGTTCTGAAAGGTTAGCACTGATAATAACAGGATATATTTTCTTTTCATAAAGATAAGCATATTTCAAAGTGTCTGGCAATTGTTTTAATTCAAACACAGGATCACCTTTAGGTGAAGGAGGACCTCCTAAAGTTTCAATAGGAAAATTGTGTTCAAGTAGAGGACGCTGTTCAAAGAAAATCTTATCTATTTCATTTCTTTCATGCATATGTAAATCATTTTCATGGTCTAGCAAATATTGTT
The DNA here is from genome assembly GCA_021437245.1 of Aegilops speltoides. Classification (NCBI taxonomy): domain Eukaryota; kingdom Viridiplantae; phylum Streptophyta; class Magnoliopsida; order Poales; family Poaceae; genus Aegilops; species Aegilops speltoides. Next base: position 185,555,824 of record CM038145.1, read on the forward strand.
CTAAGGGATCAGTAGGTGACACAACAATAGAAGCAAGACCAATTAATTCATCTGTACTAGGCAATTATTTCTCATGATGATTTCTACTAAACTTGGAAAAATTAAACTCATGGGACTCATCACCAAAGCTAACACTGACAGTTTGTTTCTTACAATCTATCTTAGCATTAACTGTGTTCAAGAAAGGTCTACCAAAGATAATGGGACATAAGTCATCTTGTGGGGAACCAAGAACAAGAAAATTAGTTGGATATTTTATTTTCCCATACAAGACTTCAACATCTCTAACAATCCTACAAGGTAATATGGTGTCTCTATTAGCAAGTTTAATAGTAACATCTATGTCTTCTATCTCTACATGTGCTATGTATTTCTTAATTTCTTGATATAAAGTGTAAGGAATAGCACTTACACTAGCACCCATGTCACATAGACCATGATAACAGTGATCTCCTATTTTAACTGAAATGACAGGCATGCCAACAACTGGTCTATGTTTATCCCTTTTATCGGGTTTAGCAATTCTAGCAGCTTCTGCACATAAGTAAATAACATGCCCATCTATATGTTCTTCCAAGAGATCTTTAACCATAACAACATTAGGTTCCACTCTAATTTGTTCATCTGGTTTAGGTGTTCTAACATAGATTTTGTTAACCATAGTTGAAACTTTAGCATGTTCCTTTATCCTAACAGGGAAAGGTGGTTTCTCAATATAAGCAGTAGGAACAACTGGATCAACGTTATAGAGTATAGTTTCTTCTTTAATAGGTACTAGTTTTTAAATTTCATCTTTAATAGGTGGGTGATACTTAAACCACTTCTCTTTAGGGAGTTCAACATGAGTAGCAAATGATTCAAAAAAGGAGGCTACTATCTCAGAGTCAAGTCCGTATTTAGTGCTAAACTTTTCAAAAGTATCGGTATCCATAAAAGCTTTAACACAGTCATACTTAAGCTTTATACCTGACTCTTTACCTTCGTCGAGTTCCCAATCTTTAGAGTTGTGTTTAATTCTTTCCAAAAGATCCCACCGGAATTCAATAGTTTTCTTCATAAAAAAACCAGCACAAGAAGTATCCAGCATGGTTTGATCATTACGAGAAAGCCGAGCATAAAAGTTCTGGATAATAATTTCTCTTGAGAGCTCATGATTGGGGCATGAATATAACATCGACTTAAGCCTCCCCCAAGATAGATTGATACTTTCTCCTTCACGAGGCCAAAAATTCTATATAATTCTGATCACAATGAATTAGATGCATAGGATAAAATTTTTGGTGGAACTCCAATTTCAAACGATTCCAATTCCATGATCCAATATCATCGCATAGCCTATACCATGCCAATGCTTTTCCCTTCAAAGATAAAGGGAAAACCTTTTTCATCACCTCATCTCCGGGTAAACCTGCAAGCTTGAACAATCCACAAATTTGTTCTACATATATCAAGTGCATATTAGGATGTTCGGTTCCATCTCCTGCATAAGGATTAGCTAGCAGTTGTTCTATCATACCCGAAGGGATTTCATATTCAATATTTTCAGTAGGTGCAGTAGGTTGAGGGGCAATTAATTGTGGTTCGGGACGAGGTGAAGATACCCCGAACAAACCCCTCAAAGGATTGTTTTCCATAGTAGCAAGTGACAATAAATTTCAGCACACTATAAATGGTTCCTTACCAAATTCCACTTACCAAAGGTTCTTCACTCCCTGGCAACGGCGCCAAAAAATAGCCTTGATGACCCACAAGTATAGGGGATCAATTTTAGCTCTTTCCGATAAGTAAGATTGTCGAACCCAACAAGGAGCAGAAGGAAATGACAAGTAGTTTTCAGTAAGGTAGTGTCTGCATGTGCTAGAATTGTAAGTAGCGGAGTAGTTTGATAGCAAGGTAATTTGTAACGAGCAAGTAACGATAGCAGTAACAAAAGTGCAGCAAGGTGGCCCAATCCTTTTGAGGCAAAGGACATGCCAAAACAGTCTCTTATGATAAGCAAAGTGTTCTTGAGGGTACACGGGAATTTCATCTAGTCACTTTCATCATGTTGGTTTAATTCGTGTTCGCTACTTTGATAATTTGATATGTGGGTGGACCGTTGCTTAGGTGCTGTTCTTACTTGAACAAACCTACTACTTATGATTAAACCTCCTGCAAGCATCCGCAAGTACGAGAAAACTATTAAGAATAAATTCTAACCATAGCATTGAACTTTTGGGTCCAATCGGTCCCTTACGGAATAGCGCATAAACTAGGGTTCAAGCTTATGTCACTCTCGCAACCCACCATCTATTTACTACTCCACAATGCACTCCCTTAGGCCCAAATATGGTGAAGTGTCATGTAGTCGACTTTCACATGACACCACTAAGGGAATCACAACATACATACCATCAAAATATCGAACACATATCAAATTCACATGATTACTTGCAACATGATCTATCCCGTGACCTCAAGAACGAAAGTAACTACTCACAAATAATAAACATGTTCATGATCATAGGAGTATTAATATGCATAATGTATCTGAACATATAATCTTCCACCACATAAACCATATAGTAATCAACTACAAGATGTAATCAACACTACTAGTCACCCCCTAGCACCAATCTATAGTTCCGGTAACAAGATTGAATATAAGAGATGAACTAGGGTTTGAGATGAGACGGTGCTGGTGAAGATGTTGATGGAGATTGCCCTCCCCAAGATGGGAGAGTTGTTAGTGATGATGACGACGATGATTTCCCCCGCCAGGAGGGAAGTTCCGCCGGCAGAATCGCTGCACTAGAGGGCAAAAGTGCTCCTGCCCAAGTTCCTCGTCAAGACTGCGGCGCTCCACCCCGAAAGTCTTCTCCTCATTTTTTCTAGGTAAAAATGACTTATATACCAGAAGATGGGCACCGGTGGTGGGCCGAGGGGGCTACCACCCACCAGGGCGCGCTTAGGCTGCCTGGCGTGCCCAGGTGGGTTGTGCCCACCTGGTGGCCCTGCTCTGGTAGTTATTGGCTCCAATATTTCTTATTTATTCCATAAAAAATCTCCGTGAAGTTTCACCTTGTTTGGAGTTGTGCAAAATAGGTGGCCTGACGTAGCTTTTTCAGGTCCAAATTTCCAGCTGCCGGAATTCTCCCTCTTGGTGTGTACCTTGCAAATTATGAGAGAAAAGGCATTACAATTACTCCAGAAAGCATTATTATGGGTAAAAGCATTATAAATAACAGTAAGAAAAGATGATGCAAAATGGACGTATCACCTATACCAAGAGTGATCGAGCAGCTATCGGGAGTGCTTGAGCTTATGCCGAGAGCGCTACAGCATCTGCTGAGAAAGTGAGAGCATTGGGGCAGCCGTCGAGAGTGCGCGAGTAGACGCCGAAGCTGCGAGGACCGCCCTAGCTGAGATCATGAAGATGTTTGGAGGCGAGGAGAGCTCATTACAGAGCTGAATTGCTTGTGAACTACTAGTGCACTGCCTTTATGTGATCTATATGAACGTTGTGTTTGAACTTAATTTCTATGTCGCCATAACAAGGTTGAACTTTTGCTTCTGAACTACTAGCATGAATGAGCAAGCACACATGTTGATATGTTGCAAGGTATGACATGGGCATCTCTTGGATGTTCGAATTTAAAACATATGCATGTCTTGGTCTTGTTTGATTCCCTTGAACAATTAGTCCTCACATCTTCACCCGAGGTTTGTGTATGTCTTGTGTAATCCTGCATATAATAAATATTGTGTTGTATTTATATTTCGGATAACAAAATGATAATTCATATAATCTCCATTAGAATCCACCTGATAATTATGTTTATGCATAACAATTAGGGTTATATCTGTAGGGGCCATGTCCATATCACTACCTTTATGTGATCTGTATGATCGATGCCTGTGAACGAAATTTCTATGTTGCTATGAAGATTGCTATATGACTTTGCTATATGTAATTGGATAACTATAAATTGACATGTTAGATTGTTTATTTATCTTCGTAGATGAAGTGGTATGTGGTGCACTATGGGAGAAATTCAAGAGCCTATAATTCATGGGAGAAATGCAATGAATAAGTGGATGGTTATGAGAACAACTACTATAAAGGATAAAAAAGTAAAGAAGGAGTAGAGGATCGTTACTCCAACTTCGTCCTCACAAGAAAATCAACCATGAAGTATGCAAGACCCTATGGATGAGTAAATAATTTCATAATCTTTATCCATTTCATTATATATATTTTTAACTTGAGGACAGTGGGAGAGGCTCCCACTGATTTTATCTAGTTCATTGTCATTGTGGTGTTGTTCTTATCATGAGGTCGTATATGTATGTAAGATGCAACATGTTAGAGACTTCGCTGAGAAGGCTATGTGTACTTACTTATGATGTTGTTGTGTGAATTGTAGTCTAATGCATACATCTATTGTATTGCATTTGGATTGTCATTATGATAAAATGTGATACTGCTAAACTGCCATACATCTATTGTAATGTACATAAATACATCAGCTATTGTTTAATGCTTGGTTTTGTAATAGCGGCGGAGAACTAAAAGTGTTGCCGACTAGACATATAGTTGTGGCGGGTGCCAGGCAAGGCCCGCCATTGTAACTACATTTTGCAATGGCAAGCGGCTAGATAAGCCCGCCACTATAGAGTTACTACCGGTGGCAAGCGCGCGCCCGCTACTGATGCCATGTTAGCGGTGGCGAGACGCCAGTGGCTAGTGTTGGGGAACGTAGTATGCAATTTCAAAAAATTTCCTACGCTCATGCAAGATCTATCTAGGAGATGCATAGCAACAAGGGGAGAGTGTGTCCATGTACCCTCATAGACCGAAAGCGGAAATGTTTGTTAACGCGGTTGATGTAGTCGAACTTCTTCACGTCCCGACCGATTAAGCACCGAACGTACGACACCTCCGAGTTCTACACACATTCAACTCGATGACATCCCTCGAACTCTTGATCCAGCAAAGTGTCGAGGGAGAGTTCCGTTAGCACGACAGTGTGGTGATGGTGGTGGTGAAGTTATCCGCGCAGGGCTTCACCTAAGCACTACGTGAATATGATTGGAGGCGTAAACTGTGGAGGGGGCGCCGCACACGGCTTGGAACAATTGATGTGTGTTAGAGGCGCCCCACCCCGGTATATAAAGAAGGGAGAGGGGAGGAGGCCGGCCCTAGGTGCACCCCAAGTAGGAGGAGTCCTACTAGGGCTCCTAGTAGGATTCGCCCCCCTAGTTTTACCGGAGGAGGAAAGGGGGAAGGAGAGGGAGGGGGAGAAGGAAAGGGGGGCGGTGCCCACTCCCCTAGTCCAATTCAAACTCCTCCCTTGTGGGGGGCGCGCCACACCTATGTGGGCTGGTGTGCCTCCCTCCTATGGCCCATATGGCCCATATCTTCCCCCGGGGGGTTCCGGTAACCACCCCCCCCGGGTATCCCGATATGTACCCGATACACTCTGGAACACTTCCAGTGTACGAATACTATCATCAAATATATCAATCTTTACCTCTCGACCATTTCGAGACTCCTCATCATGTATCTGAACTCATCCGGGACTCCGAACAACATTCGGTCACCAAATCACATAACTCATATAATACAAATCGTCATCGAACGTTAAGCGTGTGAACCGTTCGAGAACTATGTAGACATGACCGAGACACCTCTTTGGTCAATAACCAATAGCGGAACCTAGATGCTCATATTGGTCCCCACATATTCAGATTTGTATGTATTTTGCATATCTCTATGTCTCCCTCCTTGATTTGATCATGGATGGAGTTGAAGCGTCTCTTGATGTGTTTGGTTCTTTTGTGAAATCTACATTTCTTCGCCAAGGCAATTGCTCTAGTATTGTCACAAAAGATTTTCATTGGACCCGATGCACTAGGCATTACACGTAGATCTCGCCATCCAGACTCTTTCATTCGCTACTTCTTCATCCAGACTCTTTCATTCGCTACTTGTGAAGCAACTATGTACTCCGCTTCACACGTTGATCTCGCCATGATGGTTTGCTTGGAACTGGACAAACTGACAGCTCCACCATTCAATATAAATACGTATTCGGTTTGTGACTTAGAGTCATTCGGATCAACATCAAAGCTAGCATTGACGTAACCATTTACGACAACTCTTTGTCACCTCCATAAACGAGAAACATATCCTTAGTCCTTTTCAGGTACTTTAGGATGTTCTTGACCGCTGTCCAGTGAACCACTCCTGGATTACTTTGGTACCTCCCTGCTAGACTTATAGCAAGGCACACATCAGTCAGTACCTGACATAGCATACATGATAGAACCTATGGCTGAGGCATAGGGAATGACTTTCATTTTCTCTCTATCTTCTGCAGTGGTCGGGCATTGAGTCTGACTCAACTTCACACCTTGTAACACAGGCAATAACCCTTTATTTGACTTATCCTTTTTGAACTTCTTCAAAACATTATCAAGGTATGTGCTTTGTGAAAGTCCAATTAAGTGTCTTCTTCTATCTCTATAGATCTTTATGCCCAATATATAAGCATGTTTACTGAGGTCTTTCCTTGAAAACCTTTTATTCAAGTATCCTTTTATGCTATCCAGAAATTCTATATCATTTCCAATTAATAATATGTCATCCACATATAATATTAGAAATGATACAGAGTCCCCACTCACTTTCTAGTAAATACAGGCTTCTCTGAAAGTCTGTATAAAACCATATGCTTTGATAACCTCATCAAAGCGTATATTCCAATTCTGAGATGTTGCACCAGTCCATAAACGGATCGCTGGAGGTTGCACACTTTGTTAGCACCTTTAGGATCGACAAAACCTTCTGGTTGCATCATATACAACTCTTCTTTAATAAATCCATTAAGTAATGCAGTTTTGACGTCCATTTGCTAGATTTCATAATCATAAAATGCGGCAATTGCTAACATGATTCAGACAGACTTAAGCATCGCTACGGGTGAGAAGGTCTGATCATTGTCAACTCCTTGAACTTGTCGAAAACCTTTCGCAACAAGTCGACCTTTGTAGACAGTAACATTACCATCAGCATGAGTCTTCTTCTTGAAGATCCATTTATTCTCTATGGCTTGTCGATCATCAGGCAAGTCCACCAAAGTCCATACTTTGTTCTCATACATGGATCCCATCTCAGATTTCATGGCCTCAAGCCATTTTGCGGAATCTGGGCTCATCACCGCTTCCTCATAGTTCATAGGTTCGTCATGGTCTAGTAACATGACTTCCAGAACAGGATTACCGTACCACTCTGGTGCAGAACGTGCTCTGGTTGACCCACGAGGTTTGGTAGTAACTTGATCCGAAGTTTCATGATCATTATCATTAGCTTCCTCACTAGTTGGTGTAGGTATCACGGGAACGGTTTTCTGTGATGAGCTACTTTCCAATTCGAGAGAAGGTACAATTACCTCATCAAGTTCTACTTTCCTCCCACTCACTTCTTTCGAGAGAAACTCCTTTCTTAGCAACAAAGATCTTGCCTTCGGATCTGTGATGGAAGGTGTACCAAACAGTCTCTTTTGGGTATCCTATGAAGACGCATTTCTCCGATTTGGGTTCGAGATTATCAGGCTAAAGCTTTTTCACATAAGCATCGCAACCCCAAACTTTAAGAAATGACAACTTAAGTTTCTTGCTAAAACACAGTTCATACGGTGTCATCTCAACGGATTTAGACGGTGACCTATTTAAAGTGAATGTAGATGTCTCTAATGCATAACCCCAAAACAATAGTGGTAAATCGGTAAGAGACATCATAGATTGCACCATATCTAATAAAGTACGGTTATGACGTTCGGACACACCATTACGCTATGGTGTTCCCGGTGGCATGAGTTGTGAAACTATTCCATATTGTTTTAAATGAAGGCCAAACTCGTAACTCAAATATTTGCCTCCCGATCAGATCGTAGAAACTTTATATTCTTGTTACGATGATTCTCCACTTCACTCTGAAATTCTTAGAACTTTTCAAATGTTTCAGACTTGTGTTTCATTAAGTAGATATACCCATATCTGCTCAAATCGCCTGTGAAGGTCAGAAAATAACAATACCCGCCGCGAGCCTCAACACTCATTGGACCGCATACATCGATATGTATTATTTCCAATAAGTCAGTAACTCGCTCCATTGTTCTGGAGATCGGAGTTTTAGTCATCTTGCCCATGAGGCATGGTTCGCAAGCATCAAATGATTCATAATCAAGTGATTCCAAAAGTCCATCTGCATGGAGTTTCTTCATGCGCTTTACACCAATATGACCTAAATGGCAGTGCCACAAATAGGTTGCACTATCATTATCAACTTTGCATCTTTTGGCATCAATATTATGAATATGTGTATCATCACAATCGAGATTCAACAAAAATAGACCACTCTTCAAGGGTGTATGACCATAAAAGATAATACTCATATAAATAGAACAACCATTATTCCCTGATTTAAATGAATAACCGTCTCGCATTAAACAATATCTAGATATAATGTTCATGCGCAAAGCTGGCTCCAAATAACAATTATTCAGGACTAAAACTAATCCTGAAGGTAGATGTAGAGGTAGCATGCCAACGGCGATCACAACGACCTTGGAACCATTCCCGACACGCATCGTCACCTCACCCTTAGCCAATCTTCATTTAATCCGTAGTGCCTGTTTTGAGTTACAAATATGAGCAACCGAACCAGTATCAAATACCCAGGCACTACTACAAGCATTAGTAAGGTACACATCAATAACATGTATACCTTTGTTCACTTTGCCATCCTTCTTATCCGCCAAATACTTGGGGCAGTTCCGCTTCCAATGACCAATCCCTTTGCAATAGAAGCACTCAGTTTCAGTCTTAGGTCCAGACTTGGGCTTCTTCCCGGGAGTGACAACTTGCTTGCCATTCTTCTTGAAGTTCCCCATCTTTCCTTTGCCCTTTTTCTTGAAACTAGTGGTCTTTTTAACCATCAACACTTGATGCTTCTTCTTGATTTCTACCTCCGCAGCTTTGAGCATTGCGAAGAGCTCGGGAATAGTCTTCTCCATCCCTTGCATATTATAGTTCATCACGAAGCCTTTATAGCTTGGTGGCAGTGATTGAAGAACTATGTTAATAACACTATCATCTGGAAGATTAACTCCCACCTGAGTCAAGTGGTTATGATACCCAGACAGTCTGAGTATGTGTTCACTAACAGAACTGTTCTCCTCCATTTTGTAGCTATAGAACTTGTTGGAGACTTCATATCTCTCAACTCGGGCATTTGCTTAAAATATTAACTTCAACTCCTGGAACATCCCATATGCTCCATGACATTCAAAACGTCTTTGAAGTCCCAATTCTAAGCTGTAGAGCATGGCACGCTGAACTATCGAGTAGTCATCAGATCAAGCTTGCCAGACGTTCATAACATCAGCACCTGCTCCTGCAGCAGGCCTTTCACCTAGTGGTGCATCAAGGACATAATTCTTCTGTGCAGCAATGAGGATAATCCTCAAGTTACGGACCCAGTTCGTGTAGTTGCTACCATCATCTTTCAACTTAGCTTTCTCTAGGAACGCATTAAAATTCAAGGAAACGGTAGCACGGGCCATTGATCTACAACATAGATATGCAAAAACTATCAGGACTAAGTTCATGATAAATTAAGGTCAGTTAATCATATTACTTAAGAACTCCCACTTAGATAGACATCCCTCGAGTCATCTAAATGATCACGTGATCCAAGTCAACTAAACCATGTCTGATCATCACGTGAGATGGAGTAGTTTTCAATGGTTAACATCTCTATGTTGATCATATCTACTATATGATTCACGCTCGACCTTTTGGTTTCCAGTGTTCCGAGGCCATGTCTGTACATGCTAGGCTCGTCAAGTTTAACCCGATTATTCCGCATGTGCAAAACTATCTTGCACCCGTTGTATGTGAACGTAGAGCTTATCACACCCGATCATCATGTGGTGTCTCGGCACGACGATTTATGCATAGCGGTGCATACTCGGGGAGAACACTTATACCTTGAAATTTTAGTAAGGGGTCATCTTATAATGCTACCGCCATACTAAGTAAAATAAGATGCATAAAAGATAAACATCACATGCAATCAAAATATGTGACATGATATGGCCATCATCATCTTGTGCTTTTGATCTCCATCTCCAAAGCACCGTCATGATTTCCATCGTCACCGGCTTGACACCTTGATCTCCATCATAGTGTCGTGGTCGTCTCGCCAACTATTGCTTCTACTATTGCTAATGCATAGTGATAAAGTAAAGCAATTACATGGCATGTGCATCTAATACAATAAAGCGACAACCATAAGGCTCCTGCCAGTTGCCAATAACTTTTACAAAACATGGTCATGTCATACAACAACGTATATCACATCATGTCTTGACCATATCACATCACAACATGCCCTGCAAAAACAATTTAGAAGTCCTCTACTTTCTTGTTGCAAGTTTTACGTGGATGCTACGAGCGTCTAGTAAGAACCGTTCTTACCTACGCATCAAAGTTGCAATGGTGTTTCATCAAGTTTGTTGTTTTAACCTTCAACAAGGACCGGCCATAGTCAAATTTGATTCAACTAAAGTTGGAGAAATAGACACCCGCCAGCCACCTTTATGCAAAACAAGTTGCATGTCTCTCGGTGGAACCGGTCTCATGAACGTGATCATGTAAGGATGGTCCGGGCCGCTTCATCCAACAATACCACCGAATCAAAATAAGACATTGGTGGTAAGCAGTATGACTATCACCGCCCACAACTCTTTGTGTTCTACTCGTGCATATCATCTACACATAGACCTGGCTCAGATGCCACTGTTGGGGAACGTAGTATGCAATTCCAAAAAAATTCCTATGCTCACGCAGGATATATCTAAGAGATGCATAGCAACAAGAAGGGGAGAGTGTGTCCATGTACCCTCGTAGACCGAAAGCGGAAGTGTTTGTTAATGCGGTTGATGTAGTTGAACTTCTTCATGTTCCGACCGATCAAGCATCGAACGTACGTCACCTCCAAGTTCTGCACACGTTTAGCTCGATGATGTCCCTCGAACTCTTGATCCAGCAAAGTGTCGAGGGAGAGTTCCGTCAGCACGATAGCGTGGTGATGTTTGATAGCACACAAGGTATTCCTCCAGTATCCGGGAGTTGCATAATCACATAGTCAAAGGAATATGTACAAGTCATGAAGAAAGCAATAGCAATACAACTTAACGATCATTATGCTAAGCTAACGGATGGATCTTGTCCATCACATCATTCTCCTAATGATGTGATCCCGTTCATGAAATGACAACACATGTCTATGGTTAAGAAACTTAACCATCTTTGATTAACGAGCTAGTCTAGTAGAGGCTTACTAAGGACACTCTATTTTGTCTATGTATCCACACATGTATCAAGTTTCCGGTTAATACAATTCTAGCATGAATAATAGATATTTATCATGATATAAGAAAATATAAATAGCAACTTTAATATTGCCTCTAGGGCATATTTCCTTCATCTGGCGCCCCTAAGAGGCTCACCCGTCACTTCTAGGCTTTTGGCGCCTGACACTGCTAGGCATTCCTGTACTAGTGCAAGTTTTCCTTTCACTTAATAGAAAACAGGCAGTCGTTAGTTGGTTATTGTGGTAATGTGGGTGTTTGTTCTATTTCAAGCGACCCGAGTTCAAATCTTCACATCTGCATTTTTTGCCTAAGAAAAAACCACCTAATAAGGAAACGTAAAATCCCACCCTGTAGAAGCGGGGGTACTTGGTTGGGTGGGAGAGAGAAAAACGAAAGAGAGAGGGGAGCGGAGATCTCGGTAAGAAAGATTGAATATTTTGCGCTTGTGTGATGTGAAACTAATGGTGAATGAGGCATTCGGATCTGTTCTAATAATGAGGTGGTTCGCCATATACTAATTTGTTTAGTTATTCTCTTCAATTGATATGCCAAAAGTGGTTGTTTAAGTTGGTAAATGTTTTGCGAACCAACCCGTAATTAGATGGTTAGGAGTACAGTGGTATCCCAGCCCACCAGGATTCAAGTCCTAGACTTAACACTGGTGCTCGCATTTTTTGGTTTTATTTCAGACTTTCTGGCGATGTGGATTCACTGGGTGGAGACATTCCTGTCAACTATGAAGGCGTCTGTGATGACTTTATTAATTTCAAGATGATGTGCCGGCTCAGTACCTTGGAGGTGCTCATACCGGTAGAATGTGCGTGCGTGCATAAGGGGTGAGTGCATGTGCATATGTTTAAGCGTTTGCGTTTGTACTCTGTTAAAAATTGATAAGTATTTTGTTGTTAGAGCATCTCTAGCAGATCCTATTTTAGAGAACCCTTCAAAAATTATATTTGAGAAAGAAAATTTTGTTTTAAAAGCTTAAGTGCTATACCAGACCCCTAGAACCTTAAGTTCTTCCAAATTGGACACTTAAAACTCAGCCTTCTAGACTATATTTGCTTTAGAAGTGCTCAGTCTGAGCTAAAATAGGGAGACGCTTCTCCTCCCATATTCATGGCGCGACGATTGACACACTGGTAGATTGTACATCTATAGTTATAAAACCATCGTCGCAACCTCGAAATCCTAGCCTGCCCTTCGCGCATCCATTTTTCCCCTCGTCGTCCCTAATGCGGACCTCTTCCGCCGTCGATTAAGGTTGTCGCCACGACCTTCCTCGAGCTCAAGAAGCACATCTGCTGATTGAGCTCTGTCACCTCACCTACGCCCCCACGGCTCCCCATGCGGACAACAATCATCCTCCTCATCCGCGTGTCATCTTCCTTGACTCCGATACTCCCGAGCTCCATCACCTCCTCCCCTTGCCACCACACCATCATTTACGACACTGCCAGCTCCCCACCGCACACTACTAGGAATAGGCCTACTAATGGCGCATCGGTTTTGCCTACTAATGGCGCACTACCGGTGCGCCATTAGTCTTTCTGACACTAGTACTTTTACTAATGGCGCACCAGTGCGCCATTAAATATAACCTGATCGCCATTAGTATCTGGTACACTAATGGCGCACCACATTTTTTTTCAAATTTTTTTTCAGAATATTTTTTTAAAAAAATTTTCTTTTCATTTTTTTTCATTTTTTTCTTAATCTCAGGTCAATATGGCTTAATCTCAGGTCAATATGCTTAATCTCAGGTCAAATCGCACTCCGTGGTCAAACTTCCCGAAAGGTAACCCATCCTCACACTACTCCAGCCCAAGCACGCTTAACTTCAGAGTTCTATCCAACACCAGCAATAGCTCACTTCACAGGCACTTGTTGATATATCTAGCATATCAATCCTATTGTACCTTGTTGATGTCTAGTACTTTGTTCATGTTGATGACTATGATGAAATTTTGAAAAATACTTCAAACTTCCCGGTTATATTACGTATCATTTTTTGAAAAACAATTCAAAAAAATTCAAAACCAATTTTTTCATTTTTTAATTATTTTTTTTGCCTCTAGATCTTGAAAGCCCCGTAACTTTTTTTCTGTTAGGTTTTTGGGGATTTTGAAAATGTTTAACGTGGTCCCTCGTTAGGGTTTAGGGTTTAGGGTTTAGGGTTTAAATTTGGATGTAACTTTTCGAGTAGATGCTTTTTCATATAAAAAACTTTTTAATCCGAGTTCGTATGCAAAAGTTATGCCCATTTTACAAATTTCCAAAGAGATTTTGCAAATAAAGTCGAAATTCATATTTGTAAATTTTCCCAACAACTAGACCACATATTACATGGAAAACTTATTTTCTTTTATTTTTTTGACATTTCCATCATCTTCTTTTATTTTTAAAAAAACTGAAAAGGCGGTCCAGGGGGGGTGCATTCGGTGTTGGGCCAAGTTAGTAATGGCGCACCGTGGGGTGGTGCGCCATTACTAGTTTAACTAGTAATGGCGCACCACGCCCACGGTGCGCCATTACTAGTTTTGAAAAAAAATAAAAAAAATTGAAATTTTTTTTGAATTTTATTTTTGAAAAAAACTTAGTAATGGCGCACCAGTGGACAGTGCACCATTACTAGTTAAAACTATTAATGGCGCACTGTCCACAGGTGCGCCATTACTAACAAATTTTTTAATTTTTTTTACTTTTTTTTTCAAAACTACTAATGGCGCACCGTGGGTGTGGTGCGCCATTACTATGTCAACTAGTAATGGCGCACCACCCCCACGGTGCGCCATTAGTAGTTTTGAAAAAACAATTACTAATGGCGCACCGTGGGATGTGGTGCGCCATTAGTATTTGCACACTAGTGGCGCACCATATTTAGTAATGGCGCACCACATGTACAGTGCGCCATTAGTGTCCATCCCATCTATAGCCCTTTCCTAGTAGTGGCAGCTCCGAGCCCCACATCGCCTCTCCGAGCTCTGGCATCCATCATAGCCGGTGTTGTCAAAGTACCATAATGTCTAGCGCCAACCGTGGGGCAAATTTGCGGAGGAGATCTGCAATGCTTATGTGGGTCATCGATGGATTGGTACCTTTGATAACACGGTCAAGGCGGCTCGCTCGCACGACGCCATCGCGATTCGCTTCATTGGGACATGGGTTAAGGTTAGCTTCCCTACTATTGCGGCGGCTGCGATCGATCTCGCCCCTTCCGCCGTTCAGATCATCTCCGGGGCCGAGGAGAAGGAGCACAAGAAGGCTAGATGCATATTGTAGTCGAGTGTCTCGACGCTGACTTGGTGGCCAAGATCGTCGTGTAGGAGCCGGACCTCCTCGCCAAGACCCTATCGTACTTCGAGTCCATGTAGTATGAGTGCATGATCGACTATGGGCGCGCCCAGCTCTCCCACCATCAAGCCGAGCATGAGATGTTTGATGAGCTCAATGAGGAAGAGGAGGATGACAATAGGTCGTGGAGTCGGCCCACCACCAACGGCAACAAGGTCGCCCCCTCTGGGGGTGGGGGGGGGGGGGGGGAGGGGCACGACAAGTAGAGCTATATAGGATGTAGTTTTATATGGTTTATCTCGATACTTAATCTAGTTCGATGTTGATGTTGTGTCAATGTAGTAGGCAATGAAATTTTTAATACACTACTAGGGAAAAGCCTAGCAGCAGCGCGGGTTTGGGCACCCTCGATGGCCTGGTACAGCGCTACTAATAAGCGCTTCTGACTAACGTGTAGCGATGGCGCGTGTTGACACTGCCATCGCTGCTACACAATTGCTGCAGCGCGGTTTTGGGAAGGGCGCTCTTGGTATTAGCTGCAGCGCTGTTTGATGTAAGCGCTCTTGGTAAGCCGCCGCTCTTGCTAAATCCCCTCGCTACTACTAGTTTTATTAGTTTTTTCCTGCAGATTTGTTTTTATTTGTTTTGCATTTGAATAGGCTTTATACAATAATCTTTAGCATATCATCCACATACAAATGTAATCATAGCATATACATACAATTAGTCTCATCAAATCATGTCATCATCATAATCATCATCCAACACAAAGTGGTCTCGATCTAAATCATCAATCTAGAAAATAGCGATACAAGTCTCGATTACTTGCAAATACATCGTCATCCATCTAAACAATGATATACATGAGAATAGCTATCACTTTGAGTACATGAGTTCGTATCCCTCTCTCGCATTAGCGTGAACCTAAACTAAGTCTTCAGCGTGTCGCTCGAAACCGAAAACCGGTACACCTTGGCCTTTCCTCCGGCCACTTGTCGTATATATACTCGTGGCGTAGCACTTCTTCGCCATTTATGATCTATGCACCTGCATCGTCACATGAGTCGATGATATGCAACATATATAGTTGAGAAACACAAAGAGACAGACTTGGCAAAAATAGAAACAACATATCATAAGCATAAATAACAAAGTTCATCGTACCCAAATGACCTAACTAGAGTGATTTTAAGCTAGTCGAGGAGGACGGTTTAATTACATCACAAATAAAGTTTCACCGTGCATAACTCAAAGTTTTGTCATAAAAGAAACTATGGACTAAGCGGACACATTGTCATATATCGACAATCACTCCAGCATGTCGTGCCATCCATCCAAGTCGGGAGATAGTCATCGAGCTTTGTGAAAACTTCATGTCGAGACGCCGAGAGGCTATCCATGTTCGGACGTCTTCCGCAACATTTGTCCTTCGCATGGAACATCCCTGTTTTCCGACGACCTCATTCATGATGATTTGGGCAAGTTCGCTACTGGATGTTATAGAACTCAGCTCAAGTCGATGATCCTCGATATCTCCTATGTCCTTTGCCCATTGCGAGAATATGGGCATCGCTAGATCTAGGTGCCATGTGAAGGTTACGGTGATCCCGTCGGTACTCCGGCATGTGGTGTAGGACATAGAATCCATCATTAAGAGAATCGTTCGGTTCTTTGGATGCAGCGAAGTCGGTCTTATGGCTGAAGGCGTGCACTGCCGCCCTTTTCTTCTTGTCCCTAACATCTCCACCCCTTGCTTGGTAGTAAAACATAGCACCGTCGAGCACATCTTTGATGTGGGTGTAATCCTTTTGTGAATGTTCTTGACGAGTCCAAGTAAAGGCGTGGGAGAATCGGGGTAGAGGATGATGAGGACGGCGCGCCGCGCCATTGCATAAAATAAGTACACCTCAAATTAATTAGCCTCCACCGTGCAAATGAATTATTGAAATCAAAGGAAGGATAGCAGCGGATGACTTACGGGATGATAAGGCACGAGAATCGCCTCCTTGTCCTTATTGGCGAGCATGAAGCCGCGATGTAATCCCTCGCATATTCACGATCTTTGCACGAGACTCCCAAGAAGGCCTCGTGCATGTAGTGCGGGTCAGCGACACGATATGAGCTATCTGCTCAACCCCAATGATGTAGCTCATGTGCAAGGCATAAAAGGCGGACAAAAGTAAAATCCAGCTTCTTCACGTGAAACATGTCGAATATGTAATCGAATCGGAGGAAGAACTTATCCGCGGGAAGCCATTGACGTCGACATTTGCTGCGGAACATTAACCACGTAGAGTGGGTATCCCGGATCTTCGGCGATGAGGCCTTTCTCTACCCGCAGCACATCGTCATGAAGTCTCCTCGGATCGCCGAATCTGGCCCGTAGCGCTGTTTCGGTAGGATTGGTTTACGGGGATATGCCATTTATCCGCATCGGGGATATCTACACGGTCCCGGCCGAGGCTGCTTTGGCGGCTGGATCATAGAATCAACTTTTTGCCTTTCCTCGCTCTCTTCCTAGGCTTCTTTACCACGGATGGTCGTCAATAACGCGTTGAGGCGGTAATTGAGCCTTGACTCATGATGCTCAAACCAGGAGGCGCCAGATAGACATCTTGTTCAGCGCCATCGTCATCCTCATCCTCATCCATGGCGGCGTCATCGCCTCTAATGGAGCCACCTGCTTACCCGTCGCTATCACCCAACTCGACACCCGACGCTAATTGGGTAGGTGGGGTGTTGATGTTCATACCTTCTTTGAGGCTGCGTGCTCGTGGGTGTGCTCCCGGCCGCCTCGAGGCGAAGCGGACTCTTTGGCCACAATAGGACCCACCCATTGCAACAACCACCAAGCCGCCATGGGTCTCGTCGTCATCCCCACTAGTATTAGAGGCAAATTCTCGTGGCCCGGTTTGACACAGCCACGGAAACCTTGAAGGCGTTCGGGGATCGGCGGCTGTGGAACAATGGTTCCTTCGGCTCCATTATCGTCCCCTTCCCCACGTCCACCTTTTGTTCGCCGATGGTGTACAATATGGTGCCGCGGGTTTCGTCGACCTGCAAATAAAAGTCTGCGACGTGAGACATCCGAAAAGCAACGAGCGGAGATTATACATTTATATTGAAGGGGCGGTGTGGAAGATACCGTGAGGGCGTCGAGCTCAGCCAAAGAGGAGGCACCACCGAGCACGTCCGGTCGCGGCAGTGGTCGCGGGGAGCAGTCTTGGGAGCAGTCTGCGGAGCCGGTCTTGGGAGCATGTGCTGCCAAGAAGTCGACAAGGGAAAGTACTCTGCATTTTTTTGGATTTTCCTTGTCCAAATGTGAGCGCCCGTCACCAAGGAAGTAGATAAATCTGCAACCGCTTGTTTTGCGGCAGCTATCGCTATTCTTGATATGCGAGATGATTTCTTCTCAACCGCAATCTCAACCTTCTTGTCGATGCTTTCTTGATTAACCTCCGTCTTTCCTTTCTCTCCTCCGTGGTCTCACGGTAGTACTTCTTCCACGTGGCGCCGTCTCCGACACCGTGCAGCGTCCATCTGATGGTCGAGTATCCACGGTTGTCGTTTCAATATGTTCAACGCCGGTTGAATGGAGTGTCCCACAGGCCTCGCCAATGCCTCGAGACGGCGAGTCGCTTTCGGCCGCAATCCGGCGTTGCTCTCTCGCAAAAGGCACAAGGATCGTTTACAAATATGACTAACGTATGCAGTCGAATTGATCAGAAACTAAAATTACCAGTAGTCTCATGAACTCTGTAATGACCGGTGTTGTCTCATAAACCTTCTTCAGTGGGTCCCAACGGTGGCGGGCCCTCGGGGCGTCACGCTCTGCGGGGCGGTGAAATCCGCCAAGGGTCTGCGATGCCCGGACTCGCGGCTTCGCGTCCTCCTTGGCCCATTTGGACCTCTTTCCGCCGTAACCACGGCTTCCGAGTGGTGGGTCCCAATGTTCCTCTTTGAAGCCCCTTCATGTACTTAGACTTTTCTTTGGCAGCTTCGGCCTCGCAAGCCTCCTTGAATATTTGAAACTGCTCTTCCGTTATTGTCGGACTTTCCTTTACAATCTCGGAGTAGGGTTCCCCGTCGTTGATCTTTGTTTTCACTCGATTTTTCCAGTGGCCAGCGTTGCTAAACTTGGTCATGGCGTGTTTGTTTATCTTCTTCATTGCGGGTCATTATGCGGATCTTCATAATCCTTCTCATTCCGGCCCGGGAACAAGAATATCTGGTGAAACTTCTTTAGGAGGGAGCTCCTCATATTTTCTATCTTCTTTAGATTCTCATCGTTGATGGTGGCGGTTGTCCGTATGATGCAGCCTATTTGATTGCCGTAGCACGCATCTTCCTCGGCGCCTTTGGCTCAAAATTGCCGTTGTCCACCTCCGTGACCACCAGTCTAGTAGTCCTGAGTTTGTTAGGAACCCGTTGCCTCTTCGCTTTGGTGCTACACGGATCCGCTCCCGAGGCAGCACCGGTCTCGCCGGTCTCGATGCGGTCTGAATCTCAGCGCCGGTGTCGATCTCAAAGACCGGTCTGCGTGTCGGTCTCAAAGCACCGATCTGCGTGTCGGTCTCGATCCCGATGCGGGCCCAGCAACAACATCTGTTGATCGTCGGTAAAGCTAAAAATCCGTCGCCGCCCGGTGAGCGTCGTCTCAATCACGAACCACATCCTTCATCGTTGCTAGCCATGTTTCCTATGATTAAATCTAGTCAATTAATTCTAGACCTAATAAAATGAATAATGACATAAAAAGGACTATTGTTTTGCGGGAATGTTGACTCCTTCTTGGTGCGGCAAGTCCGGGCACTCGATATGTCCTAGTTTGTAGCACAAGTCATGCGAAATTCACGGAAATTTCGGCATGACCTTTGCTAAAAAGTGGACAAATCGAGAACCTGAAATTTGCCGAACAGAAATGAATCAACATTCCGCAAAACATCGCCACTCAACATCATTCACAGAAACAACAAAGCCACCACTTGGGCACAATCGAACAACTTCAATGAAAAGATATGACATGACCACTTCAATGAAAAATAAAATTTGCCTAAATTCTTTTCCTTGAAAAATAGTGGTCTTTTGAAAAATCAAAAACCTTTGCCAATCTACTTAACCTAGCTTCTTAATCCAACGAACCTAATTAACCTACCTATTTAACCTAGTTGGTTAATCTTGTTTACCTAGATAATTAACCCTAATTAAACTAGTTAGCAGCTAGTTCTCTGTCAAAGCCTAAAATAAATTTCTGCACTAATTAACATGGATAATTAACCTAATTAAACTAGTTAACTGACTAGTTCTCTGTCATAGCCCTAACTAAGTTTTTGCACTAACCTAGATAATTAACCTAATTAAACTAATTAACCTAACTACTTCTCTGTCAATGCCCTAACTAAATTTTGCCCTAAAACCTAGATAATTAACCTAATTAAAAAGCTGGCTAACCTATGCATGAGAGAGAGAGGAGGGTGGGGCTTCTGAGATGATGGCTCGGTGGTGGCGACGGAGGCGGTGTGGTGGCGAGGAGGCAGAGGCGTCTCCGTGTGGCGAGGGAGGCGGGGCGTCTCCGTGACGGCGAGGAAGGTGGCGTCGGCGGCGGCTCGGTGGCGTTAGCGAGGCCACGCGCTCCGTGGCGTTAGGCGGCTCGGTGTCGTCGGCAAGCCGGCTCTGGTGGCGCGCGTCGTCGGCGGCGGCGAAGTGTGAAGCGACGAATCGCGGAGGCAATGGCCAAGGGGTGGGGTTTGAGGATTTGGGGAAGTGGTGGCGGGCGAAAACGGTTTTTGGCTAAGTCGAACTTAGCGGTAGCGCTTCATAAAAGCGCGCTATAGCTAAGTTAGCTATAGCGCTTTCGCAAAGCAGCTTCTTGCTATAGCTAATTTCCTATTCTGTTTCTATAGCGGGGTCTAGGGCACGCTGCAGCTGCAGCTACGTTAGCTATAGCGCCTCTTACAAACAAACGCTGCTGCTATGCCTTCCTCCGATTTTTCACTTTTTCGTTTATTTTGCTTTACATTTTATTTTCCCTTTCTCCTTTTCTATTTCTTTCATTTTCATTTAAATTTCTATTTGTTTATCATCTTATTTTATTTTTGTTAGTAGTAGCGCTCTTCCACGGAAGCGCTGCTAAGCTGTGATGTAGCGATGAGCGTTCCTTCTAAGATCGCTATTGCTATGTGTAACCTAACATTCTACCAATGGGAATATTAGTAGTAGCGCTTTTTTGGTCAACAGCGCCTTGCTAAGTTTAATGTCTGTAGCGCGGTTTCTAGTAGCTCGCTACTGCTAAATAGCACTAGCGTTGCTTTTTGAACCGCGCTGCTGCTAAGATTCTGTGTATAGCCTTTTCCCTAGTAGTGATATGCTACGTATGAGGTTCATACCGTTCTCAAATTATGCCGTGAATTAGTTTAAATTTGTGTTTGAAATGAGTTTGCGTACAAAAAATTGTGATTCTTTTATGGATTTAAGTCTTATAAGATTTTGCCATGAATTCTGACATTAATGTGGTACTAACATGTTACTCCATGCTTCTCATTTCAGCATTGTACTCCCTCCGTCTCATAATCCAAGACATTTTTTAACACTACACTATTGCCAAAAAACGTCCTACGCTATGAGACGAAGGGAGTACTTAATTAGATGTAATATAAATACAAAAATCTAAAACCAAAACCACACTCGACGATGGTTTTAATATCTGAAGACCATATGTCGTCCCAAGTACCAACACGCGACAATGTTTTGGAAGTGGTTGGTATCCGTTGTCTGTCAAAAGTGTTACTACTTAATTAACTAGCTTGCTTTTCATTCCCCTGCCCTCAAAAAACATGCATATTTTTTTTCAGTACTATCTACCCTAACTGATCTCCTTTTCAAGATTCTAGAAGCTAAGCATGCCTTTGTGTGCGTGTGATTACTACCTAAGGGTATTAGGTACGAAAGTACTTCATTTTTCGCTTTATTAATATCTGCGCGGCAGCAGAGAGCAAACCTGATCCCCCGCAACAGAAAAAAAGAGAGCAGACCTGACGAATTGAAGCAGTCTTCTCTTTTGGGTCGAAAAGCCGCGAAACACTGCAAGAAACAGTGGAATGTTGTCACCACACCTCGTGTATTGACCTTTGAATCCTGAAAACTGTCTAGTGTTTCGTGGATGCTTGTTTTTTGTCTTCTTATATGTTGCTACAAGCTAACCATGTTTTTGTTCTTAATAATAATGTTTTTTTTGCGGGAGCTAATCTAGATTTCCAGCAGCAACCACAACCACCGAAGACATTACGCAAGCATAGTTTTCAGTAATTTTAGACCACTGAAATTTGCTTCTTACTTACTAAGCACAATTGTTTTGTTTCACATGAAATTATCAAGCTCGCTTTTGACACTAATGTGCACATGTACAATTTTGTTTTGAAAATTTGCTATTTATTTTGTATTTATGGTTCATCCTGGAGCAAATGCTCACCGGAGACAAAATACCGGGGCCCCTCTAGAGAATATCCAATTTGGCTCTTGGTGCATTTGCTTCTGTGCGCCAAAAATGTTTCTGCAAATGTGTAAAATATTAAAAAAAATCGGATATGTACATATCACACCCAAAAATTAGATTACTGTCTAGCACGCATTTGACACTAACATAAACATACCACGTGGCATATCTGGTAAGCAATCCAAACTATTCCAAAAAGCATTAACTTAAGCATTTGCAAGAAATCAGATCATTTTAAAATTTGTTTGCTAGTATTTATTTTAAATGCACTGTTCGTCCCAGGAGCATATCACCGTGCTCATTATGCGTGTATGCATTTAAAAGAACATCCCCTTCGTATTAAAAGAACATCCCCTTCATATTAATTCTGTATGAACTGTCCCAGAACTTATTGTGATCTAATATAGACAAATTGCGACAAAATTAAAATGTTAAAAATGTATGCATTGTATATTACTCCCTCCATCCCATAATATAAGAGTATTATTTTTAGTTCCACGGAGTAAGTTAGTCCCCGGTTTTATTACAATCAGACTGCATCAGGCGGATAAGGTTGTCCGGAACTCAAGCTATCCAAACTTGACTCCGACAAGTTCTCGACAACGTTGCTAACTCGTGCGCATGATAGTTGCTCTTCCGATTGATTACTCTAATTTTATGGTCCTGGAAGAGTCGCAGGGTGTGACTGATATCTGCCGCCAATGGATAAGAAACTGAATGGTTCATCCTGGTGTTTTTCACAAACTATCTGACAGGCGAGCTGTCAGTTTCAATAATCACTTTCCCTCTGAAAACCTTGGCTAGTTCCAACAGGCCACCAAGCACGGCAGCGACTTTCGACTCTGTAGGGGAGCTGCACTTGCTAGTGACCAAGCATGCAAGCAAGAGCACCCGGCCGCAGGAGTCCCTAGCCATTGCACCTCCCCAACCATCGCCTGAGAAGTCCAAGTAGGATGCATCAGTATTCAGTTTCACCCATTCTACCTCAGGGGCCACCCAGTTGCTCTCCCGTGGTACAAATGCCGCACCAGGTATTGTGTGGCTAACTTGACAGACATTTTTCTCACTATTTATTCATGTCGGAAGTTGTGCAATGGTGACATCCTCATCATCTTTGGTCGGGAACATTGCAGATCCTTGAACCATATCTTTCCATCTCCATGAATAGGTTCCAACACTGCCAGAACAGGAGTAGAATTCTTCTCCTCGTGGTCTCATTTGGCTAGCTCAACGGGATTTGCAGCCAATCCTCTCTAGAGAATCCGAATACTACTGCTTTTGGGATATTCCAAACTGCTCTCATATAAAATCTTAGAACTTTGCTTCTAGTGCATGCGTTTACTGCATGGAATTCATCCTCTACTTCACATCCACACAGGTCACATACGCCATCAGTAGGGATAGTCCTCTTACGTGCATTATGCTTTGTGGCTAGTGACTGGGTCGCAACGCGCCAGCCAAAGATCTTGATTTTCTCTGGTATCTTTGCTTTCCAAATGATATCCCATATGCTTCTATCCCCAACCTCGGCTCCGGAAGATGAAGCAGCCACAATGGTCTTTCTCCTGATCATGTCCACAAGCTTGTAAGCACTTTTCACAGTAAACTAGCCAGTTTTGTCATAATGCCAAGCAATGGTATCCTCCACCACATTTACTGGTATTCTCAGTTTACAAATTTCCTCCGCATCGAACCGGTAATTTTTTTGATTAATTAGCGTGACGTCTCACTGCTTTCCAGATGGGAGCATGAACTGGTTAACCCACCTAATGTTGGGGAACGTAGTAATTCAAAAAACATTCCTACGATCATGCAAGATCTATCTAGGTGATGTATAGCAACGAGACGGGATAGTGTGTCCACGTACCCTCGTAGACCAAAAGCCGAAGCATTTAGTAACGCGGTTGATGTAGTCGAACGTCTTCACGATCCAACCGATCCAAGTACCGAACGTACGGCACCTCCGTGTTCAGCACACGTTCAGTGCGATGACGTCCCTCGAGCTCTAGATCCAGTTGAGGACGAGGGAAAGTTCTGTCAGCAGGACATCGTGGCGACGATGATGACGAAGTTACCGGCGCAGGGCTTCGCCTAAGCACTACGACGATATGACCGAGGTGTGTAATTGTGGAGGGGGCACTGCACATGGCTAAGACAATTGATCTTGTGTATTCTAGGGTGCCCCTGTCTCCGTATATAAAGGAGGAGAGGGGGAGGCCGGCCGGCCCCTGTAGGGTGAGCCAAGAGAGAGGAGTCCTGCTAGGACTCCAAGTCCTAGTAGGATTCCACTTGGTGGAAGGGGGAAGAAGGAAGGGAGAGGGAGAGGGAGAGGGAAAGGGGGGATGCGCCCCCTCCACTAGTACTATTCGGACTCCCCATGGGGGGGCACCTCCTCGTGGCTTATCCTCTCTCTCCCCTAAGGCCCATGTTGGCCCGTTACTTCCCGGGGGGGTCCAGTAACACCTCCGGTACTCCGTTATTACCCGGTACCTCTCGGAACTCTTCCGTTGTCCGAATAACATCGTCCAATATATCATTATTTATGTCTCGACCATTTCGAGACTCCTCGTCATGTCTGTGATCTCATCCGGGACTCCGAACAATCTTGGGTCATCAAATCACATAACTCATAATACAAATCGTCATCGAACATTAAGCGTGCGAACCCTACGGGTTCGAGAACTATGTAGACATGACCGAGACACATCTCCGGTCAATAACCAATAGCGGAACCTGGATGCTCATATTGGCTCCTACATATTCTACGAAGATTGAGGGAGTCCTGGACTAGGGGGTGTCTGGACAGCCGGACTATCATCGTCAGCCGGACTCCAAGGCTATGAAGATACAAGATTGAAGTCTTCGTCCCGTGTCCGGATGGGACTTTCCTTGGCGTGGAAGGCAAGCTTGGCGATACGGATATGTAGATCTCCTACCATTGTAACCGACTCTGTGTAACCCTAGCCCTCTCCGGTGTCTATATAAACCGGAGGGTTTTAGTCCGTGAGATGCATAACCATTACAACAATCATACCATAGGCTAGCTTCTAGGGTTTAGCCTCCTTGATCTCGTGGTAGATCCACTCTTGTACTACCCATATCATCAATATCAATCAAGCGGAGTAGGGTTTTACCTCCATTGAGAGGGCCTAAACACTGGTAAAAACATCGTGTCCCTTGTCTCCTGTTACCATCCGCCTAGACGCACGATTCGGGACCCCCTACCGAGATCCGCCGGTTTTGACACCGACATTGGTGCTTTCATTGAGAGTTCCTCGTAGCCGCCACCGATAGGCTTGATGGCTTCTTCAATCGACAACAACGCAGTCCGTGGTGAGAATTTTTCCCGGACAGATCTTCGTGTTCGGCGGCTTTACTGCGGGCCAATTAAGCAGCCATCCGGAGCAGATCGAAGCTACGCCCGCCATCGGTCAGGTTTGGAAGCCTAAACTTCACGGCCGACATCCGCGGAGACTTGATCTTCGACGGATTCGAGCCACAGCTGAGCGTGCCGCACTGTCGCGAGGGGCATGATCTAGCTCTGCCGCCGGACAGTGCCCTGGAGGCCGCACATGAGTCCGCTCTTGCCCTTAGCTCAGAGAAGATCACGCAGATCGAGGACAGGTGGCTGGACACCACCTCAGGAGCTGCAACCTCTACGGCGATAGAGCCGAATACTGACCTTGTCCCTTATAAAGCTCGTGACTCCGAGGCGCCGGACTCCTTGCCGGACTCCAAACCTCCGGCGCCCCTGCCAATCGAATCCGATTGGGCGCCGATTATGGAGTTCACCGCTGCAGACATCTTCCATCACTCACCCTTTGGCGATATCCTGAATTCGCTAAAGTATCTCTCGTTATCAGGAGAGCCTTGGCCGGACTGCGGTCAGGACGGTTGGGATGCGGACGATGAAGAAATTCAAAGCCCACCCACCACCCACTTCGTAGCCACTGTCGACGATCTAACCGACATGCTAGACTATGACTCCGAAGACATCGACGGTATGGACGACGATGCCGGAGACGATCAAGAACCAGTGCCCACAGGGCACCGGAAGACCACATCGTCATATGACATATACATGGTGGACACCCCAAAGGACGGGGACGGCGAAGAAGCAGCAGAGGCAGATTCCTCTAAGAAACAGCCCAAGCGCCGACGTCAGCGGCGCCGCTCTAAATCCCGCCACAGCAAGAATGGAGATTCCGCACCGGAGATAATAACACCCGAGAGTGCGAAGACAACCCCTCCAAACAATTCAGCACGGGAGGGCGGGAAGCTAGCCCTCGAGAGAGCGGTAGATGAGGAGTTAGAGGATGACAATTACATGCCTCCCTCCGGAGCGAGGCAAGCCTCAACGACGATTTAATTTGTCGTGCCCGAGGATCCCGTCGAACAAGAGCGTTTTAAGCGCAGGCTTATCACCACGGCAAATAGCCTAAAGAAAAAGCAGCAACAACTTGGTCGATCAAGACCTGCTGGCCGACAGATGGACCGAGGTCCTCGCGATCAAAGAGTATGAACTCGGCGCCCTCCAAGAGCTACCCAAAACGCAAGTTGCTCCCCGACTAGAGGAGGAAGCATACAAACCTTCATCCCGATTACTGTCGGAAGACCGACCACCCCGTGGTCGCGACAGAGAGGCATCTAGGCCCTCCTTCAGGACCGTACCCCGGCACCGCTCGAAAAGCACGAAGCTACGAGGGAATGCGCCGGACTTGCGGGATATATTGGAGGACAAGGCAAGACAATCCAGATCCATCTACGGATCACGTGGGCGCCCCACGACCCACGACGACTACCTTCGCACCGGATACAGCAACTCCGGCCAGGCCGAACACAGCAGACAACACTCTCTTGAGCTACGTCGTGATATTTCTCAATATAGAGGTGCCGCACACCCACTATGCTTCACAGACGAAGTAATGGATCATCAAATCCTGGAAGGGTTTAAACCCGTGAATATCGAATCCTACGATGGCACAACAGACCCCCGCGGTTTGGATCGAATATTATCTCCTTCATATCCATATGGCCCGCGGTGACGATCTCCACGCCATCAAGTATCTCCCACTCAAGCTTAAAGGACCAGCTCGGCATTGGCTTAACAGCTTGCCCGCAGAGTTAATTGGGTGTTGGGAAGACACGAAGCCGCATTCCTCGACAACTTCCGGGCACATATATGCGACCACCGACGCCGATGACCTAAGCCACATAATTCAGCAGCCGAGACGAATCGGCGGACAGTTACAGACACGGTTCTTAACAAACAAAAATCAAATCGTCGACTGTCCGGATGCAGAGGCCCTCGCAGCCTTCAAACATAACATCCGCGACGAGTGGCTGGCCCGGCACCTAGGATAGGAAAAGCCGAAATCCATGGCAGCCCTCACATCACTCATGACCCGCTTCTGTGCGGGAGAGGACAGCTGGCTAGCTCGCAGCAACAACCTCAGCAAAAATGTTGGCAGTCCGGATACTAAGGACCACAATGGCAGGTCGCGTCGAAACAAAAACAAATGCTGTGTTAACGGCGACAACAATGAGGATACGACAGTCAACGCCGGATTCAAAGGCTCTAAACCCGGTCAGCGGAAGAAGCCATTCAAAAGAACCATTCCGGGTCCGTCCAATTTGGACCGAATACTCGACCGCTCTTGCCAGATACATGGCACCCTCGAAAAGCCAGCTAACCACACCAATAGGGATTGTTGGGTATTCAAGCAGGCAAACAAGTTAATTGCCGAAAACAATGACAAGGGGCTGCATAGCGACGACGAGGAGGAGACCCGGCCGCCGAACAGTAGAGGACAGAAGGGTTTCCCCCCACAAGTGCGGACGGTAAATATGATATACGCAACCCACATACCCAAGAGGGAGAGGAAGCGTGCACTTCGGGACGTATATGTGATGGAGCTAGTCGCCCCAAAGTTCAATCCATGGTCCTCTTGCCCGATCACTTTGATCGAAGGGACCACCCCACCAGCATCCGCCATGGCGGATTCGCCGCATTGGTTCTAGACCCAATCGTCGGTGGATTTCACCTTACTAGAGTCCTAATGGACGGCGGCAGCAGCCTGAACCTGCTTTATCAGGATACAGTGCGCAAGATGGGCATAGACCCCTCAAGGATTAAACCTACAAAAGACAACCTTCAAAGCGTCATACCAGCGTCGGGCCAATTGTGCAGTGCTCGGTCCACGCTGAAGTGGTCTTCGATCCCGGATAATTTCCGGCGAGGAGTTAATCTTGACATAGTCCCGTTCGCGATGGCTATCACGCCTGCTCGGACGAACCGCGTTTACAAAGTTCAGCGCGTGCCGCATTATGCATACCTCAAGCTCAAGATGCCAGGCCCTCGTGGAGTCATCACGATCAACGGAAACACCGAACGCTCCCTCCGAACGGAGGAACACACAGCGGCTCTCACGGCAAAAGTACAGAGCAGCCTCTTAAGGCAAGTCTCGAGTACGGCCGTTAAAAGACCGGACATGATCAAACGCGCCCGGAGCAACATACACCAAGACCACCTGGCACGTTCTGAGCATGCGTAGCAATGCGGCCCCAACCCCAGCCCTTGCATGATTGCAAGACAAACTCCCCGCGTACATCATTACGCTCTGGAGATACCTTGGGCATAGGGGGAGGGGCACGACCACGACAGGCCCAGAGTGCGGCTCAACCACACCAGGGGCTCCTAAGTGTGTCGCTCTTTTTCTTTTCGTTTTTTATTTTATTTTATCTACAGGACTCCGTTTACAAGAGGTCCTGTCCGGCAGTAGATCGGCCGAACTCACGATGCAACAGCCAGGGAGGAACAAGGGCTACGACGAACACTCAGGTGGTCTCCATTACGAGCATTAAATCTGTTTATTACACCATTCCGCAGCCCACCCCTGGAGGGGGACATGTTTAAAATAGTCCATCCCTTGCTTACCGCACTATTTGTATCGTTCTGCACTCATGGCAGAATTCCCTGAATAAACAATGTATTACTTTTTCCCTTATAATTGCATTCTATATATATGTTCATTTATGACATCTTGCATTCGTACAATTTGGTACGGCCGAATACACCAGGGGCTCATGTTCCCCGCATTATGGTGTGATAAGTCCGAACACTTTCACAAGTGCGGCACCCCGAACTTATAGCATTATATGCATCGGCTCGAATCATGTCTTGGGTCAATAGTTGGGTTTGCGGCTCCCATGTTTTGGTACCTTACGTTCCGATCTGTCGGCTAAGGTAGCACCGAGAGAACCATCGCGATTGCGCCCGGTTGAGCCGGGCGGCGCCTCGATGGAAAGCTAAAACCGATTGTCATGATAAGGCGAGAGACTGGTCGCTGTTCGAGAGGTCTTTTCGAGTCCCTAAAGACTTACGCCGCTTAGAGCGAGGAACCGGATAGTGTCTGGCCCAGGCGTGGATAGCGCCCCGAACTCAGTCTTCCGACAATAGGGGCTTCGATGAAATTTAAAATTATAGAATTCTATGGCTAAGTGAGAGTGTTCAAGCATTATAAGTCCGGTTGCCTTGTTCGTTGTGTTGAGCGCCTCCCTAGATGGACCCAAAATGGGAACAAGAGCGCTCAAGTGTATCCGAACACCCCAAAGACTTTCGGTGCATGGGGGCTGAAACCGACGACTTGCCATCTCTCAGATTTAATAAATGGCCGCACAGAAGGTAATATTTTAAATCAAATAAGCGTTGCTTAGCGCATATGAACAATGTTTTCAGCGCACAGGATAACACATCGCAAGTTTACTCAATAATTACATCTCTGGGGCACTCATCCGCAATCTTGCGGGCGTACGATACTCCTTGCCCGGCGGCGGCGCTTCCGTCAGGAGCCTCTCCGCATCCAGCCTGCCCCAATGCACCTTTGCGCGGGCAAGGGCCCGACGGGCACCTTCAATATAGGCGGAGCGCTTGATGACCTCCACCTAGGGGCACGCATCCACCACCCGCAGACGAGGCCGGCGAGTAGCTCCAGGCATGGCCTCTCCAGCCACACCGGACTATGAGGCCCTTCATGTCCTGCTCGGCTACCTTGTGGAGCTCGACCTGCTGCTTCACCTGGTCGCTAGGGGCACGGATGTCCGCCTCGTCTTGAGACCGAAGACCTTCTCCGTTGAGCTCCCCTCCTCAGCCTGTTAGAATGCGGTGGCATCGAACATGCTGCGAGGCAGATCTGCAAACGCCCCTGGAGAGCTCTGAATTCGGGTAAGTAACAGGTAATTTACATTCAAATGCTTGCTTTGCATGAAAATTGCCTTACCCGCCGCTATCTTCTTCACTGCCTCAATCTCCTGGAGGGACTTATGGGCCTCGGCCTTGGCGGCTTTGGCACTTTCAAGAGCCGAGGCAAGCTCGGACTCTCGAGTCTTCGAGTCGCGCTCCAACCTCTCATGCTTTTCCACGAGAGCCTGGAGCTCTTGCCGCACCTCCGCCACCCGCGCCTCCTGCTTCTCTCGCTCCGCTTGTTCCGCGGACGCACTGCGTTCGGCCGCGGACACGGCCTCCTTCAGGGCCGCCACCTCGTTCGTGGCCCCTGTAGTACCCACGTTATCCTTGTTATTGTTATTGCAACCAAAATCCTTTTCTGTAAGGTACAAATTTCAAAGTGGTGTCACTCACCTTCTTTGTCCTCGAGCTGCTTCTTGGCAAGGCCGAGCTCTTGCTCGGACCGCTCGAGGTCCTGCTTCAAAGCACCGACCTCCACAACAAGGTCTGGCAGAGGTCAGCAGCAGCCCGCAAACCCATATTGACATATTTTTAGCACTCCTGCGTATATCTTGTATAGATCCTCAGTCCGGTTTTTCTTTCCGAACACCGAACCGAGCATCAGGGGCTACTGTCTATGCGGTATTACATTACACATTTTAAAGCTTCTTACCTCAAAGCCTGTTAGAAGGCTGCTGCAAGCTTCGGTCAGCCCGCTCTTGGCGAGCTGAACCTTCTGAATCACCGCACTCATAATAGTGCGGTATTCTTCTTCAATGGAAGCGCCGTTGAGCGCCTCCAACAAGTTGTCCGGCGCCTCCGGTTGGACGGAGGCTGCCGGTGTCATGGTCTTTCCCTTCTTACGAAGGGGCCGCCTGCCGGGCTCCGGAAGCACTGCGGGTTCCGGCGCGGAGTCCGGCACGAAGTCCGGGAGCCTGCCTTGAGGCACCTCCGGAGCCTCCCCCTCCTGGAAAGTCCCCTCCTGGGATCCTACCTCGGCGTCATCAGCATCACGAGGGGTGGAGGCGGTCGGAATGGAATCCACGTCCGACGGAGCCAAGGACCCGCTCGATGAAGCGGGAAGATCATCATCGGCCGGACTACATGTAGTGTGCGGCATTAGAAGGACACTATGTGACGCAAAAGAGAAATTATAAACTATTCAGGATCCGGATACTTACGATCTTGCCGGAGGCCTGGCCCTTGATGGCCACTCTTAAATGCCGCCAACGGCGTTGGCGGCAGAGCTGTCCGCAAGGGTCCGTCCCCTCTTGGACCCTTCGGCCTCCCCCGATGGGGAAGCCTTCCTTTTCCTCTCTCCCCCCTCCGGGAGAGAGTCCTCTTTCTCCTCCTTGTCTTCAGGGGAGGAGTCCGCCTCGGAGCCATCGGACGATGAGTCCCACCTGGCGCCGGGAACTTCTTTGAGTTCCCGTGGCCTTCTTCTTGGCCTTCTTCTCCGGCACCACATAAAGTGTCGGGACTAGCGGCCCCGTTAAACGGGCGTCCGCTGGTTCTTCGGGAAGGGGAGCCGGACAGTCTACCTGTCCGGACGTCATCTGCCAGTCCTGTCAAAGGCATTGGGAGTTTTAGATCCCACATAAAATCAAATTGTGAAAGAAAATGAATGTCCCATAGAGGATAACGAAGCTTACCTCGCCGACCGGGCGCTTGGTGCTGAATCCACGGTCTTCCGTCGTGGACGCGGGGGCTTCTCCACCCTTGAACAGCACCCTCCAGGCATCTTCGTACGTCGTGTCGAAGAGCTCGCTCAGGGTCCGGTGCTGTGCCGGATCGAACTCCCACAAATTAAAGGCCCGCTGTTGGCAGGGGAGAATCTGGCGTACGAGCATGACCTGGATCACATTGACAAGCCTAAGCTTCTTGTTCACCAAGGTCTGGAGGCAGGACTGGAGTCCTGTCAGCTCCTCCGAACTGCCCCATAGCAAGCCCTTCTCTTTCCAGGAGGTGAGCTGCATAGGGATACCAGATCTGAACTCGGGGGCCGCTGCCCATTTAGGGTCGCGCGGCTCGGTGATGTAGAACCACCCCGATTGCCACCCCTTGACGGACTCCACAAAGGCCCCTTCGAGCCAGATGATGTTGGGCATCTTGCCCAACATGGCGCCTCCGCACTCCGCTTGGACGCCCTTCACTACCTTCGGCTTGACGTTGAAGGTCTTGAGCCACAAGCCGAAGTGGGGCTGGATGCAGAGGAAGGCCTCACACATGACGATAAACGCCGAGATGTTGAGGATGAAGTTTGGTGCCAGATCGTGGAAGTCCAGGCCGTAGTAGTACATGAGCCCCCGGACGAAGGGATGCAACGGGAAGCCCAGTCTGCGGAGGAAGTGGGGAAGGAATACGACCCTCTCATGAGGCCTGGGGGTGGGGATGAGCTGCCCCTTGTCGAGCAGCCGATGCGCGATGTGGCCGGACAGGTATCCGGCGCCGCGCAGCTTCTTGATGTGCTCCTCCGTGACAGAGGAAGCCAACCACTTGCCTCCCGCTCCGGACATGACCGGAGAAGGTCGAGACGAGATGTGCGGGCTTGGGCGCTGGAGCTCGAGTGCGCAGAGATGGATAAGCAAAGGAGGAAGACGACGTGGGTAAAAAGGTGGATCCTTATCCCCTTATATATGGACGGACGAAGACTATGCGTCCCCACCGGCCTGGTAAAACTCGCTTATCTCCCAAGCGCCACCATCAATGGCGCGGTTGGGTTACCACGTCCGTATTGATGAGAATCCCGGAATAAGGGGAACACGATCTCTGCTTCGACAAGACGTGCCAAGGGAACCGCTTCGCTAAACGCGCTGAGGTGGTATAATAAAAATATTCAAGTTAAGGCTTGTTAGTGGCATGATGTCACGCCACAAAGCACGTCAGCAGATTGAACTTGTGTACATATAATTCTCTCTACGATGGAGTGTGGAATTTATTTTGCAGAGCCGGACACTATCCTGGTGTTCGCAATCTTCTATGAATTATTCGGAGGAGGAACCCGCCTTGCAATGCCGAACAATATGTGCGCCGGACTTATCGTCATTGAAGCCTGGTTCAGGGGCTACTGAGGGAGTCCTGGACTAGGGGGTGTCCGGACAGCCGGACTATCATCGTCAGCCGGACTCCAAGGCTATGAAGATACAAGATTGAAGACTTCGTCCCATGTCCGGATGGGACTTTCCTTGGCGTGGAAGGCAAGCTGGGCGATACAGATATGTAGATCTCCTACCATTGTAACCGACTCTGTGTAACCCTAGCCCTCCCCGGTGTCTATATAAACCGGAGGGTTTTAGTCCGTAGGACAGACAACCATTACAACAATCATGCCATAGGCTAGCTTCTAGGGTTTAGCCTCCTTGATCTCGTGGTAGATCCACTCTTGTACTACCCATATCATCAATATCAATCAAGCAGGAGTAGGGTTTTACCTCCATCGAGAGGGCCTGAACCTGGGTAAAAACATCGTGTCCCTTGTCTCCTGTTACCATCCGCCTAGACGCACAGTTCGGGACCCCCTACCCGAGATCCGCCGGTTTTGACACCGACAAAGATCTTTATCGGTCAAACCGCATAACAACATACGTTGTTACCTTTGTCATCGGTATGTTACTTGCCCGAGATTCAATCGTCAGTATCATCATACCTAGTTCAATCTTGTTACCGGCAAGTCTCTTTACTTGTTCCATAATGCATCATCCCACAACTAACTCATTAGTCACATTTCTTGCAAGGCTTATAGTGATGTGCATTACCAAGAGGGCCCAGAGATACCTCTCCGATACTCGGAGTGACAAATCGTAATCTCGATCTATGCCAATTCAACAAACACCTTTGGAGAACCTGTAGAGCTTCCCTATAATCACCCATTTACATTGTGACATTTGATAGCACACAAGGTGTTCATCCGGTATTTGGGAGTTGCATAATCTCATAGTCATAGGAACATGTATACGTCATGAAGAAAGCAATAGCAATAAACTAAATGATCATAGTGTTAAGCTAATGGATGGGTCTTGTCCATTGATGTCTACTACACAACCTTCTTCTTGTAGACGTTGTTGGGCCTGCAAGTGCACAGGTTTGTAGGATAGTAGCAAATTTCCCTCAAGTGGATGACCTAAGGTTTATCAATCCGTAGGAGGCGTGGGATGAATATGGTCTCTCTCAAACAACCCTGCAACCAAATAACAAAGAGTCTCGTGTGTCCCCAACACACCCAATACAATGGTAAATTGTATAGGTGCACTAGTTCGGCGAAGAGATGATGATACAAGTGCAATATGGATGGTAGATAAAGGTTTTTGTAATCTAAATATATAAAAACAGCAAGGTAACTAATGATAAAAGTGAGCGTAACGGTATTGCAATGATAGGAAACAAGGCCTAGGGTTCATACTTTCACTAGTGCAAGTTCTCTCAACAATATAACATAGATAGATCATATAACAAGCCCTCAACATGCAACAAAGAGTCACTCCGAAGCCACTAATAGCGGAGAACAAACATAGAGATTATGGTAGGGTACGAAACCACCTCAAAGTTATTCTTTCGGATCAATCTATAAAAGAGTTCGTACTAGAATAACACCTTCAGACACAAATCAACCAAAACCCTAATGTCACCTAGATAATCCATTGTCACCTCAAGTATCCGTGGGCATGATTATACGATATGCATCACACAATCTCAGATTCATCCAACCAACACAAAGTACTTCAAAGAGTGCCCCAAAGCTTCTATCAGAGAGTCAAGAACATGTGCCAACCCTTATGCATAGGTTCCCAATATCACGAAACCCGCAAGTTGATCACCAAAACATACATCAAGTGGCACATGATATCCCATTGTCACCACAGATAATCACGGCAAGACATACATCAAGTGTTCTCATAAAGACTCAATCCGATAAGATAACTTCAAAGGGGAAACTCAATTCATCACAAGAGAGTAGAGGGGGAGAAACATCATAAGATCCTACTACAATAGCAAAGCTCGGGATACATCAAAATCGTACCACAGAGGGAACACGAGAGAGAACACGAGAGAGAGAGAGAGAGAGAGAGAGAGAGAGAGAGATCAAACACATAGCTACTGGTACATACCATCAGCCCCGAGGATGAACTACTCCCTTCTCGTCATGGATAGCGCCGGGATGATGAAGATGGCCACCGGTGATGGGTTCCCCCTCCGGCAGGGTGCCGGAACGGGCTCCCGAGAGGTTTTTGGTGGCTACAGAGGCTTGCGGCGGCGGAACTCCCGATCTATCTTTTGTTCTGGAAGTTTTAGGGTACGTAGGTATATATGGGTGAAAGGAGTATGTCGGTGGAGCTACAGGGCCCCCACGAGGCAGGGGGCGCGCCCTAGGGGGGTGGGCGCGCCCCCACCCTCGTGAGCACCTCCCGCATCTTCTGATGTGGGGTCCAAGTCCATCAGGTGGGTTTCCTTCCAAAAACAACTTCTCCAGTTGATTTCGTTCAGTTTTGACTCCGTCTGATATTCCTTTTCCTCGAAACACTAAAATAGGCATAAAACAGCAAATCTGGGCCGGGCCTCCGGTTAATAGGTTAGTCCCAAAAATAATATAAAATTGGATAATAAAGCCCAATATTGCCTAAAATGGTAGATAAAGTAGCATGGAGCAATCAAAAATTATAGATACGTTGGAGACGTATCAAGCATCCCCAAGCTTAATTCCCGGTCGTCCTCGAGTAGGTAAATGATAAAAAAGAATTTTTGATGCGGAGTGATACTTTGGCATAATTTCAATGTAATTCTTCTTACTTGTGATATGAATATTCAGATCCGAATGATTCAAAATAAAAGTTCATATTGATAAAAGAAAAAGTATCACTTCAAGCATACTAATCTAAGTAATCATGTCTTCTCAAAATAACATGGCAAAAGAAAGTTCATCCCTACGAAATCATATAGTTAGGCTATGCTTCATTTTCGTCACACAAAGATGTTCCCAACTTCTATACCCCCAATGACAAGCCAAGCAATTGTTTCATACTTAAATAATCTCAAACTTTTTCAACCTTCACGCAATATATGAGCATGAGCCATGGATATAGCACTATGGGTGGAATAGAATATGATGATGGGGATTGTGTGGAGAAGACAAAAATGGAGAAAGTCTCACATTGACGAGGATAATCAATGGGCTATGGAGATGCCCATTAATTGATGTCAACATGAGGAGTAGGGATTGCCATGCAACGGATGCACTAGAGCTAGGAATGCTCAACAAAAGAAAACTAGTGGGTGTGCATCCAACTCGCATGCTCATGAAGACCTAAGGCATTTGAGTAAGCCCATCGTAGGAATATACAAGCCAAGTTCTATAATGAAAAATTCCCACTAGTATAAAAAGACAACTTATGAGACTCACTACATGAAGAATAAGGTGCTACTTTGAAGCACAATATATGAGACTCACTACATGAAGAACAAGGTGCTACTTTGAAGCACAAGTGCGGAAAAAGAGATAGTAGCATTGCCCTTTTTATTTATTTTCTTTTTTTGGGTTTTTTTTTCTTTTGGCCTTCTCTTTCTTTTTTTAGAGGGGCAATGCTCTAATAATGATGATCATCACACTTCTATTGATTACAACATAAGGATTACAACTCGGAACTTAGAACAAGATATGACTCTATATGAATGCCTTCGGCGGTGTACTGGGATGGTGCAATGAATCAAGAGTGACATGTATGAAAAATAATGCATGGTGGCTTTGCCACAAATACGATGTCCACTACATGATCATGCAATGGCAATATGACAAAACTAATGTATGTCATGATGATGATGATGGAAGTTGCATGGCAATATATCTCGGAATGGCTATGGAAATGCCATGATAGGTAGGTATGGTGGCTGTTTTGAGGAAGATATAAGGAGGTTTATGTGTGATAGAGCGTATCATATCACGGGGTTTGGATGCACCGGCGAAGTTTGCACCAACTCTCAAGGTGAGAAAGGGCAATGCACGGTACCGGAGAGGCTAGAAATGGCGGAAAGGTAAAAGTGCGTATAATCCATGGACTCAATATTAGTCAAAAGAACTCATATACTTATTGCAAAAATTTAGAAGTCATCAAAAACCAAGTACTACGCGCATGCTCCTAGGGGGATAGATTGGTAGGAAAAGACCATCGCTCGTCCCCGACCGCCACTCATAAGGATGCACAAGCCAGGTACACTTCATGTTTCAAATTTGTTACACAACTTTAACCATACGTGCATGCTACGGGACTTGCTAACTTCAACATAAGCAATCTTTGAATTTATAATCACCCAACTAGCATGACTTTAATATCACCATCTTCACATCTCAAAACAATTATCAAGCATCAAACTTTTCTTAGTATTCAACACACTCATAAGAATTCTTACAAATCTTTTATGCTTAGCATATTAGGATTTTAAGCAAATTACCATGCTATGTAGGACTCTCAAAATAATCTAAGTGAAGCATGAGATATCAATAGTTTCTATAAAACAAATCCACCAACATGCTCTAAAAGATATAAGTGAAGTACTAGAGCAAATGACAAACTACTCCGAAAGATATAAGTGAAGATCAATGAGTAGTCGAATAATTATGCAACTATGTGAAGACTCTCCCATTTAATAATTTTAGATCTTGATACTTTATTCAAACATCAAGCAAAGCTAAAGAAAACTACATTGCAAGGATAGCACAACTCATGTGAAGAAGCAAAAACTTAGGCTCAACCGATACTAACCGATAGTTGTTGAAGAAGAAAGGTGGGATGCCTACCGGGGCATCCCCAAGCTTAGATGCTTGAGACTTCTTGAAATATTATCTTGGGGTGCCTTGGGCATCCCCAAGCTTGAACTTTTGTGTCTCCTTAATTCCTATCATATCATGGTTTCTCTTTTTATCAAAAGCTTCATTCACAACAAACTCAACAAGAACTCGTGAGATAGGTTAGTATAAACCAATGGAAAACCTTATCATTTTCTACTGTAACAAATCACTAAAATTATTATTCAACATTGAATACTAAATGACTCTGCATTCAATACTCCTATCCTCAAATAGAATCATTAAACAAGCAAACATATGCAAACAATGCAAACATAACAGCAATCAGCCAGAACAGTACAGTCTGTAAAGAATGCAAGAGTATCAATACTTCCCTAACTCCAAAAATTATGAACTAAAATTCCCACTGTACTAAATTTATCAGATCTCGTCACTCAAAAAGTTTCAACATTATATCATGCTCTGACTTTTCTAGGGAATTTTTGCAACAGCGGTAAACTTTCTGTTTTCAAACAGCAACATGTATACTAGCAAAATAAGCATGGCAAAGGCTATCCTTGACTTTTTTATTGAAACTAAAGATGCAAAACATTAATATAATTAACATAAAGCAAATATTAACAAAATAAAATGACGCTCCAAGCAAAACACATATCATGTGGTGAATAAAAATATAGCTCTAAGTAAAGTTACCGATGAACGAAGACGAAAGAGGGGATGCCTTCCGGGGCATCCCCAAGCTTAGGCTTTTGGCTATTCTTGAATATTATCTTGGGGTGCCTTGGGCATCCCCAAGCTTAGGCTCTTGCCACTCCTTATTTCATAGTCCATCGAATCCTTACCCAAAACTTGAAAACTCCACAACACAAAACTCAACAGAAAACTCGTAAGCTCCGTTAGTATAAGAAAATAAAACCACCACTTAGGTACTGTAATGAACTCATTCTAAATTCATATTGGTGTAATATCTACTGTATTCCAACTTATCTATGGTTCATACCCTCCAATACTCCTCATAGATTCATCAAAATAAGTAAACAACACATAGAAAATAGAATCTGTCAAAAACAGAACAGTCTGTAGTAATCTGTATCAAACGTATACTTCTGGAACTACATAAATTCTACCAAATTAGGAGCTCCTAAGAAATTTTTGTACCAATCCAGAGTAAGAAGAATCAGATAAATAGCACGTTTCTGTGAATTAACAAAACTAATTAACTGGGTACAAAAGTTTCTGATTTTCAGCAGGATCAACACAACTATCACCGTAAGCTATCCTAAAGGTCTTACTTGGCACTTTATTGAAACAAAACCTATAAAACATGATTACTACAGTAGCATAATCATGTGGACACACAAAAACAGTAAGGATAAATATCGGGTTGTCTCCCAACAAGCACTTATCTTTAATGCCTTTCTAGCTAGGCATGATGATGACAATGATGCTCACATAAAAGATAAGAATTGAAACATAACGGGAGTATCATGAAGCATATGACTAGCACATTTAAGTCTAACCCACTTCCTATGCATAGGGATTTTATGAGCAAACAACTTATGGGAACAATAATCAACAAGCATAGGAAGGCTAAACAAGCATAACTTCAAAATTTTCAACACATAGAGAGGAAACTTAATATTATTGCAATTCCTACAAGCATATATTCCTCCCTCATAATAATTTTCAGTAGCATCATGAATGAATTCAACAACATAACCAGCACCTAAAGCATTCTTTTCATGATCTACTAGCATAGAAAATTTACAACTCTCCACATAAGCAAATTTCTTCTCATGAATAGTAGTGGGAGCAAACTCAACAAAATAATTATCATGTGAGGCATAATCCAATTGAAAACTAAATTCATGATGACAAGTTTCATGGTTATCATTATTCCT
Source organism: Aegilops speltoides (assembly GCA_021437245.1). Taxonomy (NCBI): domain Eukaryota; kingdom Viridiplantae; phylum Streptophyta; class Magnoliopsida; order Poales; family Poaceae; genus Aegilops; species Aegilops speltoides. The sequence goes on from CM038145.1 coordinate 185,595,953, forward strand.
AATAGCATACAAGTCATCACAATAATCATCATAGATAGCAACTTTGTTCTCATAATCAATTGGAACCTCTTCCCAAATAGTGGAATCATCACTAAATAAAGTTGACACTCTTCCAAATCCACTTTCATGTTCATCACAATAAGATTCAACATCCTCCAAAATAGTGGGATCAATAATTCCTAAAGTTGACACTCTTCCAAACCCACTTTCATCAATATAATCATCATAAATAGGAGGCATGCTTTCATCAAAGTTAATATTCTCATCAAAACTTGGGGGACTAAACATATCATATTCATCAAACATATCATTAGCATCATGGATATTCAAGGAATTCATACTAACAACATTGCAATCATGCTCATCATTCACATATTCCATGCCAAGCATTCTATGTAATTCTTCTTCTAGCACCTGAGCACAGTTTTCCTTTTCTTCATACTCACGAAAGATATTAAAAAGACGAAGCGTATGAGACAAACTTAACTCCATTTTTTTAGTTTTCTTTTATAAACTAAACTAGTGATAAGACAGGAAACAAAAATATTTGATTGCAAGATCTAAAGATATACCTTCAAGCACTCACCTCCCCGGCAACGGCGCCAGAAAAGAGCTTAGTTGACGGGGTGTGAGTGAGTGCCATTTACCTAGCCTCCCCGGCAACGGCGCCAGAAAAGAGCTTGATGTCTAGTACACAACCTTCTTCTTCTAGACGTTGTTGGGCCTGCAAGTGCACAGGTTTGTACGACAGTAGCAAATTTCCCTCAAGTGGATGACCTAAGGTTTATCAATCCGTAGGAGGCGTAGGATGAAGATGATCTCTCTCAAACAACCCTGCAACCAAATAACAAAGAGTCTTTTGTGTCCCCAACACACCCAATACAATGGTAAATTGTATAAGTGCACTAGTTCGGCGAAGAGATGGTGATACAAGTGCAATATGGATGGTAGATAAAGGTTTTTGTAATCTGAAAATATAAAAACAGAAAGGTAACTAATGATAAAAGTGAGCGTAAATGGTATTGCAATGATAGGAAACAAGGCCTAGGGTTCATACTTTCACTAGTCCAAGTTCTCTCAACAATAATAACATAGATAGATAATATAACAAGACCTCAACATGCAACAAAGAGTCACTCCGAAGCCACTAATAGCGGAGAACAAACGTAGAGATTATGGTAGGGTACGAAACCACCTCAAAGTTGTTCTTTCGGATCAATCTATAAAAGAGTTCGTACTTGAATAACACCTTAAGACACAAATCAACCAAAACCCTAATGTCACCTAGATACTCCATTGTCACCTCAAGTATCCGTGGGCATGATTATACGATATGCATCACACAATCTCAGATTCATCCAACCAACACAAAGTACTTCAAAGAGTGCCCCAAAGTTTCTATCGGAGAGTCAAGAACGTGTGCCAACCCCTATGCATATGTTCCCAATGTCACGAAACCCGCAAGTTGATCACCAAAACATACATCAAGTGGCACATGATATCCCATTGTCACCACAGATAATCACGGCACGACATACATCAAGTGTTCTCATAAAGACTCAATCCGATAAGATAACTTCAAAGGGGAAACTCAATTCATCACAAGAGAGTAGAGGGGGAGAAACATCATAAGATCCAACTACAATAGCAAAGCTCGGGATACATCAAGATCGTGCCATAGAGGGAACACGAGAGAAAACACGAGAGAGAGAGAGAGAGAGAGAGATCAAACACATAGCTACTGGTACATACCCTCAGCCCCGAGGGTGAACTACTCCTCCTCGTCATGGATAGCGCCGGGATGATGAAGATGGCCACCGGTGATGGGTTCCCCCTCCGGTAGGGTGCCGGGACGGGCTCCCGAGAGGTTTTTGGTGGCTACAGAGGCTTGCGGCGGCGGAACTCCCGATCTATCTTCTGTTGTGGAAATTTTAGGGTACGTAGGTTTATATGGGTGAAAGGAGTACGTCGGTGGAGCTACGGGGGGCCCCACGAGGCAGGGGGCGCGCCCTAGGGGGGTGGGCGCGCCCCCCACCCTCGTGAGCACCTCCCGTATCTTCTGACGTGGGGTCCAAGTCCATTAGGTGGGTTTCCTTCCAAAAATAACTTCTCCAGTTGATTTCGTTCCGTTTTGACTCCGTCTGATATTCCTTTTTCTCGAAACACTAAAATAGGCATAAAACAGCAAATCTGGGCTGGGCCTCTGGTTAATAGGTTAGTCCCAAAAATAATATTAAAGTGGATAATAAAGCCCAATATTGCCTAAAATGGTAGATAAAATAGCATGGAGCAATAAAAAATTATAGATACATTGGAGACGTATCATCCATCACATCATTCTCTAATGATGTGATCTCGTTCACCAAATGACAACACATGTTTATGGCTAGGAAACTTAAGCTTCTTTGATTAATGAGCTAGTCTAGTAGAGGCATACTAGGGACACTCTGTTTGTCTATGTATTCACACATGTACTAAGTTTCCGGTTAATACAATTCTAGCATGAAAAATAAACATTTATCATGATATAAGGAAATATAAATAACTATGTTTTTATTGCCTCTAGGGCATATTCCCTTCACCTAATACTTGAATGCCCGATGAATTTTGCTGTTTTCCAACCCTCGCTGCGTGGGATCCAATGGTCTTTCTGAATTTGTAAGCTTTTGCCATTCCCAACTCGCCAGATCACACCTTCATACAATAGCTCAAGACCAAACTCAACCCCCTCAAATAGGGTGAGTGATTCGAAGAGAACACTGTGTCCAACATATTGCCATGGGGGTAACACTCAGATTTTAAAACTCTTGCACACAAGCTATTGGGGTTTTGAGGAAGCCTCCAAACTTGGAGCACGGGCTAGCAGTGCTTGATTGGAAATGTGCATATCTCGAAAACCTATTCCCCTATTTCTTTTGTGCTTGGTCATATTAGCCCATAACATCCAATGCACCTTACAGTGATTTTCATTGCCACCCCACTAGAAATCCCTTATCATCCTCTCATACTTCTAATAGAATCCCATGTTCATCTTAAAAACATCCATGACATAGGCTGGTAGAGCTTGGACCACAACCTTGACATGGACCTCCTTTGACGCTTGGGACATAAACTTTTCATTCCAATCATTGTATCTTTTCCCAAACTTATCCATAATCGGTTGGAAGCACCCATCCTTCATTCTTCCTCAGGGGTTGGTAGGCCCAGATATTTACTTTCAAAAGATGCACCAACCACACCAAGAGTGACTTTGAACTCATCTCTGATATGCTAGGGACAAGTCTCACTAAACAGAAGTGGGCACTTGCTTTGACTCAATAGTTGCGTAGACCTTTCTGGAAGGTGGTAACCACTTCCTTTACTTTCTTGGCTTGCTCCACACCCGCTTTAAAAAATAGCAAACTATCACCTGCGAAGAGAAGGTTAGAGATGCCTGGACTATTACTGGCTGTCTTGAGCGGGGATAGAGTACCTTTCGTCACTTATCTTCCTAGAACACCAGCAAGCCCATCCGCCACAAGCAAGAATAAGTACAAACTTAGCGGATTACCCTATCTCAAACCACGTGATGGGTGAAAAGATTCCAGAAGGTCACCATTACATCTCACTGTATACCTGACCATTGAAAGACGGGTCATCACCCAGCCAACCCACTTACTGCCAAAACCAAGCTTAAGTAGGACACTTTCAAGGAAGCCCCAGTCCACTCAATCGTACGCCTTAGCCAGGTCAAAATTGTAGGCGTAGTAGGTATCCCTTGGGTTTTTGCTATGTTGGATCTTAAGGAAACATTCAAACGCAATGAATGTGTTGTCTGTGATCATCCTCCCAGGGACGAAGGCACATTGAGTTTCTGAGACTAATTCATCAAGGAAAGGCCTCATGTCTGCTACAGAACTTGTTGTTGTAGACTCGTGTTGGGCCTCCAAGTGTAGAGTTTTGTAGGACAGTAGCAAATTTCACGCAAGTGGATGACCAAAGGTTTGTCAACCCGTGGAAGGCGTAGGATGAAGATAGTCTCTTTCAAACAACCCTGCAATCAAATACAAGAAATCTCTTGTGTCCCCACCACACCCAATACAATGGCAAACTGTATAGGTGCACTAGTTCGGCGAAGAGATGGTGATACAAATTGTAGTATGGATAGTAGATGTAGTTTTTTTATAAAAATAGCAAGGTAGAAGTGATAAAACAAAGAACAAACATTATTGCAATGCTTCGAAACTAGGCCTAGGGTTCATACTTTCACTAGTGCAATCTCTCAACAGTGCTAACAAAATTGAATCATATAACAATCCCTCAACGTGCGACAAAGAGTCACTCCAAAGTTCTTATCTAGAGGAGAACATAAGACGAAATTGTTTGTAGGGTATGAACCCACCTCAAAGTTATTCTTTCTGGTCAATCCAATGAGCTGTTCCTATAAGGGTCACAAACAGCCCTAGAGTTTGTACTAAAATAAAACCATATGATACACATCAACCAACTCTAATGTCACCAAGATACTCCAATGTCACCACAAGTATTCGTGAGTTGATCATATGATATGCATCAAACAACTTCAGATTCATAATATTCAATCCAACACAAAGAACTTCAAAGACTGCCCCAAGATTTCTACCGAAGGAAGTAGGACGAAAACATGCATCAACCCCTCTACATAGATTACCCCAATGTCACCTTAGAAATCGACGAGTTGAGTGCCAAACATACATCAAGTGAATCAATATAATACCCCATTGTCACCGTGTGTATTCATATGCAAGACATACATCAAGTGTTCTCAAATCCATAAAATTATTCCATCTGATAATAGTGAAACCTCAAAGGTAAAAACTCAATTCATCACAACAAGATAGAGAGGGGAAAACACAATATGATCCAACTATATTAACAAAGCTCGCGGTACATCAAGATCGTGCCAAATCAAGAACATGAGAGAGAGAGAGAGATAACACATGGCTACTAGTACATACCCTCAGCCCCGATGGTGAACTACTCCCTCCTCATCATGGTGGCCACCAAGATGATGAAGATGGCCTCCGATGATGATTTCCCCCTCACGCAGGGTGCCAGAATAGGGTACCGATTGAGTTTCATGGATATAGAGGCTTGTCACGGTGGAAATTCTCATCTAGGGTTCTTTATGGGGGTTTGGCTATTTATAGGAATTTTTGGCGTCAGTCTTACGTCAAGGGGGTCCACGAGGCAGCGACAAGTTTGCTAGGCGCCACACTGGGGTAGGCCGTGCCTAGCAGGCTTGTGGCTTCCTCGCTAGGCTTCTGGTTCATCCTCAAAGCTTCGGGGGTCTCTTTTGGTCCACAAAAAATCACCGTAAATTTTCAGCCCATTCCGAGAACTTAATTTCTGCTGAAGCTTAATTTTTGCTCGTCCTCGAGTAGGTAAATGATAAAAGAAATAATTTATGAAGTGTGAATGCTAGCATAGTACATAAGTTTGATCAATGATAGTTCCATACACTTTTTCTAGCATCATTATATATCATAAACAGTAGCTTATCTCATAAAACTTCTCCTGATCAAGTAGCAAGCTATTCACATATTAAAGTATAGTCCATAAACTTTCTTGAATGAATGCGTTGCACCGAAATCAAAAAGTACCAATATTGGACGTGAATTTTAATAAAAACTTACCAACCACAGTCTCTGGTTGACCGTAAACCTCCTCCACATCAATGTGATTCACTTGAGCACGGGCAAGTTTCCATTGCCCTTGATGTTTCCATTTCCCTGCTTGGCCTCCGGACAGTTGGTGGCATAATGTCCCCTCTTCTCACACTTGAAACATGTGATATGACTCAGATCGTTCCGAGCAGGAGTGGGACGGTGCTAGTTGCCATTGCCTCCATTGCCAGATTTGAAGTTGTTGTTGTTCTGACGATTATTCCCATTCCATCCATGGTTATGTCCTTGATACGTCTCCAACGTATCTACTTTTCCTAGCTCTTTTACTCTTGTTTTGGACTCCAATTTTCATGATTTGAATGAAACTAACCCCGGACTGACGTTGTTTTCAGCAGAACTACCATGGTGTTGTTTTTGTGCAGAAATAAAAGTTCTCGAAATGGAACGAAACTTTGCGAGGATTTTTATACAACAAATTAGAATTTTTGGAGCCAGGAGACACCTGAGGGGGGCACCTGGGTGGGCACAACCCACTAGGGCGCGCCTGCCCCCCCCCAGGCGCGCCCAGGTGGGTTGTCCCCACCTGGTGGCCCCGCAGACCTGGAAATAGATGCTATAAAATCCTATTTTTCCAGGAAAAAATCAAGGAGAAAGAATTATCACGATCCACAAGACGGAGCCACCGTCACCTCATGTTCTTCATCGGGAGGCCAGATCTGGAGTCCGTTTGGGGCTCCAGAGAGGAGGGTCTTCGTTATTCGTCATCACCAACCCTTCTCCATTGCCAATTACATGATGCTCCCCACCGGGAGTGAGTAATTCCTTCGTAGGCTCGATGGTCAGTGAGGAGTTGGATGAGATTCATCATGTAATCAAGTTAGTTTGGTTAGGGCTTGATCCCTAGTATCCACTATGTTCTAAGATTGATGTTGCTATGACTTTGCCATGCTTAATGCTTGTCACCTTGGGCCCGGGTACCATGATTTCAGATCTGAAATGTTTATGTTATCACCATTATATCCATGTTCTAGATCCGATGTTGCAAGTTATAGTCACCTACTACATGCTAAGATCCAGCAACCCCGGAGTGACATAGTCGGGACCACTCCCGGTGATGATCATAGTTTGAGGAGTTCATGTATTCACCGTGTGTTAGTGCTTTGTTCCGGTTCTCTATTAAAAGGAGGCCTTAATATCCCTTAGTTTCCATTAGGATCCCGCTGCCACGGGAGGCTAGGACAAAAGATGTCATGCAAGTTCTTTCCATAAGCACGTATGACTATTTACGGGATACATGCCTACATTATATTGATGAACTGGAGCTATTGCCGTATCGCCCTAGGTTATAAATGTCTCATGATGAATATCATCCAACAAGTCACCGATCTAATTCCTACGAATTTATCCTATATTGTTCTTGCTAAGTTACTATTGCTATTATTACTGTTGCACTTGCTTCAAAAATGCTGCTATCACAGTTACTATTACTATTGCTGCTATCACTACTATCAAAATTATCATACTACTTTGCTATTGATCACTTTGCTGTAGATAATTAATCTCCAGGTGTGGCTGAATTGACAACTCAGCTTCTAATACTTACAAATATTGTTTGGCTCCCCTTGTGTTGAATCTATAAATTTGGGCTAAATACTCTACCCTCGGAAACTATTGCGATCACCTATACTTGTGGGTTATCAACACCTTTTTTCTGGCGCCGTTGCCGGGGAGCATCGCTATATTTGTTGAGTCACTTGGGATTATTATCAATTTATCACTATGAAGAATCTGAAGGATGCTAAGACTAAGATTTCTCTCTCTAAGATGAGGGGAGGTAAGGAACTGCCATCCAGTTTTGCTTTAGATTCACCTTCTGTTATAAGTAAACTTGCAACACCACCACATGCTATCAATCCTGATTTATCGCAAGTTATTGATGATGCTACTTCTGCTATGAATGATGCTTATGATGATGCTAGTACCTTGCATGATGATGATGTGCACTTGGTGACTTTGTTGATAAACAAATTGCTAGAGTAAGACAACATGATGTTGTTGAATCTGATGATGAGCTTGAAACTGAAACCCCTGAAACACCTGCTAGAACTATCCTTCCTAGATATGAATTGCCAAAGTTACCGGAAGGTTATGTTATGAATGAGGAGACAACTAGAGATATTCTTGCTTGTAAGGATAGAGATGATCTAGAGAAATTATTATGCAAGTATAAAGAAAAATCTCTGAATGCTAGAATGTAACATGATCCTAAGTTTGCTACCTCACCTATCTTTATTGATGATAAGGATTATGAATTCTCTGTCAACCCAGAGTTAATTACTTTGGTTGACTCTGATCCTTTCCATGGTTATGAAACTAAAACTGTTGTGGCACATCTTACTAAGTTGAATGACATAGCCACCCTTTTTACTCATGATGAGAAGACTCACTATTATTTTATTCTCAAACTATTTCCATTCTCATTAAAGGTTTATGCTAAGGCTTGGTACAATGCTCTTGCTCCTGGTTGTGTGCTTAGTCCCCGGGATATGATTTATTACTTCTCTGAGAAATATTTTCCTGCTCATAAGAAACAAGCTGCCTTACAGGAAATATTTAACTTTGTGTAAACTAAAGATGAGAGTCTCCCACAAGCTTGGGGGAGGCTTTGACAGTTACTTAATGCTTTGCCTGATCATCCTCTTAAGAAAAATGAGATACTTGATATCTTCTATAATGGACTAACCGATGCTTCTAGGGACTTCCTAGATAGTTGTGCTGGTTGTGTTTTCAGGGAATGAACTATTGGGCAAGCTGAAGAATTATTGAATAACATATTGAAAATTATGATGATTGGACGCTTCCTGAAGCACCGCCTAAACCCACTCCGAAGAAGAGGGGTATATTATATCTTAGTCCTGAAGATATGCAAGAGGCAAAGAAATCTACGAAGGAAAAAGGTATTAAAGCTGAGGATGTTAAAAATTTACCTCCTATTGAAGAAATACATGGGCTTGATACACCACCACTGCCTAAGGTGGTAGAGGTAAATTCTTTAATGAAGTTCAATGATAATGATAATCCTCACAATATGCACCCTAGTCAATGCCTTTATGAGTTTGAAAACTATATTAGAAAACAAGATCACTTCAATGCAAATGTTATGAAACAACTGGAATATAACTCTGATATGATTGCTCGCTTGAGTGACTTGTTATTTAGAATCTCAAATGATGTTAGATGTGTGGGAAAGCATGCTTCTATGGTTCAAACCCAGTTAGAACAAGTTGCTAAATCTCAAAGAGAATTTCTAGATGAAATAAACAACAAAATACATGACTTTGCTGTTAGAGTTGCAACTAGAGGAGGTAAAATGACTCAGGAACCACTTTATCCTGAGGGACACCCAAAAACAATTGAACAGGATTCACAAAGAAAAACACTACTGCACCTAGTCCTTCTAAAAAGAAGAAGAAAAAGAAAAATGATAGGACTTTGCATGCTATTAGTGAACCTGAAATAGAAAAACCCTCCTGATAATGATAATGGAACTTCTATCTCTGATGCTAAAACTCAATCTAGGAATGAAAACTGACCTTCTGATAATGCAAAAGATAATGATGAGGTTCATGAAGATACTCAAACAAATAATGAAAAAGAACCAGACAATGATGTTGAGATAGAACCACCTGTTGATCTTGATAACCCACAACCTAAGAATAAAAGATATGATAAAAGAGACTTCATTGCTAGAAAACACGGTAAATAAAGAGAACCATGGGTTCAAAAACCTATGCCTTTTCCACCCAAGTTAACTAAAAAGAAAGATGATGAAGTATTTGAATGCTTTGCTGAAATGCTGAGGCTAGTCTTTTTGCATACTCGCTTGACTGATATCTTGAAAATGCCTCCTTATGCAAAGTATATGAAAGACATCGTCACCAATAAGAGAAAAATACCAGAAGCTGAAATCTCCACCATGCTTGCTAATTATACTTTTAAAGATGGAGTACCTGAAAAACATGGAGACCCAGGAATAACAACTATACCTTGCTCCATCAAAAAGAATTATGTGAAAACTGCTTTATGGGATTTAGAAGCTGGTGTCAGTATTATGCCTTTCTCTTTATATAAATGACTTGATTTGAATAAACACACACCTACTGAAATATCTTTGCAAATGGCTGATAAATAAACTGCCATACCTATCCGTATTTGTGAGGATGTGCCCATTGTTGTTGCTAATGTTACTATTTTGACCGACTTTGTTATACTTGAGATGCCTGAGGACGATAACATGTCGATTATCCTTGGTATACCCTTCTTGAATACTGCAGGGGGTGTTATTGATTGCAATAAAAGAAAGGTCACTTTTCATATAAATGCTAATGAGCATACGGTGCACTTTCCGAACAAACAATTCCAAGTGAATGGTATTAATGTTATTGAAAAATCTCCGACAATCACTATTGAAGCTTTCATCAACCTCTACCTACTGTTAAAAAGAAATATGAAATGCTCATTGTTGGGGACATTCATATCTCCATTGAGGTAACTTAGTGATTTATGATAGTTCTTTGGTTTCCTGCTAATTGAAAGTGGTTGTTAATAAGACTTGATCAACCTTATTAATGGATCATTTTTGAGCAGTATGAAGTTGATGAATTTAGTAAACACTACCTTCTGTCCCTACCTTTTGTTTTCTAATTTTATTAGTTAAGTAAAATAAAATGTCATGTTATGTCTGTTTTTTCAATTTCCCGTGCAATAAAAAATGACCCAAAAATAAAAGTTCTCATAATGCTTTGAAAATTTAATATGATTTTTTTCAGAATATTTAAGAATTTCTGGTGCAAATAATATCATAGGGAGGTGCACCAGGTGGGCACAACCCACCTGGGTGCGCCAGGACCCCCATGTGCGCCCTGGTGGGTTGTGGTCCCCATGTGGCCCCCCTCACTTATCCCTTCACACCACATCATCACTTACCTCCAGAAAAAATTCTCCATTGCTCTCTCTCCCGTGCTCTTGCTCTCAGACCCACGGATTTCGATCTCTTTGCTCGAAGCTCCATTTCTGAAACTGTATAAGGGGATTGTTGCTTGGTATGTAACTCCACTGTTTGTCCAATTAGTTTTTGTTTTAGTGGTTTACATTTTGAATAATTAGCTAATCTTGGTGCTCCTGTAGATGAGCTTGCATGTTGAATTCTTAGAGTTCTAAGTAGTTTGAATGCTTGCTATGGCTTGTATGTATCCCTATGAGTAGTTGCTACCAATTTTGTGAAGTTTTGTTAAGAAAAAAATTGTGGACTAAAAATTTCAGAATTTTTGTTCATAGGAAAAGTATGAATATCTTTAGGAAGTTTGCTTCTAAGAAGAATTCCAAGAGTGTTATTGGGGAGTCATCTGACAGTGATCTCCTTCCTCGGAGGTTGGCGGAGGTACGGCCGTGCGAATGGCCGCACACCCAGTTCATGGAAGAGGCTGGTATCCTTCAGGAGTTCACACAATATACTGCTAATGCCGGCCTCACCGACTTTATCATAGCTGAATGTGAACAGTGTCATCTCCTCACAAACATCTTTGTTCAAAGTTTTACTTTCCTTTCTAGGAATAATCCTCCTGAGGTGCGGTTTGATTTATATGTTGAAACCCGTCAGATACCACTCACTGAATTTTGTAACATATGCATGATCCCTTTTGATGGGAGCTTAGCTAAGACTAGGCCAGCAGAGTTTGAGGCCTTTTATCGTACCTTGACAGTGGGAGATGAGAGAGGGTGTCTGCTATCACTGCCGCTGGCTTGCATTTTCCTGCTGTTCATTACTTTGCTCTTTTCAGTGCAAAATGATTGCTTGCTAGAGAGAAGGTGGGTGCACTCAGTTCACCAGACCTTGCTGTTTTGCGTCATGCACTAGAGGGCAACAACACTTATAGCTTGGAAGCTATTGTGGCTCGTCGCCTCCACATTAATAAGTCCAAAGGTAAAATACATGGTGGGATTTTCGCTACTCGTTTGGCGGCTCACTTTAATGTTGAGATACTCCCTCATGATTATCCTTTGACCAAGGTTTACCTGGACCGCACAGCCATGGAGCACCATCATTTTATTGCAAGAGATTACCCTCGCATTCCTATTCCTTATAACCTTGTTTTTAGCATTGAAACTCATGATATTATTCCATTGCCTGCTCCTGCTTTGTTTGATCATGTTTCTAGGGGCGGATATAGGATTATGCCTGCAGATATCACCGCCTACCGGAACAACCAAGCTGCAGCAGTGGAGGAGCCTCAACAGTGGGATGAGTGGTGCCCGCACCTCAGTACCCCAACAACTATCCAGGCAACTGATCGATTACCAAGTTAGGCTAAAAGCCTAAGCTTGGGGGAGTACGTGTTTCTCACCGACATTACATTCATGTTCACACTTTTTCATTGTATCATCCATGCTTAATTTTATTCTCTTGCTTTCTTCGTGTGTGTTTGAAAGACTTGAGAAAATCCAAAAATATTTCCTGCTTCTTTTTTGATTTTATTTCTAGAGTAGTTAACTGTAGCACTAAAAAGAAAACCCAAAAAGATTTCTCTGTTCTTCATTTGCTTGTTGGGAGCTTCCCATGTAAATAGTTTTTCTCGTTTTTGCTTTTCCCTTTAATTTGCTTGTTCAAGAAAACCAAAAACTCCAAAAATATTTTAGTGTGTTTCTTTGAATTTCTTTTCTTTTTATTAAGTCGTACCAAGGAGAAGACCACGATGAAAATGTTGAGTGGCTCTCGTATGAATAACTGTTGACCTAATAAAGAGCCCATTTTACCTTGTCTTCTCCCGTTGAATAAAATGTTTGCGGATTCCAGCTTAGTCCACGACATTCTTGCACTATTATTATTTTCATATCGTTCGGTGGTGCAAGTGAAAGGCAATAATGATGATATTCGATGAACTGGCCGTGGCAGAGAGAAATGGGTATGAACCTGGCATCCATGATTCAGCCCACTATGATTAAACATGTTTGCAATGACAATTAGAGATTATAGTTACTCATGCCATGCATAAGTAGCTGGGAGTGGATAATGACTTATCTTGGATATCAACATTGCATATGATTGTGATGTAGTATGATGATATGGTATCCTCCTCTGAATGTTCGAGTGGCTTGACTTGGCACATGTTCATGCATGTAGTGCCTGGATCGTTCATGGAATGGCAGGAGGTGGTATGTATCTTCCATGCTAAGTGGGTCATTCTCAGGTCGAGTGTTTATTCACTCGCCATCGTAGGAGAAAAGGGCGGCTATAGGGATGCCCATTCCCAAACTGCAAACAGAAAAAAGCTTACAAATAATCAAACAAAAACTCCCAATGGAGTCAAAACCTTTACTTTTATCGCTTGGGAACCGCCACTAGCGTGCTTAGCATGGAAGATGTTGATAACTGATGGTCATGAAGTAAATGAGAAGGGTGCATGTCTGAAAATATTATTTACCTCTGTTTTAAAAACTTGACCTCTGGCACCTTTGCAAATCACTGCTTCCCTCTGCGAAGGGACTATCTATTTACTTTTATGTTGTGTCATCACCTTCCAAAATAAGTGCCAAAACCTGACATCACTGCTGTCATGCTTATGCATTGTGTGTAGCTAATGTTGGGTGCATCATGACTGGATCTTTTCTACCATGAATTACAATGTTTAGTCGCTGCTTCAACTTTGGAGGTGCTCTGCATTTATCTTTTGCGGTCTCAGAAAGGGCTAGCGAGATACCACAATTGTCGTATTATATGGTTGTTTTGGCAACGTGTTGCAGTTTGAGATATCTTATTATTGCTCGCTAGCTGATTATTTCATTGATATGAGTTAATATAACCTTTAAGAGTTATTGTTGGCATGGTTAGTTATAAGTTTGGCTAAAAACCTGGGTGCTGTTTAAGCTTATTTATGCAAACAAGAGCAAAAGAGTTTGTAAAAGTTTTTCTTTTTCACTTTCAGTTTATCAACTGAATTGCTTGAGGCCAAGCAAAGGTTTAAGCTTGGGGGAGTTGATACGATTCCAATGTATCTACTTTTACTAATGATTTTCCTATTGTTTTGGACTCTAATTTGCATGATTTGATTGAAACTAACCCCAGACTGACGTTGTTTTCAGCAGAACTACCATGGTGTTGTTTTTGTGCAGATATAAAAGTTCTCGGAATGGAACGAAACTTTATCAGGATTTTCTTATACAATACATTAGAATTTCTGGAGCCAGGAGACACCTGAGGGGGGCACCTGGGTGGGCACAACCCACCTGGAGCGAATTTTTTTATGAGGTTATTTTCCTTGAATGATTTTGTTTCTTGTATGGAAAACCTGCACGCGAAGGAACCTTGTCGTGATCAGTTGCGCCTCTGCTCAGTTTCGAGTCTGCTCAATAGTTTTTGTGGCTGCGCTGAGAGCGGCAAGGTATCTTGCCGACATCAACACCCCCAGCAGGCTGCTAAGGACCCGTTCCTCAAAGCGCTGCGGCAAGGGTGCGCGCACCGGCAAGTTTCCCCAATAAAGCGTAAGGTATATACCATACGAAGAGGAATCAAACAGGAAAGTTAGCAAGCATTCATCCAAAACACAACATATTATGTTACATCAATAGTTGCAATGGTTTCTAACTTAAGATAAATTGTCTTGGGTACGAGTTCGTGGCGGCAAGGAGAAGCGAAGCGGCTAGTCCCTGCGCTGGCCTTCCACCCTCTTGACTTGGTCTACCACGTCGACGATAGGCGCGGCAAGATCTTCAAGCGCCTTGCGGTGTGCATCCTTCGGCAAGTTGTCGAGCAGGTTGGTGAGGTCGATGCCAGGGTTCCTGTATGCCACCTTGATGAGCACCTTGAGAAGGACGGCCCGACAAAGCTTGCGAGATTCATTGGCCAGTTAGGTTGCTCGGCTAGAGTGGAGCAGCTTCAGGGCATCAAGGAGGGCCCCGAAGAACATGGTCAGTCTGGCACTCGGGGTTACCCTCTCCTCGTGGGAATACCTGAAATTTGACAGGCCCATGGTGGACAGTTGTGCTGTGAGGCTCTCCATGACGTTGATAAGGCGCTCGGTCCAGATCCCCATGCCTTTCACATAGTCATTGTAGGTGGCAGCGACACTTCCAAGCAATTTCTTCTCCTCCTGGAGGTCCTTGGCCAGGGTCTTCTCACAAGCCCTACTGCCCTCAAGGGACTCCTCCAGTGTGGTTAGCTTTAGTTTCAGATCGGCAATGGAGTCGTTGGTAGCAGAGATCTGTTTGGTCTTGTCACATATGGTGGTCTGCAACTCCGCCAAGGTGTAGGCAGTTTTGTCTCTGTCGCTTTTGAGCGTCGAGACCTCCTTGCCGTGCCTCTCCAGATCCGCCTCCAACTTCTCCACCTTCCCGGCCAGCTCATTCTTGGCGGCCTCTGCAGCTTCGGCAGCATTGACGGCTTCCTTCAGCTTGCCGCCATGGTCCAACTCCAGAGCGTCAAGCGCTTTCTTGTGCTCCTGCTCCAGCTCTTGGGTCCGCTGCGCGACAAGTTTCTCAATCTCCTCATCCTTGCTATGAAGCTTGGGGCAAGTGCCTCCTCACAAGCGGCAAGGTCCTCTTCATGAGCATTGAGAAGGATGTGGCATTCCCCTAGTTGGGCATCTTCCTTGGCGGCTTGTTGAGCGGCCTCCTCCTATGCCTTCTCAATGCCAGACTGCTTCGAAAGGACCTCGTTCCAACTTTGGCTCAGCTGCTCCCGGCCAGTCTTTAGCTCTTGCCAGGCCTCGGCAAACCAGACCCGCATCTGCTCGACACGCTTCTGGAGGTCTGCCTCTGCCGCGTCGACAACTGCGGCCCAGGAGTCCAGCTTCTCCTTTCAGGTACGGTGGAGCACCTGAAGCTTCTGGAAATTGTTACTCATGGCCTGGAGGAGCTGGTCTTCTTTGGATCTGCTGCTGCTGGCGCTCGGCTCATTGACAACTTTGAGCCCGGCAGTGGCGATGACTTCTTCGTCAAAAGCCTCCCCCTCGGTTGGCGCTCCGGTGCTTGTCGTCCCCGGGATGCTCACGAACAGATTGTCACCAACCTTCAGATATCTGCTTGGGGGGGGGGCTTCGGATGCTGATGGTTGGTCCTCGACCACCGTCTCCCCAGCAACTAGGGGCTCCGGGACTGATGCAGTGCCAGGCGCTCCTGCGGCGGGACCGCCGTCAGTTCGGTCGCCAGTCTCCTTGCCGGCCTCCATGGCAAACCCCTTGGCGGCCTCTTCATGCACGCCGTTAGCGGCCTCGTCAATAGCGAGTTTGGCAGCTTCGGGGTAGCATCCTTGGCAGTTTCCTCGATGGTGGCATTGACATCCATCTGATCTGCCGAGGGGAGATCTGAAAGCCAAGCAGGAGAAACGAGATGAAACCAAAGTTGAAATTCAAAGCAGAAAGAAAAGAGAAAAAGATCACACAACAAAAATGACAAATGCCAGGAAGCCAGTGGCTTACCTGTGATGAGCTGTTGGGAGGCGAGTTCCTCCCCGACAACAATCGTTGTCGGTGTAGAACTGCCAGCGCCCATGCTTGCTGGCTCTTCCTCTGCACAAGTGGGCTCGTCGGTAGAAGCCCTTGCTGAGGGCCCCTCTGTAGGCAGTGTGGTCGATGGAGGTGGCATGTCGGGGGTGGCCCTCAGCGGCTCCTCCTATTGCTGTTCTTCTCCTGCGAACCCGGCAAGGTTAATAGTCAAGATACACACCCCGACGCCCGCCAGTGGGAAATGAGTAATGGGATCATGCTTGGTGCTGGGTTGGGGGCTGCGTCGTGGGATGGACTCTGGGCTGATTATGATTGTCTCCGGCGCACCTGAGGTGCTTGCCGGGGGCTCGTCGCACGTCGAGGTCTTGGCCTTCTTCGTCATCCTCTGTGCCAACGTTTCTGTATCACTGCAGAGACAGGCCAAGGCTAGATCAAATAAGATAAGATAAGCAAAACAGGGACTCATGGGATGAAGAAAGCGGCAAGGCACTTACTCGTCTTCTTCTTCTTCTGGCCTCTTCTCTCTCCTCGGGCTGAAAGAGGAGAGGTCCAATTCAACCTCTGCTATGGTGTCCGTGCAGGTGGGGGGGGGGGGGTGGGGACGGAGACCTTGGCCGCTTGGCCATAGCTGTTGTTTCCTTTGCTGCCATGGTCGTGTGCCTCGTCTGGCGCACAGGTTGCGGCTGGACCTCTTGCCGCTGCGCAGCCTTGCCGGCTGCCCCTTGGCGGGAACCTCTTCGGACGACGAAGTTCGCTGGACTACCTCCCCGGAAATGGCATGCCGCAGGACCCGCTTCTTCTTTCCCGGAGCTGGGGGCTCCTCATGCGGCTGCTCCACAGCTGTATCTTTGGCGGATGGCCCCCGGCAACGGCACCACTGTGCTCTCTGGCAGGCTCTCCCCACTCGGCAAAGTATTCTTCTACACTGGCTTCCTCTTCCACAAAGCCAACGCTGCTGGCCTCCTCGGCAAGGGCCGCCTCTTCCGCCCTGCTCGCAATATACGCCACTTCGTCGTCGGTGGTGGGGCGGATGAAGTTTGTTTCTTCCCAGATGGCCCTCTCCAACAAGTTGTTGAAGAACTCTTGTGCCCGCTCCGCGGATGGCTCAGCCCAGGTCTGATCAAAGCCATGGGCTTTGAACACCGGCATCATGGTGATTACTGAGGTTAGGGCAGAGTTGTTGCAGAAGGGGATTACACCCGCCGGCAACCTGAGCACACTGTCAGCCCTCAGGTGGAACAGCTTTTGGCAGAGAGCCGCGTGTTGTATGACCTTTAGGTTGTTGTTCAGACCGAGGCATAGCTTGATGATATTCGCTGCATTCTAGTACTCCCAAGCTGGTCTTCCCTTGTTGTGCAGAGGGGCGATGCGGCGGTGGAGGAAGTTGGCACCAATCATCTCGATTGTGAGCCCGGCAGCCTTGAGGCGCTAGATCCTGGTGATTCTTATTGTGAGCTTCCTGTCTTGAGGGTCGAGGTCGCCCAATCGCCGCTACGGACCAGTTTCGTTTGCCGGAGCATACAGAACGGTTGCGGGTCCTTGCTACGTCTTGATCTTGCGTTGGTTTTCCTTGAAGAGGAAAGGGTGACGCAACAATAGTAGCGTAAGTATTTCCCTCAGTTTTTGAGAACCAAGGTATCAATCCAGTAGGAGGCTCCTCAAAAGTCCCACGCACCTACACAAACAAACAAAGAACTCGCAACCAACACAATAAAGGGGTTGCCAATCCCTTCACGGCCACTTGCAAAAGTGAGATCTGATAGAGATAGTACGATAAGATAAATATATTTTTGGTATTCTATAATATAGATTGGAAAACTAAAGATGCAAATAAAAGTAGATTGACAGCTTATATGATAAAATATAGACCCGGGGGCCATAGGTTTCACTAGTGGCTTCTCTCAAGATAGCATAAGTATTACGGTGGGTGAACAAATTACTGTTGAGCAATTGATACAAAAGAGAATGATTATGAGATTATCTAGGCATGATCATGTATATAGGCATCACTTCCGCGACAAGTAGACCGACTCCTGCCTACATCTACTACTATTACTCCACACATTGACCGCTATCCAGCATGCTTCTAGAGTATTAAGTTCATAAGAACAGAGTAACGCATTAAGAATGGTGACATGATGTAGAGGGATAAACTCAAGCAATATGATATAAACCCCATCTTTTTATCCTCAATGGAAACAATACAATACGTGCCTTGCAACCCCTGCTGTCACTGGTTAAGGACACCGCAAGATTGAACCCAAAGCTAAGCACTTCTCCCATGGCAAGAAAGATCAATCTAGTAGGCCAAACCAAACTGATAATTTGAAGAGACTTGCAAAGATAACTCAATCATACATAAAAGAATTCAGAGGAGATTCAAATATTTCTCATAGATAAACTTGATCATAAAACCCACAATTCATCGGATCTCGACAAACACACCGCAAAAAGAGTTTACATAGAATAGATCGCCACAAGAGAGGGGGAGAAAATGGTACTGAGATCCAAAAAGAGAGAAGAAGCCATCTAGCTAATAACTATGGACTCGAAGGTCTGTGGTAAAGTACTCACAACTCATCGGAGGGGCTATGGTGTTGATGTAGAAGCCCTCCATGGTCAATTCCCCCTCCAGCGGAGTGCCGGCAAATTCTCCAAGATGGGATCTCGCGGATACAGAAGGTTACGACGGTGGAAATTGTTTTTCATTGGCTCCCTGGATGTTTTCGGGGTACGTGCGTATATATAGGAGGAAGAAGTAGGTCGGTGTCCGCCCGAGGGGCCCATGCGACGGGGGGCACGCCCTGTAGGGGTGGGCGCCTCGGCTGCTTCTTGGCTTGCACAGTTCCAAAAATCACGCTCCCGAAGGTTTTATTCCATTTGGACTCCGTTTGATATTCATTTTCTTCGAAATACTGAAATAGGCAAAAAAAACAGCAATATGGGCTGGGCCTTCGGTTAGTAGGTTAGTCCCAAAAATGATATAAATGTGTAAAATAAAGCCCATAAACATCCAAAAGGGGTAATATAATATCATGGAACAATAAAAAATTATAGATACATTGGAGACGTATCAAGCATCCCCAAGCTTAATTCCTGCTCGTCCTCGAGGAGGTAAATGATAAAAACAGAATTTTTGATGTGTAATGCTACCTAGCATAATTTTCAATGTAATTTTCTTTATTGTGGCATGAATGTTCAGATCCAAATGATTCAAAATAAAAGTTCATATTGACAAAAGGAATAGTAATACTTCAAGCATACTAATCAAAGCAATCATGTCTTCTCAAAATAACATGGCTAAAGAAAGTTCATCCCTACAAAATCATATAGTTAGGCTATGCTTCATTTTCGTCACACAAAGATGTTTCCAAATTCTACACCCCCGATGACAAGCCAAGCAATTGTTTGGTACTTAAATAATCTCAAACTTTTTCAACCTTCACGCAATACATGGGCGTGAGCCATGGATATAGCACTATGGGTGGAATAGAATATGATGATGGGGATTGTGTGGAGAAGACAAAAAGGAGAAAGTCTCACATTGACGAGGATAATCAACGGGCTATGGAGATGCCCATCAATTTATGTAAACATGAGGAGTAGGGATTGCCATGCAACAGATGCACTAGAGCTATAAATGAATGAAAGCTCAACAAAAGAAAACTAGTGGGTGTGCATCCAACTTGCTTGTTCACGAAGACCTAGGGCATTTGAGGAAGCCCATCGTAAGAATATACAAGCCAAGTTCTATAATGAAAAATTCCCACTAGTATATGAAAGTGACAACATATGAGACTCACCATATGAAGAACATGGTGCTACTTTGAAGCACAATAAATGAGACTCTCTATATGAAGGACATGGTGCTACTTTGAAGCACAAGTGTGGAAAAGGAGATAGTAACATTGCCCCTTTTTATTTATTTTCCTTTTATTCTTTTTCTTTTTTTTCTTATTTTTTTTCTTTGGCCTTTTCTTTTTTTCTTTTTGGCCTTCCTTTTTTCCTTTTTTCTTGGGACAATGCTCTAATAATGATGATCATCATACTTTTATTGATTTACAACATATGAATTACAACTCGAAACTAGAACAAGATATGACTCTATATGAATGCCTCCGGCGGTGTACCAGGATGGTGCAATGAATCAAGAGTGACATGTATGAAACATTATGCATGGTGGCTTTGGCACAAATACGATGTCAACTACATGATCATGGCAATATGACAAAAGTAATGTGTGTCATGATGATAAACGGAACGGTGGAAAGTTGCATGGCAATATATCTCGGAATGGCTATGGAAATGCCATAATAGGTAGGTATGGTGGCTGTTTTGAGGAAGATATAAGGAGGTTTATGTGTGATAGAGCGTATTGTATAACGAGGTTTGGATGCACCGGCGAAGTTTGCACCAACTCTCATGGTGAGAAAGGGCAATGCACGGTACCAAAGAGGCTAGCAATGGTGGAAAGGTAAGAGTGCGTATAATCCATGGACTCAACATTAGTCAAAAGAACTCATATACTTATTGCAAAAATTTAGAAGTCATCAAAAACCAAGCACTACGCGCATGCTCCTAGAGGGATAGATTTGTAGGAAAAGACAATCGCTCGTCCCCGACCGCCACTCATAAGGATGCACGATCCAAATACACTTCATGTGTCAAATTTGTTACACAACTTTAACCATACGTGCAGCTATGGGACTTGCTAACTTCAACACAAGCATTCTTTAAATTCATAATCACCCAACTAGCATGACTTTAATATCACTACCTCCATATCTCAAAACAATTATCAAGTATCAAATTGATCATAGCATCCAATTCACTTCCTATGATAGTTTTTATTATACCCAACTTGGATGCCTACCATTCTAGAACCAATTTTATAACCATAGCAAATACCATGCTGTTCTAAGAGACTCTCAAAATAATATAAGTGAACTATGAGAGACTAGCAATTTCTACAAAATTAAGCCACCGCCGTGCTCTAAAAGATATAAGTGAAGCACTAGACCAAAAACTATCTAGCTCAAAAGATATAAGTGAAGCACATAGAGTATTCTAATAAATTCTAATCAAGTGGGCTTCTCCCAAAAGGTGTGTACAGAAAGGATGATTGTGGAAAACTAAAAGCAAATACTAATATCATACACGACGCTCCAAGCAAAACACATATCATGTGGCGAATAAAAATATAGCTCCAAGTAAAGTTACAATTGAACGAAGACGAAAGAGGGGATGCCTTCCCGGGGCATCCCCAAGCTTAGGCTTTTGGCTATTCTTGAATATCTTGGGGTGCCATGGGCATCCCCAAGCTTAGGATTTTTCCACTCCATATTCCATAGTCCATCAAATCTTTACCCAAAACTTGAAAACTTCACAACACAAAACTCAATAGGAAATCTCATAAGCTCCATTAGTGAAAGAAAACAAAACCACCACATAAGGTACTGTAATGAACTCATTATTTATTTATATTGGTGTTAAACCTACTGTATTCCAAGTTTTCTATGGTTCGTACCACTTAATACTAGCCATGGATGCATCAAAATAAGCAAACAACACACGAGAAACAGAATCCGTCAAAAACAGAACAGTTTGTAGCAATCTGTAACTAACGCAAACTTATGGAACTTTCAAAATCCTACCAAAATAGGAAGTCCTTGGCAATTTGTCTATTGATCATCAGAAAAAAGAATCAATGCAAAAGCATGTTTCTGTGATTTAACAAAACTAATTTGGTGCGTGCAAAGTTTCTGTTTTTCAGCTGAATCAAATTAACTATCACCATAGGTTATCCTATAGGTTTTACTTGGCACAAACACTAATTAAAACATAAAACACATCTAAACAGAAGGTAGATGCAAAATTTATTACTAAACAGAAACAAAACCAAAAAACACAAATAAAATTGGGTTTCCTCCCAACTAGCGATATCGTTTAACGCCCCTAGCTAGGCATAAAAGCGAAGATAGATCTAACTAGTGCCATCTTTGACACTCAATTCATAAGTAGCTCGCATGTAGATTCATAAGGTAATTTGACTTTCTTTCTTGGAATGTGCTCCATGCTTTCCTTAATGGAAATTTGAATCTAATATTCCCTTCCTTCATATCAATAATCGCACCAATCGTTCTAAGGAAGGGTCTACCAAAAATAATAGGGCAAGAAAGATTGCAATCTATATCAAGAACGATAAAATCTATGGGCACCAAATTTCTATTTGCAATAATGAGAACATCATTGATCCTTCCCATTGGCTTTTTAATGGTGGAATCCTCAAGGTGCAAATTTAAAGAGCAATCATCAAGATCATGGAAACCTAGAATATCACATAAAGTTTTCGGAATCGTGGAAACACTAGCACCCAAATCACACAAAGCAAAACAGTGATGATCTTTAATTTTAATCTTTTATAGTAGGTTCCTACTCATCATTAAGTTTTCTAGGTATAGAAACTTCCAAATTAAGTTTTTCAACATAAGATTGCATTAAGGCATCAACGATATGTTTGGTAAAAGCTCTATTTTGACTATAAGCATGAGGAGAATTAACAACGGATTGCAACAAGGAAATACAACCTTCTAAAGAACAATTATCATAATCAAATTCCTTGAAATCCGAGATAGTGGGTTCAACGCTATTTAAAGTCATGACCTCTCCAATCCCACTTTTACCAAGTTTAGCATCAAGATCTAAAAACTCTGAATTATTGGTACGCCTTCTAACTAAAGTTGACTCATCTCCAGTCCCATTATTATTAAGATTCATATTGTAAAACAAAGATCTAATAGGAGACACATCAATAACTTTAAGATCTTCATCATTATTTTCACGGAAACTAGAAGAACACGCCTTTACAAAGCAATCTTTCTTAGCATGCAATCTAGCGGTTCTTTCCTTGCACTCATCAATGGAAATTCTCATGGCTTTGAGAGACTCATTGATATCATGCTTAGGAGGAGTAGATCTAAGTTTAAGAGAATCAACATCAAGCGAAAGTCTATCAACGTTCCTAGCCAAATCATCAACTTTGAGCAACTTTTCTTCAAGCAAAGCATTAAAATTCTTTTGAGAGATCATAAATTCTTTCACACTATTCTCAAAATCAGAGGGCATCTTATTAAAATTACCAAAAGAATTATTGTAGCAATTTCCATAATTATTAGAGGAATTACTAAGGAACGGTCTAGAATTAAAGTTTCCTCTATAAGCATTGTTACCAAAACTATTCCTACCAACAAAATTCACATCCATAGATTCATTATTATTATCAATCAAAGTAGACAAAGGCATATCATTGGGATCAAGAGGAGTATTTTTAGTAGCAAACAACTTCATAAGTTCATCCATCTTTCCACTCAAAACATTGATTTCTTCTATAGCATGCACTTTTTTACTAGAAGATCTTTCGGTGTGCCATTAAGAATAATTAGCCATAATATTATCAAGAAGCTTTGTAGCATCTCCTAACGTGATTTCCATATACGTGCCTCCCGCGGCTGAATCTAAAAGATTTCTAGAAGCAAAGTTCAAACCGGCATAAAATTTTTGTTTGATCATCCATAAATTCAAACCATGAGTAGGGCAATTGCGAATCATCAATTTCATTCTTTCACAAGATTGAACATGCTCATGATCAAGTTGTTTAAAATTCATAATATCGTTCCTAAGAGTGATGATCTTAGCGGGAGGAAAATACTTAGAGATAAAAGCATCTTTGCACTTGTTCCAAGAATCAATACTATTTTTAGGCAAAGACGAAAACCAAACTTTAGCACGATCTCTAAGTGAAAACGGAAATATCTTCAATTTAACAATATCATTATCCATATCTTTCTTCTTTTGCAGAGCACACAAATCAACAAAGTTGTTTAGGTGGGTAGCGGCATCTTCACTAGGAAGGCCGGCGAATTGATCTTTCATAACAAGATTCAGCAAAGCAGTATTGATTTCACAAGACTCAACATCATTAAGAGGAGCAATAGGAGTACTAAGGAAATCATTATTATTGGTATTGGAGAAATCACACAATTTGGTATTATCTTGCGCCATGGCAACAAGTAATCCAACACACAAGCAAACAGAAAAAGGCAAGCGAAAAAGAGAGGAGAAGATTGGGAAAGAGAGGGCGAATAAAACGGCAAGGGTGAAGTGGGGGAAAGGAAAACGAGAGGCAAATGGCAAATAATGTAAATGTGAGGGAGATGAGTTTTTGATGGGTACTTGGTATGTCTTGACTTGAGCGAAGACCTCCCCGGCAACGACGCCAGAAATCTTTCTTGCTACGTCTTGAGCTTGCGTTGGTTTTCCTTGAAGAGGAAAGGGTGATGCAGCAATAGTAGCGTAAGTATTTCCCTCAGTTTTTGAGAACCAAGGTATCAATCTAGTAGAAGGCTCCTCAAAAGTCCCACACACCTACACAAACAACCAAAGAACTCGCAACCAACGCAATAAAGGGGTTGTCAATCCCTTCACGACCACTTGCGAAAGTGAGATCTGATAGAGATAGTATGATAAGATAAATATATTTTTGGTATTTTATATTATAGATTGGAAAAGTAAAGATGCAAATAAAAGTAGATTTAAAGCTTATATGATAAAATATAGACCCGGGGGCCATAGGTTTCACTAGTGGCTTCTCTCAAGATAGCATAAGTATTACGGTGGGTGAACAAATTACTGTCGAGCAATTGATAGAAAAGCGAATGATTATGAGATTATCTAGGCATGATCATGTATATAGGCATCACGTCCGTGACAAGTAGACCGACTTCTGCCTGCATCTACTACTATTACTCCACACATCAAACGCTATCCAACATGCATCTAGAGTATTAAGTTCATAAGAACAGAGTAACGCATTAAGAAAGATAACATGATGTAGAGGGATAAACTCAAGCAATATGATATAAACCCCATCTTTTTTATCCTCGATGGCAACAATACAATACGTGCCTTGCAACCCCTGCTGTCACTGGTAAGGACAATGCAAGATTGAACCCAAAGCTAAGCACTTCTCCCATTGCAAGAGAGATCAATCTAGTAGGTCAAACCAAACTGATAATTCGAAGAGACTTGTAAAGATAACTCAATCATACATAAAAGAATTCAGAGGAGATTCTAATATTTCTCATAGATAAACTTGATCATAAACCCACAATTCATCGGATCTCGACAAACACACCGCAAAAAGAGTTTACGTCGAATAGATCTCCACAAGAGAGGGGGAGAACATGGTATTGAGATCCAGAAAGAGAGAAGAAACCATGTAGCTAATAACTGTGGACCCGAAGGTCTGTGGTAAACTACTCACAACTCATTGGAGGGGCTATGGTGTTGATGTAGAAGCCCTCCGTGGTTGATTCCCCCTACGGCAGAGCGCCGGTGAAGGCTCCAAGATGGGATCTCGCGGACACAGAAGGTTATGGCGGTGGAAATTGTTTTTCGTTGGCTCCCTGGATGTTTTCGGGGTACGTGGGTATATATAGGAGGAAGAAGTAGGTCGGTCACCGCCCGAGGGGCCCACGAGACAGGGGGGCGTGCCCTGTAGGGGTGGGCGCGCCCTCCACCCTCGTGGACGCCTCGGCTGCTTCTTGGCTTGCACTCCAAGTCCTCTGGATCACGTACGTTCCAAAAATCACGCTCCCGACGGTTTCATTCCGTTTGGACTCCGTTTGATATTCCTTTTCTTCGAAATACTAAAATAGGCAAAAAACAGCAATACGGGCAGGGCCTCCGGTTAGTAGGTTAGTCCCAAAAAATGATATAAATGTGTAAAATAAAGCCCATAAACATCCAAAAGGGGTAATACAAAAGCATGGAACAATTAAAAATTATAGATACATTGGAGACGTATAAGTCCTTCTCCACGACCGAGCACCACTTGCCCCGCCATTCGTCCCACTTCTCGCGGTGGGCCCCGTCTGGGTATGTCTTCTTGGTCAATGCCCTTGGAATCCAGGTGGCACAGCCAGAAAGGGCCCCTCCTGGCTGGATGCAGGGGACGAAGTAATGGCAAAAAAGGGCCGTATTGGGGACCACTCCAGCAAAATTCTCACAGAGGTGGGCGAAGGTGGACATACATGCCACAACATTCGGTGTGAAATCCAATGTGGAAGCCAAATGAGTACATGATGTCGTTGAAGAAATTAGAAAATGGGGGGCAAAGCCCGCAGTAGAAGTAATTGACAAAGAAAGGGAATTTATTTGGGGCGGGCTCGGCGCAAGAGGTCGGGATGACGCGGGTAGCAGGGTGCCCCATTGTCGCTCTCCCCCACATACATAGATACGGCTCCTTCAGAGCGTGCACATCGAGTGTCGGAGCGAAGACGGCATTCTCCCTCCACATCTTCACCAACTCGCTCTCTGGCACCTCTTTCCCCTCGCTCGCCTTGGGCGCCTCCTTGCTCCTGCTCGCTTTAGGCACCATAAGAGGTTGGAGAGAAGCGGGATACCCAGGATGGTGGGAGCGCAGGGGTGGCAGATGGGTGAAAAGGCTCTGTTTCGGGCTCAAGGAGGAAGATGACGGTGGTTCCTAGATTGGAACGGGCGAGAGGTAAATGAGCGGCGCCTCTGCGGATTCCCCTTTTTTATGGGGAAGGCGAGAGGCCGCCTCTTTACTCTTTGATGTGAAAGCACTTGCGCAGACGTGCTGCCGTTGCGGCCGTTCCGCGCACGTATCCCACGTCGCGCGCTCAATGCGGATCATGGGAAAGCGCAACAGACGAGATAATTACAGCAGTTAATCCCTGCCATGCGTGCCCGTGCACTTTTTGGGCCTAGCACAACAATGCCTCGCACCCGTGTGTGGCCCAGGCCCGGGGGCTCCTGTCAGTGTACGAAACACTACAAAAAAAGACACATTCGTGACATTTTGGGCCGAACGATTTTTTTCGTTCATGCTTATGACACTTCTATGACGATAATTGTGACAAAACCTGGTATCAGCATAGATGTGGTGGGCTCCCACTTGTATGACAAAAAATCATGAAAGAAAATGGGCTTTCTTCTTGGGCAGGCCGGAGACGCGGCTACATGACATTCTTTGGGTCGTCCATGATGGAAAAAACCGTGGTAGAAGCAAGGGCAAGGAAAATATCAGGGAGTTCCCAGTTACTATGGGTGGTCGGGGGACGAGCGATGCATGCTTCTCTCGTACACGTACGCGTGTGGGTGCGAGGAGTTGGGCTCTAACTAAGCCCGGGCGAGGCGTTCGCCTACTGAACCCGAGCGATTGCACTGTAGGGTACGTGTTACTGAACCCGAGCGATCAATCGATCCCTGGCTGTTAACTGAACCCGATCGAGCGATTCCTTCACTACTGCTGCTAACTGAAGCCGATCGAACCTGCTGCCTCCTTCCCTTGATGAATAGTGAGCGTTGTTGGGGGGTGGATGAACAGTTCTCGGTGGGGGTTGGATGAACAGGACCCCGTGGTAGTAGAGGCCGTTGCCGCTGGATGAACAGGGCCCCGATCAATCGAGCCAGTTGGGGTGGATGAATAGGGCCCCGTGGAGGGCTGGATGAACAGGACGACCCCGTGGAGGGATGGTTGAACAGTAGCCGGTGGAGGGCTGGATAAACAGTAGCCCATGGAGGGGTGGTTGAATAGGACCCCATGGAGAGGGCTGGTTGAACAGTAGCCGGTGGAGGAGCGGTGGAGGCTGGATGAACAGGAGCCCGTGGATGAACAGTCGCAGGTGGAGGCTGGAAGAGGTCGACGGTGGATGAACAATAGCCCGTGGAGGCTGGAGGAGGTCGACGGTGGATATGAACAGTAGTGCGTGGAGTCCCATTTTGCGATACGCCACACCCCTCCCGATGAACAGGATCCCCGTTTCGACCATAGCACTCCAACACAAGTTTGTTTCCTGCGTTTTGCGGTACGCCACACCCCTCCCGATCAACACGACCCCGTTTCGACCGTAGGAGGTCCAAGAGAAGTCCGTTTCCTCTGTTTTGTGGTACACCAGACCCCTCCCGATGAACATGATCCCGTTTCGACAGTTGTTGGTCGAACAGAAGGCCATTTCCTCCGTTCTGCGGTACGCCAGGCCTCGTTTCGATCGGTTGTTTCATCCAAGCCGGTTGGCTCTCGATGAACATGACGACGCAGTTTCTCCGTTCTGACCTAGCCGGTTGGCTGCCAATGAACATGATGTCGTCGCTGCCTCTCCATGTACACGAGCCCTGGCCGTATGTATGCGCGAGTAGGCGTTCGAGACGCCGCCCGTATGTACGTACGTGGACATATTTTTTGGCGTGTGGTTGTATGTACGTGTACACTGTTTAGACAGGACAACATGAACTGCTATGTGGGGGTTCTACTATGAGATGTGCCGCTACTTACTCGGCCACGGTTCATCATGCAGAGCGACCGATCGACCAGTATGTATGTACATGTTCGCGACAAGACAGACAACAGTACATACGCTTCGACCGGGTGGGTCTCAGCTATCAGGGAGGATAAGGACGCACTTCCTTGCGTGTGAAGATATAGCTGCTGGGTCCCAGCTGTCAGGGGGGAATCATTTTTCCCCGTAACAAGGACGCACTTCCTTGCGTGCGAAGATGTAGCTAGTGGGTCCCAGCTGTCAGGGGGAGAAAAATTATTTTTAAGGGCCCACTGTCAGCCTCTCACGTATAGTCATCTTCCCATGACTCTCGTTTGTTGACCACATTGACCACACTATGCTGAGCGCACCAAGGCCGATGGACGATGGCGAGGCCACAGACTGGAATGACCCGGAGATGGGGAAGACGTGGCAGCGGAGTCGCAGATGGAGAGGAGTGGGAAACTTGACTGGTTCGGGTGCGCGGCAGCAGTGCCGCCCACAGGAGACAGGAGCAAGAATAGAGGTTGAAGAAGGAGCATGGCTATTGGATTAACATCCAACGGTCCAGCTGCTAGAATCATTTGTTGATTAAGTTGACAAAGCCCTACGTACACGTCAGCTTAGTAGGCCCAGAAGTCAGCCACCAAATCTGCCGGATCCCAGCTGTCATCGGGAGGAATAGTTTTTTCGCATAATAAGGAGCCATTTCCTTCCGTGCGAAGATACAGCCGGTGGGTCCTAGCTGTCAGGGGGAGGAAACATTTTTTCAGCTTAATAAGGAGGAACTTTCCTTGTGTGCGACCATGGACCTCGTGGGTTGCAGTCGTCAGGCTCTCCACATTCAGTGCTCTTCCGATGACTCTCGTTTGTTGACCACGCCATGCCCAATGCAGCGAGGCGGTTGACAACGGCGAGGCCCCGGACGGGAACGACCCGAAGATGGGAAGATGCGGCAGTGGAGTCACAGATTGAGAGGAGTACGAGGGTTATAACTGGTTCTGGTGCGGCGTGGGGCTGCAGTCGATGGAGAATAACATGAGGTGTGGACGGGTGGAGGGATAGCTTGGCCGGTGGTGGGGTAGCGCTTCACAGCAAAGTGTGCTAAGCAAAGCCGCTAGCCGCCGAAGGCGAGAGCAGGCGGTCCCGGTGACGCTGGAGGAAGAGGACGAGAGATTGAAGGTGCATGCTGGCCGTTGGATATAAATCCAATGGTTGTGGATGTCATAATCATTTGTTGACCAAGTTGACAATGCCTTGCGTAGGCTTCGACCTATTGGCCCACATGTCAGCCTGCAAAAATGTGGCATATATTTAACCCATGTTTTCTTGAATTTACAGTCCATTTGCTGGGCTGGGTGAACAAATAATTTCGCGTCAATGCGGCCCATTTAATATTTTATAAGAAATCCTAGCCCATTAGCACTTTCCTGAAATACACAAATTAGTTGGGCTTGTTCTATATATAATGTTAGGTTAGAAGGAGAAATTAATATATAAAAATAAACCAGAGCGACACATTTTTTATATATAAAATTAACAAATTAGCGAGTTATTGCTTAAAACAAAAATGAGCGTGTTATTATTACATTGGTCCTTAAAATCTTCGCAAGCTTTTGTACGCAATCACTAGGATTTCCCTGGCCTGTGAGTCAAAAACAACCAGGATTTTCCTTGCCAACTTCTGTTAAACATTACTTTTATAAGTTAATAACACGTGGGATGTTTTTCTAATGTATATACAAGTGTCTATGAAATATACGATAATAGTAATAATATAAATATATATAATGTGGTTAGACAGGAAAACATAAATTGGAGACAACATTCTTTTTCTTATATATAGATAAATAGAACAGAGATCTGCGTTTTGTTAAAAAAACATTGGGTTGCCGATCTTTAAGAAAAAGTAAAACCTACGCTGGGAGGCCCATAGGCCGGTACGTATGTCGTGGGCTACGCATGTTAAAAAACAAAACCTATGTCTAGCTGATACTTGTTCGCCATCTGGAAAAAAATGATACCAGCTAGATCCCTGATACCCCTTTCCCGCAACAACAACAACAAAAATCCTCGATACCCCTGAAAAAAAGCTCCCTGATGATAGTCATTGTTGGAAATTTATTTCGTTTATTGACTAAGGTTGACAAACCCGTGGGCCCCAACGTCAGTATACAATTAGGAGGAAGCTTTTTTTCCAATGGGGAACTTGCTTGCGTACGGCTTGGACCTGGTGGGTCCCCACTGTCAGTCTCTCGGTGTATTGTCCTCTCCGGAATCCTCTCATTTGTTGAGCATGTTGACAACGGCATACGGCGGCGCCACGACGAACACACACAGACGGGAAATAACGGGAGTCGCGGAAGACGCCTTCATTCTTTCGAACATACCGCACTAGCCCGGTGGCTGCAGCCCTCTCACCCAAAAGTTGTACTACCCGGGTTCGATTCCAACTGGTGAGTTGAAAAATATCTAACACTTGCCAAAATTCCGTCCCTAGTTTACCCAGTTTTTTCGCACACTCAACATTGTCTTGCCATTTTGAAAATGGCATATCTTTTTGACTTTGCATCATATGAAGATGTGCTATACATAAATGTTGATCAGCATGATGTTAACTTGTTAGTTCCATTTTTTACCATGGACAAAATTTCCAACATTCTGTTATCCATGTTTGAAAAGTGCTTGTTGATTTAAATGCTCTCCCTCTGAAACATGCAGTTTCTTATCTGAAAATCACTTGGACAAGCAGCCATCACCGGTGTTGGATTCGATGCCGCGCTTCTTCAACCCGCCACAGGCATGAGGGGGAAATAAACTTTGGTCCCATGCTGCCGGTTGGGGAATGGAGCGAACTGGATTAAAGAGTGGGTCGGCGGCGCGACAGAAGAAGCACATCAGACGCGATTTTGTTTTCCAGTGGATGGCTCTCGATGGCATTTTTGTACTTGCCTCTGCACCATAACTTGTATTTTTAGCCTCCCAGTCCGTGGTGGACCAGCTGCCCATTTGCTAGGCGGGCCAGCCTACAGAAAGCAGCACTCGATTTTTCATCAAGCCCCCAAAACAACGCATTACTAAGTTTGTTTTGAGGCCGAAAACATTACGGCAGGGGTTGAGCGGGGGGGGGGGGGGACAGAGCAAAAGGATTAAAAAGAGCTGATGCGCTATTGCTACCCTAACAAGCAGGTGCAATTATTCTCGGGAAGAAGGTGTGCAGTTGACACCCACATGTCACAAATCCCACAGTAGACATACAAATCCCACAGTAGACATACTAACAAGTTCACACACAAGTACAATAGAAAAGGTAAACATTCGTATCAAACTCAGGTTCATAGGACATGTTCATATTCATAGCCAACATTCACAATCAACAACTCAAAAGATTCATATATACACAAGTTCAGCTTGTCGATGCATCCAAATGATTGATAGATCACAAGACAATATTCATAGATAATCACAAAAAGATTCAGATATACACATGTTCAATATGTTTATGCATCCAAATGATTGAGATCACAACCAATATCATCCATGGACAAACTTTAATTACCTAGGGTACAGACTGGTAAATGGTGTTCAGTCGGAGATAGTTCTTGCTAAAATTAATGCTTGTACGAGTAAACTTTCGAGTATATAAGAGGCAGCACAGACAATCTGAACTTTTCCTGTAGGTTTATCCTCGAAATAGTAGCCTCGTGCCGAGGGAGGTTTGAGCAACTTGGCCACTACTTTCATCCAACTAGTTTACTGGCTCATCTTGGTCCTGTAGCTCGCCAAAATTCTACATTGCAGACAAGAAAGGAGGCGGTTGATAAAATGAACCACCCAAATTTTCAGTTCAGCTAAAATGGAGCAACCCTGGCGTGCAGAATGATTAAGTGCCAGATGAATATACGCGTCAACCAACTTGTCTGGAATCTTTAGAGTCCATACCATACAGTTCGCTACCATATGTGTCGATAACCAAAAGGCACAAGTTGGGACCAAAGACTGGACTGCGTTTTTCTAGGCTATGCGCCAAGCAATATTTTTGGCGTTCACTCTCCTAATACTTGGAGTTTGACAACTGGTTGACGCTGGTTGATACTCGAATGAATATAGGCACTTCTTCTAGTCAACATCGATGCTTGTCCGAGTGAACTTTGGAGTACATAGCAACAACATAAGTATCTGTCCATTTGATCTTTTTGTGCAGTTGTACTGAAATCGCCCAATGTAATGATTTGCCTACGTGTTCAGGCTCCAAGTTACTCCTTTATGAAATCGACAAATAGTAGCACAATACCAAATAACCAATACATATGACAAGCACAATAATCAGGATAAAGACCGGTACCAACCTGTGTAATATAGCATATCAATTACTGCTAGAAGCCGAGATAAGCAAAGCGACTGACAGGAAAGGAGGGAAGCAAGCCGAGATAAGCGACTGACAGGAAAGGAAGGAAGCAGTCGAGGCAATGAAGCACCCAAAGTTTTTGTGCAGTTCCACCAAAATCGAGCATCCATGTTGGCACATATATTGAGAGAGTGAGAGTACTGTAATAGTCGGACTAGTTGATGAAACATACACTAACAAATAGAAGCACCCTCATTATCTTAATGGGTAAAGTTAGCAACATAGTAGTCTTACTTAAAGATAGGTATTAGTTTATTTAATTAGTGCCAATTAGCTCAACTCTCAAAGCATTGCCATGTATCATAGGTTGCAAAACTTTAACGTGCAAAGATAAAGGAGTTTCTCATGACAGTAGCACAATACAAATAGAGATGACAACAAACTAATATGTATGAAGGCCTTAGGCCGGTACCAACCTGAGCAAAAAAGCTTATTCATGTAGTCCCAGAAGAGATGATAAAGCACTCACTGGAATCACTCAATAGTATATATTTTTGTGCACTTCAAATGTATGGTTGAAATCACTCTTGTTTACCAGTGGTGAGATTATATCGAGAGATTATCAAGAACTTCCAGCAGAGTTAAAGCACTGGCTGGGATACAGTTCATTGTATTGTCTTGTGTAGTTCCACTAAAATGTATGATTGGCACAACATGATCCCTGTTTGCACAAGTAGGAACAAGGTGAAACCTTCAATAGCCTAGTGAGAAAGGATAGAAAGACATTAGCATATTACACTAACTGTAGCATCAAATTCATGATGGACAATACGCAAAACGTTGCCTCATTGAACCAATGGCAATAAACTGACATGCAAAACAATAGCACTATTATGTCATGAAACCACCAAGATTCCCTCCCTGCTCCACCACATGATTCACCTGCACAGACACACATACACACATACATGATTCAGCATAGGGTGCTACTAAAGATTTGTTTAACTCCGACAGGAAAATTAGGCAACAATAAATTAGTGCTACTTAAGTACTCCTAATTAATTAAGTGACCTTGCACGAGAGACGACAAAAGTTGAAGGGATCCCTAGAGGATCGTCTCACATGT
This sequence comes from Aegilops speltoides, assembly GCA_021437245.1. Lineage (NCBI taxonomy): Eukaryota > Viridiplantae > Streptophyta > Magnoliopsida > Poales > Poaceae > Aegilops > Aegilops speltoides. Next base: position 185,629,912 of record CM038145.1, read on the forward strand.
AAGGTAGACGTTGCCAGAGCCCTTGAATGGCCTCGACTGAGGCCTCGGCTTTGGCAAGATTACCTTGGCACTGTTGATCATGTAGAGCTGGGTCACAGATGCATCCAGAATCCAGTTAATTAGTATGATGTGTCGTCAATCCAAGTACTACTCTGCTGCATTTCTCTATCTATCTCTACTCTACTCTTATCTACTCTACTCTTATAAAAAACAGAGTTGGTCATGATGGTGTGCCTGCCATCCTACAATATAGGCCGTCCGATTTATATCTGACAGATAGGAAGGAAACTATGGCAATTTTGCAAAAAGGTACCCACACCCCTCTCCACATTTGTAAATAAGGCATTCCCTCGTTCATCCTTTTCTCTCACAAATGCATCTTGATGTTACATGCAACGCATGGGCATCTTGCTAGTCTTCCAAGTAAATTAAGACTAGTAGCAACACAGCAATACAATACTACCAGCAAGATTTCAGGATAACATAGGACGGTACCATTGTGTGATCTCCATTTCCTCTTTACTCTTCTTCTTCCTCCTTTCATGCTCTGTTTCTCTTTTTCCTCACCAGGGAAACCAAGTACATGATTGGCCTTCTATTTCAGAATTCATTTTGTCAGTGAGGGAGTACAAGTGTACTAGTAAACAATAGCATTATTTTCTCATGGCAGTCCCCAAATAGAAATGAGCACATGCATTAAATATCATTGTTACCTAAAGGAAGGTTATGGTGCCAATATGGATGATGAGGATTGGAACACAGATCTCCCTTTGTGCAGTTCCACCGAAATGAACCGACGGTTCCATTCTGACATTCTAGGTAAACAGCACAAAAGTCACTTCTTTTAAGAAGTGTTTTTTGCAGTGCACCAAAAGGTCACAATAGCAACGAGGCGAAATGGATATCCCTGTTTGCACAAAAAGCTACAGAGGAAACAGTCAGAGTCTCAAACAATTACAGGCAAAAACAATTGGCTAAACTTGTCATGGCTTATAACAGTGGCATGGCTTCATTTTACCAGGGGCATTAGATTAAGAATAGCTAGATATTTGGTATCAGGGCATGGGACAGTGGGTGCACCAGCAGTCCAGCACCATGTACCTAAACCGGGGCATAAATCGGTAATTCAGAGTTTGTTGCCCCGAGAAACAAACATCCAAGAAACATATCTGGGTTGGTCCCATTTTTGTTCACTCTAGCCACCTACACCTATGTGTGGATAACAAATCTAGTCCTGGTCATACCACTGTGTACAACGTTTCCCCTGTATTTCCTTTTTCGACCAAGAGACCGGTTGGATGACCAGTCTGTACTACTTTCACCCCCTTTCCTTCCTATTTCTACCAAGTCCGATGTACATACTAAATTCTCCCTCCCCTTTATTTCTTGTTTGAACCAAGTACAAGATTAGACTCCATGAAGTAGCTTTACCTCTAACAATAGAAAGGTGATGTTGGACCATCCGATCAAGAGGGTCGGACAGGTAGAAAATGATGCGCATGCAGTGACGTAGAGAGCCGGGGAAGTAGAGCTAGGCCGGTTTTGAAGGAAGATATACCTGAAGGTCGTCGGGATGTGGATAGGTAGACGGTGGGAGGCCGGATCCTCCCACACTAGGGCAACGACGAAGGGACCGGAGGACCTGCTCGACCAGAGATAACAGTGTGGCCGGCTGTGGGTCTCTTCCCTCGCTATTGACGACGGCCTAAACGATGCCCCTCCTCCCCTTCACCGGCGGAGGGGGATACGTCCGGATCTGTAACCAGCAGTGAGGATAGAAAGACATTGTTACCACCGCTATCTTGTTTAGATTTGGAGAGGATGAGAGCATGTGAATAGATCAACCCTAGCAAGCAAGCGCGGAGGCTCCGGCCTATATATATATATATATATACGTATAGTGGGGTAGTTATTTTTTCACTCCATCAAAACAATCGTTTAAAATTGTGTACATGCCAGGTCGCCGTTTTTTTGAGTTGTTGATTGTTTTTGAGATAGCTACTTTGTATCGTTCAAGTCTGGTACTAGACCCTCCATTAAATGAACAACCACCGCCTCTTAAAATTTGTGAACAAGCCCATGGCTAAAATTATCGGAAACGTTGGCTGCCCCAACATGCATTATTATTTATATTTTCTATGTCAGAGTATCCTCAAAACAAAATTTGAGAGTACAATATTTATTGGGCCCCTTTGTAATTTGTGCTAAATTTTGACCAAAGATTTAACTAATAAAATGTTAGTGCATGTTAACAAAAATTATATCCTTTGATTCATATTTGAACATAGTTTTCAATGATGTAATTTTTTGTGACATGCATAAACATTTGGTTAGTTAAATTTATAGTCAAAATTTGGCACATATTATCCTAGGGACCAATAAACCAGGATGGAGCTCCTCGTCTGTCGTCCAAACTACTACTGGAGTATATGACGAGCCGCTCTATCTACATGCGGGACATCAAAGCATTCGGGCCCGCGTGCCATCCACCAAATCACAGGGAGGTACTACAGTCAAGACTCACCGGTCACCCCGATGTGGCCGGACTGAGCTTCAGTGACTAAACTGCAAGTGCAGTTGCGTAACTGACATGTGGCCCAGATACCTGCTGGGCCCACGTGTCAATGACCCAACCGCACCTACAGTTAAGTAACTGAAGCAACGTCCCACTGTCATAAACCTGTCATATCACAAAACCCACACCTTTACCAGCAGTGGTAAAGTGGCCTCGAAGTTGGACTGTATGAAGCAACCATCATTTCACTAGAACGCTCGTTGAAGAACTTTGTCCCCTTTCTTGAAGAAAACCTCACTCCAGGCTACTCGCTTCTTCCATTTTTCTTCTGTACCGACAAAGGAAAGGTGGGTGAATCACTGATGCTACTATATTTTCATTCCAAGAATCTTCTTTTTGCGAAGCACCGACCGATTCTCACAGCATATTCTTTTCCCGTTTTCATTGTGATTGTGGTTTCCTTTCGATTGCTTTTTGTTTGTCAGTTCATTGATGGATCCTGGAGCACTAGGCAAAGAGTTGCCGGCGGACAACCCACTCAAGACAGAGATCTCCAGGAAGTGAGCACCGACCAATGAGTTGACCATGTTGGCGGGCCAACCCATGGAGACGAAGAACTCCAAGAAACAAGCATTGTCCGAAGAGTTGACGATGTTGGCGGACGAACTCCTCAAAGAAAGCAGGAAGAACAGCAAGGGCCCCACCGTGCCTACCCCAGAAACTCTAATGGCCACCTATGAGAGTCTCAAGGCCGAGTTTGAGGAGATAGTCGCCGTTGAGAAGCAGTATTTCCCTGGCAAGGCTATGGCCCTCATCGAGGACGAGGAGATGGCCCTCGGAGGGATGGGACCCTCCGGTGAGCTACACAAGGTAAAAAATTATGGCTTACCAAAGTTGTGGTTTTTGATTATTTGCAATGTGCTTGCTAATATGTTAGGGTTGTGCAGGTGACGGTGGACGTCCTTGATGATTCTGATGTCGCGGTCCTTCCTATGGACAACGCCCAAGAGATCATTTTCGATGTCGCGGTCCGTCCTGTGGAAATCGCCCCGGAGATCGATTCCGATGCCGCTGTCCATCCTATGGACATCGCCCTAGAGATCGATTCCCATGCCGCTGTCCGTGCTGTGGTCATTGCCCGAGAGATCGAGGACAAGAAATAGTTGGTCGCGCTAATCCTTCGGGGTAGTTTGCATTGTGTTTAATTACCAGAACGATGTGTGTTATCAAACCATCTTAGGGCTAGTGCACTGTCTTGTGTGGGCAGTACTTGCTACTTTTGTTTGATAGTGAATCATACGAAACCCTCTCCGAGTTGTGGAAACAGATGTATCCTCACCAGCTTTTGATGTAATATATGGCATGCTTAGATGTAAATTTGAACTGTTTATCATATCAGCAGGGCTTGTTTGATGATTCTTGGTGTTAGTAGACTAGCTACTGTGCGAGCTATAGTACTTGCAAAACACTCACCGAAGACAAATGTTGGTGCTGATGAGCTTGTGGTACGCTTATAGGTCTGCTCCGTCGTCGATCGACCAATAACCCAAGCTCCTAAAATTGTAGGCTTAGCGATCGATCAGACAATAGTCGACACGGATACATACATGCCTCATTTGGTTCATAGGGTAGGAAAATCGTAGCAATAGGAAAGTCATAGAAAATGAGATGACATGTATCTTAAATCCTATGAGTAGGAATAGGAAAGGAGATGCCCTTTGATTCACATCATTGGATTTTTTTCATTGAGTCTAGGCTAATGTTTGTTTTCCAATGAAATGTGGAGGATAGGAAGAATCCCTACATAGGAATATGATTCCATTCCTATAAACCAAAGGGCTCTACAAAATTTTTTCCTATAGAAATCCTATCCTATGAAATTCCTACAAGATTCCTCTAAACCAGAGGCCTCACATTAATAGCCAGCAAAATTGGCACGTACTTGTAACATGCGTGAATGTGTAATTTTTTTGTTGGAAGTGTGAATGTGTAGTGACGTCGTACTTTCAGAGTGGCTACAAAGAGTGTGTATGTGTGCTAGAGGGGTTGTGGGATGGAGAGAGAAATATAGAGAAAGAAATACCCTCTTTCTACTCCTAATCGTTAGATTGACAAAGGATATTTTTTGAGAACACAAAAGCATAGCAGTACAGAGACGTACTCCCTCCGATCCAAAATAGATGACTCAACTTTGTACTAACATTTAAATGGAGGGAGTACAAATCCTAGGCGGGCTAGTTTGGCCTAATGGGTTTTTGTGATATGACGTGCTACAGTGCCGTCCAGTCTTCGCGTGTGGTAGCAGTATTGCGGGTACAGTAAGTTTTCTTGAAGAAGCGGAATTCAACGAAGTCATGATGATTCCTTCGTCCGACCAACTTACAGTGGGAAAGGTTGGGCCTGCGCTATGACTGGGGTGGACAAGCATAATTTTGTGCATGGCAGGTGGAGCAGGATGGTCGACGTCCCACATGTCAGCGAATGAAAGTATTCTTTCTGATATAGAGGACGAGCAGAGAGTATTCATTGTTTATCTCTACTCTTATAAAAAGCAGAGTTGGTGATGATGGTGTGCCTGCCATCCTGCAATATAGGCCATCCGATCTATATCTAACGAATAGGAAGGGAACTATGATAATTTACCCGCACTCCTTTCCACATTTGCAGATAAGGCCTTCCCTCATTCATCCTTTTCCCCACAAGATAAACTACTCATACAAATGCATCTTGATGTTCCGTGCAACGCACGGGCATCTTGCTAGTTTTTGATGAAAGCTATTGTCTCCACTGTTATGACGGAGGAGTGTGAAACACGGCAGCCCAGTGAACTTGGCATGTGCACAACGCCCGCCTTCCTCATGTACTACCATAGTGTTGACTATAAGGTTGGCTATAAGGTTACAACTTTTTCTCACTTTCTCTCTATCTATTTCCTCTCAAATGCTTTTTACCTTTATTTTTTAGACACAATTGTTTTTTATACCTCTTTTTTTTAGAATTAGTTTTTTTATACCTAGGAGCATGTCTAGAGACAGGCTCTTGTAGTGCCCACTCCTTGACTTTGTCAATGCCTCTCTCTCCTCGACATAAGCGGGCTTATAGCCCAGTATTTTTCTAGTACTACTTGCTATGAATGAGGGCAGCTGGCGTCTGAGGAGGGAGTGCGCATGGGAGGGGGAGGGGTTTTCTGGTGGGCCAGAGCGGTCAGAAGCGGGCTTGGAAGCGGTCCGGACTCCCGCATGGCCCACCTCACATTATCACCATATATTTCTTGGAGTCCGTGCATGGCGGGCGGGTGATATCTTCTCCCTCCCCTGTCTCTCTCTTCTCAGCCGACGCCCGTCGAGCGATTAGATTTTGGCTATCGATGGTTTATTCAATTGCAGTCCCACATGTCTATTAGAATGCAAGACAATGTGTGTCCCCTTTAGTGAGCGGCGTGCGAGCCAGACTGTCGGGGGTGCAACGCAAACGTGACGCGTACGAGTCGTAAGTTGTACGGCGGATCTGATTTTGATTGAGGGATAACTATTACCTGTGAAATAACGGATCACTGTTAGCGATTATAGCATGAAGGTTAGGGCATCTCCAGCGCTGGCCCACAAATTTACACCGGCATCTATCCGAGGGCACTGATGCCAGAGGATGTCATCCAATGTTGCCCGCATACGTTTCCACAACTATATGAATTAACCAGACAAAATTTGTGCAAACAAAGCAAATTTCAAATTAACTAGATGAAATTCATTACATCTTGAAAACTTTTCCTATAAAGTGGATGAAATTCATTACATATTTCGCACAAACCATACTAAAACCTACTGTAAACCTAATCTAAATGATCGCAGGCGCCCAATGACCATGTCCAGCCATGAGCCCCGAGAACGCCGGCCATTGCCTTTGCCTCCTCCTCATCCGCCACGGCTTTGTCCAACTCTGCCTCAATAGCCTCCTCTTCCGGAGCACAAGGTTCTGATGATTTCCGCCTCCATGTCACCGTCAAGCGGCTAATCGGTCGCCGATGTTTACCCCACCAAGCTTGGCGTCAACTGAGTGGAGGAGCGATGGCCTTCCTAGGACTAGAGCGGCAGCGATCTACCATGTACTACTCTTCCTCGCTGCCGGCTGCGCCCGCGCATGCGCGCCGGCTTCATGGTTGTGGAGGCGAAGGACGGCCGAGGGGAGCCGGCGATCTCCTTCGTCTGCTCCTGCGATAGTACGTCCAAGAGAGCTTTGGAGTGCGCCTGGAGCGGAGCCGCCGATCTCCTTTGTCTGCTCCTGCGATAGTACATCCAAGAGAGCTTTGGAGCGCCAAGAGGCCATGGTTGGAGTGGTGCTGATAGAAGGAAGGGACCGGACGAGAATGAGTGTGGGTCTTTGGCTATGGCTGAGAGCTGGGGCTCAAGTTAATATAGCGGGCAAATGGCAATGAGCGACGGCAGACGGATGGACAGTTGGCGCCGGAGTAGGTTCGTCGGCAGCCGCGTGTCATTAATGTGGGCGGGGAACGGAAGGATGGTCGTGGTGTCATTAACGCGGAGTAGTCGCTTGCACTAGGATGCTGCACGGGTGGCGCTCTCTCGGCCGTCGCGTTGTTGCAATGCCGGTGCCAGGGAGAGGTCGCGTTGGACGTGAATGCGGACGCTGCTTCATTGACTTAACTACATGTGTAGTTGGGTCACTAACATGTGGGCCCAACAGGCATCTGGCCCGGATGTAAGTGACACACCAACTGCACCTGCATTAAGTCCTGTGAATGCGGCATTGACGTTCTAGAGAGACGGTGACCGTTACAGGCGGGAAGCATGCACTAGTTATGGGAGGGGTTTCGGTAGGCCAGGGCGGTCAGACGCTGGCGTGGTGGTAAAATGTGAACTCATGGATGACAAGCCTTTGAAGCGTATGCAACACGTATTGACAACCAGGCGTCCATGCAACAACTCTTGTCGCCAGCTAGCCTTCGACGACGACCACTAGACACCACACAACCATGCATAACATACGAATAATGGACGAATCGATCAAACACACACTCGTGTGCAGTGGCACTATGATCGGTCGCTCACGATACATATATAGGTACCATAGTACCCTCTCTAGCTAGGCTAATTTATAGATTGTTGTTGTGATGGATGATATACATGAGCAAGGCACCGAGTCACATCGTCGCATCATGTGCAGAGCCATGGCTAATGTCGAGCAGCTCGGCGCCCAAGCATGAGTATGACAATTCGTGTTGAGCCAGGTGAATACATGCTAGGTGTTCGCGAAGGCTGCCAGCAAACGTCTAAACAGTAATGTCAGGCACCGCCGGGGCGCACAGGTGACGGGCTCACCATTTGCGTTGCGCCATGAGTACGACTTTGATTAAGAGGGCATGTGCATGCATTAGCATGGTTTGACAGTGTGAGTGTCTGCACGCGTACATGCTACTTGCCTCTACGGATGGTGTGCGCTAATGTGTGCATCACATATAATATGAAAAAATTGGTTTGTGCATTTAACACAAAGTATTTCATTTTCATTTGGCTGACGAGTGTGCGTTGCAGCGACGAGTCTGTGGTTTGATTCCTCACATACGCATAATTTTGATTTTTATTTCTTTCTCCATTGACAGGTAGGCCCACATAGATAGATAAATACAGAACAAGAGCTGATGAGGCGCATGCGGACTGTTTGACTGGTCAACTAGACAAATACGAAGCTATACGCTGAGCCAGTGACCGTATACTCACCATGTCTCGTATACAATGATCAAAGTGAGCTATCAAGACAAGTTTGATGACCTCCAATGCATTTTACTCGGTAATAAATGACCAAGATTGAAGGGGAATCCAAATTTCCTTCATCTTCAGTCCTTGAGCTCTTCACAAACCAATGCACTATACGGTTGTCCGCCCACTCCACCCCAGAGCTCTCACCAAGCGTTGTTCATGCCACCGCGCCGCACACTAACCCGTAAGGAAGCGATGGCATCCCGCTGCGCCAAGTTCCCCCCCGCCCACGACTGCACACAAAATAGTAGGGAAGCGATGGCATCCCGCCATGCTGAGTTCATCGCTGCTCGCAACCTCACACCTGCGTGGGCAGAATTTGAAGCTGCCAAGGACGAATGGGCGGTAGAGCAAGAGGCGGCCAAAGCCGCATAGAGGGAGCGGAAAAGGCAGAAAGCACCCAAGAAAAGAGAGGCCCTCCGCCGCAAGAAAGAAAGAGGATGCACAAGCTACTGCGGAGAGGTCGGCGGAGATCCAAGCACGGTGGTGTGTCGCCGACAAAGCCGGAAGGAGAATGAGGTGTCTAGCCAGCATGTGAGAAGTAGTAGTACTAGTAGTTAGTGTGTGTATCTGTGTCACCCCATACGTTTGTTTAATTAATTATGAGCATGTACCAGTACTAGTTACTACTGTAGTTTTTAGAGCTAATTACCAGTACATTAGCCTAGACTCAATGGAAAAATTCCCATCCTATGCATCAAATGGCATCTCTTTCTCTATAGGAATTGACATGCATGTCATCTCACTTCCTATGATTTTCATATTGCTTTAAAATTCCTATCCTATGAACCAAAGGAGGCCTTTGCTGGAGTACAATACTACTATAGCTAGCAGTACTGCTGGTATACTAGTTTTCTTCAAGAAGCGGAATTCAACAAAGTCATGATGATTCCTTTGTCCGAGCAACTTCAAAGTGGGAACGGTTGGGCCTGTGATTTGACGACTCATTAGTCATTATTACTGCGGCATGACGACTGGGGTGGCTCTCCCTTGGAGTTCTACGTGCATGGCAAGTGGCACTACTGCAGGATGCTGCTAATGCGACACTACGATCAGACCCTTCGACGAAACTGTGTGCGATGCAATAATCTCAAACGATGGTGTAAAAGAACCGTCAAAAAAGGTGCAAAACGTTTGCGATGCCGGAGCCATCAAACACGGTTCAGAGTTTAGTTGCGTGTGCGATGAAGGGCATATGATTCAGTTCAATGAACTGCTTGCGATGTGGCGGATTAAAAGAAATGGGATGAAGGTGTGTGCAATATACAACATATGGTTCACTCGGATGAACTGTTTGTGATAAGGAGGAACAATAGAAACGGGAAGCTAGATAAAGGTGTGTGCAATTGAGGGCATATGCTTCAGAAGGATTAACTGTTTGCGATTAGGAAACAAAACAGAAATGGGCCAGCCAGATCAAAGTGTCTGCGATTGATGGCATACACTTCACACGGATGAACTGTTTGCGATTAGCCACAACAAACTGAAACAGTTAGATAGATCAACGTTTGTGTGCTAGATGGGCACACACATTTTAATGAAAAGAAGCATGTGCGATGGTAATAATGAGCGCGCACAGTTGTTGGAACAAGACATGTGCTGACATTGCCTATTGCGATGCACCCTATGGTGCAAACGCCACATACGCGGCCGAGAAGGCGTACGTGCCCATGTCACCTTCCGGGAATAGTGCCCATGTTAGTAAATTTTGAGCCTGTGTCCTGTCACATTCCAAATTGCAAACCTGTTCACACCGATCGAAACCTAAATGGTTTCCCACTTAGGAGCATATTAGTACTCGGTTATAAATACTACTACTCCAAGATGACTGCACATTCCTCCTCAACTCCTCATCCACAAAAACAAACAAGTCATTCATCATCGTTCCCTTGTGTCAGCCATGGCCAGCGTGAGTTCTGGGTCGAGAGATTGCCACCAGGGAGATGCGAGCATGGAAGCAGAAGCACGAGAGATGTCCCGCCTCCCCACAAACGCAGCCAGCATGTCCTGCCGCGCGGCCGTAGCAGCATAGAGGTCCCGCCGCGTCGTCGACGCGGCAGACTGGTCGGGCCGCGCCGCGGAAGCAGCAGAGATGTCCTCCCGCTCCGCGGCGGCCTGGGAAAATGTCTCGCGGGTAGGCAAGTACTCTTACAGGTGCATGCATGCGATCGTCCATAGCCAGATGGATCAGATCTCCGGATGGGCGAGGTTGCAGGACGACACGAAAGCCTCTTTTTAACAGGTTACTGGCGTCATACGACAACTAAATGAGAGCAATGCGAAGCTCCGGGCCGAGCGCGACCTGCTGAGGGCGAAGATCGTCGGAAGTGCGGAGCAGCAGGAGGAGACCACTGTCTTGTTGACGAGGACCGGCGTCATCGTGGAGAAACTTATGGACGAGAATGTCATGCCGCGCATCGGGCGCAGAAGGCTGGTGGAGGATCCGTGGATGCTCTCAAGCAACATCTTGAGGACAAGAAAGAACTCATCGCCGCTCGCCGTGGAGACTAGTTCCCGCGGCCTGCAACAACGCATCAAGAAAGTAGAGATCAGTGAGCCAAATTGTTGTATTCCTTCTTCTTTTTCCCTTGTGTATTTCGGGCGTTGCCGCATGTGGCTTTTTTTAATTATGTTCCTTTTTTTCTGGGATTTTAATTATGTTCCTAAATATGTAAGACAATTATTATCCACTATCATCGTCCTTATATTCATTATGCTTCCTATAAGTCGCAGTCGATGCTATATAGGTCCGTCGGATCTTACATCAAGATCCATGCAAAACTTTCTTTTCAGATTTTCATTTTTCTCTCTTAAATCTCAGTCTAGTGAGAGATATAGCCACGCCATAGAACAGGGGCTCCGGCGCCATTAATGGAGACGTTGGGAGGGAGGTGCGTGGCGGGTAGAGGTCAAAGGGCTCTCCTGCCGATGAGCACGCGTGGGGGTCTGATCGCACGTCTCCCGTACTCAAATAGCTACCCCGCATGGCACCTCCTAGCGAATAAAAAAAGGGGACGCGTGGCGGCATGTAATTGGTAAGTAGAACGCCCACGGTTTCAATAATACTTATGTTTCCGATTTGTAGTGTGACAACACTTGTTCCAGAATGACTTTGTTGATTGTTAATTTGTGCGCCTTCGCAACGGACAAAAAAGTTACCATAGCATGTTGGTGCCATGTCATGACACCATGCCAAGTTTCATGATTTTCAGGCGTGTTTTGGATTTACAGGAATTAAAAAACCAAGTTTCTCAATCTTTCCGGCCGAACCACAACACCCACATGTTTGAATTTCATTCCTATTTCTTGCATGGGACCTATAAATTCACCCATGGACACACATGTGATTTTTCAACCAACTTTGGTGCACTGGAGCATGTGCTTGTAGTTCAAATTTGAATTATGCATATTAAATGCCCAAAAACTCAATTAATGCATAAAAATGCCAAACAATCCCAGAATAATTCCAAAATTTAGCACGATACTTCCATTTGGTCTAATATGCCTTGGAAAAAATTAAGGCCGGAGAAGGCAGTGTACGTATGTCGTTTCGCACACGGAGGTGACACGTTCCCTCTCGGAACCACGAGCCTTCTTGAGGGAAGCTCCGGTTTGCAAGAAGCTTACACCAAAGCTTGTCCAAATTCGGCCAAATAATTTACCGCAACATGTTGGTGCCATGTCATGACACCATGCCAAGTTTTATAATTTTCAGGCGTGTTTTGGATTTACAGGAATTAAAAAACCAAGTTTCTCAATCTTTCCGGCCGAGCCACGACGCCCACATGTTTGATTTTCATTCACATTTCTTACATGGGACCTATAAATTAACCCAAAGACACACATGCGATTTTTCAACCAACTTTGGTGCACTAGAGCATGTGCTTGTAGTTCAAATTTGAAATATGCACATTAAATGCCCCAAAACTCAATTAATGTATAAAGAGGCCAACAAACCCGAAATAATTCCAATATTTAGCACGATACTTCTATTTGGTCTAATCTGCCTGTGTAAAAAAATAAGGCGGGAGAAGGCAGTGTACGTATGTCGTTTCGCACACAGAGATGACACACTCCCTCTCGGAACCACGAGACTTCTTCAGGGAAACTCCGGTTTGCTAGAAGCTTACACCAAAGCTTGTCCTAATTCGGCCAAAAAAATTACCGCAGCATGTTGGGGCCATGTCATGACACCATGCAAAGTTTCATGATTTTCAGGCGTGTTTTGGATTTGCGGGAATTAAAAACCCAAGTTTCTCAATCTTTCCGTTCGAGCCACGACGCCCAGATGTTTGAATTTCATTCCGATTTCTTGCATGGGACCTAGAAATTCAGCCAAGGACACACATGTGATTTTTCAACCAACTTTGGTGCACTGGAGCATGTGCTTGTAGTTCAAATTTGGATTATGCACATTAAATGCCCATAAACTTAATTAATGTATAAAAAGGCCAAACGAACCCGGAATAATTCCAAAATTTAGCACGATACTGCTATTTGGTCTAATCTGCCTGTGTAAAAAATTAAGACAGGAGAAGGCAGTGTACATATGTCGTTCCGCACACGGAGGTGACACGTTCCCTCTCGGAACCACAAGCTTTCTTGAGGGAAGCTCCGGTTTGCAAAAAGCTTACACCAAAGCTTGTCCCAATTTGGCCAAAAAAATTACCGCAGCATGTTGGTGCCATGTCATGATACCATGCCAAGTTTCATGATTTTCAGGCATGTTTTGGATTTACAGGAATTAAAAACCAAGTTTCTCAATCTTTCCGGCCGAGCCACGATGCCCACATGTTTGAATTTCATTCCCATTTATTGCATGGGACCTATAAATTCACCCAAAGACACACATGTGATTTTTCAACCACCTTTGGTGCACTGAAGCATGTGCTTGTAGTTCAAATTTGAATTATGCACGTTAAATGCCCAGAAACTCAATTAATATATAAAAAGGCCAAACGAACCAGGAATAATTCCAAATTTTAGTACGATACTTCTATTTGGTCTAATCTGCCCATGTAAAAAAATTAAGGAGGGAGAAGGCAGTGTACATATGTCGTTTCGCACACGGAGGTGACACGTTCCCTCTCGGAACCACGAGCCTTTTTGAGGGAAGCTCCGGTTTGCAAGAAGCTTACACCAAAGCTTGTCCCAATTCGGCCAAAAAATTACCGCAGCATGTTGGTGCCATGTCATGGCACCATGCCAAGTTTCATGATTTTCAAGCGTGTTTTGGATTTACAGGAATTAAAAAACCAAGTTTCCCAATCTTTCCGGCCGAGCCACGATGCCCACATGTTTGATTTTCATTCCCATTTCTTGCATGGGACCTATAAATTCACCCAAAGACACACATATGATTTTTCAACCAACTTTGGTGCACTGGAGCATGTGCTTGTAGTTCAAATTTGAATTATGCACATTAAATGCCCAGAAACTCAATTAATGTATAAATAGGCCAAACGAGCCCGGAATAATTCCAAAATTTAGCATGATATTTCTATTTGGTCTAATTTGCCTGTGTAAAAAAATTAAGGCAGAAGGTAGTGTACGCATGTCATTTCGCACACGGAGGTGACACGTACCCTCTTGGAACCACGAGCCTTCTTGCGGGAAGCTCCGGTTTGCAAGAAGTTTACACCAAAGCTTGTCCCACTTCGGCCAAAAAAATTACCAAAACATGTTGGTGCCATGTCATGACACCATGTCAAGCTTCACGGTTTTCAGGCGTGTTTTGGATTTACAGGAAATAAAAAACAAGTTTCTCAATCTTTCCGGCCGAGCCACGATGCCCACATGTTTGAATTTCATTTCCATTTCTTGCATGGGACCTATAAATTCACCCAAAGACACACATGTTATTTTTCAACAAACTTTGGTGCACTGGAGCATATGCTTGTAGTTCAAAATTGAATTATGCACATTAAATGCCCAAAAACTCAATTAATGCATAAAAATGCGAAACAAACCCGTAATAATTCCAAATTTGAACATGACACTCATGTACTAGTTGCATGTTGACTGTACATAAATGTTCTAGCAATTCAAACATCATCGTTTCCCTCCGTAACACCATTTTGCCTTTGAAACCATAATGAAAAAAATCAGGTATACCACAAACAGTTTACTAGAAAGAATCGTGTGGGATGCGATATAAAATATCTTGGCGCACCGTCTTGTCTGGCCTACGCAGGAAGCTTCGTCGTCTAAAGTCCACCGCTCCCACTTGAACCACACTTGCGCGCCAGTTACTCGCGGCACCGAGCGAAATTTTTTGCCAGCGCGGAAATATCTATCTCCCCGCCCCTCCCTCCCACCAAAAGCCACATTTCCACTGTTCCTCCTTGCTTTCCAAGTTCAAACCTTCACTGCTACTTACTGGCAGCTTTGTCTCCTCGCCGGCGACCCTTCTTCTTGCAGCGCCGCCTCCTTGCCGGCTACCCTTGTTCTTGCAGCGCCGCCTCCTTGCCGGCGACTGAGTGAGTCTTGGATTAGGGGGTCCCTGGGTGTCCGAGCTATATGACGTGGGCTGGACTGGAGGGCCGTGAAGATACAAGATAGAAGGCTTGCCCCCGTGTCCAGATGGGACTCTCCTTTGCAGGATGCCAAGCTTGGCATTAGTAGTTTTGAAAAAATTAAAATTTTTTTTACTAATGGCGCACCGTGGGATGTGGTGCGCCATTTGTATTTGCGCACTAATGGCGCACCAACGCATGGTGTGCCATTAGTATTAGTAATGGCGCACCACATGTACAGTGCGACATTAGTGTCCATCCCATCTATAGCCCTTTTCCTAGTAGTGCGATCCTCAGACGCATAGTTCGGGACCCCCTACCCGAGATCTGCCGGTTTGGCACCGGCATTGGTGCTTTCATTGAGAGTTCCTCTGTGCTGTCAACGGAAGGTTCGATGGCTCGTTCGATCATCTACAATGATGCTATTTCGGGAAGACTCCCCCCCCCCCCCCGGTCAAATTTTCATATTCGGCGGCTTCGCATTGTGTGCCAACTCGAGTGGCTACCTTGAGCAGATCGACAGCTACGCCCCTGGTCTTCAGATCAGTTTCGGGAACCTAAACTATGTCGCCGATATCCGAGGAGACTTGATCTTTAAAGGGTTCACGGCCCCGACCACCGCTTTGGCCTTAGATCCAAAGCAGACCACCAGGTCCGAAGACGGGAGTCTAGAGCCCACTGGACTCATGGAAATTATGGAACTTGCTACCGAAGATCTAGAGAGAATGGCGTCATCGGCAAACCCAAAGACGAACTGAGCTCCCCTTGTCGCTAAAGTGCTTGATGCTACCTCTTGAGCACTGCATTGGTTTTCCCTTGAAGAGGAAAGGGTGATGCAGCAAAGTAGCATAATTATTTCCCTCAGTTTTTGAGAACCAAGGTATCTATCCAGTAGGAGGCTCCACAGAAGTCCCTCGTACCTACACAAACAAACAAGAACCTTGCAACCAACGCGATAAAGGGGTTGTCAATCCCTTCATGGTAACTTGCAAAAGTCAGATCTGATAGAGATAATAGGATAAGATAAATATTTTTGGTATTTTTATGATATAGATTGGAAAGTAAAGATGCAAATAAAAGTAGATGGGAAACTTATATGATAAAAGATAGATCCGGGGGCCATAAGTTTCACTAGTGGCTTCTCTCAAGATAGCATAAGTATTACGGTGGGTGAACAAATTACTGTCGAGCAATTGATAGAAAAGTGCATAGTTATGAGAATATCTAGGCATGGTCATGTATATAGGCATCACGTCCGCAACAAGTAGATCGAAATGATTCTGCATCTACTACTATTACTCCACACATCGACCGACTCCTGCCTGCATCTAGAGCATTAAGTTCATGAAGAATAGAGTAACGCATTAAGCAAGATGACATGATGTAGAGGGATAAACTCAAGCAATATGATATAAACCCCATCTTTTTATCCTCGATGGCAACAATACAATACGTTCCTTGCCGCCCCTGCTGTCACTGTGAAAGGACACTGCAAGATTGAACCCAAAGCTAAGCACTTCTCCCATTGCAAGAAAGATCAATCTAGTAGGCCAAACCAAACTGATAATTCGGAGAGACTTGCAAAGATAACCAATCGTACATAAAAGAATTTAGAGGAGATTCAAATACTTCTCATAGATAAACTTGATCATGAACCCACAATTCATCGGATCTCGACAAACACACCGCAAAAAGAGTTACATCAAATAGATCTCCAAGAAAATCAAGGAGAACTTTGTATTGAGATTCAATGAGAGAGAAGAAGCCATCTAGCTAATAACTATGGACCCGAAGGTCTGTGGTAAACTACTCACACCTCATCGGAGAGGCCTTGGAGATGATGTAGAGGCTCTCCATGGTCGATTCCCCCTCCGGCGGAGCGTCGATGAAGGCTCTAAGATGGGATCTCACGGATACAGAAGCTTGCGGCGGTGGAAATAGTTTTCTGTGGTGCTCCTGGATGTTTTCAGGATGGAGGTATATATAGGTGAAGGAGGTAGGTCAGGGGAGCCACGAGGGGCACACAAGGGTGGGGGCGTGCCCTCCACCCTCGTGGCCGCCTCGGCTGCTTCTTGACATCCACTCCAAGTCTCCTGGATTGCGTTTGTTCCAAAAAGATCGCTCCCGAAGGTTTCATTCCGTTTGGACTCCGTTTGATATTCCTTTTCTTCGAAACACTGAAATAGGCAAAAAAAATAGCAATTCGGACTGGGCCTCCGGTTAGTAGGTTAGTCCCAAAAATGATATAAAAGTGTGAAGTAAAGCCCATAAACATCCAAAACGGGTAATATAATAGCATGGAACAATCAAAAATTATAGATACGTTGGAGAAGTATCAAGCATCCCCAAGCTTATTTCCTGCTCGTCCTCGAGTAGGTAAATGATAAAAACAAAATTTTTGATGTGGAATTCTACCTAGCATATTTCTCAATGTAATCTTCTTTATTGTGGCATGAATGTTCAGATCCAAATGATTCAAAATAAAAGTTCGTATTGACATAAGAAATAGTAATACTTCAAGCGTACTAACTAAGCAATCATGTCTTCTCAAAATAACATGGCTAAAGAAAGTTCATCCCTACAAAATCATATAGTTAGGCTATATTTTGTTTTCATCACACAAAGTACTCCCATCATGCACAACACCGGTTTCAGCCAAGCAATTGGTTCATACTTTTTAATGCGCTTTAGCTTTTTTCAACACTCATGCAATACATAAGCGTGAGCCATGGATATAGCACTATGGGTGGAATAGAATATGTTGATGGAGGTTGTGTGGTGAAGACACAAAAGGAGAAAGTCTCATATTGACGAGGCTAATCAACGGGCTATGGAGATGCCCATCAATTGATGTCAACATGAGGAGTAGGGATTGCCATGCAATGGATGCACTAGAGCTGTAAATGTATGACAGCTCAACGAAAGAAACTAAGTGGGTGTGCATCCAACTTGCTTGCTCACGAAGACCTAGGGCATTTGAAGAAGCCCATCGTTGGAATATACAAGCCAAGTTCTATAATGACAAATTCCCACTAGTATATGAAAGTGACAACATAAGAGACTCTCTATATGAAGAACATGGTGCTACTTTGAAGCACAAGTGTGGAAAAGGATAGTAACATTGTCCCCTTTTCTATTTTCCTTTTTTTGGGCCTTTCTTTTTTTATTTGGCCTTTCTTTTTATTGGCCTTTCTTCTTTTTTTATTTGGCCTTTTTTATAAGGGACAATGCTCTAAGATGATCATCACACTTCTATTTATTTACAACTCATGAATTACAACTCGAAACTAGAACAAGATATGACTCTATATGAATGCCTCCTGCAGTGTACCGAGATGGGCAATGAATCAAGAGTGACATGTACAAAAAATGATGCAAGGTGGCTTTGACAGAAATACGATGTCAACTACATGATCATGCAAGGCAATATGACAATGATGATGCGTGTCATGATAAACGGAACAGTGGAAAGTTGCATGGCAATATATCTCGGAATGGCTATGGAAATGCCATAATAGGTAGGTATGGTGGCTGTTTTGAGGAAGATATAAGGAGGTTTATGTGTGATAGAGCGTATCTTATCACGGGGTTTGGATGCACCGGCGAAGTTTGCACCAACTCTCAAGGTGAGAAAGGGCAATGCACGGTACCGAAGAGGCTAGCAATGATGGAAGGGTAAGAGTGCTTATAATCCATGGACTCACATTAGTCATAAAGAACCCATATACTTATTGCAAAAGTTTTATTAGCCCTCGAAGCAAAGTACTACTACACATGCTCCTAGGGGGGAGGTTGGTAGGAGTTAACCATCACGCGCCCTCGACCTCCACACAAGGAAAGGCAATCAAAAGAGCAACCCATGCAATAAATTTGTTACACAACTTTTACCATACGTGCATGCTACGGGACTTGCCAACTTCATCACATGTATTTCTCAAATTCATAATTATCCAACTATCATGACTCTAATATTACCACCTTTATATCTCAAAACATTTATCAAGCATCAAATTGATCATATCATCCAATTCACTTCCTCTGATAGTTTTTATTATACCCAACTTGGATGCCCATCATTCTAGGACCAATTTTATAACCATAGAAAATACCATGCTGTTCTAAAACACTCTCAAAATAATATAAGTGAAGCATGGTAGATCAACAACTTCTAAAAAATAAAGCCACCGCCGTGCTCTAAAAACTATAAGTGACGCACTAGAGCAAAACTATCTAGCTCCAAAGATATAAGTGAAGCACACAGAGTATTCTAATAAACTTCAAATCATGTGTGTGTCTCCCAAAAGGTGTGTACAGAAAGGATGATTTTGGTAAACTAAAACTAAAGACTCATATCATACAAGACGCTCCAAGCAAAACACATATCATGTGGTGAATAAAAATATAGCTCCAAGTAAAGTTACCGATAGACGAAGACGAAAGAGGGGATGCCTTCCGGGGCATCCCCAGGCTTAGGCTTTTGGTTGTCCTAGGATTATCTTGGGGTGGCCGGGCGTCCTCAAGCTTAGGTTCTTTCCACTCCTTATTCCATAGTCCATCAAATCTTTACCCAAAACTTGAAAACTTCACAACACAAAACTCAACAGGAAATCTCATGACCTCCGTTAGTGCAAGAAAGAAAAACCACCACATAAGGTACTGTAATGAACTCATTATTTATTTATATTGGTGTTAAACCTACTGTATTCCAACTTCTCTATGGTTCATACCCCCCGATACTATCCATAGATGCATCAAAATAAGCAAACAACACACGAAAAACAGAATCTGTCAACAACAGAACAGCCTGTAGCAATCTGTAACTTTAGAATACTTATGGAACTCTAAAATTCCTCAAAAAATAGGAATTCCCAGGAAATATGTCTATTGATATACTGAAAAAAGATTCAACCAAAAATAAAGTTTCTGTGATTTATTAAAATTATTCTCATGTGCACAAAAGTTTCTGTTTTTCAGCAGAATCAAATTAACTATCACCCAAGATGATCCTATAGCTTCTACTTGGCACAAACACTAATTAAAACATAAAACCATATCTAAAAAGAAGCTAGATGAAATATTTATTACTAAACAGAAGCAAAAAGCAAGAAACAAAAATAAAATTGGGTTGCCTCCCAACAAGCGCTATCGTTTAACGCCCCTAGCTAGGCATAAAAGCGAGAATAGATCTAAATATTGCCATCTTTGGTACTCTATTCTTCAATGGAGCACTTATAACCCTTAGGATTTTCTTTATTTTTAGCAATGATTAAACTCCTAGGCAAGAAATCAAGAAATTCATTTGTAGCAAAAGGTTCCTTAATGATAGAGAGACAATTGGGATGAACACTTATTGATTTGGGATCCACATTTTCCTTACTAGAAGATTCACCCTTATTTTTAGGAACATACATAAATTTGGCAATTTTGGTAGGAGGAGTTGGGGTATTTTTCACGGATGAAAAGGCAGACCCTAAGTTGGTAATAATATCCTCAAGTTTACCGATTCTTGTAGAATCTAGATCTATTCTTTCGTTAACTATTGGTTCTTTCTCCATAAAAATTTTCAAAGTAACTCCAACCCTAGATCCATATTGGGTAATTTGGTTGTGGATCTTTTTATCCAAATTTTCAATTGACTCAACAGTGTTAACTTTATTTTCAATAATTTCAAGCCTTTGCATCACATGTTCCAAAGTTTAAACAGCTCCATTAACCAAAAGAGGCGATGGGCCAAACAAATCTAACATAGCATTATAAGCATAAAAAGTATGGCTACCCAAGAAATCCCCTCCGATAATGGTATCAAGAATGCATTTATTCCAAGGAGTAATGCCTACATAAAACTTGCAAAGAAGAACGGAAGTAGAAAGCTTCCTCGTAGATCTATATTGAGCATTGCAAATTCTATGCCATGCATCTTTTAGATTTTCTCCCCACCTTTGTTTAAAATTAAGAACTTCATGCTCGGGAGTGATAACGATGATAGGAGGACTAGCCATGACAACAAGGTAAACGATCTAACACACGAGCTCACAAGAGGCAAGCGAAAGAGAGAGGCGAACAGAAAAGAGAGGGCAAAAAACGGCAAGGGTGAAGCGGGGGAGAGGAAAACGAGAGGCAAATGGCAAATAATGTAATGCGAGGGAGATGAGTTTGTGATGGGTACTTGGTATGTCTTGACTTGAGTGAAGACCTCCCCGGCAACAGCGCCAGAAATCCTTCTTGCTACCTCTTGAGCACTGCCTTGGTTTTCCCTTGAAGAGGAAAGGGTGCTGCAGCAAAGTAGCGTCAGTATTTCCCTCAATTTTTGAGAACCAAGGTATCAATCCAGTAGGAGGCTCCACAGAAGTCCCTCGTACCTACACAAACAAACAAGAACCCCGCAAACAACGCGATAAAGGGGTTGTCAATCCCTTCATGGTAACTTGCGAAAGTGAGATCTGATAGAGATAATAAGAGAAGATAAATATGTTTGGTATTTTTATGATATAGATTGGAAAGTAAAGATGCAAATAAAAGTAGATGGGAAACTTATATGATAAAAGATACACCTCGGGGCCATAGGTTTCACTAGTGACTTCTCTCAAGATAGCATAAGTATTGCGGTGGGTGAACAAATTACTGTCAAGCAATTGATAGAAAAGTGCATAGTTATGAGAATATCTAGGCATGATCATGTATATAGGAATCACATCCGCAACAAGTAGATTGAAATGATTCAGCATCTACTACTATTGCTCCACACATCGACCGACTCCTGCCTGCATCTAGAGTATTAAGTTCATGAAGAACAGAGTAACGCATTAAGCAAGATGACATGATGTAGAGGGATAAACTCAAGCAATATGATATAAACCCCATCTTTTTATCCTCGATGTCAACAATACAATACATGCCTTGCTGCCCCTGCCGTCACTGTGAAAGGACACCGCAAGATTGAACCCAAAGCTAAGCACTTCTCCCATTGCAAGAAAGAACAATCTAGTAGGCCAAACCAAACTGATAATACGAAGAGACTTGCAAAGATAACCAATCATTCATAAAAGATCTCAGAAGAGATTCAAATACTTCTCATAGATAAACTTGATCATAAACCCACAATTCATCGGATCTCGACAAACACACCGCAAAAAGAGTTACATCGAATAGATCTCCAAGAAAATCAAGGAGAACCTTGTATTGAGATTCAAAGAGAGAGAAGAAGCCATCTAGCTAATAACTATTGACCCGAAGGTCTGCGGTAAACTACTCACAACTCATCGGAGAGGCCTTTCGTGGTCGATTCCCCCTCCAGCGGAGCGCCGGCGAAGGCTCCAAGATGGGATCTCGCGGATACAGAAGGTTGCGGTGGTGGAAATAGTTTTTTTGTGGTGCTCCTGGATGTTTTCAGGGTATGGAGGTGTATATAGGCGAAGGAGGTAGGTCAGGGGAGCCACGAGGGGCCCATGAAGGTGGGGGCGCGCCCACCCCCTAGGGCGCGCCCTCCTGCCTCGTGGCTGCCTCGGCTGCTTGTTGACGACCACTCCAAGTCTCCTGGATTGCGTTTGTTCCAAAAAGATCGCTCCCAAAGGTTTCATTTTGTTTGGACTCCGTTTGATATTCCTTTTCTTCGAAACACTGAAATAGGCAAAAGAAACAGCAATTCGGGCTGAGCCTTCGGTTAGTAGGTTAGTCCCAAAAATGATATAAAGTGTAAAGTAAAGCCCATAAACATCCAAAACGGGTAATATAATAGCATGGAACAATAAAAAATTATAGATACGTTGGAGACGTATCACTGGACTCTCCCTCGGACTCTAAATCCGAACTCTCGAGGTGCATGTCGAGCGGGTGCGGCCAGGAGGCTCTCACCCCAGTCAGCCTTGCGGACCCTCGCTTCTCTATCCAAACCTTACTCCTAAACGAGGCTCTGGACCTAATGCGAACCCTCGCCATTACAGAGGAATCGCTTCCGAATTGTACCCAGCCAGGACTAGGGGCTGAGAGCGGGGAATTTTACGTCCCACCAGCCACCCACTTCATAGAAACTGTCGAAGATCTAACCGACATGCTGGACTACGCCTCCGAAGATATCGACGGCATGGATGACGATGCCATAGACGAACAAGGCCAAGACCCTCCGTTCACCGGACGTTGGACGGCCACTTCCACATACGACGTGTACATGGTGGACACACCCAAAGAGGATGACAACGACAGGAAGGATTCGGTTGAGGCCAAGCCTGCTGAAGCACCTCCGAAGCGTCGACGTTAGTGGTGCCGCTCAAAATCGTGTCACAACAAAGATAGCAACACCGACACCGGAGACAATAACACTCCAGAGAATGTCGAAGACCCCGAAGCCCCTATGGGCAAGTTAACCCCGACAATCCTGTAGGGAAAAAGGGCTCGGAGGATAGTAACTACTACCAATCTCCGAAGAGGATGCGAGCCTCAGCGATGAAGATTTCATCATGCCGGAGGAACCCCTCGAACAAGAGCGCTTTAAGCGCCGGCTAAACGCCACTGCAAGAAACCTAAAAAGAAGTAGCAGGAGCTTCAATCAGATCAGGATTTACTCAATCATAGATGGACTAATGTCCTGGCAGCCGAGGAATACGGCCTCGAACGCCCAACTAAGAGTTACCCGAAGCGCAAGCTACTACCACAATTTGACGATGAGGCCCTTGAGCCAATACCGCCAAAGCATAAAACTGGCGATGAACCCGATCGAACACAGGTGGATGGTAGAGACCGGCTACTTATGTTGAGCACCAGCCCGTGCCACCCTGCCGTCAAGGCAAGGAGGCAACGGCCCCGGGCTATACGTACGACCTACGCAAGGACCTGGAGAATAGAGCCGGTCAGACAAGATCAATCTATGGATCGAGGGGGCGTGCCCCAACACGAGAGGACGGCCATCAGGCCTGGCGTGACAGGCGCAACCTCACCCGGGCCGAAAACCGCATACGGCCTTCATCTGAACAGTGTTGTGACATCGCTCGATACAGAGGGGCCGCACACCCTTATGCTTCATTGATGGAACATCGGTTCCCAGAAGGGTTTAAACCCATGAATATTGAATAATACGATGGTATGATGGACCCCGCAGTATGGATCGAAGATTTTCTTCTCCACATTCATATGGCTCGCGGTGATGACCTCTACACCATCAAGTACCTACCCCTAAAACTCAAGGGGCCAGCACGGCACTGGCTGAACAGCCTCCCAGAAAACTCTATTGGTAGTTGGAAAGACTTGGAGGACGCCTTCAGAGACAACTTCCAAGGTACCTATGTTCGGCCCCCAAACGTCGATGACCTTAGTCACATAGTCCAGCAACCCAGAGAATCAGCCCGAAAGCTCTGGACTAGGTTCTTTATTAAAAAGAACCCTGTTGTGGATTGTCCGGACGCTGAAGCCCTCACGGCCTTTAAACACAGCGTCCAGGATGAGTGGCTCGCCCGACACCTCGGCCAAGAAGATAGCTGGCTAGCTCGTAGAAGCAATAGCACCAGCGACCCTGGCACCTCCAAAGCTAGGGACGGCAATGGCAAGCCATGATGCAACAAGCACAAGCGTCGAAACAATAACGAAGGTACCAAAGACACGGTGGTCAATGCCGGATTCAGTGGCTCTAAATCTGGTCAACGGAAGAAGCAATTCAAAGGAAACAGAGATGGTCCATCTAGTTTGGACAGAATACTTGATCGGCCTTGCCAGATTCATGGCACCCCCGATAAGCCTGCCAATCATACCAACAGAAACTGTTGGGTCTTTAAATAGGCCGGCAAGCTCAAAGCCGAACACAAGGGGAAAGGACCGCCCAGCGAGGACGACGATGACGAGCCTCGCCCACCGAACACAGGGGGACAGAAGAAATTTCCCCCCGAGGTTAAAACGGTGAACATGATCTACATCACTCATATCCCTAAGCGGGAGCGCAAGCATGCGCTAAGGGACGTCTATGCCATAGAGCTAGTCGCCCCAAAGTTTAATCCATGGTCAGCCTGTCCAATCACCTTTGATCGCAGAGACCATCCGACCAGTATCCGTCATGGAGCTTCGGATGCATTGGTCCTCGATCCAATTATTGATTGATACCACCTCATGCGAGTCCTTATGGACTGCGGCAATAGTCTCAATCTGCTTTATCAGGACACCATCCGTAAAATGGGCATTGATCCATCAAGAATCAAGCCCACTAAAACCACATTTAAAGGGGTAATACCTGGCGTAGAGGCCTGTTGCACAGGATCCATAACGCTGGAAGTCGTCTTCTGCTCACCAGATAATTTCTGGAGCGAAGACCTGATCTTCGGAATCGTCCCATTCTGCAGTGGCTATTTACTCGGACGAACTGCTTTTGCCCGCTTCAATGTAGTCCCACACTATGCCTATCTATAGGTCAAGATGCCTGGACCACGTTGCATTATAACAGTCAATGGAAACATGGAGCGCTCCCTCCGTACAGAGGAGCATACCGTGGCCCTTGCAGCCAAAGTACAAGGTGGCCTCGCTAAGCCGAATACTACACCGGCAGTCAAGCCTCCGGACACTGATAAACGAGTCTGGTCTATCCTGCAGAACAATAGTCCGGCTCATCCAGAGCTAGATTAGCAATTCGGCCTCCATCAATGCCCCAGCCTGATAGCAGCATGCGTACTGCGCGTACATAATACGCGTTAAAAATAGCATGGGCAAGGATGGAGGCATGCTAAAACATAAGGTCCACGGTACGGCTCGATCCTATCCGAACCTTCATATTATTCCACCTCTTTCTTCCTGTTTTTATTTTTCAGGTTGTTTACAACCCACATCAATTTCTGGTGGTAACAAGGGCCCCCTTCTAGGCCCCTTATGCATACTCAATTGTTGATCCTCTCAAAGGATCATACACCAAGGTGACAAGCGGCGCAGACGTGTGGCAGAGTGTCCAAAGGATCTTCAAGATCATCTTTTTAATTTTAGGACCTGTAGACAGCTTTCCCTTGTCTTCAACATGCAAAATAGCCGTGGTGCTTATCGCATCTTCTACAAAAATATGTTTTGACATACCAATCAGACTATAATGGAAGCAGTTTCGCCCAACCCTGTTCGGTCTTGGCTTATTTTTGTTGGGGAACGTAGTAATTTCAAAATTTTCCTACGCACACGCAAGATCATGGTGATGGCATAGCAACGAGAGGGGAGAGTGATGTCCACGCACTCGTGAGATCATGCGAAGCGTTATGACAACGCGGTTGATGTAGTCGTACATCTTCACGATCCGACCGCTCCAAGCACCGAACACACCGCTTCACGTACGGCACCTCCGAGTTCAGCTCGATGACGATCCCTGGGCTCTGATCCAGGAAAGCTTCGGGGATGAGTTCCGTCAGCACGACGGCATGGTGACGATGATGATGTTTTACCGGCGCAGGACTTCGTCTAAACTCCGCGACGATATGACCGAGGTGGAATATGGTGGAGGGGGGCACCGCACACGGCTAAGGAACAATCCGTAGATCAACTTGTGTGTCATGGGGTGCCCCCTGCCCCCGTATATAAAGGAATAAGGGGGAAGGAGGCCGGCCCTAGGAGGGGGCGTGCCAAGTGTGGAGTCCTACTAGGACTCCCTAGTCCTAGTAGGATTCCACCTCCCTTGTTGGAGTAGGAGAAGGGGAAAGAGGGGGAGAGGAAGAAGGAAAGGGGGGCTGCGCCCCTTGTGCAATTTGGACCAGAGGGGGGGGGGGCGCAGGCCTCCTTCCTTTTGGCCTCTCTCCTCTATTCCCGTATGGCCCAATAAGGCCCATATACCCCCCGACGAATTCCCGTAACTCTCCGGTACTCCGAAAAATACCCGAATCACTCGGAACCTTTCCGAACTCCGAATATAGTCGTCCAATATATCGTTCTTTACGTCTCGACCATTTCGAGACTCCTCGTCATGTCCCCGATCTCATCCGGGACTCCGAACTCTTTCGGTACATCAAAACTCATAAACTCATAATATAACCGCTATTGAAACCTTGCGTGCGGACCCTACGGGTTCGAGAACTATGTAGACATGACCTAGAACTATTCTTGGTCAATAACCAATAGCGGAACCTGGATGCCCATATTGGCTCCTACATATTCTACGAAGATCTTTATCGGTCAAACCGCATAACAACATATGTTGTTCCCTTTGTCATCGGTATGTTACTTGCCCGATATTCGATCGTCGGTATCCAATACCTAGTTCAATCTCGTTACCGGCAAGTCTCTTTACTCGTTATATAATGCATCATCCCGTAGCCAACTCATTGCTCACATTGCTTGCAAGGCTTATAGTGATGTGCATTAGCGAGAGGGCCCAGAGATACCTCTCCGACAATCGGAGTGACAAAACCTAATCTCGAAATACGCCAACTCAACATGTACCTTCGGAGACACCTGTAGTACTCCTTTATAATCACCCAGTTATGTTGTGACGTTTGGTAGTACCCAAAGTGTTCCTCCGATAAATGGGAGTTGCATAATCTCATAGTTACAGGAACATGTATAAGACATGAAGAAAACAATAGCAATATAGTAAACGATCAAGTGCTAGGCTAACGGAATGGGTCATGTCAATCACATCATTCTCCTAATGATGTGATCCCATTAAACAAATGACAACACATGTCTATGGTTAGGAAACATAACCATCTTTGATTAATGAGCTAGTCAAGTAGAGGCATACTAGTGACTATATGTTTGTCTATGTATTCACACATGTATCATGTTTCCGGTTAATACAATTCTAGCATGAATAATAAACATTTATCATGATATGAGGAAATAAATAATAACTTTATTATTGCCTCTAGGGCATATTTCCTTCAGTCTCCCACTTGCACTAGAGTCAATAATCTAGTTCACATCGCCATGTGATTTAACACCAATATTCATATCTGTATATGATTAACACCCATAGTTCACATCGTCATGTGACCAACACCCAAAGGGTTTACTAGAGTCAATAATCTAGTTCACATCTCTATGTGATTAACACCCAAAGAGTACTAAGGTGTGATCATATTTTGCTCATGAGAGAAGCTTAGTCAACGGGTCTGTCATATTCAGAGCCGTATGCATTTTGCAAATATTCTATGTCTACAATGCTCTGCACGGAGCTACTCTAGCTAATTGCTCCCACTTTCAATATGTATCCACATTAAGACTTAGAGTCATCTAGATCAGTGCCAAAACTTGTATCGACGTAACCCTTTACGATGAACCTTTTGTCACCTCCATTGTCACCTCCATAATTGAGAAACATATCCTTATTCCACTAAGGATAATTTTGACCAATGTCCAGTGATCTACTCCTAGATCACTATTGTACTCTCTTGCCAAACCAGGGCAGAGTATACAATAGGTCTGGTACATTGCATAGCATTCTTTATAGAACCTATGACTGAGGCATAGGGAATGACTTTTCATTCTCTTTCTATTTTCTGCCATGGTCGGGTCTTGAGTCTTACTCAACTTCACACATTGCAACACAGGCAAGAACTCCTTTTTGACTGTTCCATTTTGAACTATTTCAAAAATTTATCAAGGTATGTATTCATTGAAAAATCTTATCAAGCGTCTTGATCTATCTATATAGATTTTGATGCTCAATGTGTAAGCAGCTTCACCGAGGTCTTTCATTGAAAAACTTTTATTCAAGTATCCCTTTATGCTATCCAGAAATTCTATATCATTTCTGATCAACAATATGTCATCTACATATAGTATCAGAAATGCTACAGAGCTCCCACTCACTTTCTTGTAAATACAGGCTTCACCGCAAGTCTGTATAATACTATATGCTTTGATCAACTTATCAAAGCGTATATTCCAACTCTAAGATGCTTGCACTAGTCCATAGATGGATCGCTGGAGCTTGCACATTTTGTTAGCACTTTTAGGATTGACAAAACCTTCTGGTTGTATCATATACAACTCTTCTTTAATAAATCCATTAATGAATGTAGTTTTGACATCCATTTGCCAAATTTCATAAAATGTGGCAATTGCTAACATGATTCAGACAGACTCTTAACCATCGATACGAGTGAGAAAATCTCATTGTATTCAACACCTTGAACTTTGTCAAAAAACCTTTTTCGACAAGTCTAGCTTTGTAGATAGTAACACTACTATCAGCGTCCGTCTTCCTCTTGAAGATCCACTTATTTTCTATGGCTTGCCGATCATCGGGCAAGTCTACCAAAGTCCACACTTTGTTCTCATACATGGATCCCATCTCAGATTTCATGGCCTCAAGCCATTTTGCGGAATTTGGGCTCATCATCGCTTCCTCATAGTTCATAGGTTCATCATGGTCTAGTAACATGATTTCCAGAATAGGATTACCGTACCACTCTGGTGCGGACCGTACTCTGGAAGACCTACGAGGTTCTGTAGTAACTCGATCCGAAGTTTCATGATCATCATCATTAGCTTCCTCACTAATTGGTGTAGGAATCACTGGAACTGATTTCAGTGATGAACTACTTTCCTATTCAGGAGAAGGTACAATTACCTCCTCAAGTTCTACTTTCCTCCCACTCACTTCTTTCGAGAGAAACTCCTTCTCTAGAAAGGATCCATTTTTAGCAACGAATATCTTGCCTTCGGATCTGTGATAGAAGGCGTACCCAACAGTTTCCTTTGGGTATTCTATGAAGACACACTTCTCCGATTTGGGTTTGAGCTTATCGGGATGAAACTTTTTCACATAAGCTTTGAGCCCCAAACTTTAAGAAACGACAACTTAGGTTTACTGCTAAACCATAGTTCATACGGTGTCGTCTCAACGGATTTAGATGGTGTCCTATTAAACGTGAATGCAGTTGTCTCTAATGCATAACCCCAAAATGATAGTGATAAATTAGTAAGAGACATCATAGATCGCACCATATCCAATAAAGTGCGGTTATGACGTTTGGACACACCATAACGTTGTGGTGTTCCAGGTGGCATGAGCTGTGAAACTATTCCACATTGTTTTAATTGAAGACCAAACTCGTAACTCAAATATTCTCCTCCACGATCATATCGTAGAAACTTTATTTTCCTGTTACGATGATTCTCCACTTCACTCTGAAATTCTTTGAACTTTTCAACTATTTCAGACTTATGTTTCATCAAGTAGATATACCCATATCTGCTCAAATCATCTGTGAAGGTCAGAAAATAACGATACCCGCCACGAGCCTTAATGCTCATTGGTCTGCATACATCAGTATGTATTATTTCCAACAAGTTTGTTGCTCGTTCCAATGTTCCGAAGAATGGAGTTTTAGTCATCTCGCCCAAAGGCACGGTTTCTTAAGCATCAAATGATTCATAACCAAGTGATTCCGAAAATCCATCTTTATGGAGTTTCTTCATGCGCTTTACACCGATATGACCCAAACGGCAGTGCCACACATAAGTTGCACTATCATTATTAACTTTGCATCTTTTGGCATCAATATTATGAATATGTGTATCACTACGATCGAGATCCGATAAACTATTTTCATTGGGTGTATGACCATTGAAGGTTTTATTCATGTAAACAGAACAACAATTATTCTCTAACTTTAAATGAATAACTGTATTGCAATAAATATGATCAAATCATATTCATGCTCAACGCAAAAGCTAAATAACATTTATTTAGGTTTAACACTAATCCCGAAAGTATAGGAAGTGTGTGATGATGATCATATCAATCTTGGAACTACTTCCAACACTCATCGTCACTTCCCCTTTCAACTAGTCTCTGTTTATTCTGTAACTCCTGTTTCGAGTTACTAAAATTTTAGATACCGAACAAGTATCAAATACTCAGGGGCTACTATAAACACTAGTAAGGTACACATCAATAACCTGTACATCAAAATATACACTTGTTCACTTTGGCATCCTTCTTATCCACCAAATATTTGGAGTAGTTCCACTTCCAGTGACCATTTCCATTGCAGTAGAAGCACTCAGTTTCAGGCTTAGGTCCAGCTTTGGGCTTCTTCACGGGAGTGACAACTTGTTTGCCATTCTACTTGAAGTTTCCCTTTCTTTCCCTTTGCCCTTTTCTTGAAACTAGTGGTCTTATCAATCATCAACACTTGATGCTCTTTCTTGATTTCTACCTTCGTTGATTTCAACATCACGAAGAGCTCGGGAATCGTTTTCGTCATCCCTTGCATACTATAGTTCATCACAAAGTTCTAGTAACTTAGTGATGGTGACTAGAGAATTCTGTCAATCACTATCTTATCTGGAAGATTAACTCCCACTTGATTCAAGCGATTGAAGTACCTGCATAATCTGAGCACATGCTCACTAGTTGAGCGATTCTCCTCCATCTTTTAGCTATAGAACTTGTTGGAGACTTCATATCTCTCAACTCGGGTATTTTCTCGAAATATTAACTTCAACTCTGGAACATCTCATATGGTCCATGACGCTCAAAACGCCTTTGAAGTCCCGATTCTAAGCCGTTAAGCATGGTGCACTAAACTATCAAGTAGTCATCATATTGAGCTAGCCAAACGTTCATAACGTCTGCATCTGCTCCTGCAATAGGTCTGTCACCTAGCGGTGCATTAAGGACATAATTCTTCTGTGCAGCAATGAGGATAAACCTCATATCACGGATCCAATCCGCATCATTGCTACTAACATCTTTCAACAAAATTTTCTCTTGGAACATATCGAAATAAACATATGAAAGCAACAAGGCGAGCTATTGATCTACAACATAATTTGCAAAATACTACCAGGACTAAGTTCATGATAAATTTAAGTTCAATTAATCATATTACTTAAGAACTCCCACTTAGATAGACATCCCTCTAATCCTCCAAGTGATTACGTGATCCATATCAACTACACCATATCCGATCGTCACGTGAGATGGAGTAGTTTCAATGGTGAACATCACTATGTTGATCATATCTACTATATGATTCACGCTCGACCTTTCGGTCTCCGTGTTCCGAGGCCATATTTGTATATGCTAGGCTCGTCAAGTATGACCTGAGTATTCCGCGTGTGCAACTATTTTGCACCCGTTGTATTTGAACGTAGAGCCTATCACACCCGATCATCACGTGGTGTCTCAAAGACGAAGAACTTTCATAACGGTGCATACTCAAGGAGAACACTTCTTGACTATTAGTGAGAGATCATCTTAAAATGCTACCGTCAATCAAAGCAAGATAAGATGCATAAAGGATAAACATCACATGCAATCAATATAAGTGATATGATATGGCCATCATCATCTTGTGCTTGTGATCTCCATCTTTGAAGCACCGTCGTGATCACCATCGTCACCGGCGTGACACCTTGATCTCCATCGTAGCATCATTGTCGTTACGCCATCTATTGCTTCTATGACTATCGCTACCGCTTAGTGATAAAGTAAAGCAATTACAGGGCGTTTGCATTTCATACAATAAAGCGACAACCATATGGCTCCTGCCAGTTGCCGATAACTTCGGTTACAAAACATGATCATCTCATACAATAAAATATAGCATCACGTCTTGACCATATCACATCACAACATGCCCTACAAAAACAAGTTAGACGTCCTCTACTTTGTTGTTGCAAATTTTACGCAGCTGCTACGGGCTGAGCAAGAACCGTTCTTACCTACGCATCAAAACCACAACGATAGTTCGTCAAGTTAGTGTTGTTTTAACCTTCGCAAGGACCGGGCGTAGCCACACTCGGTTCAACTAAAGTGAGAGAGACAGACACCCGCCAGCCACCTTTAAGCACGAGTGCTCGTAACGGTGAAACCAGTCTCGCGTAAGCGTACGCGTAATGTCGGTCCGGCCGCTTCATCTCACAATACCGCTGAACCAAAGTATGATATGCTGGTAAGCAGTATGACTTGTATCGCCCACAACTCACTTGTGTTCTACTCGTGCATATGACATCTACGCATAAAACCTAGGCTCTGATACCACTGTTGGGGAACGTAGTAATTTCAAAAAAATTCCTACGCACACGCAAGATCATAGTGATGGCATAGCAACGAGAGGGGAGAGTGATGTCCACGTACCCTCGTAGACCGTAAGCGGAAGCGTTATGACAACGTGGTTGATGTAGTCGTACGTCTTCACGAGCCGACCGATCCAAGCACCGAACGTACGGCACCTCCGAGTTCAGCACACGTTCAGCTCGATGACGATCCCCGGGCTCCGATCCAGCAAAGCTTCAGGGATGAGTTCCGTCAGCACGACGGCGTGGTGACGACGATGATGTTCTACCGGCGCAGGGCTTCGACTAAACTCCACGACGATATGACCGAGGTGGAATATGGTGGAGGGGGGCACCGCAAACGGCTAAGGAACAATCCGTAGATCAACTTGTGTGTCATGGGGTGCCCCCCGGCCCCCGTATATAAAGGAGCAAGGGGGAAGGAGGCCGGCCTTAGGAGGCGCGCCAAGTGTGGAGTCCTACTAGGACTCCCTAGTCCTAGTAGGATTCCACCTCCTTGTTGGAGTAGGAGAAGGGAAAGAGGGGAGAGGAAGAAGGAAAGGGGCTGCCCTTGTCCAATCGGACCAGAGGGGCGCAGGCCTCCTTCCTTTGGCCTCTCTCTCTATTCCCGTATGGCCCAATAAGGCCCATATACCCCCCGGCGAATTCCCGTAACTCTCCGGTACTCCGAAAAATAGCCGAATCACTCGGAACCTTTCCGAACTCCGAATATAGTCGTCCAATATATCGATCTTTACGTCTCGACCATTTCGAGACTCCTCATCATGTCCACGATCTCATCCGGTACTCCGAAATCCTTCGGTACATCAAAACTCATAAACTCATAATATAACTATCATCGAAACCTTAAGCGTGCGGACCCTACGGGTTCGAGAACTATGTAGACATGACCTAGAACTATTCTTGGTCAATAACCAATAGCGGAACCTGGATGCCCATATTGGCTCCTACATATTCTACGAAGATCTTTATCGGTCAAACCGCATAACAACATACGTTGTTCCCTTTGTCATCGGTATGTTACTTGCCCGATATTCGATCGTCGGTATCCAATACCTAGTTCAATCTCGTTACCGGCAAGTCTCTTTACTCGTTACGTAATGCATCATCCTGTAACCAACTCATTGGTCACATTGCTTGCAAGGCTTATAGTGATGTGCATTACCGAGAGGGCCCAGAGATACCTCTCCGACAATCGGAGTGACAAAACCTAATCTCGAAATACGCCAACTCAACATGTACCTTCGGAGACACCTATGGTACTCCTTTATAATCTCCCAGTTACGTTGTGACGTTTGGTAGTACCCAAAGTGTTCCTCCGGTAAATGGGAGTTGCATAATCTCATAGTTACAGGAACATGTATAAGTCATGAAGAAAGCAATAGCAATATACTAAACAATCAAGTGCTAGGCTAACGGAATGGGTCATGTCAATCACATCATTCTCCTAATGATGTGATCCCATTAATCAAATGACAAAAAATGTCTATGGTTAGGAAACATAACCATCTTTGATTAATGAGCTAGTCAAGTAGAGGCATACTAGTGACTATATGTTTGTCTATGTATTCACACATGTATCATGTTTCCGGTTAATACAATTCTAGCATGAATAATAAACATTTATCATGATATGAGGAAATAAATAATAACTTTATTATTGCCTCGAGGGCATATTTCCTTCAATTTTAATCTGTTTTTCCACTTCACGTCTGAATTGGCGTATACACCTTGGTACGATTTAAATCGCCAGGGGCTCTATTCAAGCCATATATGTAACTTTAACAACAGAAAGTCCGAACAATCTCAGAGTACACTTCAGCGTCCCGAATACTGCATTATGTGCATCGGCTCCGAATCACGTCTTTGGTCAATAGTTGGTTGCCCGGCTCCTGTGCTTTCTACCTTACGTTTCGTTTTCGGCTAAGGTAGTAAAGGGAGAACTAGTGCGATTGTTTTTCCAACTAGCCCGGTCAAGCACCCCAGTAGAAAAGCCGAAAATTGACTGTCGTGATGCGGCGGGAGCTGGTCAACAATTTGGTGACTTATTAAATCTCTAGCGATTTCTTCTGTATTACACGAAGGACTGGCTTTTCCCAGTCACGCATTTAAGGCATCCTAGTTCAGATAGCTACATGCGCACCAGGGCTATCTTACAGTCCCATTTTCAAAATCCTATGGCTAAGTGAGAGTGATAAAGCCGCATAGTCCGATTACCTGGTTCGCTGCACTGACACGTCCTTTATGGACCAAGATGTTGGGTCAAGTGTGGCTATATGCTATCCCGAACACCCTCGTAGTATCTACGTGGGGGCTAAAGCCGACGACTGGCAAACTCTCAAAGATAAAAACGACCGCATAGGAGGAAAAGCAATCTAAAATAATAGGCACAACTATATTACAAAAGCCTCGGTTTATAATACACAATGTCTGGGTAGCTCGGATACATTTACTCGAACAAGATGTCCTTTGAGCACTGGCCCTCTATCAAACGGGCACCTTCCAGGATGTCTTCCAAATAGCGCTCCGACGTACGGTGGACCTTGTCTTCGGGTGGACCTTCAACGGCCACGCTGGCGGCCTTCATCTTGGCCTAGTGCATCTTGACACGGGCAAAGGCCAGCCGCACACCTTCTATACATGATGACCGTTTGACCGCGTCAATACAGGGCAGTGCATCAATAAGCCGCTGCACTAGGCCAAAATAGCTGCTCGGAATGGGTTCGGTTGGCCACAGCTGGACTATGACGTCCCTCATGGATGATCCGGGCATCCTATGCAGCTCGACCCACTACGCCATCTGGTCATTTAGCATCACTGGGCGCTCCCGCGCCTCGAACTATGACTAGAATAGCCCCTCCGTGGTTTGTCCATCCTGAGCCTGGAAGAACTGTGCGGCGTCGACGGTACTCTTCAGAAGATCCGCAAAGACATCTGGAACATTACACAACCGCGTGATTAAAACATACTTCTAATTACCGAATATACTCTGTAAAAGAAAAGGCTTACCAGCCACTCTCTGCTCGGCTTGCTGAATCTCCTCGCGAGCCACTCGGGATTCGGTCTACGCTTCCTCGGCCTCTTTAAGGGCCTGGGCAAGATCAGTCTCCTGGGCTTTGTTCCTCTCCTCTAGGGACTCGCACTTGTTGGCGACGTCTTTGACCGCCCGCTCCAATTTGGTCACCCACTCCTCATATTGGCAGCAGACAACCTGTTCGGACTTCAAGTCCTCGACCACTTTATCAGCGGCCGCCTTGTGCACTGTCGGTGTCAAAACCGGCGGATCTCGGGTAGGGGGTCCCGAACTATGTGTCTAGGTGGATGGTAACAGGAGACAAGGGACACGATGTTTTTACCCAGGTTCGGGCCCTCTAGATGGAGGTAAAACCCTACTCCTGCTTGATTGATATTGATGATATGGGTAGTACAAGAGTAGATCTACCACGAGATCAAGGAGGCTAAACCCTTGAAGCTAGCCTATGGTATGATTGTTGTTCGTCCTACGGACTAAAACCCTCCAGTTTATATAGACACCGGAGAGGGCTAGGGTTACACAGAGTCGGTTACAATGGTAGGAAATCTACATATCCGTATTGCCAAGCTTGCCTTCCACGCCAAGGAAAGTCCCCTCCGGACACGGGATGAAGTCTTCAATCTTGTATCTTCATAGTCTTGGAGTCTGGCCAATGATGATAGTTCGGCTATCCGGACACCCCCTAGTCCAGGACTCCCTCAGTAGCCCCTGAACTAGGCTTCATTGACGACGAGTCCGGCGCGCATAGTGTCTTCGGCATTGCAAGGCGGGTTCCTCCTCCGAATAATTCATAGAAGATTGTGAACACCAGGATAGTGTCCGGCTCTACAAAATAAATTCCACATACCACCGTAGAGAGAATAATATTTACACATGTTCAATCTGCTGATGTATTTTGTGGCGTGACGTCACACCACAACCAAGCCTTTACTCGAATCATTTTTATTATTCCATCTTAGCGCGTTTAGCGAAGCGGTTTCCTTGGCACGTCTTGTCGAAGCAGAGATCGTGTCCCCTTATTCCGGGATTCTCATCAATACGGACATGGGTAACCCAACTGCGCCATTGATTGTGGTGCTTGGGAGATAAGCGAGTTTTACCAGGCTGGTGGGAACGCATAGTTTCGTCCGCCCATATATAAGGGGATAAGGATCCACCTTTTACTTACGCCTTATTCCTCCTTTGCTTATCCATCTCTGCGCACTCGAGCTCCAGCGCCCAAGTCCGCACATCTCACGTCAACCTTCTCCATCCATGTCCGGAGCGGGAGGCAAGTGGATGGCCTCCTCCGTTATGGAGGGGCACATCAAGAAGCTGCGCAGCGCCGGATATTTGTCCAGCGATATCGCGCACCGGCTCCCCGACGAGGGGCAGCTCATCCCCACCCCCAGGCCCCATGAGAGGGTGGTATTCAAACATTAGGTGAGTTCGACCAGCTAATGGTTGTATATTCCTCCTAGGAGTAATCCCCATTTCCTCCGCGGACTGGGCTTCCCACTCCACCCCTTTGTCCGGGGGCTCATGCTCTACTACGGCCTGGATATCCATGATCTGGCCCCAAATTTCATCCTCAACATCTCGGCGTTTATCGTCGTGTGCGAGGCCTTCCTCTGCATCCAGCCCCACTTCGGCTTGTGGCTAAAGACCTTCAATGTCAAGCCGAAGGTTGTGAAGGGCAGCCAAGCGGAGTGCGGAGGCGCCATGGTGGGCAAGATGCCCAACGTCACTTGGCTCGAGGGCGCCTTTGTGGAAACCATCAAGGGGTGGCAATCGGGGTGGTTCTACATCACCGAGCCGCGTGACCCTGAATGGGCAGCGGCCCCCGAATTCAGATCTGGCATCCCCATGCGGCTCACTTCCTGGAAAGAGAAGGGCCTGCTTTGGGGCGATTCGGAAGAGCTGACCGGACTCCAATCCTATCTCAAAACCCTGGTGAACAAGAAGCTCAAGCTTGTCAACGTAATCCAGGTCATGCTCATCCGCCGGATTCTCCCTTGCCAACAGCAGGACTTCAATTTGTGGGAGTTCAATCCGGCACAGCACCAGACCTTGAGCGGACTCTTCGACACTACGTACGAAGAGGACTGGAGGGTGCTGTTCAAGGGCGCCGAGGCTCCCGCATCTGCTACCGAAGACCGCGGATTCAGCTCGCAGCGTCCGGCTGGCGAGGTAAGCTATGTTATCCTTTATGGGACACTTGTTTTTCATAGTTTGACTCTATGCGTGATCTAAACTCCCAATACCTTTAACTGGCCTGGCAGAAGACGTCCGGACAGGTTAACTGTCCGGCTCCCCTTCCAGAAGACCCAGTGAATGCCCGTTTGACAGGGCTGCTGCTCCCGGCGCCTTACGTGGTGGCGGAGAAGAAGGCCAAAAAGAAGGCCACGGGAACCCGAAGGAGTTCCCAACGCCAGGTGTTATCGGATTCATCGTCCGATAACTCCGAGGCGGACTCCTCCCACGAGGACGAGGAGGAGAAGAAAGAGGCCTCTCGCCCAGCGGGGGGAGAGAGGAAGAGGAAGGCCTCTCCAACAAGGGAGGCTGAAGGGTCCAAGAAGGGAAGGACCCTTTCCTCGGACTGCTCCGCCAACGCCGGCGACGGCGACGAGGAGTGTCCCTCAAGGGCCAAGCCCCTGGCGAGATCGTAAGTATCCGGACTCCTGAATAACTCATAATTTTCCTTTTTAACACCGCATACAACCCTGTAGTCCGCCCAAGTACGATCTTCCCGCTTCGTCGAGCGGGTCCTTGGGTACGTCGGATGTGAATAGCACTTCACTTCCGACCGCCTCCTCCCCCCGTGACGCCGACGACGCCGAGGTGGGATCCCGGAAAGGGACCCACCAGGAGGAGGAGACCCCGGAGGTGCCGCAGGGCAACCTCCCGGACTTTGGACCGGACTCCGCACCGGAACCTGCAGTGGTTCCGGAGTCCGGTGGGCGGCCCATTCGTAAGAAGGGCAAGATCGTGACGCCGGGCGCCTCCGTCCCAACCTGAGGCGCCAGATAACTTGGCCGGAGGCGCCAACAGCGCTTCCATCGAAGAGGAACACCGCACCGTCATGAGTGCGGTGATTGAAGGTTCAGCTCGCCAAAAGCGGGCTGACCAAGCTTCGCAGCCCCTTCTAATAGTCTTTGAGGTAAGAATTTTAAGATATGTAATACAATACCGCATAGACGGTAGCCCCGATGCTCGGTTCGGTGTTGGAAATAAAAGCGGACCGAGGATCTAAAAGATATCTGCAGGAGTCTTAAAAATATGTCAACATGGGAATGCAGGCTGCGCCGCTAACCTCTGCGCCAGACCGACCGTGGAGGTCAATACCTTGAAGCGAGCCTCGGCGGTCCGAGA
Organism: Aegilops speltoides; assembly: GCA_021437245.1. NCBI lineage: Eukaryota > Viridiplantae > Streptophyta > Magnoliopsida > Poales > Poaceae > Aegilops > Aegilops speltoides. Next base: position 185,669,077 of record CM038145.1, read on the forward strand.
GCGAGCTCGGCCGTGCCAAGAAGCAGCTCGAGGACAAGGAAGGTGAGTAACACCTTATTACAGTTGTACCTTACAGAAAAGGATTTGGTTGCAAGAGAAATGACAAGGATAACGTGGGTACTCCAGGGGCTACGAACGAGGTGGTGAACCTGAAGGAGGCGGTGTCCGCGGCCGAACGCAATGCGGCCGTGGAACTCGCCGAGCGAGAGAAGCAGGAGGCACGGTGGCGTGGAATGCAGTAAGAGCTCCGTGGCTCGTGGAAAAACACGAGAGTTTGGAGCGTGACTCGAAGACTCGAGAGTCCGAGATTGCGTCGGCTCTTGAGAGTGCCAAAGCCACTAAGGCCGAAGCCCACAAGGCCCTCCAGAGGCATTGAAGAAAATAGCAGCGGGTAAGGCATTCTTCATGCAAAGCAAGCATGTTAAAGTGAATTACCTGTTACTTACCCGAATTTAGAGCTCTCCAGGAGCGTCCGCAGATCTGCCCCGTAGCGTGTCTGATGCTACCGCTTTCTACAGAGCCGAGGAGGGGAGCTCGATGGAGAAGGTGTTCTGGTCTCAGTATGCTGAGGCCGGACATCCGTGCTTATAGAGACCAGGTGAAGCAGCTGGTCGAGCTCCTAAGGTGGCCGAACAGAAATGAAGGGCCTCATAGTTCGCTGTGGCCCAAAGAGGCCATGCACAGGAGCTACTTTGGCACAGTCGCGCGGCTGGTGGATGCTTGTCCATGGGTTGAAGTCATCAAGCATTCCGCTTTGCATTGAAGGTGCCTGTCGGGCCCTCGCCCGTGCTAAAGTGCACTGGGCAAGATGAATCTTGAAGCTTGTGACGGATGCGCCACCGCCGGGCAAGGAGTATCGCACACCGATATGTATTATAAGGGTGTCTGAAGGGTGGCGCATTATTGCGGGTGAGTGCTCCAAAGATGTAATATTTGAGTAGACTCGCATTTTGTTATCTGTCTTGAAAAACTTTGTTCATATCGCTAAGCAATGCTTGTTAATTTAAAATATTACCTTCATGCTGCCATTTATCAAATCGAGAGATGGCAAGTCGTCGGCTTCAGCCCCCATGCCACGAGTCTTTGGGGTGTTCGGGATAAACTTGAGCGCTCTTGTTCCCATTTTTGGGTCCATCTAGGGAGGCGCTCAACACAACGAACGAGGCAACCGGACTTATAATGCCATAGAATTCTATAATTTTAAATTTCGGCGAAGTCCCTAGTGTTCGGAAGGCCGAATTCGGGGCACTATCCACGCCTGGGCCGGACAAAGCCGGTTCCTTGCTCTAAGCAGCATAAGTCTTTAGGGACTCGAAAAAACCTCTCGAACAGCGACCGGCTCTCGCCCCATCATGACGGTTAGTTTTAGCTTTGTCCACTGAGGTGCTCGCCCAGCTCAACTGGGGCACAATCGCAGTGGTTCTTCCAGCGCTACCTTAGCCAATATAACGGAACGTAAGGTACCAAAACATGGGAGCTGGGCAAACCCAACTATTGACCCAAGACATGATTCGGAGCCGATGCATATAATGTTATAAGTTTGGGGTGCCGCACTTGTGAAAGTGTTCGGACTTATCACACCATAATGTGGGGAACTTAAGCCCCTGGTGTATTTGGCCGTACCAAAGTGTACGGATGCAACTTGTCATAAATGAACATATGTATAAGAAAGGAATGCGATTATAGGCAAAAAGCGATGCATTGTTTATTCAAAAACTACTGCCATGAATGCAGAACGATACAAATAGTGCAATAAGCAAGGGATGGAACTATTTAGCATGTCCCCCTCCAGGGGTAGGCTGCAGAATGGTGTATAAAACAGGTATAATGCTCGTAATGGAGACCACATGGATACTCGTCGTAGCTTTTCTCCTCCCCTGGCTGTTGCATCGTGAGTTCGGCAGGTCTACTGCCGGACAGGGCCTATGGTAAATGGAGTCCTGAGGATAAGAAAAAAGGAAATAAAAAGATGACATACTTGGAAGCCCCTAGTGTGGTTGAGCCGCACTCTGGGCCTGCCGTGGTCGTGCCCCTCCCCCTATGCCCATGGTATCTCCAGAGCGTAATGATGTACGCGAAGTACTGGTCTTGCAATTTTGCGAGGGCTGGGGTTGGGGCCGCATTGCTACGCGTGCTCGGAACGTGCTAGGTGGTCTTGTTGTAGGTTACTCCGGGCGTGTTTGACGATGCCCGGTCGTTTAGCAGATGGACTCGAGAATTGCCTTAAGAGGCTGCTCTGCACTTCTGCCGCGAGAGCCGCTGTATGTTCCTCCGTTCGGAGGGAGCATTCAGTGTTTCCGTTGACTGTGATGACTCCTCGAGGGCCTGGCATCTTGAGCTTGAGTTATGCGTAGTGTGGCACCGCATTGAACTTTGCAAACGCGGTTCGTCTGAGCAGTGCATGATAGCCGCCATGAGCGGAACTATGTCAAGATTAACTCCTCGCTTCGAAGTTATTCGGGATCCGAACACCACTTTCATTATAATCGAGCCTGCATAATTGGCCTCTACACCGGTATGGCGCCTTTGAAGGTCGTCTTTGTGGGTTTAATCCTTGAGGGTCTATGCCCATTTTGCGCTTGTATCCCGGGTAAAGCAGGTTCAGTTGCTTTGCCGCCGTCCATCGTGACTCTAGTGAGGTGAAACCCGTCGACGATTGGGTCTAGAACCAATGCGGTGAACCCACCATGGCGGATCTTTGGTGGGGTGGTCCTTCGATCAAAAGTGATTGGGCAGAGGACCATGGATTGAACTTTAGGGCGATCGGCTCCATCGCGATATCGTCCTCGAGTGCACGCTTCCGCTCCCTTTTGGGTATGTGGGTTGCGTATATCATGTTCACCGTCCGCGCTTGTGGGGGAAACCCTTCGTCCTCTCTGTTGTTCGGCAGCCGGGTCTCTTCCTCGTCATCGCTATGCAGCCCCTTGTCATTGTTTTCGGCAATTAACTTGCCTGCCTGCTTGAATACCCAACAATCCCTGTTGGTGTAATTAGCTGGCTTTTCGGGGGTGCCGTGTATCTGGCACGAGCGGTCGAGTATTCGGTCCAAATTGGACGGACCAGGAGTAGTTCTTTTTCCGCTGACCGGGTTTGGATCCTCTGAATCTGGCATTGACTGCCGTATCCTCAGTATTATCGCCGTTAATGCGGCGTTTGTGCTTGTTGCGATGTGACCTGCCATTGCGGTCCTTGGTATCCGGACTGCCAGGATTTTTGTTGAGGTTGTTACTGCGGGCTAGCCAGCTATCCTCTCCCACGCAGAAGCGGGTCATGAGTGATGTGAGGGCTGCCATGGATTTTGGCTTTTCCTGTCCTAGGTGCCGGGCAAGCCACTCGTCGCGGATGTTATATTTGAAGGCTGTGAGGGCCTCTGCATCCGGACAGTCGACGATTTGATTTTTCTTGGTTAAGAACCATGTCCAGAATTGTCTGGCCGATTCTTCTGGCTGCTGACTTATGTGGCTTAGGTCATCAGCGTCTGGTGGTCGCACATATGTGCCCTAGAAGTTATCGAGGAATGCGGCTTCCAGGTCCTCCCAACACCCAATTGATTCCGCTAGCAAGCTGTTAAGCCAATGGCGAGCTGGTCCTTTAAGCTTGAGTGGGAGGTATTTGATGGCGTGAAGATCATCACCGCGGGCCATGTGGATATGAAGGAGATAGTCTTTGATCCAGACCGCAGGGTCTGTTGTGCCATCGTAGGATTCAATGTTCACGGGTTTGAACCCTTCTAGGATTTGATGATCCATTACTTCATCTGTGAAGCATAGTGGGTGTGCGACGCCTCTGTATTGGGCTATATCATGACGTAGCTCAAGCGAGCTTTGTCTACTGTGTTTGGCCCGGCCGGAGTTGCTATATCCGGCGCGATGGTCATCGTCGCGCATCGTGGGGCGCCCACGCAATCCGTAGATCGATCATGATTGTCTTGCCTTATCCTCCAATATGTCTTGCAAGTCTGGCGCATTCCCCCGTGGCTTTGTACTTTTCGAGCGATGCCGGGGTACTGCTGTATTGGAGGGTCTAGAGGCCTCTCTGTCTCGGCCACGAGGTGGCCAATCAGCCGTATTGTGCGCTGGTGATGTAGGTTTATATGCTTCCTCCTCTAATCGGGGCAGCAGCTTGCGTTTGGGGTAGCTTTTGGAGGGGCGTTCGAGTTCATACTCTTCGGCCGCAAGGACTTCAGTCCATCTGTCGGCTAGCAAATCTTGGTCAGCTCTAAGCTGTTGCTGCGTTTTCTTGAGGCTACTTGCCGTGGCCCTAAGCCTGCGTTTAAAACGCTCTTGTTCGACGGGATCCTCAGGCACAACGAATTCGTCGTCGTCGAGGCTTGCCTCATCTCCGGAGGGAGGCATGTAATTATCGTCCTCTACCTCTTCGTCTACCGCTCTCTCGTGAGGGCTGGCTTCTCCGTCCTCCTGCGATGAATCTTGCTGGAGGGGGTTGTCTTCGGCACTTTCCGGGGTGTTATTATCTCCGGTGCCGGAATCTCCATTCTTGCTGTGGCGGGATTTAGAGCGGCGCCGCTGATGCCGACGCTTAGGCTGTTTCTTGGAGGGGTCTTCCTCCGCTGTTCCATCGTCATTCCCATCCTTTGGGATGTCCACCATGTATATGTCGTATGACGAGGTGGCTTTCCAGTGCCCCGTAGGCGCTAGCTCTTGGCCGTCTTCGGCATCGTCGTCCATACTGTCGATGTCTTCGGAGTCGAAGTCTAGCATGTCGGTTAGGTTGTCGATAGTGGCTACAAAGTGGGTGGTGGGTGGGCTTTGAATTTCTTCGTCGTCCGCATCCCAACCGTCCTGACCGTGGTCCGGCCAGGGCTCTCCAGATAATGAGAGATACTTTAGCGAATTCAGGATGTCGCCAAAAGGCGAGTGCTGAAAGATGTCCGCAGCGGTGAACTCCATGATCGGCGCCCAGTCGGATTCAATTGGCAGGGGCGCGGGACATTTGAAGTCCGGCGAGGAGTCCGGCACCTCGGAGTCACGAGCTTCACAAGGGACAGTGTCGGTATTCGGCTCCATCGCCGTAGAGGTAGCAGCCCCCGAGGCGGTGTCTAGCCACCCATGCTTGATTGGCGCAGTCGGCTCCGAGTTAAGGGTCGGAGCGGACTCTTGTGCGGCCTCTAGGGCACTGTCCGGCAGCAGAGCTAGATCATGCCCATATTGACAGTGCGGCGCGCTCGGCTATGGCTCGAATCCGTCGAAGATCAAGTCTCCGCGGATGTCAGCCATGAAGTTCAAACTTCCAAATCTGACCTGATGGCCAGGGGCGTAGCTTTCAATCTGCTCCAGATGGCCAAGCAAATTGGCCCGCAGTGCAAAGCCACCGAATACGAAGATCTGTCCGGGGAGAAAAGTCTCACCCTGGACCACGTCGTTGTTGATGATCGAAGGAGCCATCGGGCCTATAGGTGACGACACAGAGGAACTCTCAATGAAAGAACCAATGTCGGTGTCAAAACCGGCGGATCTCGGGTAGGGCGTCCCGAACTGTGCGTCTAGGCGGATGGTAACAGGAGACAAGGGACACGAAGTTTTTACCCAAGTTCGGGCCCTCTCGATGGAGGTAAAACCCTACTCCTGCTTGATTGATATTGATGATATGGGTAGTACAAGAGTAGATCTACCACGAGATCAAGGAGGCTAAACCCTAGAAGCTAGCCTATGGTATGATTGTTGTTCGTCCTACGGACTAAAACCCTCTGGTTTATATAGACACCGGAGAGGGCTAGGGTTACACAGAGTCGGTTACAATGGTAGGAAATCTACATATCCGTATTGCCAAGCTTGCCTTCCACGCCAAGGAAAGTCCCCTCCGGACACAGGACGAAGTCTTCAATCTTGTATCTTCATAGTCTTGGAGTCCGGCCAATGATGATAGTTCGGCTATCCGGACACCCCCTAGTCCAGGACTCCCTCATGCACCCTTGCCTGCTCCTGGGCCTGGGTAAGTTCACCCCTAAGGGCCTTAATCGTAGATGCACTGCCTGCAATCGTACAAATAACAGGGCATGAGTTTTAACTCCAGATGTATGGGCATGAATGAAATGTTTTAATAACATACCCTACGCCTCATCAAAACCCTTGTCGATGTGGACGAGATCCCGATCGGCCAGCACCAACTTACATTTAAGTTCAGATACTTCGGCGGCCTGGGCCGTTGCGGCTAACAGTGAAGCCTACATTTTAACATATGCAAGTATATTAGCTTCTACGAAAATTATTGATCCTCTGTCCGCCCCCTCTTTTAAAAAAGGGACGATCAGAGTCTTAGGGGCTGCTATCTATACACATGCATCTTTTCATATGAAAAGCGGTCAGGAGTAGTACAGTGTGTAGCTCGAAGCCTGTTAGCAGGCTAGTGAAGGCCTCGTTCAGCCCATTCTTAGCTGACTGAACCTTGTCAAACACCACACCCATTAGGGTGTGGTGCTCCTCCATGATGGAAGCACGTTGTAGTGCCTCCATCAGTGTATTCGGCGCCTCCGGATCTGCGGAGGTTGCCACGGGAGCTGCCACTCCCCCATCCCTCAAGGAGGGTTGCTTATTCGACTCTGGAGCCATTTGGGTTTCCAGAGTAGTGTTCGGCTGGTGGACGGACCGGTCTACACTCCCGCCATCATCCCTCAGAGGGGTTGTCACCCCCGCATTTTCGACGGCCGAAGTGTTACCTTCGAGCGCCGTTTTGGCGGCTTCCTGTACCACCTCGTGCCCTGGTGAGGCCCTTCGGGACAACACCTCGGCGTCGTCCCTGGCGATAGGTTGGGAGGCTCGTGAGGGTGACTCGCTCTCCATCATCCTCGGCCCAAAGAGTTCCCATCGGAAGATTGTTGGGGAAGATCACAGCCCGGCCTACACCATTCAAACCGTTAATACCATAATCATAAAAACCAGACGTATGTACGGCATCTTCGGATACTTGCGATTCGGCAAGGGGCTTCGGCCTGGGGCGCCACTTGGGAATGGCCTCGATGTCTGAATCCGAGCCATTTTGCAGGGATATTCTTCCCCTTTTGGGCGCCTCTACCTCTGGATCTTTGGAGGCCGCCCTCTTCTTCTTCTTACCCTTCGGGGAGGGGTTGCTATCGGCCTCCTCCTCCTCTTCGTCTTGATCCTCCTCGGATGAGTGGGTTTCGGTCTCTCCGGACACCGCATTTGAAGCACCATTGCGATGGAGGCCACCTCTGGATTCTTTGTTCTTCTTCCGGACCTTCTTCTCCGGCGCTTGATAGGGCACCACGACCAGCATCCTCATTAAAAGAGGATCTGCTGGGTTTTCAGGCAATGGAGCTGGACATCTGATCCGTTCCGCCTTCTTGGTCCAGCCCTGTTTTGCAGGATGGAATTCTTAGTGCACCCCCTCTTTTGATTAATGAACTATGTTATGTTCGAAAAAGTAGCACTTACTGGGGAGGCCGGATGATTGCAGTCAAGGCCAATGTCTTCGGGCGTCTCTGGCCATGACTTTTGGGTCTTGAAAAGTAGCTTCCAAATTGCTTTGCGCATCGTGCCGAAGAATCGCTTTAGGGTCCGTGGCCCTTCCGGATTGAACTCCCACATGCGGAGAGGATGGCATTGGCAGGGAAGGGACCGACGGATGAGCATCACCTGGATCACATCTGTGAGGCTGGTGTTCTTCTCTATTATATTTTTGATGCACTTCTTCAGCATCAGCACCTCATCGGATGATCCCCAATCCAAACCCTTGTTGGTCCATGATGCAAGCCGCAGTGGGTGTCCAGATCTAAATGCAGGGGTGACCGCCCACTTGGTGCCGCCAGGTTTAGTGATATAAAACCACTCCTACTGCCATATCTTGACGGTCTCCACAGAGGCTCCTTTGGTCTAGGTGACTTTGGGGAGCTTGCTTACCATGGCGCCACCACAATTCGCGTGCTGCCTGTCGACCATCTTTGGCTTCACATTAAAAAATTTGAGCCACAGGCCCAAGTGTGGAGGGTTGTGGAGCAGTGCCTCACACACGACGATAAACGCCAAGATGTGGAGGAAGGAATTCGGGGCCAGATCATGGAAATGCAGCCCATAATAGAACATGATACCAAGGACAAAGGGGTGTAGGGGAAACCCTAGTCCGCGGAGAAAGTGAGGGAGGAATACAACCCTTTCGCCGGGCTCTGGAGTGGGGATAATCTGCTCTTTAGCAGGGAGTCTGTGTCTGATCTCCGCTGTCAACTACCATGCCTCCCGAAGCTCCTTGATGTCCTTCTCCGTCACAGAGGAAGCCGTCCACTTGCCTTGCGAGCCGGATCCAGACATGACTGGAGTGGTTGGTAGCGAGGGGAAAGTTTGGAACTTGGGCACTGGAGCTTGAGAACAGATGGGCTGAGGAGGAAGAAGGCGTGGGGTAAAAAGATGGATCCCTATCTTCTTATAAAGGCAGTGAATATCAAGCGTCCCTCCACAAGCCTCAAAACTCGTCTATTCCAGAGGGGTCGTGCGAACGACATGGTTGGATTACCCAAACCCGTAATTATGAGAATCCCACAATAAGGGGACACGAACTCTGCTTTGACAAGACGTTTCAATGACTGCGCCTCGAAACGCGAAGTGGGAGGCTGAAAAATGGTTCGAAATGAAGAACATAACGTCTCGCCGGAAAAGTTGTCAGTAGACATGACTTGTTCTGTTTAAGTGTTTTTGCCCTTGTGGTTCAAGGTTGTAACTATGATACAGAGCCGGATATAGTTCTTTTGATCAGCTACTTTGAAGTGTTCAAAGGAGGAACCCGCCTTGCAATGTCGAAGACAATCTGCGCGCCGGACATGTTGTCATTGAAGCCTGGTTCAGGGGCTACTGAGGGAGTCCTGGATTAGGGGGTCCCCGGGCGTCCGGGCTATATGACGTGGGCCAGACTAGTGGGCCATGAAGATACAAGATAGAAGGCTTTCCCCTGTGTCCGGATGGGACTCTCCTTTGCGTGGATGGCAAGCTTGGCATTCAGATATGAAGATTCATTTCTCTATAAACCGACTCTGTACAACCCTAGGCCCCTCCAGTGCCTATATAAATTGGAGGGTTTAGTCCGTAGAGGCAATCACAATCATACATGCTAAACATCTAGGGTTTAGCCATTACGATCTCGAGGTAGATCAACCCTTGTAACCCCTATACTCATCAAAGTCAATCAAGCAGAAAGTAGGGTATTACCTCCATTAAGAGGGCCCAAACCTGGGTAAACATCGTCTCCCCTGCCTCCTATTACCTTCGATCCTCTAAAGCACAGTTCGGGACCCCCTACCCGAGATCTGCCGGTTTTGACACCGACAAGGACCCTTCTTCTTGCAGCGCCGCCTCCTCGCCGGCGACCCTTCTTCTTGCTGCATGGCCTCCTTGCCACCGACCCTTCTTCTTGCTGCATGGCCTCATTGATATGGCCAGGTAATCCACACCCCACCCACACCATCCTCCTCCTTTCCCATCCCACATGCCCCAACCGACGGTGCGACACCTTCCACCGAAATCACTATCCCCCTCCTCCAATTAAACTCCGCCCACATCCATTTGGCATGCAGTATAACGTGGAGCTCAGTAGCATGCGGCTACACGCACGTATGAGGTCGCTATTGCTGCCATGCATGCTGACCGCCAGATCTTGGAGGAGCACCTCCTCTTCGAGGCCACCGTCGACACCGCCACGCGGTTGTCTACTTTAAAATACAGTTCATGCTGTTTTCTCGAGGCCACCGCTAGTGCCTTCTAGTGATTTGTCCTCTGCAATGTTAATATGCAATCTGAAGTTCAGATAAAAGTTTGGTCCTCTGAAAGGTAATGTTCAGTTAACACTTTGGTCCAACAATTGCTACATTTCGTAGTACTGTTCTCAAGCATTCTTTGTTTTGTTAACCATCTTATCTTCTAGTACATGTTTCTATCCTGCAATGTCGTGCTCAGTTAACTATTTTGGTTCATTTGGTCTATTGTCCATTTAACTGTTTGGTTCAGTTCTGCAATTTGATTTTCATTTGTTGTGGGTACAATTTTGTATTGTTATGCATGTGACACCAATCGAATTTGGATGTACTCAATACATATTCTACTGATAGTATGGCAACTCTCGGTTAACCTGATCAAGATCATCCTTACGTGTGTTGCAGGGAAATAATGGGAGACACTGCGGTTTACCATCGAGGTTTGTTCAAGCATGGTCCTTTGGCTAATAGCACATTATTGTGCAGTTGCAGGAATCATTCTAATATTTAGGTTTCTTATAATTTTGTCTTGCACATGTAGGTCCTGCTGCTAGAGGCTTAGACCCACTGTTCGACCAATTTTGCATATGGGGAAACGAGATGTCCATGAATATCAGTCAAGTCAAGAAACTCGAAAAGATTGTTAGGATGAAGAAACTTGTGACGAATAACCGCAAGACCTTTGTTTGCACAATGAAGAAGACATCAGTCAACTATAGGATCGTACTAACTCTTTTACCTTGTTTTTACCCATTGCACCATTTCAAAATTTATAACAGCGATTTATGCATATCTTTGTTTTCAGTACTTTTCAAATCAGTTCAGCGATGATTACCTCTCAAACCACCTGCATGGTGAAGAGGTGAGGAAGGTATTCATTCAACACCCACGGTACAGTATTGAAGTCTTGCTGAAGAGGACGAAGGTTGGGCGGGCAATTATCCATAGCCACTAGCCTAAAGTTGCAAGGACATCCAACATCACTGAAGGCTCAATATTTGCCTTCCGCTTCTACAGTTTCCTAGATGAGATTCATCTGTCAATTTATCATGTATGATGCTACTTTCCAAAGGTTTTTGATGCTGCATGCGAAACATGGTGCTGTTGTGTAATGGCATAATTGAGTGCCGAAGCTATCTGATGTAATTCGATTATGAAATCCTGGTTGCTGTTATAGGATATGAAATATTTGGTGTGTTTTATAAGAAATATCAATTTGACTAGTACATGGATTATCAATAATAGGCTAATTATCCTGCTTATTGGGGTTTTCTATTGGAGACGGTTACTCAGACAACACCGTGGGCGATGAACTCAAACAACCTGCACGGTTTCTAGAAAGTAGGCGTGTTCGATCAACTAACAATCACACACGGCTTCCGGCAGTGAATTTGCATTAGGACACCTTTCACAAACGTTTCCACACAAAGAATTGTGTGTGATATACATACCTACAGAAATATTTTTCTGAGATTCACCGCGTGGGATGTACATACCTACGGAAATGATTGGATTTCGATGCCTCGCCCGATCACACACGGCCCCAGCCTATGTCCCAAGAGGGCCTATCGCCGACGACTACTGTGCCATGTGGGAAGGACCCCCCTATCAGCCACACTCACTTGGTGACGGTTCCAAATGCCGTCGCGGAAAGGGGTTAAAAACCATTTGTATAGCACGTTGCTGTACCAATGTGGACCAGGATGGTCGACGTCCCACATGTCGGCAAAAGGAAGTATTCTTTCCGATATCGAGGAGCAAGGAAACCGCGTGGTATAGGATCACTGCTGATTTATATTTATTTTTTTATTTTTGATGAATGCTAGCATTTTAACTCTTACTACGAAGGAGTGCCAAACACGGCACGTGTTGGATGTCCCACACGTCAGCGAAAGGAGTCAGACATGAACAATATGGTAGAGCATCTCCACTTCTTCCACTTCTAGGTCGGAGACCACACGTAGTAGTACTAGTGGTATGAACGATACAAAGTGTGACCAGGAGAGAAAGACACGTCTAGTTGGAAGGTCTCGGGGCATACACGTAAACAAATAACCTAATATGTGGCTCCAATTAATATAGTAGTAGTAGTAAAGTACTTAGGCACGTACATCATAACATCATTGTGCATTGCACGTACAACATTTTGTGGTAGTAAGAGACAAATGCCTATATGCCACACATGCTCATACTATTTGTGGCTTTCTACTTCACTTACTATGCTACATCACTCAGGTTCGTATGTCCACTCCTGGGTACATGTCCATCTCGTAGTTCCAGTACCACGTGTTCTTCATAGGTGGAACGATGTTATCGGGGCTTCCGGGATTGCTATCTTCTTCAATCTCACCGTGGTTCCATCGTACCAATTCAGGCGGTGGCCCGTTGCATGGCTGATCCCAATGTTGGACAAAGGTTCTACGGGAACGGTGTCACCGTTGTAAATGTTGTGCAAATTGATGTTGGTACCCTCCCGTACATATGCAAGCCAATCTCCACTGACACGAAGCGTAACATGTGAAACAGTGGGCAGCGGGGGAATTAGGAAATGGACACAGAAGAAGTCTTTAGAATGCATTTACTACATGATCAAACTCATCACTTGCTCATCGGCCAAAATTCAAGTGCCCCTCAACGTCGGCATCTCAAGGGGCGTCAACTTGCAACTACGGACATGCCGCACTGGAGAGACCCCCAAGGTCCAAGGAAACATCCTCGTGTATTGCACGTAACATCAAGATGCATTTGTATGAGTAGTTTATCTTGTGAGAGAAAAGCATGAATGAGGGAAGGCCTTATTTGCAAATGTGGAGAGGGCTGTGGGTATATTTTTGCCATAGTTTTCTTTCTATCCATCAGATATAAATCAAACAGCCTATATTGCAGGATAGCAGGCACACCATCATCACCAAGTCTGTTTTTATAAGAGTAGTAGAAGTAGTAGAAGAGAGATAGAGATAGATAGATAGATTATTATTAGTATAAGAGTGGAGATAGAGATTAGGGAGCTGGCGGGCGGTTCGTTGTATGGCACGTTCGTGTCCATCCACTAGCCCGGAATTAAAGCACGCACGACATTTACAGCGACTGGGGTTAGTTGTTTTCCGGGCGCATGGACCAACACGGACTAGCGGACCTGGTCGCCCTTTTTCGAGCATGCCTTCAACAAGTTTGTGCGTTACATGCGTGCATGCAAATCTTGCGTGACGAAACCGTGCAAAGCGGCGCGGTAAGCCGTCGAACTACAGCTTGCATGTTGCAGCCATGTCATCCACACGCAACCTAAAGGCCAATTCATACTCTGCTGGACTATACTGTACAACTATGCATTGTTTGGCACGAACGTTCCTTGGAGCTTGTGCTGCAACTGGCGTACTACTCCATAGCCCGCTTCCCTTCTCCTTCCTCTTCCACCGCCCGCGCACGTCCATGGGAAGCGACCGGTCAACCCTTATGTAGGAGTGCTAGCACAATAAGATGCATGCATGACCACTAAAATTTCCTTTCTCTTATCTCTATGAAATTAATTTGGCATGAAACTCAAAGCCCTTGAAGTCTGAGTATAATGGAAATCATCATCCACCTCCGGATCCGCTTCGCTCGCATCACCGTCCTCCTGTTCTGGCTCCGCGTCTTCATTCTCCTCCTCCGGCTCCGCGTGCTGCTCTGCCTCCAACACCTCCTCGTCCGGCTCCGACTAGTCCGGACTCTGGAGGCAGGGCGGCTCCGATCCGAGGTTCACACCTCCTCCAGATTAAAGCATCGCTCCGGCGGGAGTATGGCGTATGTCATTACCTTCGGCCGGGCCATGGCTATTGGGCCACGGCGAGCATAGAAGAGGCGGCGGGAGGGGAATGAATGCAGCTACTGTTTGAGTTCGCCATCCGGCTTAAATAAATGCGCACCATCACGTGTACCCGCGGGTGCACAAATTGTAACATGCGGGTTTGCTTAAGGGGGCATCACGTACCTGGTGTCTGTGTGAGATTCTGAGAGATAGAGTGCGTGTGTGCGACTCTACTCTTTGGACATGTACTCAACCTTTTGCATCAGGATATAAGTATAATGGCATAAAACTTTAGCTAGTGATTTACGTGGCCATGTTAACGTGGTTGTGTAAAAAAATGTCACTTCCTGCTCGTGATTTGCGTTATATAATTATGAGAAGTTTGTTAACTACTAAAGTAAAGTGGAATTTGTCCATGTTATACAAGTAAATTAAGGTGATTGTTTAACATACGGGTAAGGTTGGACGAAGGGTGGTAGGAACAAATGCTCCGCCTAGAGCATGTGTGTGTGAGATGGAGTCTTAGTGTGTGTGTGTGTGTGTGTGTGTGTGTGTGTGTGTGTGTGTGTGTTTGTGTATGTGTGTGTGTGTGTGTGTGTGTGTGTGTGTGTGAAGCGGAGTCTTCAGTGGCGAAAGTAATTTAAGTGTGCGTGGCTTCATCGTAGAGAGGTGATGTGTATGGCAGAGGCCACCAACGCGGGGGTACGAGAGAGAAAAGGCCCGTAGAAAGGGAAGAGAAGGCGTGTGCGCGTGAGAGGAGTCGACATATTGAGAACGTTTTTGTTCGAGAGACACTGAGGAAGATTACTATATACCGATGGTGCATCTAGGCGGGAAATTAACGAAGGGATGGTCTTATTGGTTTCGGGGATATAGGGGAAGAGTTAGAGGGGGGTAGCTAGAAGGAGATTGTTAAGTGTGAGTGTGTGTTTTACCCATCCAGGAAGAAGTTATGTGCACACAAGAAGAGAATGATTAGATGTGGGGTTAGGGCTGAGGGTAATTAACTACGTATGGAGACATAGGAGACCTTGAACGTGCATGTGCGAGAGGTATACATGTATATGTGGGATGTGTGTGTGCACGCGCGTGCATGATCGAGATAAAAGAAAGAAGACATAAGTCATAAGATCAATGACATGGGAGAGACGGATCGGTATGACAATATGCATGCATGTGAGAGTGCAGGGAAGAAGGCCCGATAATTGAACATGTGTTTTTATCTTTAAGATATAGTGGCATGGGCTGGAGCATGCATCTATGGCGAGCAGAGGGAGCGAGACAGAACGATTGTGCAAAAGAGATCAACCTATAGATGCATGTATGGAGAGACAGATATAGTGTGAGTGATAGGAAGCAAGAGTGTGTGCGAGAAAGAAATGTTGACGGAGAAACTACAGATAGATAGAGATATAGAGATTCTAGCTAGAGGGACATCGGCTAGATTGAGTGTTGGAGATGACCGCCGAGTGGTTCAGTGGGTGAAGTTATGAGTGTGTGAGAGAAAGATAAAAGGAGGGCACATGACTGCATGCAGAGAGAAACATATATAGTGTGCGTGATAGGAAGCAAGAGTGAGGGCGAGAAAGAAGGTTGATGGAGAAACAGATAAATAGAAAGATAAAAATGTTAGATAGTGTGTGTGTGTGTTAGAGATAAGAGTCGAGTGGATCAGAAGGCTGAGTTATGTGTGTGGGTGTGAGAGAGATAGAGAGAGGGTGCATGTGAGTCACATACAAACAAATATTAGAGAGAAATGAGATCCCGAGAGACGGAGTTTTTTGTCTGCAAGAGAGAAAGATATTTCACAACGAGTGATAGCTAGAGAGACATATCTGTAGGGAGAGAGAGTGTGTGTGAGCGACATACAAGAGAATGGTGGAGAGATATGAGACCCTGGGAGACCGAGTTTGTGTTTGTGTGTGAGAAAGAGATATTTAAGAGGACGAGTTGTAGCTTCTCATACCTAAGGAGCACAAGACATCTCTATGTGAGAGGGTGTGGTGGAATTATCACGTCAGATGTCCTAGTGAAAGGACTTAGTCGTGAGGCCAACGCATCTATGCGGTAGCTTGAGAGGGGTTTGGCGGAATCGAGAGACGCAACACAAGACAAAGATTTAGACAGCTTCGGGCCCCGGGAAACATCATCCGGTAATAACCGTACATGTTGTTTGTGGCTAGGTCTCATTATGATCATGAGGGAGTCGCCGGGAAGCTGGCTATTTGTGTCTAGCCCTAGAGATTGTTTTCTTGCCTCTTGTCCCTCTTTTGGGGAGCCCTGCCCCTCCTTTATATACGTTGGAGGGGCGGGTTACATGTAGAGTCCATCTCGGACTAAGACTTAAACTATTCTGACTTCTCATCACATGCTTCTTTCCATGGGCTTCTTAACGTCTTGGGCTTCTTACAATCTGGCTTACAATATGGCTTACGGTCTGGCTTACGATCTGACTTACCATCTGGCTTACCATCTAGCTTGCGGTCTGGCTTACCATCTGGCTTACCATCTGGCTTAACATCTGTCGGCTTAACTGTCCGGCTTATATGACTGTGTCTGCCGGGTTACATGACTGTGTCTGCCAGGTTATATGACTATGTCTGCTGGGTTATATGAATGTGTCTGCGGGTTATATGACTGTGTCTGCTGGCTTACAGTGCTTAATTGTTCCCGCCGGCTTATAATCTGCCGGGTCACCAATGAAACATCAAGTCCCAGCCGGGTCATATCTCTGGCTGGGTCATACCGCGGGGTATATCCCCGACATTAGCCCCCAGTTTAATTTGGATTCATCCATGTTAAACTGATCCTGTAAACAAAACACAAGAACAATTTTAACAGGTTATGCTCCGGGTAAAATATTCCTGTAAGCCGGAACCTGGTCATCCTTAACCCCTTGTTATTTCCTCCTCCGAAAATCTGGGTCAATGAGCCAACTTCATAATCAATTAGCTGACATTGGTTTCTCACAGAGAAAGACTGTGAACAATAATTCATTTGACTCAGCTCCCAAATGCTTAAAAATATTGGTCTTGAAATACCCATGTGACCTTCAACCGGCTTAAAGATGAAAAAACTTGTCGGGTTTATAAATAGATGATGCCAAGTCATAATTGTTGCCGATGCCGGGTCAAAACTGAGAATTTTGAAAATTTCTCTCCCTCATATCCATTTTACCTGTAGCCCCCAAGTCTTGAGGAGAACAAAGTAATGACTTAAGACTTGCTTCAACAAAAATATTATCACTTTGAAGAAATCCATGTTGTTTATCTCAATCACTAGTCCAAACTGAGTATTCCACATATGTAGCCCCCAAGTGCCGGATTGTCATGCTTGTAGTAACCTGGGACTTGTAATTGCTTTATGCTCATTAAAACTTCAACCAGTGTAGCCCCCAAGGGCCGGGTCATTATGCAATAATGAGCAGGGACTTTGTAGATATGACCATGTAAATTTGAACAGCAATGTGTAGCCCCCAAGGGCCGGCTTAGTAAGATAATACTGAGCTGGGACTTTGTATATAATTGATAATAACATCATATAATATAGTCTCCACCATGGGGCTTGAACCCACGTCCACAAGGTTGAGAGCTTTGTACTCCACCAACTGAATAGTGGACCGTTCAATATAATGGATTAATGCTTGTGTACCTTGAATTTTTGACAGGCACAATTCGTAGCCCCCAAGGGCCAACTCATTTAAAATGTGATGAGTCGGGTCTTCAATAAGTTGAGCAAAAAATGACTTTGCATTAGCCCCCAAGTGCCATGGTGCATGCTGGCAGTGACATGGGACTTGCATATTTGATATAATCCCAATCTGAATAATATAGCCCCCAAGTGTCGGGTCGTAAGCCTGCACCGACTCGGGACTATTCCTTCCATCGTATAATAAATCATATCCATTGATAAAAATAATAGCCGTTGAGCTAAAGCGACTTTGAAAACCTCAATCATAACACTGGTTATTGATAATCACAATAGAAATCCAGCCATGTTGGCTATTCGAGATTTGAATAATATTATCTGGTATGAAAACCTCAATCATTCAATATCATCTTGAAAATCTAGCCAGTTTTGGCTATTAAAGATTTGAATACCTCATCGGTTGACAAGTAAATCCGGAGTTTAAATACCTGGCGGCTCTTTGCCGATGACGACTTAATGCGCATTCATTGTAAGCCGGAATTTTTGTAACCTGGTGGCCTATAGCCCTTGAGAAAATCAATAATTGATAACCCTTTTGAGACACCAATTTCAGTGATGAGCTTGGACTGAAGCATTTATATAAGTCATAGTTACGCAAATCTCGCATGTAGTTTCAACAACATATGCCTGGCGACTTAACGTCAAGGGCGAGGCGAGTAACCACCAAAATGTAGTCTTACCCTGCACACATGTAGATCACAAGAACCCTTATGGTTTATCGCAGGCGGTCATAATACCTCACATATAACCACCGTGATATTGAATTTGTACCGCCGGTTTACATGACTCAGCGAAAGGGTGATAACCCTAATCTTTAGAAGCCAATGCTTCCACATAGATGATGATTTTCATAAGCTGGCGACATATAGTCAAAAGTCAAGCCGGGTTAAGCATAAAACACTTATATACATTTGAGATGTAATCCAAAAAAGGTCTCAAGTCAAACCCAAAATTGTTCACAAAAAAGACTTAAAAAAC
Organism: Aegilops speltoides; assembly: GCA_021437245.1. Lineage (NCBI taxonomy): Eukaryota > Viridiplantae > Streptophyta > Magnoliopsida > Poales > Poaceae > Aegilops > Aegilops speltoides. The sequence continues at coordinate 185,687,265 of CM038145.1, forward strand.
TTAAGGCTTCTGATTCGTATACGATCAGAAAACCGTTCCAAAGGGGTTGAGCTAAGATTCGAATACGATCATATGGCGTTGCCGATCAAGAGGGTACAGACAGCTATGTTCTCTTTGGTTCAAATATGACCTATGTTTGAACAGGAAGCCCCCAAATGACCTTGAGAGTTGTTTAATGACGCTGATTCGGATACGATCCATGTCAGACCCAAAGGGGTTGAGCTATGATTCGGATACGATCAAGAAGCCCCCTAGTGGGTTTGGTTGTGTGCCAATCAAAAGGGTACCGACAGCTATGTTCTCTTTGGTTCGAATACGACCTGTGTTTGAACAGGAAGCCCCCTAATGACCTTGAAGCAGGGTACCTATGTTTGAGTTGTGCTTTGCAACAGATTTTCTTTGGTCCCTTTAATTTTTCCTGAGACCTCGAGCTTTGCGAGTAATAAATTCTTCTTGAATCGGAATTTCTCTGGACGGCTTTTAAACTAGCAACATTTACTGCGCCATGTCATCATAGCCCCCGAATCTTAAGACGACTCAATGAATTGACTTGAGATTCTCCACAGTTGACCGATTTGAGTCCTGCATGGGACAATTTGCAAGCCAAAGTAATCACCTTTTTTAAAGAAAACAATATAAAATATACTGGATGGATTTCACCTGATATGTCAGGCTGGTAATTATCCACCGCAGAGTTGATGATCATGGTGAAATTGACATCAATCATGGGTGAGCCGGCCGGGGCGTTGTGAGCCAGCGCGGACGGGCGAGTTAATCGCAGGCACGATAAGCCGTGCACCCGAGCGAGCCAATCATGTTGTGTTGATGTAGCGAGGGCGGCGACTTGCACATGTATCCATCGAGCAGTATATTATGCACAGACACCAATGCAGATGTCACCGGCTCGCACTCCATACTCGTGGTCTTGGCGTCACCTTTAGTGAATAATTGTTATGCGTATAACAACACCAGACAGAGTAGTTGTTTCTTTGACAAAAACAATATGTGCTTATGAAATAGAGTTAAATAGATATCACCTGATCCGCCGGGATGACAGATGATTTGTATGTATCATCCGTAGATAGCTTTGTAATAGTATAGCCCATCCAGTGTAAAAATATCACTTTGACCATCATTGGTCCCTTACACTCATCCCCATTGTCAATTTCTGTCCGTACCTCTGTTCTTCTTAACAGTACAGGGTTAATCCGCATATCCTCCCACCAAGCAGGTGCCCCAAGGTGGAGGTAGCAGCATGGTACCCTAGTGACGGCGGGGCCGCAGCCAGTGAAATGGCAGGACCAGCTCAGACACGGGCGGCTCATGGTCACTCTAGCGAGGGCAGCTCATAATGGCAGAGGGGGCAGGCCGGTAAGTCGCCGTGGGGGCGTCCGGGTTTTTCTCCAGCCCGTATTGACTCGGCAGATGCTGCGGCCACATGGCCGTGGGGGCAACAAGACCCGCCGGTGGGAACGGAGGCCCCGATGCAGTATAAGATGGAGGCGAGGCTAGTTTGAAACCACAAGGAAAACGGCCATAAGGCTGGGCGGCTTAGGGGGCGGCAGCGCAGGTCAGGACAGAGACGGCGACTCAGGGTCATGGCGGGGACGGCCGCGAAGCAGGGCCGGCTTGAAGCACGGGCACAAGGCGAAGTCACGGAAGCGTGGGCCGCGAAGGAGGCTTGCCAGTAGAGGGGAACCACAATGGCGAATCACCGAGACCGTGGACGTGGAGGTATGGCTGGCTTGCGGTGATGGAAACGGCAACTCAGAGGCGTTTTCGGGTCATGGCAAATTACCACACAGTCGTAGAAATAGCAGGGCCGACCCCGGCGGCTTAAAGGTGACCCGGCCGAGGCGGCGGTTTAAACAGCGGCGGCTCACTGCAAGGACGGTGGGCGGTGACTCGCAAAACTGCGGCAGCTTCAGAACTGGGCTGGTGGAGGGCCGACGCGGTGGATCAGAGCAGCTGCGACAACTCGGCAGTTGTGTTAAAACCAGCTGGCAGAAGCAGGAGCAGCAAGGCCTCCACTACATGAAGCAGGAAACCAGTCATGGCAAAGGGTCGAGGGTGCCGAAGCGAGCATCCGTAGCAGCAAGGGCAACGCCAGCAGAGGCAGCAGGCCGGCTTGCAAGATTAGTGAAGGCCCAGCCACGGCGACCTTACGACAAGGTTGCCCAGCGACGAGGCAAGGCTGAAGCAGCGATAGGCGGGCCGCTCACAGACCTGAATCAAGGCAAAAGGTGCGGCGACTCATCTGTTGTTGGTCAAAGCCACGGGGGCAGAGTCCAGCTCGGAGTAACGATTCAATGACAAGGCCAAATCCGGCTGCAGCGTTTCAACGGTGGAAACCGGCTCTCGGCAGCCGAAGTAGATGAAGAGCAGCGGCTCAATCCATGGGGCGACTCCGCCACGGGGGCCGCATCAGACGTTTGCGCCACAGCGTAGCGGAGCTAACGGGAAACCGATGATGGAGACAGCAGCGCTGGGTGCGGCCATGGCAGCTTCCGATGAAGGGCGTCCAGACGACGCGTGGGGTCGGTACTGACAGAGTCACGCGAGCATAGGGGCCAGGACGGAGCGATTGGAGCAGAGGCTAGGGCGTCTCAGCACAACGCGGCGGCAGGGAGCGTCAGCGGCTGCGGTTGAATCGGTGCTGGCTCTCAGCAACGTCAAGGCGGTTCAGCGGCGGGAGCAAGGCTGCAGCAGAGGCGAAAGCCGCTGTGGCGGCTCAGCCGCCACAGAAGGTGAGCCGGCCACAGTGACCCATGGAGGAGCGCGGCTGAAACAGCACAAGGTCGAGATGGCGGCAAGCAATACGAGGCCGGGTTCGAGGCGAAGCCGCCTGGTGACTCGCCATCCGTGGTAGTAGAAGAATTCGAGGCGGTTGACTATGGCGGCGGGGCCACGGTGATAGCAGCAATCGGCAGCTCAAGTCGCTCGAGGCCACGGATGTAGAGGCAGAATCCGGCGGAGCGCGGACGGGCGCGGCGGTCGGCGGTTTGAGGCGGATTGGGCCGGCGCAATACGAGGCCACGGCAGCCAGGCAAATCGAGGTGTCCTCCCCAGCGATAGAGTAGTCTTTTTCTTTTGGTCAACGGGGTCTGGGCGGCTCATGGCAGAAGGCCGCAGCAGGAATAGCCGACCCAAGCGGCAACAGCCGAGTAGTATTTTCTTGTAGTATCTTCTTGTAGTATTTTCTTGTTTCTCTTGCTTTCCTTCAGACTGTCCGTAGAGGAATCAGTTTTCATTGCTGCGTATTAGTTGAACCGGCAGCAAACACTTGTCGGTCTCGGTGACTTAAAAACATCCAAATACTAAATCATATGTAAAGTGGTGGCGGCGGATCAACCGCAATCTTAACTCTTCCCTGACATTAAATCCCACCAATTATGAATCTAAACTGATGAACTTGGAACTGATGCTAATCATTCCAAGCTAGGTCTTTTCTCATACAAAAAATTGTGAACTTCTCAATCCTTGAAAAAGATCCCTCCAAGAACTCAACACCACGTGCGCAGGCCCCACGGTGGGCACCAACTGTCGTGGAATTATCACATCATATGTCCTAGTGAAAGGACTTTGCCGAGAGGCCAACGCATCTATGCGGTAGCTTGAGAGGGATTGGGCGGAATCGAGAGACGCAACACAAGACAAAGATTTAGACAGCTTCGGGCCCCGGGAAACATCATCCGGTAATAACCCTACATGATGTTTGTGGCTAGGTCTCATTATGATCATGAGCGAGTCGCCGGGAAGCCGACTCTTTGTGTCTAGCCCTTGAGATTGTTTTCTTGCCTCTTGTCCCTCTTTTGGGGAGCCCTGCCCCTCCTTTATATAAGTTGGAGGGGCGGGTCACATGTAGAGTCCATCTCGGACTAAGACTTAAACTATTCTGACTTCTCATCACGGGCTTCTCTCCATGGGCTTCTTAACGTCTTGGGCTTCTTACAATCTGGCTTACAATATAGCTTACGGTCTGGCTTATGATCTGACTTACCATCTGGCTTACCATCTAGCTTACGGTCTGGCTTACGATCTGACTTACCATCTGGCTTACCATCTGGCTTAACATCTACCGGCTTAACTGTCCGGCTTATATGAATGTGTCTGCCGGGTTACATGACTGTGTCTGCTGGGTTATATGACTGTGTCTGCCGGGTTATATGACTGTGTCTGCCGAGTTATATGACTGTGTCCGCCGGCTTACAGTGCTTAACTGTTCCCACCGGCTTATAATCTGTCGGGTCACCAATGAAACATCAAGTCCCAGCCGGGTCATATCTCCGGCCGGGTCATACCGCGGGGTATATCCCCGACAAAGGGGGTGTGCGAGTGGCACACAGGGGAATAGTAGAGAGAAATGAGACCTCGGGAGACGAAGTTTGTGTTCATGTAAGAGAAAGAGATTTCACATGGAGAATCATAGTTAGAGACACATAGCAGGGAGCGAGATATACTTTGAGAGAGAGTGTGATGAAGGTCGAGGGAGAGAGTACCGTGTGTGTGTTACAAAGATAAAAGATCATTGTCGACATAAAAGTAGCACGAGAGATACCTAAGAGACGATGAGCGTGTATAGGTCTAGAGAGATACTCCTATATAAGCATGAGTGATAGCTATATGAGACGAATATTTGGATTAAAGGGGATTCGTATATTTAAACTAGAGATCACGACATCGATAATATCATAGCAAAAATTGGTGTATCAAACATGCATATTCATTTGAATTTGGGGACACGTGTAATTTTATATAGTTTATCAATATTAGTGATCCATAGATTCTTTAATTAGAGACAATACATGGTTTATATGCAATTAATGTCTCAACGGGATTACACTATATGTTGCGTGTGTGAAACACATTATACATCTTTGAGAAGTAAAAAAACCGCATGAAACACACATTAACTGGAGACAGTTAGCGAGGAATGCATACATTGGATTTCAACATAAAGTGCTTTCAAATATTTGAAAATCCGAATTAAGATGGATCCAGCCTTATGAATCGGAGATCATGCCATTTGTAAACCATATTTATGTATAAAGGGTGTTGTGCTTTTGAAAGTATATACAAAAAAGATGTATATTGAATTTTATTCCAATCGAAAATGGATCTTGCTCGCACAAAAATAGAATACAAACTGGATTCGATTGAGTTGGCATGGTAAACGTGCACTCTTGCTCTGCAAAAATTTGAATGAAGCGGGGAAAGTCACAGTAACCGCCCAAAAGCAAAATCTGCGAGATGGAAATTACTGCCTACCCCTAACATGCAAAGCCTATCGGCTCGATTTCTTCAGGTTTCGATAGGGGTAGGTTTGTAATTTCACTCAAACGTGACATAACCGCCTCTCACATGGACTCATACACAGTGGGCGCCAAAACACAGTGTCTCCTCGACCGAAATCGACTCCCTCCCCGATTCATACATGGTGGGCGCCAAAACAAACTCTCGTCGATCGAAACCTCTGTCGGAAAATATTTCTGTGATGTAGGAAATTTTAAACGGGGGCTAAGTTTGTAAATTTCCTCGCATTTGAGACAAGCGCGCCCTGAAGACATGGTTCCCCCCTTCCTCTCTCCCTCCATTTCCCCATTCGTACTCTGTGGGCACCAAAACACCCTCTCCACCCCAGCCTCCTCCCTCCGCCACCCCATCCACCACTGTCCTCCTCCACCATGTCGGAGCTGATACCACGACGCCGTCGTCCATTACAAGAGATCGACCTCTCTCATCCACGGCTTCGGACCGGGATCCTTGCATTCCGTCCTCTTGCTTCATCCCAGTCGTCATCCACCTTGCCGGCGCCGCTCCTACGACCATCTAATCCATCGCGCCTGGATATTTCCCCCTCCGCCACCATACACCCTCCTAGATCTGCTTCCACGCCATTGACAGCCATCGCTACCGCGACACCGTCAAATTCTCAGCAGATGCATACATGGCGCCGCACCAGAGGCGGTACTCTTTCATATCTATTCAACTTATATCGCAGCAAGAAAATAGATCGCCACTGCTTTACTCCGATTTCTTGTCCATCACTTACTTGTTAGTTGAAAGCAAACATTGGTTGCCAAGTTGCCTTTTTCCATTTGCACCTTCAGATCCATCATGGCACGCTCAACACTATACTCGCAATGCTTATGGTTTTCCTCCTTTATATTCCACACTAGTTAAATGACAGTAGACTAAATTTCCAAATTGGGTCAGTTGATATTTGAGAGCTCGCCGGAGTTCGCTGGTGCAAAGGAAGGGGCTCGGTGGGGACTGTGGTTGTGGGCGGCGGTGGCCTGGCGGTGGTGGGGCCTCGCTGAACGAAGAAAACTTGACGCAGGTGGGGGCGGGGTGGGGGTGGCGGAGGAACACAGGCGGTGGGGGCGGTTCAGGGGAGGGCGGGGGGTTGGGGCGAGTGGTTCGGTCGGCGGCCCGTGCGGTGTTCTGTATGGGAAGAATCAGAGACGAGGAAGAAGAAGGGTTAGTAGACGTAGGATCTTCATCCAACCGCCTGAAATGGTCGACTGGCCCAAATGACAAAAGTCATGCGACTTGCATGCAGACATTCCTTTATATTCAATACCATCATCATAGCTTGTAACACCCCGGATGTATCTTTCCATATTTGTAACTCCAACTCTTGCCATTTTTCGGATATGTGATATGATATTCCCTCCGTGGTTGGGTTTTGTTTTCGTTTTGCATTTTGTTCATGTCATGCATCTCATATCATGTCATCATGTGCATCTCTTTTGCATACGTGTTCGTCTCATGATTCCGAACATATTCCCCGTTGTCCGTTTTGCAATCCGACACTCCTATGTTCCCCGGCGTCCCCTCTTGTTCTTTTTCCGTGTGCGGGTGTTGAACATTCTCGAAATGGGCCGAGCCTTGCCAAGTGGCCTGGTATAGCACCGTAGACCACTGTCAAGTTTGGGTCATTTGGAGTTCGTTTGATACTCCAACGGTTAACCGCACCCTCATAAAGGCCTCTTTTGAGTTGCAGCCCAACAACCCTCCAAAACAGCCCAATAACCCATCTAAGTCACTTCCATGTCCTCGGTCGTTCGATCACGATCGTGTGGTAAAACTACACCCCATTTGGACTCTCCTAGCTCCCTCTATGCCTATTTAAAGACCCCTCCCCCGAAAATCCGGGCAAACCCTAGCGAAACCCCTCTCCGCGCCGCCGGACACGTCCGGACGGAGCCGGACGCGTCCGCCCGCCGCCCGCCACTCACGGGCCGCCACGTGTCGCCGCCGCGCCGCCCGCCGCCGCCCCTGGCCCGCCGCCATGCCCCCCCGCCGCCGCCGCCGCCCCACGCCCGCCGCCGCGCAGCCGCCGCCGCCGCCGCCGCCACCGCCCACCGCCGCCCTTTGCACACACCACCGCCACCGCCGCCGCCGCCCGCCACCCGCCACAGCGCCCCGCAGGCCGCCTTCGCCTTCGCCAGCGCCACGCCAGCCTTGCGCGCCGCCGCCGCCATCCGCCACCGCCAGCCCCGCCGCCCGCCTGGCCGCCCGCGGCGTCCTCCCTCGGCGCGTCCTCCCGGCCCGATCCCGCGACCTCGGTTTCGTCCCGATCCAGATCTGAGAATTCCACACGGTTGACTTTTTCCCCCCTCCAAATTCGTCTAAGTTATTAATCTGTCATAATTTCGGGCATTTTTCAACGCATCACATCTCCTCAACCGTGGCTCCGTTTTGGGCGTATAATATGTCAAAATGTTCGTCCCGAAGAGTACATCATTTCATTCCATTGCATCATTTGCATTTGAGCTCATCTTGGTGCCCGAAATGCTGTTGGAAGATAGCTTCAGATCGTTAGTTTCAGAATTTTATCAGTTCGAGCTATTTTGTCATTTTGCCATGAATTATGTGTGCACCCTACGAATTTGAGTCCTACATGTGAGTTGAACATTGCCATGCCATCTTTCCAGGGGTATTTTCCATGTATTTTTGTGAGCTATGTGTTGACTAGAACAAGCATGCAAAGTAGGGATGATGATGTTACTGATTTCAGGAACTTAGTGATTTCACTAAGTCTTGTCCTGCTGATAATTTTATGCCATATGTTCATGTTGTTTCAGAGAGATCTATACCCTTTTTGAGCATGATCAGTAAGGGTGTTTTGAACATATGGTTGTGCTCTATCCATCCATGTCCTTGTTGGCATTTATGGAGTAGTCTAGCATGTCATTTTCGTGCTCTACTTTTGCTTGAAATTGTTTCCTGGCAGACTGTTTGCATTAGATTCAATTTTCACGAGGTCGTTGTAGTTGATCCGTGTATGCTATGATGTTGTTCTTGCCATGTATAGCTTATATGCCATGTCTTCTTGATGGGGATATGCTTAATTTATCTTGAGATGCTCTGTAGTGAGTGCATCGAGCTCACGAACATGCCATGTTGAATCTGTTTTTGTCATGTCCTGATATTTCACTAAGTCTGAAATCTGTAATAAAACTTGCAATGTTTACATGGGTGCCATCATTTCTTAGAGTCCTTTTTGGCTTATGGTCAGTAAGGGACTATTGAAATATGCTTTGAGTAGAATCATGTCATGCCTTGCTTTGCAATTATAAGTTCCTGTAGCATGTTGTTTGCTTGCTCTAAACATGCCTTCCTGATGTTAATTCCTGCCATGTTAGTATTTTCACTAAGTCTGTGAACCTGATATTTTGAGCACTTTCTCCATGCTTGTTTGAACATGTTATGATGTGATTTAGCCGTAGCTAAGTGTTCCTCTATTGTTAAGCATCTCCTGTAGTTCGCTGCCATATGCTTTGTTTTTATGTTGGGGTGCTGTAGCATAGTTTCGTGTTGCGTGCTAAGTAGCATCGGGCTGTTAAACGCAGATTTGCGTCATTCTTGTTTTGCTTGTCATTTGCAAACCGTGCATCCGATTCCGGTGATCTTTATATCGATTTCAACGAAATCATCTCATCTTTCAGCGGCATGCTTGGTTTGCCAAGTTGATGCCCGGTTTATCATTTTCCTTCCGAGCATACATATGCATAGCATGTCACATCTCGCATAGCATGTCATGTATTGCATCATATTGCTTGTGCATATGTTCCTTGTTTGATTGTGGTTCCGTTGCTTGTGTTCTTGCTTTGGGTAGAGCCGGAGGCGAGTACGTGAACGAGGAGCCTGTTGAGAACGACTACGAGGATCCAGCCTTCGACAACTCGAGAACCTTACAGCAAGATGACCATACCTTGATATCACTTCTATCTTTGCTTGCTAGATGCTCGCTCTTTTGCTATGCCTATGCTGCGATACCTACCACTTGCTATATCATGCCACCCATATTGCCATGTCAACCTCTAACCATCCATGTCCTAGCAAACCGTTGTTTGGCTATGTTACCGCTTTGCTCAGCCCTCTTATAGCGTTGTTAGTTGCGGTGAAGATGAAGTTTGTTCCTTGTTGGAACACGGATATTTTGGGATATCACAATATCTATTGATTTAATTAATGCATCTATATACTTGGTAAAGGGTGGAAGGCTCGGCCTTATGCCTGTGTTTTGTTCCACTCTTGCCACCCTAGTTTCCGTCATACCGGTGTTATGTTCCTTGATTTTGCGTTCCTTACGGTCGGGTGATTTATGGGACCCCTAGACAGTTCGCTTTGAATAAAACTCCTCCAGCAAGGCCCAACCTTGGTTTTACCATTTGCCACCTATACCCTTTTTCCCTTGGGTTTTCGCGAGCCCGAGGGTCATCTTTATTTTAGCCCCGGGCGGTGCTCCTTCGAGTGTTGGTCCAAACTAGAGCCACTTGCGGTGCCGCCGAGGCAACTTGGGGTATCTTCGGTTGCCGTCGTCTCGCTCATCCGGTGTGCCACGAGAACGAGATATGTGCAGCTCCTATCGGGATTTGTCGGCACAGTCGGGTGGTCTTGCTGGTTTAGTTTTACCATTGTCGAAATGTCTTGATGTACCGGGATACCGAGTCTGATCGGTGTGTCTTGGGTGAAGGTTTATTCCTTCGATGACCGTGAGAGCTTGTGATGGGCTAAGTTGGGACACCCCTGCAGGGTATTATCTTTCGAAAGCCGTGCCCGCGGTTATGAGGCAGATGGGAATTTGTTAATGTCCGGTTGTAGAAAACCCGAAGTTGACCTTAACTAAAATACATCAACCGTGTATGTAACCGTGATGGTCGCTTCTCGGCGGAGTCCGGGAAGTGAACACGGTGTTGGAGTTATGCTTGACGTAAGTAGCCAGGATCACTTCTTGATCGCTAATAGTTTCACGACCGCGCCTTGCTTCTCTTCTCGCTCTCTTTTGCGATGTAGCCACCATATATGCTAGACGCTTGCAGCAGCTCCTCCTTTTGACACCAGCCTTCCTTAAGCTTAAATAGTTTTGATCTCGCGGTGTGAGATTGCTGAGTCCACGTGGCTCATGATTCTACCAAAACAGATCACGGTACCGGTGATGCCAAATAGCAGATGGCGCCACTGAGTTGAAGTGGGAATATGATGAGGCACTTGGTCGATACTATGTTTCTTTTCCGGACGATTAGTAGTGGAGCCCAGTTGGGGTGATCGGGGATTTGTGTTGCATTTGGGGTACTTCTTTTATTTTGGTTCCGTAGTCGGACCTTGATTGTATCTGGATGATGTAATGCTTTATTCATGTAATTGTGTGAAGTGGCGACTGTAAGCCAACTATGTACCTTTTCCCTTATGTATTACATGGATTGTGCGAAGATTACCTCACTTGCGACATTGCTTTCAATGCGGCTATGCCTCTAAGTCGTGCTTCGACACGTGGAGATATAGCCGCATCGAGGGCGCTATAAGTTGGTAATCGAGCCATCCCGACCTTAGGAGCCCCACCGCTTGATCGTTTTTAGTGGCGAGTTGTGTCTAGAAAAATGTTTTGAGTCATTTAGGATTATATATATCGGAGAGTTTAGGAATTCTTTTTACTTCCAGTCCCTTCGACCTTACGGTGAGGTATCCCGACGTAGAGTTTTGACTCTTCTCTTCTCAAATTTCACTAAAAAATTTTTTAGGATCACGCTGGTATCTTGGGATCGTTCGATATTCTTATGATGACAACATTGTCTTGGTTGCCTCGACATTTAGGGGTTGTGGCGGTGTCCGGGAGTTGAGCTCCAAGGTGTTGTCGTCATAATTTTATCGTTGCAGATTCGGAATACCTGAGTTTAGTACGCCGACATCGAAAATCTCTTTTATGCGATCGGTTGGTGAGATAACCCGCTAACCCATCTTCGTGGTGAGTACGGAGTATTGCCATGACTCGATATACGGATGCTTTTCAAGGTTGAGGTACACGATTTCGAAGGTTTCTTGGTTATGTGTTGAAGGATGGATACAGCTGGATGTAGGGATTGTTAGCTTGGGTGAGATATATATATTGCTCCCCTGTATCCCCAACACCTGATTGCATAACCGGAAAGTTTCGGGAGTTTATAGGTGGGATTCAAGTAGCTCTAGCATTTTCTTCCGCAGATATTTGGTTTGTGATTGGGTAATCCTTACCACATATTTGTTCCATTCATACCTTGTTTTTATTTTCTTTCATCAATATCTCTTATCAAGTGGCTTCTCACCTTAATGGACATGATGTTTACTTTGGAATTCATTCGTTCATCCCTGTTCGAATGTTTATTGTGAAGACTATATGTTGCAATTTCTATCCGTTGATTCAACTTGCCTATCTATCTATCAAGATGCTAACGGATGTCACCCTCTTCAGGATGGCTCTGCCAACGCGTCAGAATCCGGAACGCAGTGAAGGGAGTCAGGCGAACCCTCCACCTCCACCTCCGCCTCCGGAGGCATGGCAAACTTTGATGGCAACCACTAACGCCAACGCCGCTTGTTGATCCAGTGATGCAAGAGCGTAACCAAGGCCAAGGCAACCAAGGGAATCAAGGTCAAGGGCAGTTCTATCATCAGCCACGCTTCCTACACTCAACCAGTTCCTTGCCAACCAGCCAAAGTCTTTCACCATCGTGCCGAGGCCACAGACGCCGACGATCGGCTCGTGGATATCAACAAGCACTTGAATGCAGCAATGTCGACACGAGGACTACGTCAAGTTCGCGTCTTTTCAGCTCAAGGATCGAGCGGTGATTGGTTCCAGCAATACAAGGACTCTAGAGGTGGTCGAGTGATTACTTGGACTGATTTACGCGGGACTTTAAAGCTCACCACATTCCTTCCAAAGTTGTTGAGAGCAAGCGTGAGGAGTTCCGCAATCTCAAGCAAGGAACATGTCGATGTACTGAATACAACATACGATTTGAAACTTGCTCGTTTTGCTAAACAAGACGCGTTCTGATGAGAAAAGTATGATCTATCGCCTCGAGGTGGCCTTCGAGAGGATCTGCAGCTATCTCTTGTTCTTTCTGAGCCTACTCAGTTTGATCAATTCTATAACATGGCACTCAAGCTAGAGGGTGCTCAGCTCAAGTGTGAGGCTTCAAAGAAGAGAATCAGGGATGCAGTTCAGTCTTCTTCCTCCTCTCAAGTGGCAGCAAAGCAGCAAAAGTTCTACCTTCCTCCTCCTCCGTTCCGTCACCTTATCAACAGAAGAACTCGGTGGTCGTGGATCTTCCCACCCACCCAACCCAAGCTACTGTAACAAGTCTCACCTCAAGCTCCAAGGTCAAATGCTCCTTATCACCGTCCGCTCTCGGAGGTGACTGCAACAAGTGCCAGCAGAAGGTCACTATGCGAACAAATGCCATAACCAAAAGCGCCTTCCTCCTCCTCCCCTGTGAGGTCTTCAAGCAATGCAAAGGTCAAGCATAATCCCAAGTATGCAAAGGTGAATATGATGAATGCAGCTCAAGCGGAGGATTCTTCGATGTGATCATGGGTAATCTTCCATTAATGATATTCCTGCAAAAGTCTTATTTGATACTGGTGCATCGCTTTCTTTCATTTCAAGACCTTTTGTTGCAAAGCATGAGTTTGTGACAGAAAAGATTCCTATTCCGTTGAAGATTGTGTCTCCGGGTAAGCAAATGACTTCTCGAGTTTTCGTTCCGGATGTTTCTATCAAGATGGGCGACTATAGATTTCTATCTTCTCCAATGGTTCTTGGCGACTCTGATATTGATCTTATTCTTGGGATGGACTGGCTTTCTCAGCACAAGGCTCAGCTTGATTGTGCTGTCAGGGAAATTCAATTGACACACCCTTCTGAGGATGTTATCATCTATGCCGCTCGTGATGAAACCATTCGGTTGTTTTCTCTCAATGAGAAGGGCGAATTGGATGCTATCTCTCAAATTCCAGTCGTTTGTGAGTACCAAGATGTCTTTCCAGAAGAGCTTCCGGGTATGCCTCCTCATCGGCCAGTCGAATTCGTTATCGATCTTGAGCCTGGCACTGAACCCGTTTGCAAGCGTCCTTACAAGCTTGGACCCAAGGAGCTGAAAGAATTGAAGAAGCAGCTCGATGAACAAGAGCGTCTGGGTTTGATCAGACCGAGTTCATCTCCATGGGGATGTGGAGTTCTTTTTGTCCAGAAGAAGGATGGCACAGACCGACTTTGTGTTGATTACCGTCCATTGAATAAGAAGACAATCAAGAACAAGTATCCACTTCCAAACATCAATGAGCTATTCGAGCAACTCAAAGGTGCTAAAGTATTCTCCAAGCTTGACCTCCGTATGGGTTATCATCAGATTCGCATTCGTGAACAAGATATTCCCAAGACAAAGATTCGAACAAGCTATGGTTCTTATGAATATACCGTCATGTCTTTCGCCTTGTCAATGCTCCTCCAACTTTCTCTCGCATGATGAACTTTATCTTCAACCCCTACACAAATGAATTCGTCTTGGTGTATCTCGATGATATTTTGGTCTTCTCCAAGAACAAGCAGGATCATGCCAAACATTTGCGATTGGTGCTCGACAAGCTCAGAGAACATCAATTCTATGCGAAATTTTCCAAATGTGAGTTCTGGCTTGATGAAGTTCTTTATCTTGGTCATATCATCTCAGCAAGGGCATCGCCGTTAATCCCGAGAAGGTGTCTTCAATTGTGAATTGGGAACCTCCTCAGAATGTCAAGCAGCTCCGCAGTTTTCTCGGTCTTGCAAGCTATTGTCGAAGATTCGTTGAGAACTTCTCCAAGATTGCAAAGCCTCTTTCCAACCTCCTCCAGAAGCATGTCAAGTATGTCTGGACGCCTGAGTGTGATGTCGCTTTCAACACCCTCAAAGAGAAGCTAGTCACAGCTCCTGTCTTGACTCCTCCTGATGAATCCAAGCCATTCGAAGTTTTCTGTGATGCTTCCTTGCAAGGTCTCGGTGCTGTGTTAATGCAAGAGAAGAAAGTTGTGGCCTATACCTCTCGCCAGTTGAAGCCCAACGAAAAGAACTACCCCACTCATGATCTTGAGTTGGCGGCAGTTGTCCATGCATTGATAACATGGAGACATCTCTTGTTGGGAAGGAAAGTGGACATATTCACCGATCACAAGAGCCTCAAGTATATCTTCACTCAGCCAAACCTCAACCTCAGGCAAACTCGATGGGTCGAAATGATTCAAGAGTACAATCCAAGTATTGAATATACTCCTGGCAAGGCGAATGTGATTGCAGATGCCCTTGAGCAAAAAGGCTTATTGCAACAGCTTAATTCTCAAGCCCTTCCAACGGATCTTTGTGAAGCTTTCCATAAGCTGAATCTTCAAGTTGTTCCTCAAGGATTTCTTGCCAACCTCATAGTCTCTCCTACTTTGGAAGATCAAATTCGTGAGGCTCAACTTCTGGATGCCATGGTGAAGAAGGTGAAACGTGGTATTGACAAGGGCATTTCCAAATACAAGTGCTATCGCTTGGATGACAAAGGCACTCTTTTCTTTGAGGATCGTATTGTGGTTCCTAAAGGCGATCTGAGAAAAGTCATCATGAATGAGGCACACAATTCCCTCCTATCCATTCATCCTAGAAGTACGAAGATGTACCATGACCTCAAGCAGTCATATTGGTGGACTCGAATGAAGCGAGAAATTGCTCAATTCGTGAATGAATGTGATGTCTGCAGAAGGGTGAAAGCAGAACACCAAAGACCAGCTGGTCTCCTCCAACCTCTTGCTATTCCAGAATGGAAGTTTGATCATATCGAGATGGACTTCGTGACTGGATTTCCTAAGTCCAAGCGTGGAAATGATGCTATCTTCGTTGTCATTGACAAGCTTACTAAAGTGGCTCATTTTCTTCCTGTCAAAGAATCTATCACAGCAGCTCACCGGCGAGCTATACACCTCCAGAATTGTCTCCTTGCACGGTATTCCGCAATTGATCTCTTCAGACCGTGGAAGCATCTTCACTTCTAAGTTCTGGGATTCTTTTCAGAAGGCCATGGGCACCAACATTCGTTTCAGCACAGCTTTTCATCCTCAAACTAGTGGCCAAGTCGAGCGAGTCAATCAAATCCTTGAAGATATGCTCAGGGCTTGTGTCATTTCTTTTGGCATGAAGTGGGAAGAGTGCCTCCCATATGCCGAGTTCTCTTACAACAACAGCTTCCAAGCAAGTTTGGGCAAAGCCCCATTCGAAATTCTATATGGCAGAAAGTGCCGTACTCCTCTCAATTGGTCCGAGACAGGTGAACGCCAACTTCTTGGCAACGACTTGATCACAGAAGCCGAAGAAATGTGCAAAGTCATTCGTGAGAATCTTAAAGCCGCGCAATCGCGCCAGAAGGGCTATTATGATGACAAGCACCGTGATGTGGCTTTTGAAATCGGAGACCATGTCTACCTCCGCGTCTCTCCAATGAAAGGTACTCGCCGCTCGGTATCAAAGGAAGCTTGCCCCTAGATACGTGGGTCCTTTCAAGATCATTGGCAAAAGAGGCGATCTCGCCTATCAACTTGAGCTTCCATCCAACTTTGCAAACGTGCACGATGTGTTTCACGTGTCACAGCTCATAAGTGCTTCAAGATTCTGAGCGCACTATCAACTTTGAAGAAATTGACCTCCAAGAAGATCTCTCTTACCATGAGCACCCCGTTGCTAGTCTTGAAGAAACCGAGCGCAAGACTCGCAACAAGTCAATCAAATTCCTAAAAGTGAAGTGGTCACACCATTCCGACCGAGAAGCCACCTGGGAGCGCGAGGATCACCTCCGTTCCGAATATCCGGAGTTCTTTCAGTCCTAGATCTCGGGACGAGATCCTCTTGTAGTGGTGGAGTGTTGTAACACCCCGGATGTATCTTTCCATATTTGTAACTCCAACTCTTGCCATTTTTCGGATATGTGATATGATATTCCCTCCGTGGTTGGGTTTTGTTTTCGTTTTGCATTTTGTTCATGTCATGCATCTCATATCATGTCATCATGTGCATCTCATTTGCATACGTGTTCGTCTCATGATTCCAACATATTCCCGTTGTCCGCTTTGCAATCCGACACTCCTATGTTCCCCGTCCCCTCTTGTTCTTTTTCCGTGTGCGGGTGTTGAACATTCTCGGAATGGGCGAGCCTTGCCAAGTGGCCTGGTATAGCACCGTAGACCACCTGTCAAGTTTCGGGTCATTTGGAGTTCGTTTGATACTCCAACGGTTAACCGCACCCTCGCAAAGGCCTCTTTTGAGTTGCAGCCCAACAACCCTCCAAAACAGCCCAATAACCCATCTAAGTCACTTCCATGTCCTCGGTCGTTCGATCACGATCGTGTGGTAAACTACACCCCATTTGGACTCTCCTAGCTCCTCTATGCCTATTTAAAGACCCTCCCCGAAAATCCGGGCAAACCCTAGCGAAACCCTCTCACCGCCGGACACGTCCGGACGGAGCAGACGTCCGCCCGCCGCGCCCGGCCACTCACGGGCCGCCACGTGTCGCCGCCGCCGTCCCGCCGCCGCCCTTGAAGCCCAGGGCCCCCGCCCGCCGCCCGGCCAGCGCCCGCCTCCCTTGCCATCACCTCCGCCGCCGCCGCTGCCGCCCGCCGCCGCCGCCGCTGCACCGCCGCCGCCGCCACCCGCCGCCGCCCACCGCCGCCGCCACACCGCACACACATGCCACCGCCTTCGCCATACGCCAGGCCCCACCCACCGCCGCACATGCCGCCGCCATGCCGCCGCCACCGCCAGCCCGCCGCCAGGCAGCCCGCCGGCGACGTCCTCCCTCCGGCCGCGTCCTCCCCGGCCCGATCCCGGCGACCTCGGTTTCGTCCCGATCCAGATCTGAGAATTCCACACGGTTGACTTTTCCCCCCCTCCAAATTCGTCTAAGTTATTAATCTGTCATAATTTCGGGCATTTTTCAACGCATCACATCTCCTCAACCGTGGCTCCGTTTTGGGCGTATAATATGTCAAAATGTTCGTCTCGAAGAGTACATCATTTCATTCCATTGCATCATTTGCATTTGAGCTCATCTTGGTGCCCGAAATGCTGTTGGAAGATAGCTTCAGATCGTTAGTTTCAGAATTTTATCAGTTCGAGCTATTTTGTCATTTTGCCATGAATTATGTGTGCACCCTACGAATTTGAGTCCTACATGTGAGTTGAACATTGCCATGCCATCTTTCCAGGGGTATTTTCCATGTATTTTTGTGAGCTATGTGTTGACTAGAACAAGCATGCAAAGTAGGGATGATGATGTTACTGATTTCAGGAACTTAGTGATTTCACTAAGTCTTGTCCTGCTGATAATTTTATGCCATATGTTCATGTTGTTTCAGAGAGATCTATACCCTTTTTGAGCATGATCAGTAAGGGTGTTTTGAACATATGGTTGTGCTCTATCCATCCATGTCCTTGTTGGCATTTATGGAGTAGTCTAGCATGTCATTTTCGTGCTCTACTTTTGCTTGAAATTGTTTCCTGGCAGACTGTTTGCATTAGATTCAATTTTCACGAGGTCGTTGTAGTTGATCCGTGTATGCTATGATGTTGTTCTTGCCATGTATAGCTTATATGCCATGTCTTCTTGATGGGGATATGCTTAATTTATCTTGAGATGCTCTGTAGTGAGTGCATCGAGCTCACGAACATGCCATGTTGAATCTGTTTTTGTCATGTCCTGATATTTCACTAAGTCTGAAATCTGTAATAAAACTTGCAATGTTTACATGGGTGCCATCATTTCTTAGAGTCCTTTTTGGCTTATGGTCAGTAAGGGACTATTGAAATATGCTTTGAGTAGAATCATGTCATGCCTTGCTTTGCAATTATAAGTTCCTGTAGCATGTTGTTTGCTTGCTCTAAACATGCCTTCCTGATGTTAATTCCTGCCATGTTAGTATTTTCACTAAGTCTGTGAACCTGATATTTTGAGCACTTTCTCCATGCTTGTTTGAACATGTTATGATGTGATTTAGCCGTAGCTCAGTGTTCCTCTATTGTTAAGCATCTCCTGTAGTTCGCTGCCATATGCTTTGTTTTTATGTTGGGGTGCTGTAGCATAGTTTCGTGTTGCGTGCTAAGTAGCATCGGGCTGTTAAACGCAGATTTGCGTCATTCTTGTTTTGCTTGTCATTTGCAAACCGTGCATCCGATTCGGTGATCTTTATATCGATTTCAACCGAAATCATCTCATCTTTCCAGCGGCATGCTTGGTTTGCCAAGTTGATGCCCGTTCATCATTTTCCTTCCGAGCATACATATGCATAGCATGTCACATCTCGCATAGCATGTCATGTATTGCATCATATTGCTTGTGCATATGTTCCTTGTTTGATTGTGGTTCCGTTGCTTGTGTTCTTGCTTTGGGTAGAGCCGGGAGACGAGTACGTGAACGAGGAGCCTGTTGAGAACGACTACGAGGATCCAGCCTTCGACAACTCTGAGAACCTTACAGGCAAGATGACCATACCTTCGATATCACTTCTATCTTTGCTTGCTAGATGCTCGCTCTTTTGCTATGCCTATGCTGCGATACCTACCACTTGCTATATCATGCCACCCATATTGCCATGTCAACCTCTAACCATCCATGTCCTAGCAAACCGTTGTTTGGCTATGTTACCGCTTTGCTCAGCCCCTCTTATAGCGTTGTTAGTTGCAGGTGAAGATGAAGTTTGTTCCTTGTTGGAACACGGATATTTTGGGATATCACAATATCTATTGATTTAATTAATGCATCTATATACTTGGTAAAGGGTGGAAGGCTCGGCCTTATGCCTGGTGTTTTGTTCCACTCTTGCCACCCTAGTTTCCGTCATACCGGTGTTATGTTCCTTGATTTTGCGTTCCTTACACGGTCGGGTGATTTATGGGACCCCCTAGACAGTTCGCTTTGAATAAAACTCCTCCAGCAAGGCCCAACCTTGGTTTTACCATTTGCCACCTATACCCTTTTTCCCTTGGGTTTTCGCGAGCCCGAGGGTCATCTTTATTTTAGCCCCCCCGGGCCAGTGCTCCTTCGAGTGTTGGTCCAAACTAGAGCCACTTGCGGTGCCGCCGAGGCAACTTGGGGTATCTTCGGTTGCGTCGCATCGCTCATCCGGTGTGCCACGAGAACGAGATATGTGCAGCTCCTATCGGGATTTGTCGGCACATCGGGTGGTCTTGCTGGTTTAGTTTTACCATTGTCGAAATGTCTTGATGTACCGGATACCGAGTCGATCGGTGTGTCTTGGGTGAAGGTTTATTCCTTCGATGACCGTGAGAGCTTGTGATGGGCTAAGTTGGGACACCCTGCAGGTATTATCTTTCAAAGCCGTGCCGCGGTTATGAGGCAGATGGGAATTTGTTAATGTCCGGTTGTAGAAAACCCGAAGTTGACCTTAACTAAAATACATCAACCGTGTATGTAACCGTGATGGTCGCTTCTCGGCGGAGTCCGGGAAGTGAACACGGTGTTGGAGTTATGCTTGACGTAAGTAGCCAGGATCACTTCTTGATCGCTAATAGTTTCACGACCGCGCTGTGACGCCCCCGATTTAACCGTACACTAATCATGCACGCAAACGTGTACGATCAAGATCAGGGACTCACGGGAAGATATCACAACACAACTCTAAAAACATAAATAAGTCATACAAGCATCATAATACAAGCCAGGGGCCTCGAGGGCTCGAATACAAGTGCTCGATCATAGACGAGTCAGCGGAAGCAACAATATCTGAGTACAGACATAAGTTAAACAAGTTTGCCTTAAGAAGGCTAGCACAAACCGGGATACAGATCGAAGAGGCATGTGCCTCCCGCAGGGATCCTCCTAAACTACTCCCAGTCGCCGTCGCCAGCCTTGCACGTAGTAGTAGGCACCTCCCGTAGTAGTCGCCGCCGACGGTGGCGTCGCCTCTGGGCTCCAACATCTGGTTGCGACAACCAGAAAGAGAGGAATGGGGAAAAAAGGGGGGAGAAAGCAACCGTGAGTACTCATCCAAAGTACTCGCAAGCAAGGAGCTACACTACATATGCATGTGTATATGTGTAAAGGGCCATATCGATGGACCGAATGCAGAATGCCGAATAAGAGGGGGATAGCTAATCCTGTCGAAGACTACGCTTCTGGCAGCCTCCGTCTTGCAGCAGGTAGAAGAGAGTAGACTGAAATCCTCCAAGTAGCATCGCCAAGTAGCATCTCCAGTAGCATCGCATAGCATAATCCTACCCGGCGATCCTCTCCTCGTAGCCCTGTTAGAGAGCGATCACCGGGTTGTATCTGGCACTTGGAGGGGTGTGTTTTATTAAGTATCCGGTTCTAGTTGTCATAAGGTCAAGGTACAACTCCGGTCGCCCTTTTACCGAGGGACACGGCTATTCAATAGATTAAACTTCCCTGCAGGGTGCACCACATAACCCAACACGCTTGATCCCATTTGGCGGACACACTTTTCGGGTCATGCCCGCCTCGAAGATCAACACGCCGCAGCCCCACCTAGGCACAACAGAGAGGTCAAGACGCCGGTCTAAACCTAAGCGCCGCAGGGTGCGGGCCCATCGCCCAATGCACACACTGCGTTAGCGGGGCGGCCGAAGCGTAACTAGCCCCTAATACAAGCGCAGCTTACGCTCCAATCCGGCGCCGCCGCCGATTCTTGACGTCAAGAAGGCTTCGGCTGATACCACGACGTCGGGATACCCATAACTACTCCCACGTAGATGGTTAGTGCGTATAGACCAAATGGCCAGACTCGGATCAAATACCAAGATCTCGTTAAGCGTGTTATTATGAATCAACCATGGGCGCCGATCGAGCCAGCCCACCTCTCACCTAGGCGGTCTCAACCTGCCTGTCGCTCCGCCACAAAGATCCACACAGAGGGCCGCGGGACAAAGGTCCTTTCAGCCCCAATCCGTGAATCACTCATGGGTACTCTTGAGCGCATCCCGACTTTAGTCACCATCTGTAGTATGTATGTATGTATAGTATATACCCGTAAATCACCTCCCGAGTGATCACGGCCCAATAGTATAGCAAGGCAGACTGACAAGAGTGTAGGGCCAATGATGATAAACTAGCATCCTATACTAAGCATTTAGGATTGCAGGTAAGGTATCAACAGATGCAGCAACAATGTCAGGCTATGCATCAGAATAGGATTATCGAAAAGCAGTAACAAGCTACACTACTCTAATGCAAGCAGTATAGAGGAGAATAGGCGATATCTGGTGATCAAGGGGGGGGGCTTGCCTGGTTGCTCTGGCAAGCGAGAGGGGTCGTCAACTCCGTAGTCGTACTGGGCAGCAGCAGCGTCGGTCTCGTAGTCTATCGGAGATAAGAGGGGGAAGAAACAATGAATACCATGCAAACAGATGCATATCGATGCATGACAAGACAAGTAACGATGCTAGGTGTGCCCAATCGCGGTAGTAGGTGATACCGACGAAGGGGGAAAACATCCGGGAAGTATTCCCGGTGTTCCGCGTTTTCGGACCGGTGAACCGGAGGGGGAAAGTTGCGTGTTCGGTGTGCTAGGGGTGTGTGGCGGACGAACGGGCTGCGTAACCGGATTCGTCTCGTCGTTCTGAGCAACTTTCATGTACAAAGTATTTTCATCCGAGCTAAGGATTATTTTATATTAATTTTTAAAGATTTAATTCATTTTTAGAATTAATTTAATTAGAAAATGCAATTATGACGTCAGCATGATGTCAAGGTGATGTCATCAGTCAACCAGTCAGTTGACTTAGTCAAACTAACAGTCGGGTCCCACTGCCATAGTCCAAGACTAACTAAACATGTTTAATTAGTTTAGCTAGTGATTAGGTTAATCTAAACAGGATTAATTAAGTTAATTAGTTACTTAATTAATTAAATAATAATTATTTTATTTATTTATTATTATTTTAAATTCCTTTTTTTAATTTAACAAAATGTTCCGGGTGGGGGCCATTGTCATAGACCCACAGGGCCTAGCGGTCGGGCTTTAGCGAACGGGCGGCGCAGCGACTGAACAGGCGCCGCCGTGGGCGCAGCAGAACAAGGCCGCAGGGAGGCGCGAGCGCTTCATGTGCAAAGGGGCGCGGAGGTCGGCGGAGGTAGCAGCGGCGACGCGAGCAGCGAACGAGGTCGACGGTGGGGGAACGCCGACGACCGAGAGACGGGCGCGAAAGCGGGCGGTCGCGCGCGTAGTGGCGGACGAGGTCAACACGGTGGCGCGAGGAGCGGGATAGTGGAGCGCGTGGGGGGGGGGAGAGGGCGCGGCCACGGTGCGTGCAGTGACCGGACGAGGAGAGGGGGAGCTCACGGGGTAGTGTAGGGGTTCGCGGCAGCATTGCTCGGGGAGGAGGCCGGGGACGTCGCACGCGAAGAGGAAGCAGGCCGGCGAGGACGCGCTCCGTGCGGCGACGGACGAAGGCGAGGCGGTGACGGGGTTGGCGCCGGCGACGGGAGACGGTAGGGGTCGAGGAGGAGCCCGAGGCACACGGGGCGATGGCGCCGTCGGCGAAGACCTCAGGCGACTGGCACGCCGGCGAGGTGGAGCTCCATCGCGGCAAGGGGTCGGGCGAGGTGGCACCGTGAGGCTCATGAGCTCCAGCGGCGGTGGACGGCGACAAGCGGCGACGCGGCCGGAGGCGACAGGATCGGGCGACGTCGTTAGGCGCCCGATCCAGATCAAGCAGGGGGGGGAGGAGTGGGGATCGTGGGGCGGGTTAGGGTTTGGGGAGATAAGGGAAATGGGGCGGCGGTTGGGCGATGGGGAGGCCGACTGGGCTTTGCCTAGTGGCCACTGGTCGGCCCAACCGGGAAGGCCCTTTTCCCTTTCTGCTTGTTTCTGTTTTCTTTTCCTTCATTTTTTTATTTACTTTCTTTTCTGTTTAAATCATTTTAAACCATTTAGCCATTTTATAAAAATGTGTTTACTTCACCATAATTACCGATGCAATAATTGACATAGCCCGAACATTTTTATTTTAATATTTTGAAAACTTTGACTGTTTGTTAAATTTAAATTTGAATTTAGAGTGTTTTGAACTAACACGTGAATACCAACAGTAAACGGGATGACGTGGCATCATTAGCGAAGTTTTACTGTAGCTTAATTATCAGGGCGTCACAATTCTCCTCCACTACAAGAAATCTCGTCCCGAGATTTAAGAGGTAGTGAAAGGGGGGAAGGTTTGGTAACGAATCTAGCGGGTCTTCTCATCCTGGCTTGCTCTTCTCGAAGAGGCCGGTCCAATACATTGATGTCTTCATTTCTCTGCTTCAGGTCATCATGATGAAGTCGGCGTCCTTTCTTCAGGAACCCCATCGTACTTACGAAAGAACAAAGGGTGGGCATACCGGGAGAGCAGTCCTCTGCAAGGTCGACTATCTGGTTGATAACATCGGGGAGGGTGGCGGAAGTAACTCTCGAATTGAAACGTAAGAAAATATCAAGAGCAGAGTAAGGAGGTATCCTGGGAAGTTTCGAGCGGGCAGGCAATCGTTCGATGCCTGATATGTGGCGTGAAAGGGGTTCGAAGCCATGAGAATAAGTATTTGTCTGATACCAGATTGAAGGTGGCTCATGAATTACATACGAGGCCACGCGCGAGGAACAACCTTGGGTACAGGGGGGGTACAGGAGAGTCAGGTTTCGATCCTGCGGAACTGTGGGTTATGGGCCCACCATGTGGATTAAAAGTAGGAAGGACAGTGACATCTTGCACGATCATGTAAGCAAGGCATGTCAGAGGATAGTCTGTCGGTTATGTCGGCAACAACATCGGTACCAAGGGCGAGGGACGAAGAGAACCAGTTTCCTGCTCGTTGAACGAGGCAGGCCAATAGGCAAGGTTCTCGTCCATCGGTGGCTACCGAAATGTCATCAACAACAATAGTAACAGGGTCTTACTGACAGAATTGTACACCGAGGTGTTTACATAAGCAGGAGAATATTACTGCTTAGGTTATATAGATCACAAGAAACGTTAAACAAAACAATGGGAAGGAAAAGGTGAACATCATATTAAATAGTACAATGGAAAGGAAAATGTGTTTAAACACATTATTCAGGGGTATATCCTTCCCAAGGAGAAACAGAGCATGATATCCATGACAGGATATAACATAGAAAACCCTTTAGCATTGGATAATTGAGCAGGAAACATTTAGCATTGGGCTTCAAATGTTCCTGTTGAAAATCGGAGTACCATAGACATGCTTCGAGATAGCAATGACATGGTCTTCAAGCAAAGGTCGAACTTTGGATGCACAGAGGATCCATCAGGAACAACTCATAGAATAAGTCTTACAATTTCTTCATGGACGAATGGCAATCCTTGCTAAAATGGAAACTATAACAATAGGCCTCTGGCCAGATGGGCTAGGCATGACACCCCTTACCAGGTCATATAAAGACAATTGGCATAACTCTTGGGAATATGTTCCAACCATCATATCTGACTAAGATTCAGATCTGATTGAGGTCGAGATACCTCGCACTCGGGATGCCCGAGAAGAAAAAGCGCGACACAAATTGATGAGAAGACATCGAAGATTCTCGAAATGTACCATGGAAGCAAGTTCCAAAACAAGAGTTCATCATTAATTCAAGGAGAGGGTTAGGAGGTGGTTGATGGACTCAGCGACAATTCATTGAGATTCCCAAAAGATGGATTTCCATACTTAAGTGAACAAGAAGATAACATTTGTCAGATCAAATGATATAAGGAAGTATGCTCGAGGAAAACATACACAATTAAACATTGGTTGAAAGGTGTGCCCAAAATATGGGTTGGTGCACGACCAATGTCAGAATGGTGATTCAATAATCATTAGTCTAAGAATGAACGACCGACCATTAACTTCAAAGCAATAGGGTTGCTAGAAGTGCAGAATCCAACCAACACCGTTCACTTGTTGGTACCCCGGTTGGAATCAACACGAGGACCAAGAAAGAATGGTGATGGTGAGAAGTATCACTATACCAAGAATTCTTAAGAGGTGGTGAAATTCTCATGACAATCCTGACATAAAAGATGGTAATACCCCAAGGTAAGGAAGAACAAAGGCTAGATAGCACGGATCTCAAGGTATAACACCAAACACGAACAAGTTTGTGTTCGTGGGAAGGTAATAAGGTCGATGATAACGCAGATCATCAAGGGCAAGGATGGTATTTCTCATCATGAACTCATTTGATATCCTGGAAGAGCTCATAAGATTGTTGATGATCACGACACACTTTGTCGAGAGATTCCAAGATGTAATCGATCGGCGATGACATCAAGTCAAATGAATGGTGAAGCGAAAGGTTATTGGAACCAAGGGTATGACACAAACTCGAAACCAAGCTTATTGTCCAAGGAGAAATGATATGAGGAGGAAGATCAACGTAAGCTTAGCTCATCGTCAAATAATTGTGCTGCGGAAAGGAGGACCCGGTAGCACAGTTAAAATTTAGCATGATAATGATATAGTCGATCGAAGCTAGGAATGATGTGATCGGGTACAAACTCGTCGATAGAAGCTATCAAGAGTTGTTGAACCGTAGTGCGGACTCGGTTCAGTTATTGGTGTCTTTGAGTGTTTAATAACTCAGAGCCCGTGAAAAATTGGATTCAGTGGGGATGTAGCACTTGATGAAGAACTTGTTAGAAGTTATGCAGTTCCATGATAATCTCGAGATACCAGGGGGGTAATACTTGACGGCAGATCAAGTAGAGGTTGGACCGGGGTATTGCTCTACAGAAGACAAGTGCTAAAACTTGCACGAGAAATGGTATTCAAAAGAGAACATGGTCGGAACCACGATTGCAAAAGGCCAGATCCCTGATATAAGATGAACTTATACCAAAGGAATAACTAATTTAAGAGAAGCTTTAACGACAAGATCTACATCGTGTCCATGGGCATGAACACAAGTTCAAGGTCGACTCCCACTTCTCCAATGCATAACCTTTCATCTACTCCTCACGTTTGATGAAGTTGCAGTGTTGAAATTTTATCTGGCGAAGCACCAGAAGAGTATGATTCGTGAAAACTTTCGGGTTCACACGGTTTAGAGAAGGCATATGTTCAACCCATAGGGGCTTCTTAGAGACATATACCACAAGTTTCAAGAGTAAATAACACAAGCCCGAAAGCATAGCATGGTTGGCCAAGCAGATGATACAAATTACCAAAGGCACTAAGTATCAGGGGAAGAACTCACAAGGTGATTGATTATGAAGGACACTGTCGGATAACAATCCAACAATGGTTCGAGTGATCCACAACGGAGCTGGTGTGAGTATCGGTATTCCATCAGAGGAAGAAAGAATGCACGAGAATCATATTATAGAACATCGGAATAATTCGATGCTTAGATAACAAAGGAATTTTGATTTCCAAAACCAAGGATCAGAAGCAATGCTCTGATTAGGGATGGATAAGTTGAATAGCCTTAGGGTACAATCAACGACAATTGGATAGGTCGAGAACCAATTCCAGTTAAAAGAATGGCAGCTCAGCCGGAAAGGTAATTTATAAGGATCAATGACGATTGCGTGTATTCGCAAACATATTGAGTCAACAGACTCAAAATGATAATGACAAGGAAAGTTAATAAGACTACGAGACTTATGGGATTAACTATAATGCAAGCAAGCAAGAATTTCAAGAGCAAAAGGCTCCAAAGGATTATCGGAAGATCGAATAGTATTTTGAAGACTTTTGTGAAACACAAGAACAACTGAGGATAAGCGGATACTCGACAAGTGCGAGGATTTATTAGAAGGGGTATTCATGTGGCAAAGAACTGCTAGGCAGTAGGCACAAAGTATTCTCGGGACAATAGAGAAAACTTCGGGGTATCTTGTAATAACAAGATCAATGGGGAGATGATCGTATGAATGGCAAGTGTAAGTAGTTATCCATAAGGATTTATCAGTGGTCGGGAATAGCAAGAGTGATGGGCACAAAGTCTCGAGAGAATATCAAAGAGTATCTTCGGAATCTTCTGGTGAAGCAGGCCATCACATATAATACGGGGTTCTCCGGGTGGAAATAGTTACGAGAACCTAGAGTCAGATTTTTTGTAAAAATCGTTTAACCCGAATAGAAGAGAGTTCAGAATCCCGGAGTAAAGATCGAGGAGTAAAAGATCATAATTCCACCCAATGGCGACGTGGGCCCGTAAGGCACACAGCCATGTTAGTAAAAGTTTTGCAATGTCTAGACTCGACTTCGGCCAAGGAGTTTGAAAGGGGGATTCCTACAGGCAGTCGGCTCTGATACCAACTTGTGACGCCCCCGATTTAACCGTACACTAATCATGCACGCAAACGCGTAATGCGATCAAGATCGTGGACTCACGGAAGATATCACAACACAACTCTAAAAACATAAATAAGTCATACAAGCATCATAATACAAGCCAGGGGCCTCGAGGGCTCGAATACAAGTGCTCGATCATAGACGAAGTCACGGAAGCAACAATATCTGAGTACGACATAAGTTAAACAAGTTTGCCTTAAGAAGGCTAGCACAAACCGATATCAGACGAAGAGGCACAGGCCTCCCGCCTGGATCCTCCTAAACTACTCCCGGTCGCCGCCGTGACAGCCTCGCACGTAGTAGTAGGCACCTCCTGTAGTAGTCGCCGCCGACGGTGGCGCCGCCCTGGTTCCAACATCTGGTTGCGACAACCGTAAAGAGAGGAATGGGGAAAAAGGGGAGAAAGCAACCGTGAGTACTCATCCAAAGTACTGCAAGCAAGGAGCTACACTACATATGCATGTGTATATGTAAAGGGCCATATCAAGGACCGAATCGCAGAATGCCGTAATAAGAGGGGATAGCTAATCTCGTCAAGACTACGCTCGCAGCCTCCGCCTTGCAAAGCAGTAGAAGAGAGTAGACCAAATCCTCCAAGTAGCATCGCCAAGTAGCATCTCCAAGAGCATCGCATAGCATAATCCTACCCGCGATCCTCTCCTCGTAGCCTCTGTTAGAGAGCGATCACCGGGTTGTATCTAGCACTTGGAGGGTGTGTTTTATTAAGTATCCGGTTCTAGTTGTCATAAGGTCAAGGTACAACTCCGGTCGCCCTTTTACCGAGGGACACGGCTATTCAATAGATTAAACTTCCTGCAGGGTGCACCACATAACCCAACACGCTTGATCCCATTTGGCCGACACACTTTTCTCGGTCATGCCCGCCTCGGAAGATCAACACGCCGCAGCCCCACCTAGGCACAACAGAGAGTCAAGACGCCGGTCTAAACCTAAGCGCCAGGGTCCGGGCCCATCGCCCAATGCACACCAAGACGCTTGCGTTGCGGCGGCCGGAAGCGTAACTAGCCCCTAATACAAGCGCAGCTTACGCTCCAATCCGGCGCCGCGCCGCCGCTTGTCGACGCCAAGAAGGCTTCGCCGATACCACGACGCCGGGATACCCATAACTACTCCCACGTAGATGGTTAGTGCGTATAGACCAAATGGCCGACTCGGATCAAATACCAAGATCTCGTTAAGCGTGTTATTATGAATCAACCATGACGCCGATCGTGGCAGCCCACCTCTCACCTAGGCGGTCTCAACCTGCCTGCCGCTCCGCCACAAAGATCCACACAGAGGGCCGTCGGGACAAAGGTCCTTTCAGCCCCAATCCGTGAATCACTCATGGTACTCTTCGAGCGCACCGACTTTAGTCACCATCTGTAGTATGTATGTATGTATAGTATATACCGTAAATCACCTCCCGAGTGATCACGGCCCAATAGTATAGCAAGGCGGTCGACAAGAGTGTAGGGCCAATGATGATAAACTAGCATCCTATACTAAGCATTTAGGATTGCGTAAGGTATCAACAGATGCAGAACAATGTCGCTATGCATCGAAATAGGATTATCGAAAAGCAAGAATAAGCTACACTACTCTAATGCAAGCAGATAGAGGAGAATAGGCGATATCCGGTGATCAAGGGGGCTTGCCTGGTTGCTCGGCAAGCGAGAGGGGTCGTCAACTCCGTAGTCGTACTGGGCAGCAGCAGCGTCGGTCTCGTAGTCTATCGGAGATAAGAGGGGGAAGAAACAATGAATACCATGCAAACAGATGCATATCGATGCATGACAAGACAAGTAACGATGCTAGGTGTGCCCAATCGCGGTAGTAGGTGATACCGACGAAGGGGGAAAACATCCGGGAAGTATTCCCGGTGTTCCGCGTTTTCGGACCGGTGAACCGGAGGGGAAAGTTGCGTGTTCGTGTGCTAGGGGTGTGTGGCGACGAACGGGCTGCGAATCGATTCGCCTCGCTGCTCGAGCAACTTTCATGTACAAAGTATTTTCATCCGAGCTAAGGATTATTTTATATTAATTTTTAAAGATTTAATTCATTTTTAGAATTAATTTAATTAGAAAATGCAATTATGACGTCAGCATGATGTCAAGGTGATGTCATCAGTCAACCAGTCAGTTGACTTAGTCAAACTAACAGTCGGGTCCCACTGCCATAGTCCAAGACTAACTAAACATGTTTAATTAGTTTAGCTAGTGATTAGGTTAATCTAAACAGGATTAATTAAGTTAATTAGTTACTTAATTAATTAAATAATAATTATTTTTATTTATTTATTATTATTTTAAATTCCTTTTTTTTTAATTTAACAAAAATGTTCCGGGGTGGGGGCCATTGTCATAGACCCCTGGGGGCCTAGCGGGTCGGGCTTTAGCGAAACGGGGCGGGCGCAGCACCTGAACGGGCGCTCGCCCGTAGAGGGCGCAGCAGTAACAAGGTCATAGGGAGGCGCGAGGCCTTCATGGCAAAGGGCCGGGCGGAGGTCGGCGGAGGTAGCAGCGGGCGACGCGGGAGCAGCGAACGAGGTCGACGGGTGGGGAACGCCGACGACTGAGAGACGGGGCGCGAGCGGGCGGCTGGGCGCGGTAGTGGCGGACGAGGTCAACACGGTGGCGCGAGGAGCGGGACAGTGGAGCGCGTGGGGGGAGGGGGAGAGGGCGCGGCCACGGTGCGTGCAGTGACCGGACGAGGAGAGGGGGAGCTCACGGGGTAGTGTAGGGGTTCGAGGCAGCATTGCTCGGGGAGGAGGCCGGGGACGTCGCACGCGAAGAGGAAGCAGGCCGGCGAGGACGCGCTCCGTGCGGCGACGGACGAAGGCGAGGCGGTGACGGGGTTGGCGCCGGCGACGGGAGACGGTAGGGGTCGAGGAGGAGCCCGAGGCACACGGGGCGATGGCGCCGTCGGCGAAGACCTCAGGCGACTGGCACGCCGGCGAGGTGGAGCTCCATCGCGGCAAGGGGGTCGGGCGCGAGGTGGCACCGTGAGGCTCATGGAGCTCCAGCGGCGGGACGGCGACAAGCGGGCGACGGCGCGGAGGCGACGGATCGGGCGACGTCGTTAGGCGCCCGATCCAGATCATGCGGGTGGGGAGGAGTGGGGATCGTGGGGGCGGGTTAGGGTTTCGGGGGAGATAAGGGGAAATGGGGGCGGCCGGTTGGGCCAGTGGGGGAGGCCGACTGGGCTTTGCCTAGTGGCCAGCTAGGTCGGCCCAACTGGGGAAGGCCCTTTTCCCCTTTCTGTTTGTTTCCTGTTTTCTTTTCCTTCATTTTTTTTATTTACTTTCTTTTCTGTTTAAATCATTTTAAACCATTTAGCCATTTTATAAAAATGTGTTTACTTCACCATAATTACCGATGCAATAATTGACATAGCCCGAACATTTTTATTTTAATATTTTGAAAACTTTGACTGTTTGTTAAATTTAAATTTGAATTTAGAGTGTTTTGAACTAACACGTGAATACCAACAGTAAACGGGATGACGTGGCATCATTAGCGAAGTTTTACTGTAGCTTAATTATCAGGGCGTCACACGCGCCTTGCTTCTCTTCTCGCTCTCTTTTGCGATGTAGCCACCATATATGCTAGACGCTTGCAGCAGCTCCTCCTTTTTGACACCAGCCTTCCCTTAAGCTTAAATAGTTTTGATCTCGCGGGTGTGAGATTGCTGAGTCCCTGTGGCTCACAGATTCTACCAAAACAGATGCAGGTACCGGTGATGCCAGCGCAGATGGCGCCACTGAGTTGAAGTGGGAATATGATGAGGCACTTGGTCGATACTATGTTTCTTTTCCGGACGATTAGTAGTGGAGCCCAGTTGGGGTGATCGGGGATTTGTGTTGCATTTGGGGTACTTCTTTTATTTTGGTTCCGTAGTCGGACCTTGATTGTATCTGGATGATGTAATGCTTTATTCATGTAATTGTGTGAAGTGGCGACTGTAAGCCAACTATGTACCTTTTCCCTTATGTATTACATGGATTGTGCGAAGATTACCTCACTTGCGACATTGCTTTCAATGCGGCTATGCCTCTAAGTCGTGCTTCGACACGTGGGAGATATAGCCGCATCGAGGGCGTTACATAGCTGCTTAGCATTGCTCCTGAATCCATCAAGCTAAACAACGTGCCACTCATAATTCCAAACTTATTGCTCAAATACGAATCTAATATGATGCTGATACTACTAAAACAGATAACGTTTAATTTGTCAGCTAATGTCCCTACTTTACTTTCCAAAAGCACGTGCACCACATATAGAGAGACAGCAGGGAGTTGCATTCTTAATGCGCTCTGGTTCATCATGTGTGGGCACTGTGCAATGAACATTTTATTATCCAAAATCTACTTGCTCTTCTTTAGAATGTTCCTCTTTCGTTCTTCTTTAATAAGTACTCTCTCCGTTCCTAAATACAAGTCTTTTTATAGATTCCACCATGGACTACATATGGAGCAAAATGAGTGAATCTACACTCTGAATGTATCTCAGATACATCATCAGATGCGATCCATAGTGGAAATCTCTACAAAGACTTATATTTTGGAATGGAGGGAGTATGATAGTAGTACAGTATGTTCCTTTTAGTGAAGAGGAGCAGGGACATTTGCAGTGTGGAGATCTATTCGGTCGGTTGTGATGGACACTTTCAACTCTTCGGGCCTCTTTGATTCGTAGGATTTTGTAAACATGGGAATAGGAATTGTAGTGGCCTGCCCACTTGAATCCTATAAGATTAGCAAGGAAATGCAGGGAGATGTGTCGCCTTTGAGAGTTACACTGATATTAACAGTACCGCACCTTCAGTTGAGGAGAGCTGGTATCCGAAGCCTTTCTAGCCGTACTGGCAATAGTAGCCTATATTTTCCAGCAAGTTCCACTTTGTTGATTTACTTGTGATGCTTACGGTTTTCCCGTTATATCTACACTATGATCTATGTAGCTGCTTTGTGTCACACTAGCAGCAGTCCACTCTTGAAGCTAAACAACACACGAATCATAAGTCCAAAGCTTACTTCTTCAAATACGAATTGTGATATGATACTGATATTAGTTAAGAGACACACATTTAATTGGTCAGGTAATGCTCCCACTTGATTTTCCAAATGCATGTGGCCACATATAGAGAGACAGCATGGAATTGCATTTCTTTGGGCGCTGCGATTCATCATGAGTGGGCAACCAAAATTGTATGCAAAGAAGCGGAACCTCAAGAATATGCTTCCTCTTCTGTTCTTTAACATGTTCCTCTTTTGTTATTCTGTATTTAGTATGTATAGTATGTTCCTTCTCAGGAAGGGGAGCAGGGACATCTGAAGTCAACAGCTGATAGAGCTGGCCTATACGTGATCGATAGGCTTTCAATTAGTAGCGGCAATACAACATTGTATTTTCCAGCCAGTTCCACTTTCCTGATTTATATATCCTGGTTATGGTGTACCCCTTTTATGTACACTACGATCTGCCAAGTTGTCGTGGGCTCATGTTATCATGGTTTGGCAATAAACTCTCTATACAGTATATTATGAACCTATCAACTGCCAACTATCCTTACTTCTGGAGCCTATTTTTTGTGTACTTGTGCCAGATTATATTAATGCACGCACCATATTATAGAACACATGGGCTCTCTCATTAGAATCCAGTGATAGCACACAAGGGTTTACGGGGCGCCCCTATATTAGAATATCCTCTGCATTACAAAGACAATCTCACTACTATTTATGTTTTCATGCTTCTTATATATTATACGTAATCACAGTGAATATCAGAATCCGCGCATCAGAAGAATATTGGAACACTGCAACGACTTACAAAATTGGCACCAAGGCATTGAGTGCCATTCTGGATGCAATGAAACTTATACGCTCTCCACATGTAGATTCTTGTTCAAAATATGATCCTAATGACTATTCTGACCCCGAGGAGTCAAAGGCAGATGGCCTGTCCTGTTCACCCGTCAAGGTGCCTATTCTAATTTGGCAAGGTTTTATTGATTGCGCGTATCTTGCATAAGGTTCTTGCATTTCTTATACTTTGTTGCACCTCAATCTGCTTAGTTTACTCATCATATATGTCAAGATGCCATGCCCATCCATTATCAATACATATTCCATCTGTCATCATACCATGTTTTTCACTCAAATGACGTTCTTGTGCATCAGACATCAAAAAGGAAGAGGGTGATTGCTGAACCTGAAGGAGCACCAGCAACGTACTTGAAACACGTGGTGGTGCCAGAGAAATCAGACAGCACCCCACTTATATTGGCTCTACAACCAGTGACACAAAACGTAGGACCGACTCCAGTAGACTGTACCCATACTTCACTGGCCACACCACTATCCCACCACATAGGACCTGCACTCCAGCAAAAGGTATAACGATTTCAGTTGCCAAAGCACCAGCTGTACCACGGAAAAATCCCACTCGAGCAAAAGTACAGCAAGTCCACTAGCCGAAGACCAATCCCAACTACAGAGACGGCCAATTCCTGCAGATTAGAACCCCATTCCAATTATTCCCAGTTTAAAAGATAATGCTTTCAATGTTGTTAGGGACTACGTGCATATATTCCCATCATGGGAAGATTATAGTGAAGACAAACACCATTTTCACATCTCCGGTCCCACTTACGTGTAAGTGCTATTATTTATGGTGATTATTTTCCTGTTTTCAGCTGATTGAACACATCAATGATTTACATTACATTGTTATAAGTAGGCGAGGGTCAATCTGGATAGCCATGACGAGCAAAGCATGATTGCGCTTTTCAAGGAAGCATTGCAACAGTACCGGTGTTACTTGAGGAAATCACACTTTGATGGCAAGTCTATAACCGAATTTCCGGTGAAGTCTCATGTGCTAAATTTAGAAGACATTGGATGGAAAAACCTTGTTATGCATTGGTCTTGTTCCCAGGATGAGGTACTGTCTACTTTTCCGCATGTTCCTTACGGATCTCTTTTGCAGGAAATCTGCTCGAAGAAGAATTCCGGTTTGAAAAGGACAACAGGATATCGCAAATTGCTGCCCGCTGCTTTGCTCTTGTTAGTACCCGTTGTCCTGTATCACTGTATTGGCATTCACACCTGGTTCATTTTGTGACAGCAGTATGCATGATAGCTTCCTTACCAATTGTTCGCTCCAAATTATTGGATCTGTATGATTGGTTACATAAGTGTAGAATATATCCAATGCCAATGAAATATTTTAGCTCTGCATTGTTCTTGTAAGTACATGTTATCCTTTATCAATGTACTTATATTGACAGCTAGTTGTTCATGTACCATCACTCTACAACTTATTTTCCTTTGCCCTCCATTTTCTACACATCATATCTATATCACTACAAAAAAAATACACTTCCGTGATGATACGTGTTTGTCACAGTAGGTCGCGTTTTCTATCATGCATGTACATCCATGACGATTTTATGACAGAATCAAGATAGTCATATCTGTGCTGTCGTAGAAGTGTTCCATGACATTACCAAAATTATCATCACGGAAGTGTCCACTTCCATGACGATAAATCACGCATCACAGAAGTGCTTTCGTCAAGGGTGACCGACATGTGGCACCCACCGTAACGGAACACCGTTAAGCTATCGGGTCGGGTTTTGGATCCGATAACCCGTTAATAGCCCCGGCCAATGGGGCCACGTGTAAAATCATCATTGGCTGGAGGAAACACGTGTCAGCTCATCGCTGGGACAGATGTCATCCACTCACTGGACAAAAGGCGCCTATGATATGTCGACACGTGGCACGGCCCAACAGAGGCCCATTCCTGTGAAAAGGCCAGCCCGTTTGACTTTGTCAAAAGGTGGCGGGCCGGCCCATGGAAAGCTTGTTAACGGCATGTTCGCATATAGCCCATCTACAACCCGCTAACCCAAGGCCCGTTACGCCCTATTCGAATTAGGCCCAGTAGCGTCATCTGGGCCATCCAATATGATTCCAGCCCGTTTTCACTTCTGGCCCATGTATGGCCCATGACGTCTTTCGGCCCATATGAGGCCCTATGTAAATCTTGGCCTATTAACGGCCCGTGGTGAAACTGGCCCGTAATGAACAATGTATCACTTTACACCCATTAACGGCCCGTGGTGAAACGGCTCAGAAGAACAAAGTATCACTTTATACCCATTAACGGCCCGTTATTCCGCTGGGCCATTTCCAGCCCATGTTATCTTTCGGCCTTCTCGAGCCCATTTATTCTTGGGCT
The DNA here is from genome assembly GCA_021437245.1 of Aegilops speltoides. Taxonomy (NCBI): domain Eukaryota; kingdom Viridiplantae; phylum Streptophyta; class Magnoliopsida; order Poales; family Poaceae; genus Aegilops; species Aegilops speltoides. Next base: position 185,723,164 of record CM038145.1, read on the forward strand.
CATTTCAAAGATTCGCTTACTTACGGCCCGTTCTCGCTATTTTTCGCTTGTGGGCCAAATTCAGCCCGTGGATACAGTTGGCCGTTTGTGGTCCGTTAATACGTTGGGCCGTTTTCATAGCGTCATCAAATACGGCCTATTAATGATGGCCCGTTATGGTCGGCCCATGAACGGACAATTCCAACTCTAGCCTGTTTACGGCCAGAATGCGGTCGGTTTGGCCCATGTTTGGCCAATCAATCATATGGCCCGTATAAGGCCCGTTGATGATACAGCCCGTAGAAGGCACATTGTTTCTACGGCCCGTAGAAGGCCCATTGTTTCTACGGCCCGTAGAAGGCCCACTGTTTCTATGGCCCGTAGAAGGCCCATCGCTTCTATGACCCGTAGAAGGCCCATCGCTTTCTACGCCCGTAGGAGGCCCAACTACAAAGAAATATTAGCCCATGGTTATTGTGGCCTAGTTTTAAAAATAGGTTATTGCAACCACTAGCAAACCACGTAAAAAGAACTGCACCGACTACAAGCAAACAAATAAACAAGACAACAAGGAAATAAATAAGCAAGCAACTTACACTAGGCTATCACGGCTATTACATATATTACATCCATCGGGCATCAAAGTTCACCACCAAAGGCAAATATAGGGAACACAACAAACATATAAATGCCGCAGACAAAACAAGTCCAGATCTGAAACCACTTGAAGAGCTCAAGAAACAATATTCTGGGTACCTATAATGCTGGCAAGATGCTTAGCAAGCTTATTAACTTTCTATTGTTTGGCGCTTAAGTCCTCCAGCTTTTCTCATTGCACCGAAAGTATGCATCTGAATTCTGCAGGGACTTCCTCAGTCCTTCGGCCTCCTGTCGCATAACATCTGATCGATGTCTTTCAACTTGAAGTTGAAACTCAAGAAGCCGAACTGATTTAGGCTACGAGTTTGAAGAGCTGGTGCCAGCAGTGGTAGCCAGTAACTCGAACAACTACATCGAGACAGGACTTTGGGGTTGTCTCAGTGTCTTCAATATAGTTTTTATCAACTTTCTTGGAGACCAACAGGGATGTCTCACTATCTTGAACCTTATCTGCATTACTTCCTTTACCATTGCATAACAGGATACTCTTCTCTAATATTTTATCCGCGTTCTAAAATAGAAACAAACAAACACATCTCAGGTTTACAATGTAGTATATGAAACTCATTTTGGTAAATCAGTTCAGTAGTAAGGTGGACAGGATAACAACATGAAACAAACATATATCTATGTAGTATGGTCACTGTATGGTCTATATTATTCTAGTTTATGTTGCCAAATCAAGATAGATACTGTTCGGATCATATCTATTTAAGACAAAGCAGCATAGACAGAATATAAGTGTCTGAAACTACACAGCAATAACAACACTTGTAATGTGCATGGCATGAGAACATAACTATTTATTAAATTGAAGCTGAAATCAACATAGAGCAAGTTACAATAGCAAACAGCCAAACACGTTGAAGAAACAGGTTTAAAACATACCTGTTGCGCCATTGGAGTTTCCATTGCATCCTTCAAATTTGAAATTAGTTGGTATCAGTAAATACATTGATGCAAGAGCAAAGTAGTATGAACCATAGCTACAGAACCTGACCTGAGAACAATTCTTCTTCTGCTTTAAGCGTTGACTTCGGGTTCAGAGTGGTGGTCCTCGTGATTTGGGCATTGCAGTTGCCTTACTAACTGCTCGTGTTTGGGTGCTCTGTGGTGGAGACGGTGTTGTGTCAACGGGAACTGGGTGTCTATCTGTTAGGGTTGGGGTTAGAAGGGGTGTAGCTGATTCTCTGTCCAACTGGTAGGGGTACAGTCTGCATGAGTGTGGGTTATATGTGGTGGGGTTGGTTCTTTGGCAAGTACAACCGTGGTTCTATCTGCATCGAGAGGTAGCACGATCTTTTCTGAAGACCGTGTTTTTACTCCCACAGATACTGCCATCACTCCCTCCAATTGAAATGGCTGATAAACAAGAAAAGTAATTGAATGTATAGACATTGTAAGATAGACAGGTGCAATGGATAGTAGGGAAGAAAACATGGCATGAAATAATTCACATTTATGTTGTCTAAGCAAACAGAATAGCAGGACATAATTTCACATATATGATGGCTAATTAAATAGGATAGCATGACACAATTTCACATGTATGATGGCTAACTAAACAGGATAGAATGACATACTTCAAAATATGATGACTATGTAAACAGGATGACATGATATAACTATACGATGTGTCTATTAAAGTGGTTGGCATGCCATAAATCACAAACATGTCGTCGATGGAAACATGATGGCATGATATAATTCACGGATAGAATGACATAATTTAAAATATGATGACTATGTAAACAGGATGTGATGATATAACTATAGTATGTCTTTAGAAAATGGGTTGGCATGCCATAATTCAGATACATGTTGTCTATGTAAACATCATGGCATGACATAATTCAAATATATGATTTATATACTAAGGAAGTGAGTAGAGGGCAATCGCATATATGATGTGTCAACTAAGGAGATGGCATTCAATATTGTATATATGATGTAAAAACTAAGCATTACAATACAACATATGCATTATATGAGTAATATAACCCTGCCAAGTTTGAGCATACACCTCAGGGGGATAATAGGACTGGTCATCTACCTCTGAATCCTCCTCTCAAGAGCTATCTCAGAATTAGCAAGATATCTCGCTTCAAGAGTAGCATTGTCTGCTCTGAAGACCTTGTTTTCACTCCAGATTTCTCCATCACCAATTCAAATGGCTGATGCACGGGAAGAGCAGTTGAATATACAAACATTATCGACAAAAGCAATGACAAATACAAAAAAAGGACGGCATGATATAATTCACATATATGACGCTTGCCTAAACAGCATGGCATTGCATAATTCACATACATAATGCCTTGCAACAAGATGGCATTGCATAATTCACATATATGGTAATTAGACACTAAATAGGTGGCTTTCACACAAAGCATGTCTACACTAAGCAAATGACATAGCAATGCAAGATACCATACGCACGATATGAGCAACATAACCCTGCCAAGTTAGGGCATGCACCTCAGGGGGGGATATGACTGGTCTGAAGGAAATATGCCCTAGAGGCAATAATAAAGTTATTATTTATTTCCTTATATCATGATAAATGTTTATTATTCATGCTAGAATTGTATTAACCGGAAACATAATACATGTGTGAATATATAGACAAACAGAGTGTCACTAGTATGCCTCTACTTGACTAGCTTGTTAATCAAAGATGGTTATGTTTCCTAACCATGAACAAAGAGTTGTTATTTGATTAACAAGGTCACATCATTAGTTGAATGATCTGATTGACATGACCCATTCCATTAGCTTAGCACTTGATCGCTTAGTATGTTGCTATTGCTTTTATCCATGACTTATACATGTTCCTATAACTATGAGATTATGCAACTCCGCTTACGGAGGAACACTTTGGGTACTACCAAACGTCACAACGTAATCGGGTGATTATAAAGGAGTACTACAGGTGTCTCCAAAGGCGATGTTGGGTTGGCGATTTCGAGATTAGGATTTGTCACTCCAATTGCCGAGAGGTATCTCTAGGCCCTCTCGGTAATGCACATCACTTAAGCCTTGCAAGCATTGCAACTAATGAGTTAGTTGTGAGATGATGTATTACGGAACGAGTAAAGAGACTTGCCGTAGAACGAGATTGAACTAGGTATTGAGATACCGACGATCGAATCTCGGGCAAGTAACATACCGATGACAAAGGGAACAACGATGTTGTTATGCGGTCTGACCGATAAAGATCTTCGAGAATATGTAGGAACCAATATGGGCATCCAGGTCCCGCTATTGGTTATTGACCAGAGACGGTCTCGGTCATGTCTACATAGTTCTCGAACCGTAGGGTCCGCACGCTTAAGGTTTCGATGATGCTTATATTATGAGTTTATGAGTTTTGATGTACCAAGGAGTTTTGGAGTCCCGGATGAGATCGGGGACATGACGAGGAGTCTCGAAATGGTCGAGACGTAAAGATCGATATATTGGACGACTATATTCGGAGTTCGGAAAGGTTCCGAGTGATTCGGTATTTTTGGAGTACCGGGAGTTACGGGAATTCGTAATGGGCCTTGATGGGCTTTAGTGGGAAGAGGAAAAGGGCTGCTGCGCGCACTCTCCTCTAGTCCGAATTGACTAGGAAAAGGGGCCGCCACCTTCCTTCTCCTCCTATTCCTTCTCCTCTCCTCCTCCTAATACATGGACTCCTACTAGGACTTGGAATCCTAGTAGGACTCCACCCATAGGCGCGCCAAACCCTTGGCCGCCTCCTCCTCCTCCTTCCTTTATATACGGGGGGGGGCACCCCATGGACACACAAGTTGATCCTTGAGATCGCTCCTTAGCCGTGTGCGGTGCCCCTCCACCATAATCCACCTCGGTCATATCGTCATGGTGCTTAGGCGAAGCCTGCGCCGTAGAACATCAAGATCGTCACCACGCCGTCGGCTTGACGGAACTCTCTCCCCAAGCTTTGCTGGATTGGAGCCCGAGGAGCGCCATCGAGCTGAACGTGTGTCAAGAACTCGGAGGCGCCGAGTAACGGCGCTTGGATCGGTTGGATCGCGAGGAGAACGTCACGACTACTTCAACTACGTTGTCATATCGCTTCGCTTCGGTCTCACGAGGGTACGTGGACAACACTCTCCCCTCTCGCTGCTATGCATCACCATGATCTTGCGTGTGCGTAGGAAATTTTTGAAATTACTACGTTCCCCAACAAAGGCATCCGAGCCTAGGTTTTATGGTTTGATGTTTTGCACGAGTAGAACACAAGTGAGTTGTGGGCGATACAAGTCATACTACCTACCAAAGATGTCATATTTTGGTTCAGCGGTATTGTGAGATGAAGCGGCCGGACCGACATTACGCGTGACGCTTACGCGAGACTGGTTTCACCGCTACGAGCACTCGTGCTTAAAGGTGGCTGGCGGGTGTCTGCTCTCTCACTTTAGTTGAACCGAGTATGGCTACGCCCGGTCCTTGAGAAGGTTAAAACAGAGTCTATTTGACGAACTATCGTTGTGGTTTTGATGCGTGGGTGAGATTGGTTCTTGCTAAGCCCGTAGCAGCCATGTAAAATTTGCAACAACAAAGTAGAGGACGCCTAACTTGTTTTTGCAGGCATGATGTGATGTGATATGGTCAAGACGTGATGCTATATTTTATTGTATGAGATGATCATGTTTTGTAACCGGTTATCGGCAATCGGCTGGAGCCATATGGTTGTCGCTTATTGTATGAAATGCAACGCATCTGTAATTGCTTTACTTTATCACTAAGCGGTAGCGATAGTCGAGAAGCAATAGATGGCGAAACGACAATGATGCTACGATGGAGATCAAGGTGTCGCGCCGGTGATTTATGGTGATCACGACGGTGCTTCAAAGATGGAGATCACAAGCACAAGATGATGATGGCCATATCATATCACTTATATTGATTGCATGTGATGTTTATCCTTTATGCATCTTATCTTGCTTTGATTGACGGTAGCATTTTAAGATGATCTCTCACTAATTATCAAGAAGTGTTCTCCATGAGTATGCACCGTTGCCAAAGTTCGTCGTGCCCAGACACCACGTGATGATCGGGTGTGATAAGCTCTACGTCCATCTACACGGGTGCAAGCCAGTTTTGCACACGCGGAATACTCAGGTTAAACTTGACGAGCCTAGCATATGCAGATATGGCCTCGGAACACGGAGACCGAAAGGTCGAGCGTGAATCATATAGTAGATATGATCAACATAAGATGTTCACCATTGAAAACTACTCCATCTCACGTGATGATCGGTTATGGTTTAGTTGATTTGGATCACGTGATCACTTAGATGACTAGAGAGATGTCTGTCTAAGTGGGAGTTCTTAAGTAATATGATTAATTGAACTTAAATTTATCATGAACTTAGTCCCGGTAGTATTTTGCAAATTATGTTGTAAGATCAATAGCTCACGTTGTTGCTTTCATATGTTTATTTTGATATGTTCCTAGAGAAAATTGTGTTGAAAAATGTTAGTAGCAATGATGCGGATTGGATCCGTGATCCGAGGTTTATCCTCATTGCTGCGCATAAGAATTATGTCCTTGATGCACCGCTAGGTGACAAACCTATTGCAGGAGCGATGCGACGTTATGAACGCTTGGCTAGCTCAATATGATGACTACTTGATAGTTTAGTGCACCATGCTTTATGGCTTAGAATCGGGACTTCAAAGATGTTTTGAACATCATGGACCATATGAGATGTTCCAGAATTGAAGTTAATATTTCAAGCAAATACCGAGTTGAGAGATATGAAGTCTCCAACAAGTTCTATAGCTAAAAGATGGAGGAGAATCGCTCAACTAGTGAGCATGTGCTCAGATTGTGCAGGTACTACAATCGCTTGAATCAAGTGGGAGTTAATCTTCCGATAAGATAGTGATTGATGAATTCTCTAGTCACCATCACCAAGTTAGTAGAACTTCATGATGAACTATAGTATGCAAGGGATGATGAAAATGATTCCCGAGTTTTTCATGATGATGAAATCGATGATGGTAGAAATCAAGAAAGAACATCAAGTGTTGATGGTTAACAAGACCACTAGTTTCAAGAAAAGGGCAAAGGGATAGAAGGAAACTTCAAGAAGAATGGCAAGCAAGTTGTCACTCAAGTGAAGAAGCCCAAGTCTGGACCTAAGCCTAAGACTAAGTGCTTCTCTTGCAAAGGAAATGGTCATTTGAAGCGGAACTACCCCAAGTATTTGGCGGATAAGAAGGATGGCAAAGTAAACAAAGGTATATTTGATATACATGTTATTGATGTGTACTTTACTAGTGTTTATAGCAACCCCTCGGTATTTGATACTTGTTCGGTTGCTAAGAGTAGTAACTCAAACAGGAGTTGCGAATAAATGAAACTAGTTAAGGGTGAAGTGACGATGTGTGTTGAAAGTAGTTTCAAGATTGATATGATCATCATCGCACACTCCTATACTTTCGGATTAGTGTTGAACCTAAATAAATGTTATTTGGCGTTATGCTGAGCATGAATATGATTTGATCATGTTGATTGCGATACGATTATTCATTTAAAGATATAGAATAAATTGTTATTCTGCTTACATGAATAAAACCTTATATGGTTACACACCCAATGAAAATGGTTCATTGGATCTCGATCGTAGTGATACACATATTCATAATATTGAAACCAAAAGATGCAAAGTTAATAATGATAGTGCAACTTATTTGTGGCACTCGCCGTTTAGGTCATAATGGTGTAAAGCGATGAAGAAACTCCATAAAGATGGGATTTTGGAATCACTTGATTATGAATCACTTGATGCTTGTGAACCATGCCTCATGGGCAAGATGACTAAGACTCCGTTCTCCGAACAATGGAGCGAGCAACTGACTTATTGGAAATAATACATACTAATGTATGCGATCCAATGAGTGTTAAGGCTCGTGGCAAGTATCATTATTTTCTAACCTTCACAGATGATTTGAGCAGATATGGGTATATCTACTTGATGAAACATAAGTCCGAAATAGTTGAAAGGTTCAAAGAATTTCAGAGTGAAGTGGAAAATCATCGTGACAAGAAAATAAGGTTTCTACGATCTAATCGTGGAGACAAATATTTGAGTTACGAGTTTGGTCTTCAATTAAAACAATGTGGAATAGTTTCACAAATTCATGCCACCGAACACCACATCATAATGGTGTGTCCGAACGTCATAACCGTACTTTACTGGATATAGTACAATCTATGATGTTTCTTACCGATTTACCAATATCGCTTTGGGATCATGCATTAGAGACAGCTGCATTCACGTTAAAAGGGCACCATCTAAACCGCTGAGACGACACTATATGAACTATGGTTTAGCAAGAAACCCAAGTTGTCGTTTCTTAAAGTTTGGAGTTGCGATGCTTATGTGAAAAAGTTTCATCCCGATAAGCTCAAACCCAAATCGGAGAAGTGCGTCTTCATAGAATACCCAAAGGAAATTGTTGGGTACACCTTCTATCACAGATCCGAAGGCAAGATATTCGTTGCTTAAGATGGATCCTTTCTAGAGAAGGAGTTTCTCTCGAAAGAAGTGAGTGGGAGGAAAGTAGAACTTGATGAGGTAATTGTACCTTCTCCCTTATTGAAAAATAGTTCATCACGAAAATCTGTTCTGTGACTACTACACCAATTAGTGAGGAAGCTAATGATGATGATCATGTAACTTCGATCAAGTTACTACCGAATCTCGTAGGTAAACAGAGTGAGATCCGCACTGAGTGGTACGGTAATCCTGCTCGAAAGTCATGTAACTAGACCATGATGAACCTACGAACTATGAGGAAGCGATGATGAGCCCAGATTCCGCAAAATGGCTTGAGGCCATGAAATCTGAGATGAGATCCATGTATGAGAACAAAGTGTGGACTTTGGTGGAGTTGCCGATGATCGGCAAGCCATAGAAAATAAATGGATCTTCAAGAGGAAGACGGACGCCGATAGTAGTGTTACTATCTACAAAGCTAGACTTGTCGAAAAAGTTTTTTGCAAGATGTTGAATACAATGAGATTTTCTCACTCAGCGATGCTTAAAAGTCTGTCCGAATCATGTTAGCAATTGCCACATTTTATGAAATCGGCAAATGGATAAACAAAACTGCATTCCTTAATGGAGTTATTAAAGAAGAGTTGTATGTGATGCAACCAAGAGGTTTTGTCGATCCTAAAGGTGTTAACAAAATGTGCATCTATGGATTTATGGACTGGTGCAAGCATCTCGAGTTGGAATATACGCTTTGATAAGTTGATCAAAGCATATAGTTTATACTGACTTTTGAGAAGCCTCAGATTTACTAGAAAGTGAGTGGGAGCTCTGCAGCATTTCTAAGTATATGTGAATGACATATTGTAGATCGGAAATAATGTAGAATTATTCTGCATAGCATAAAGGATGTTTGAAAGGAGTTTTTCAAAGAAAGACCTCGGTGAAGCTGCTTACATATTGAGCATCAAGATCTATAGAGATAGATCAAGAAGCTTGATAAGTTTTTCAATGAGTACATACCTTGACAAGATTTTGAAGTAGTTCAAAATGGAACAATCAAAGAAAGAGTTCTTGCTCGTGTTACAAAGGTGTGAAATTGAGTAAGACTCAAAACCCGACCACGACAGTAAATAGAAAGAGAATGAAAGTCATTCCCTATGCCTTGTCCATAGGTTCTATAAAGTATGCCATGTTATGTACCAGATCTATTGTATACCTTGCTCGAATTTGGCAAGGAGTACAATAGTGATCTAGGAGTAGATCATCGACATTGGTCAAAATTATCCTTAGTGGAATAAGGATATGTTTCTCGATTATGGAAGTGAAAAAGGTTCGTCGTAAAGGGTTACGCCGATGCAAGCTTTGATACACGATCCGATGACTCTAAGTCTCAATCTAGATACATATTGAAAGTGGGAGCAATTAGCTAGAGTAGCTCCGCAGAGCATTGTAGACATAAAATATTTGCAAAATACATATGGATCTGAATGTGAAAGACCCGCTGACTAAGATTCTCTCACAAGCAAAACATGATCACACCTTAGTACTTTTTGGGTGTTAATCACATAGCAATGTGAACTAGATTATTGAATCTAGTAAACCCTTTGGGTGTTGGTCACATGGCGATGTGAACTATGGATGTTAATCACATGATGATGTGAACTATCGATGTTAATCACATGGTGATGTGATCTAGATTATTGACTCTAGTGCAAGTGGGAGATCAAGGAAATATGCCCTAGAGGCAATAATAAAGTTATTATTTATTTCCTTATATCATGATAAATGTTTATTATTCATGCTAGAATTGTATTAACCGGAAACATAATACATGTGTGAATATATAGACAAACATAGTGTCACTAGTATGCCTCTACTTGACTAGCTTGTTAATCAAAGATGGTTATGTTTCCTAACCATGAACAAAGAGTTGTTATTTGATTAACAAGGTCACATCATTAGTTGAATGATCTGATTGACATGACCCATTCCATTAGCTTAGCACTTGATCGCTTAGTATGTTGCTATTGCTTTCTCCATGACTTATACATGTTCCTATAACTATGAGATTATGCAACTCCGCTTACGGAGGAACACTTTGGTACTACCAAACGTCACAACGAATCGGGTGATTATAAAGGAGTACTACAGTGTCTCCAAAGGTACATGTTGGGTTGGCGATTTCGAGATTAGGTTTTGTCACTCCAATTGCTCGGAGAGGTATCTCTGGGCCCTCTCGGTAATGCACATCACTTAAGCCTTGCAAGCATTGCAACTAATGAGTTAGTTGTGAGATGATGTATTACGGAACGAGTAAAGAGACTTGCCAAGAACGAGATTGAACTAGGTATTGAGATACCGACGATCGAATCTCGGGCAAGTAATGTACCGATGACAAAGGGAACAACGATGTTGTTATGCGGTTTGACCGATAAAGATCTTCGCAGAATATGTAGGAACCAATATGGGCATCTAGGTCCCGCTATTGGTTATTGACCGAGACGTGTTTCGGTCATGTCTACATAGTTCTCGAACCGTAGGGTCCGCACGCTTAAGGTTTCGATGATAGTTATATTATGAGTTTATGAGTTTTGATGTACCGAAGGAGTTCGAGTCCCGGATGAGATCGGGACATGACGAGGAGTCTCAAATGGTCGAGACGTAAAGATCAATATATTGGACGACTATATTCGAGTTCGGAAAGGTTCCGAGTGATTCGGTATTTTTCGAGTACCGGAGAGTTACGGAGAAGTAATGGGCCTTGATGGGCTTTAGTGGGAAGAGGAAAAAAGGGTGGCCGCACCCTCCCCTCTAGTCCGAATTGGACTAGGGAAAGGGGCCGCCACCTTCCTTCTCCTCCTATTCCTTCTCCCTACTCTAATACATGATGGACTAGTTCTACTAGGACTTGGAATCCTAGTAGGACTCCACTCCCTAGGCGCGCCAAAGAGAGGGCCGGCCTCCTCCTCCTCCACTCCTTTATATACGGGACAGGGGCACCCCATGGACACACAAGTTGATCCTTGAGATCGCTCCTTAGCCGTGTGCGGTGCCCCTCCACCATATTCCACCTCGGTCATATCGTCAGCGGTGCTTAGGCGAAGCCCTGCGTCGATAGAACATCAAGATCGCCACCATGCCGTCGTCTTGACGGAACTCTCCTCCCCGGCTCTTTGGATTGGAGCCCGAGGATCGCCATCGAGCTGAACGTGTGTCAAGAACTCGGAGGCGCCGAGTAACGGCGCTTGGATCGGTTGGATCGCGAGGAGAACGTCACGACTACTTCAACTACGTTGTCATCGCTTCCGCTTCGGTCTATGAGGGTACGTAGACAACACTCTCCCTCTCGTTGCTATGCATCACCATGATCTTGCGTGTGCGTAGGAAATTTTTGAAATTACTACGCTCCCCAACATGGTCATCTGCTAATCCTCCTCCGAGGAGCTAACCAACAAAGAAGACATGCGCTTCATCGAGATAGCATTGTGCGCTCAAGACCTTGTTTCGACTCCAGATTTTTCCATGACCGTGCCGAATGGATGATGCACAGGAAGAGTAATTGAATGTACTAAAATTGTTGACAAATTTAACACGTAATAAAAAAATGATGGCCTGATATAATTCACATATAAGATGACTGACTAACCACGGTGGCATTACAAAATTCACATATATGATGCCTGGCTAGACAAGATGGCATTGCATGGTTCACATATACGATAAAGAAACTAAACAGATGGCATTGACACAAAGCATGTCTAAACTAAGCAGATGACATCTTCAATGTATACAGTAAGCAATGCAAGGCACCATGTGCATGATATTACCAACATCAGCATGCCAAGTTAGAGCGAAGACCTCATGGGCTAAATAGGAGTGGTCTTCTCCTTCTGAATCCCCTTCAGAACAGTTATCTTCCTCTTGATTACGATACAAAATGGGTGGAGGGGGCTGCCTTTGCACCCACCATGGAACGACGTCTGCATGAAATTTTATTGCCACACAAGGCTCGTCTCTTTTGCTCTACATGATCAGTTCCATTGTGTACGATAACTGGCATGCAAAGGAATAAAACATAGTGAGATTATGTAAGGACTGCATGCACAAATCCAGATTGATGGTAGCAAACTGTGGATAGACCCAAAACCAATGATAGCAGGCAAATAATAGCTTTAGTTAAGAAATACAGATAATGGCCCCTTTAATGTTTGTTTGCACCCAACATGAAACTCATAGTAGACACCGGAGATTAACCAGATAGTAGACAGATAGTACTGATTGCTGCCCCAATATGTACCCCACAACCATTTAAAAACTCAAGTTTCGGCATTAGTTTGGACCTGACTCAGAGTCTAATAGGTGAACATGACGATAATGTAGCATGTCATCACATTAAGCGACGCATAACGTAAGCAGACACGAAAGAGTGCGACCTCTCTTGCGGACCTGTGTAGTCCTGAAGGTCATCTGCTCAGTTGATGATGGTAATGCAGTTGTCGTGGCTGCCGGCGGCGGGGAAGAAGATCTGAGGTGGCGAAAGATAGTCTGGAGAGCAGATCCCTGCTGTGGTGAACCCTTCCGTCGTTGGAGCAGCTGAGCTGGGGTGGAATAGTGCCGCAGGAGCAGGACAAACCACACAAGGTTTTTTTGACACATAACTGTAATGTAAGTAATTGAGTAAGGGCTTGTTTGAATTTGAGGATTCTAACAATGCAGGATAGGAAATAGATAGGAATAGGATAGGAATGCACGTGCAAAATAGAGAATTTAAAAATACAGGATTTCGCTAACTGGGTGTTTGATTCACAACAATTGGAAGATCACAGGATGCAAAAAGCATGGTGAGATTAAGTCAAACCACAAGAAAATGTATGGTTATAATGCTATTATGCTACTATCTCTTAGTCTTGTGCTTGATGAATAGGAATATGAAAAGGAGGAGAAGTGGAAATTAGAATTCCTACGGTTTTTCTTTCAAGGAGACACTAAAGGAACAAATCCTATAGTTTTCCTTTGCTCCATTCCTTTGCACCAAATTCATGACAAGTAGTACCATAGGAAACTTTCCAATTCCTATGTTTTTCATTCACTTTTCCTTTCAAGCACTGGCGATTCTAGTAGGCAAGATTGAGCAAGGAAAATCCTACACTAATTTTTTTGGTGCTACTTCTATTACTTTGGACCCAGGCCACTGCCATACTAGCTCAACTCCCAGGCCCATCGACAAATGCACAGATCAAATGCGCAGAGATAAATAATGATGGCATTCAAGAGAGTCCATCACAGATAGCTAAGTTGCCTGGTTCCTCACTGCTTGTCATATAGTAGGATAAATAATCGTATTTCCCGTTACTACGAGTGCTCAGTGGACAATATATATAACATGTAGAGTACAAAAGAGATGCAACAAGTGTACAACCTCTTTAGCGAAGTCATGTCGATCTCAGCATGATTGGGTTGGCCGGTGAGGATGCTTCGGCTGACTTGGCTGTCGGAGGAGGGGAAGAAGATCTTAGGTGTCTGGAGATGGAGCCCGAGGTACTGCTCCGCTGTGATGGAGGGTTTCGTCGTTGGAGCAGCTCCGGTGAGTTGTACGATGCCGAGGCTGAAGCAGGACAAGAGAGACAATGAACAACGTTAACCTGAGTGGAATTCTAATAGCATCTCCAATACATGACATAAAATACATAACCACAAAGTGCTAGATGTAAAACACATCAGCCGCTCATCTTTGAACTTAACTGTCGAAACTAAATTTAACTGTCGAAACTAAACTTAACTCGTCACTGAATTTTGTGTCGGCTACACACTAGCAAGGTGAGGCTACGACTTTTTCATCTTTGGTCAGTCGATTTCACAGCCGTTGGATACGAAATCAAGGGCCTGTGGTTCATCTTAAACCTCCACCCCCCTCTGAACCACCAGCCACCACCAGCCAAACACCAGCCCCCGCCGCCCATGGCGGCGGCGCCGCCCGCCCGCCCAAACACTCCCAACCGCCGTCCGCCGCCTCCCCCGCCATCCTCTAGGCCCCCCCGCCCCGTGCGAGCTTTTCTCGGCGATCCCCACGCCGCCACCGCCGCGACCACCGCCCCATCCTGAACCCTAAGATAGATAGTGGGTTACCTCTCCGTGAGCCCCCCCCCACAAGGCTGGTTCTTCCTTCACCCCGGTGAGACCCCTCCCCACCCCCTGAAAATCGACTGACCCAAAAGTCGATTTAGTCGAATGAAGTGTAGCTAAATCGGAGCAGCATCGCAAGCAAGAGCAAGAGTGAGAGCAGCAGCGCGAGCAAGAGCAATAGCAAGAGCAGACCAGGCAGGGGACCGAGAGGAAGAGCAGAACAGCAGCAGCTCCTACTGATGTGGACGCCGCCGCCGAGGGAGCGACGCCGTGGAGGAAGTGGCCAGCGATGCCGCCGTGGATGGAGCCGCACCATGTCGGCTCGGGACAGAGCGCCGGCAGCACATGAGATCGAATCAAGAAGAAAATGCAGCGATTAGTGTACAACCTCTTTGGTGGCACCGATTAGGCGGCATCTTCATCCGAGGAAACGGTGATGATGATGCTCTTCCGGTGGTGCAGGTGAAGACGGCGGTGTGGGAATGGAGGTGGTGCGAAAGACGAGGGGAACGTCGGGGCAGCTCCTTGGAGGTGGAGGACGGGGTGGCTGAACCGGCGGGACGACGAGATCAACAAAGGATCCTCATCCGCAGTGGATGAGGGACGTCCAGGTGTTGCTGTGGGACGACGTTGTCGGGGAAGAGGCTCCGGCTGGGTGGTGGATGGAGCAGGGTGTGGGGTTTCGTCGCGGGTTTTCGCGGCCTCGGTGTACGAATGGGTGGGTGGATGGGATGGCAGTGGGGAACCATGGCTTAGGGACGCGCTTGTCCGAAATGTGGGGTAAGTTACTAAAGTACCACCGCCGATTTGAGGCGCTTCTTTCGGTTCAGGGGTACCACGGGCATTTCGCGTGTCGGGATTTCATAGGAGGTGGGTGTTTTCGCGCGCGTTGTAATTTTGGAATAGCAAGGCGCAGGTTGAGATGGAGGGAGTTGTCGGAGCACAACAAGACAAAGATATATCTTAAATATTTTGGGCTAACAAGGCGTGGGTTGAAGAGGCGGAGTTTCAAAGATGATGATAGAGACGCTTAGCTTGAATTTTCGGCATAACAAGGCGCGGCTTGAAATTTCGGAAGAACAAGCTTAACGTGTACCCAAAAAAAAGACAATTTGCACCTCAACACGCACAACACACACACAAACACCATTTAGACTAGAGTAAGGTACACGTTGCATTGCACGCATGAGATTTGGCAACCAAATTATGAATAAATACCACATTATAGCATGCAAGCTTTGAGTCATATATGCATGATGTAGAAATTCGTTTAATTCTTATAGTTCATTTCATTCAAAATCATCTAGTTTTTATAACAAAGCTATTCTATTTTAAGATTCATGGAATTGTGCGTTGTAAGACATAAAGTAAAAACAAATAATGGCAAATCATGTAGAAAAACATTTGGGCAATTCTGATACGGAAGTATCTAGAACAAATAAGAAGTGCTTGTGTTTTGATGTTTGTGCATTATGCTTAAGTTCAACCATGGAGTCTTCTGGATTATACATGTGGCGAAATCTGGTGGAATCTAGATGATATCTAACAGCCAGTAGTGCTCAAATTTGCCATCTTTGGACCATCGGATTCGCCTCATCCAACGACCATCTTTCAAAGTTAAAGTTACCTGCACAAAATATAAAAAAATATAAAATATAATATATATATATAGGGGTATAGATATAGATATGTGATGCGAAAGCCGCCCATCATCTCCAATTAGAATAGTGTGTCCATGCATGGATGCGACGTGGCCAAATGATGTCTGCCATCGGTATCTCAAATTCAAATCAATCTGACCTTGTTCAATGTGTATACATTACAACATGCTCGTTTCCAAACCACACCGCGCAGATCTCCGTTATATTCATGCATGCATGGGTTTCAAACATCAGGATCTCTTATTCAAATATTTGAATTCAACTTTACGTTGATTATGACCTAACCTAGTCTTTTACACCCACACAGTAGTCTTCTCTTTATAATTGTACCACTAACTTTCTCTCGTGCATGCATGCACACACACTACCAGTTGGCATTATCCATCGCACGCATGCAATCTTTTTCTTCAGGTCGGTCTCCCATGAAGGCACACACCCACACACACCCCCCTCTCCATCATATCGGGCATTCTTTATCTCTCACACGTGCATGCGCAACGATCGATGTTCCTCTATGTATGTGTGTATATAGCTAGGTCTTTCATAGTTTTCCACACAAACCGATCAATCGATATATCCAAAGGAGGTCTCACCCTCTTTCCCACGCCCACATCGATCAATCTATACCTCTCTATATAGGATTAACATATATAGCTAATACACCCACATTAATTATATATCCAACGTCCCCCTCTCATCATCCATCTTCCGCTTCATCTCTCAGACGCGTGCACAATGGCGAAGATAGGGGGCAGTAAGGGCCCTGCCCCCCAACATCACTATATATTGAGGCTAATATGAATGTGACCATTAGACAATTGCTGCTAAAAATGGTTTAAGTTCATGAATTGACCCTCCTCGTAAAGGATTAGCAATGATTGGCCCCCTAGCTCATTTATTTTTCATGGCTCCGCCACTGCGTGCAACAACGCACGTTCTCGCCCCCTCTCTCTAAATATCGATCTCGCACTTGTGCATTCCTTCATAATCTCCCTCCACTCGGCCCCTCGCACCATCTTATAGCCCCCCAGCGGATTTTGCCACATGTACAATGTAGCCGACTCCATGGTTGAACTTAAGCATAATGCACAAACCTCAAAAGAACAGTGGTTCTATTTTGTTCTAGAATCTTCCGTATCATAACTGCCCAAACTTTTTTTCTAGTTGAATTGCCATTATTTGTTTTTACTTTATGCTTTACAACGCACAATTCCATGAATCATAAAATAGATTAAGGGCTTCTTTGATTCAAAGGATTCTCAAAGGAATTTTGGAGGATTCTAATCATTAGGAATGTTTCCTATCTTGGTTGTTTGATTCGTAGGATTGTAAACCATAGGAATTTTTCCATACGATTCATTTGGACTAGATTTCATAGGAAACATCCCATCCACTCAAACCTCTTTGAAAGAATTCTGCGTTTTTTCTATGAACAATCAAACACTCGTACAATCTTGTAGGATTCAAGACGACATTCCACTATAATCCCATGTTTTTCCTATTCCCGCATTCTTAGCTTTTTTTATAAAAACTAAATGATTTTGAATGAGATGAACTATAAGAATTAAACGAAGGGCTACATCAGGCATATATGACTCAGAGCTTACATGCTATAGTGTGGTATTTATTCATAATTTGGTTGGAAAATCTAATGCGTGCAATGCAGGTGTACCTTACTAGTACTTCGAGTATGTGCAAAACACGTAAATTCGAATACCAATGGCACGCTACACAGTGTCTCTCTTACAGTTCATGAAGCCATGTGGCACATGTGGAGGCGTTGTCGCAACCTCCTTGCGTGGATTGATCATAGTGACGCGCTGCTGGTTCCAGAAGAATGTACTCGTCCTCCCTGAGCCATACTGGCGGTACATGCACGAAGCGAAGATGTGCACGCACACCACACACGCACTCATTCCCTCGCATGCACATGCGGGTACACTGGCAGACGCAATTTTGTACCGCGATCCACCCCATGTGATAATTTGACGCGTGTAAAGTCGTTCAGTTCATTGATGGTCAATTAATACAGCGCATGCAAATTGAGTGGACGTGAGGGCGGAAGAAAGACATTATTACTCCACTGCGCGCATGCGAGTAGTTAAATCGTGGGTTGCTAGTAGTACTTCCATTGGTCTCCTTCGTATTTTGTGCCAATTTTGACAAGAATATAATATTTACGCATTTGAGCAGTGTAGTACTTGAAATTTATGTTCCTCTAAACTCATCGGGAGCCGTTTCGGGCCTCGAAACCAAAACCATCAATTAATCTTTACCTTGTTCCCATCACATTCGAAAGCCTCCTCACACCTACTAGTTCGTACCAAACCTGAACGTGTTCCCACTATGCAGGTATTAGTACTAGTGCTAGTACTTAGGTTATAAAAAGGGGAACTACCTAACTGAAAATTACTCTACCTTTCCTCCTCATAAGTTCTTCTTCTTCATCCGTCGTTGCCATGGTCGGTGAGCAGAGCTCTAGGTCGACAACTACTCGTAACAAGGGAGCGACAACCAAGGCTGCAGGGCTCGCCGCCACATAGAGACCTCGAAAGATCTCTCACGGGAAGGCGATGGCTCCCAGGAGCGCCCTAGCCGCGGAGGCGAACATGCCGAGCCGGCGGAGCTAGAGTCGTTATCCCTCGACGACATGCCCGATCAGCTCAATAAGCACCTCAATAATCAGAAGGAGTTCATCAAAGGCTTGATGGAGTTGCTGAAGGAGAGCCTCGACGACATGCCCGCTGAGCTCAATAAGCAGGGGGAGTTGACTGCCGGCTTGGTGTTGCTGCTGAAGAAGAGCATTGCCTCGGAGAAGAAGGCGACCGGCGAAATCCTGCGACTTCAGGAGGACAAGGCGAAGCTCTGCCACGAGATCGACCTGTTGAAGGAGAAGAACGCTGGCTGGAAGAATCTGCATGAGAATAGTAGTTCCTCGATGAAGATGTTGCAGGCCTCGTCATGGAATAAGGAGGAGTTGGCGAAGCTCGCGATCGAGCACCCGGCCATTGTCAAGGTACGTAATGCGGCCATGGAAGATGATGAAGGCTCGCATTGAGAAATCCCGTGTCATGGATAGAATGAAGAAGATGGCGGAGGAGACATGCAAGGAGATGGAGGTCGTGGAGGCGATGAAGAAGCAGTTACGACTCCGCGGCAAATTAGATCATTTGGGGTGATAATCTTCCTTCTTATTTTGCTCCTGTGTTTCGTCTTTTGCTTCGGGTGTCTCGCTGCACATGTCACGTTCTCTGCGAGGCATGAATAGAACAATGCTTTTTTTTAGGGAATGAGTAGAACAATGCTAACAATGAGATGGCTAGCAAATTAGATCATTTTTTATCGCCATATGGCACTGGGCTGTCGTGTTTCGTGCTCCTCCATCGCAGTACCACTCCCGTGGAAAACTTGAGTATACCGCACGGTTCTTTGCTCCTCCTCAGGTCGTCGGCGCATTTATACGAGCAGTCAAATCACAAGGCCCCGCCTTCCAGCAGTAATGAGCCATCAAATCACAAAGGCCCTCGCCTCTCGTGAAACCGACCAAGCTAGACTGCCCCGCCCTCTAGCCTTTTAAAAAATGTATACTTTTGTACTGTAGTAGTATCGATGGATTGCGCCATGGAGCAAAACTTGAAATTAAAAAAGAGGTGGTACATATAGAGAGCGCCCGTCGTCAAATTATGCATATAGTACTATTAAAAAGGCTAGTCAATATAATGGTGTCCAGCACAACCCACCCCTCAAATAAAACTAAGCACCCTGGAATTCTTTGACAAAACTAAGCACCCTGGAATTCTTTGACAACTAAACTGCTGGCTATATGATGTTGGCCATATATATTGTACGTATATAATGTGAAGAAACAAGTGGTAGTACTATACCAACCAAAAAATGAAATGTAAGAAATACTAGTATGTACGTACTGAAGAGTTAAAGTAACGAGAAGAAACATAACATAGTTCTGCTGGGGGCTCAGCACAACACGCCCCTCAAATTAAATTAAGCACACTTGAAACTAAACTTTGCAATTATTCCGGTAGACACTACATTAGAACCACCATGAGCAACGACACTGCCACCTTACTCAGAGTCCTCGTCCACGTCCTCGACTTCGTCCTTGTCCCTATTCCTCTTGGCCGATACTTCTTTGCTTGAACCGCCAACTTGGCTGTTGCTCTTCATCCAACCCTTGTAGATATTGAAACAAAGGTTGCCCTCCATTGCAGCGTAGTGGATGTGGTCTATATCTAGTACATTCCGCTGCCATGCATAACGATGAAATGTGTATGGAGGTTTCTCCGCCACTACGTCTGAAGGATGAACCATGGCTCTGCCAGGTCGGATTGAAGGCTGACAAGAGGACACCACCGATTCTTCCGGAGGTCAAGGTGTTGCCTACAACGAGGCCTATCCGACCCAGACTTCTTTGTCGTTACCAAAGTCTACAGTAACGAATTTGACTAGGTTGCTCTCGAGGAAGTCCTTAAAATCCAGACACTCAACGTCGGCATGGCATATGTGGTAGACCAAGCATAAGTCATGCATGCAAACCTGGATCACGGCGGGCTTCTACCTCTCTTCGTCCTTTAGATCCTTCTCTCGTCCCAGGACTGTGGTGTACTCAACATCTAGCCCAGCGACCCACTCATCATCTGAGTCATCGAACATGCGTCTGAAGCGAGAAAGGCATCCTTTCACCGTCGCAGAAGAACGGGTGTAGATGACGTCGAACTCATCGCCGGTGATGGTTCTAACCTTGTACTCACCATCGATCGTGGAGATTTGGGACGCCATGGATTTGGGAGGAGGGTTAGGATTAGTGGAACTACCGTAATGTGATTGGACGGGACGACTAGGAGCGACCGCCGTAGTATTAAAGGACGTGCGGGGACGAGTAGGAGCGAACTGCCAGCGTGCGAACGGCAGGGTAGTGGCTTTCCATTCTCCCATGATACGGGCTTCCGAGAGCCCTTGGATCTGAGATCGAACGGTTGCATGGCGTGATTCTAGACCTATGGGTGAATATCCTATCCTGGAGGGTTATTCTACAAATTTTCAGCAACTTAGCATGCGACCGCATTGATCTCAAAACCGCGGATCTCGGTATCCAAGGGTTGCCAGAGACAAGGGACACGGTGTTTTTACCTGCCCTCGATGGAGGTAAAACCCTACTCCCGCTTGATTGATGGTCGCGCAAGAGTGGATCTACCACGAGATCAAGGAGGCTATACCCTAGAAGCTAGCCTACCACGACCGTCATATCCAGCTCGCCAAGCTTGCCTTCCACGCCAAGGAAAGTCCCATCCGGACACGGACAAATCTTCGATCTTGCATCTTCATAGTCTTGAGTCCGGCGGATGATGATAGTTCGCTATCCCACACCCCTAGTCCAAGACTCCTCGGTCGCGCTTACCACGACCGTCGCGTCTTTGAGATTTAACACGGTGCGTTAGGCTATCTGATGTTGGCATGTCATACATAGTCATCACTTAGTCACTCATACTACAACAAGCTTGGCTATAAGGTTGGCTATAAGTGTATTTTGTTACTTCTCTCTATCTCTTTTTTCGTACTCCCTCCGTCCCATAATATAAGAACGTTTTTGACACTAGTGTAGTGCCAAAAACGTTCCTATATTATGGGACACAGGTAGTACTAGTATTTATTGCATTTGCCAAGGAGTGACCTCTTCCAATGAAATGGTGTTGCTAAGTTTGCTTCATTTAATTAGCTATAGACTCAAAATTGTCTTTTCATCTAGGTACACACGCTTAGCACTGTTTCTTCCTTGGGTCACCAAACTAGTCTCTCTCTTCTTGATTAACTTGCCACATCAGACTTTATGCCTATGTGGCAAGCTTAGCACCTATAGAGGAGTAAAGTAAGTACAATAGTGCGCTTTACATGGCATTTTTGCATATGTGGAGGAAAGAGAGGCAAGGAAAAAGTGGAGAAGTGGGCTCTCATGCAAGAGCCAGCCTCTACTACATGGTGGAGCATTGGGAGAGGCACCTATATGGAGGTGGTCAGGAATCGGGAGACTCACGCCAGTCATAGCGCCGCAGTTAAAATGATAATGGCAAGTCAAATCACGGGGACCCACCTGTCCTGCAGTAACTCGCTGTAAAATCACACATCCCTACGTTTGCAGCAGTGTACTCCCTCGTCTTCTCGCGTCTCTGTTGAACCGACTAAGCGGAACTGCCCCGTCGCCTACCGCGCAGGAAAAGCCCCGCCCTCGACTTTTAAATAATATACAGTATACTAATTTTGTATCCATGGATTGCGCCATGGAGCAAAGCCTCTAGAAAACGGCGGTACACATGTACGGAGTATACAGCATGCCCATCGCGTTCATGTCGCACCCCAGACGGTTGGTCGGTTTGGCACGCTGCAATCCGGATGGAACGCGCGTCATATTGCGTTTGCACACACATGTGGGACGGCAATTGAGAACTGACCATAGGCACACTCCCTGGCCCCACAAGTCGGGTGACTTAATAGAAGAGGGAGACGAGCGATAGTACTAGAGAAGTGTTGTACTACGTTGGTGCCTGGACGATCCCTGCAAGACACAGAAGATCAGTTCGTCCATGCATGTGACCAGGCTCCAGCAAAGACGCCTGGATTGGCTATCGTCTACATATCGTGCAGGTTGTGTTGTACATGGCTATAGCTGTGGTGAAAAATCTAAAAAAAGGTTTCTTGTCATCTCGCAAAATTAGCTGCCATGTGCTCCGGATCACTGCGAGGGTTAAACAGCGACAACTGAGTTGGGCTAGTCATTGGGGCACATGCACGAAGACTACTCGGCTACCATCTAGGTCAAGCCGGCTATGTTAATTAGGACATCTACCGACGGACCCCTTTTCTACGAGTTTATCTTTAATTTGAGCTTTGTTCCTCGTCTAGTTTGTCCGCCGGGATTCATGTTGTCTCCTTTGGACAGTGAGGTTATGATTTCTTGTCATGTGGCATTTTTTCGTGTTATATGTTATAATCCGGCGCTTCAGATCAAAATGACGACAACTGCGCCTCCGGGCCACGTGCATGAAGACTTCTCGACAGTCATTGACGAGGTCAAGCCGGCTCCGGTAGACAAAAGAAAACTAGTACTACTCCACTATATAGGCAGGAGCCTCCGCGCTTGCTTGCTAGTGTTGCTCTCTTCACACTATCTCGGCCTCTCCAGATCTAAACACGACAGCGGTGGGCACACACTCTCTCTCTCTCTGCTCACCGCTGGTCACAGATCCAACCGGATCCTCTTCGCCGGGGAACGTGAGAAGGTGCAACATTCATGCGGTCGTCCTCGGCGACGGCTCTTACCCACTACTGGGCGCGTCCCGATCAGCCTGCCTTGTTGTTCTCTCCCAAGCACCGCTGGCGAGGGAGGGCCTCCGACTCCTTCTTCCTCGCTGTCGTAGTGTGGGCAGATCCGGCCTCCCGCCGCCCACCTAGCGACATCCCGGTGACCATCAGGTATAACTTCCTTCGAAACGGGCATTGCTCTACTTCCCGAGCTCCTGACGTCGCTGCATTTGTATCTTTTACTATTTCTTAGGCCCCCTCGTAGATAGGATCGATCGGCTATTCAAATCCACCTAATTTTTTACGCTTAAGAGGTAAAACTAGTTCATGCACTCGAATCTAGTACTACTTGGTTCAAACAAGGAAGAAAGGGGTGGGGGGTGGGGAGGATTTGTTACCCTAATCTAGGACTTGGTCAAAAGAGGAAATAATGGGGGCGAAAAGTAGCAGAGACTGGCTATCCAATTGGTCTCTATGTCTAATAGGGAAATAAAGGGAAACGCAGTACAAACTCAATATAAACCCGATCTATTGGTTGAAAAAGGAAAGAAAATTGGGACTAGGGGACAAGTCAACAGGGTAAGTCCAACACTAGATTTATTAGCCTCGCACAGTATAAGGTGGCTATACCGAACAAAAATGGGACCAACCCAGATATCCTGTTCTGATGTTTGTTGCCCCGAGCCACTCTTATGTAATGCCACTGGTAAAATGTAGCAGTCGCACTGTTAAAAGTAAGGACACGTTAAACCAATGTTGTTTTCAATGTAATGCCTCGAGTAATATGAATCGATGGCACTTCTTTACATGTCCTGCTAAAATTTCCCATTAAGATAAGTTGGTTCTTTTCGTTGGAAATGCAACTGTCCTGGTCCGCCAACTCTCCCATGCCCAAAGTAATGTTGTATTTAACGGTGTTCATAGTTAATCCTAATGCCCACAGTAATATCTAGCAATGCCACTGCTTTAGAAATTGCTACTGTCCTTTTGTAGGATTGCCATTCACATAAGGAACATGCTTCTTCTCATTTTATGCATGTTTCATCACTTGTTAGTCACCCTCCTTTCCACCTTTTTTGTGCAAACAGAGATATACATTTCACGCTTGATCTTAGTTGAACTGCACAAATGATATCAAAATTATAGCTGAGCATTCCAGGAGCTTCACAACGAACCTTGATGTTGCTCAATTTTATTGCAACTAATGAAGAAGAAGCTTTGTGGGTTTCGTTTTCTGATGGAAATGGAACCGGGGTTGGAGCCCTTTTCTTAAAAAAAAATTGAAGAAGAAGCTGCTAGCTCATGGGACATTGCTTCATTTTAGGTGAACTGCACCAAAAGGTCCCATGAATTGAATCATCCATGTTGGTGACTGAAAGAGCCAGCTTCAGCATCCCAGTCTAAGCACCCCCGGCCTCCATCCTTGTGACGCATGGTACACCTCGTTTGCCACCTTCTCGACCCTAGTGTCACTGATAAAATGAAGTAATAATACAGTTAAAATAGAGCGAGTGTCATCTCTATCATTTCATTTCCAATGTAGATAAAGAAAGTGCTTCTCTTTTTTAATGTATGTTTCATCAACTAGTCCCATTGTTAATGTTTAAGCGTTTCTGCAAACTGGGGTGCTTAATTTTAGTTGATATGTACAAAAATAGAGATTTGAATGTCTCAAGGAGCCTCCTTGTACTACCACTATACACTGATGTTCATCACTGGCAGAAGGTGTATCTGGGAGACTTGGGACGATGTCCAGCATGAGGCACACCGTATGAGGCGTCGCAGGGCCCATCTCGCCCTCGCAGCATGGCATACTATGATACTATCTCAATATTTTCTTCTATTTATTTTGTGTGTTTCATCAACTAGTGCCACTATAATGTAATCACGCTTTTTCATTATGTGTGCAAATAGGGTTATTCAGCTCCATTTTGGTGGAACTGCACAAATGTACGTATGGAACCGGCATATATGCAGAGTGCGAGGTGTGCCAAGTAAAAATTACCGACACCAACCATGCTGCATGCATGCATTGGCATCCACCACCACCAGTGGGATGTGTGGCGCTCTCTGTGGACGGATCTTTCTCGGCAGCAAATCCTCTAACCAAATACTAGTAGCTTATATTGGCAGTTTTCTAGGGAGTACTCTTTTCTGAAAGAAGCACCAATCTATTTTTCTTTATTTGTACACTGTGTCACAACTTTGACCCAAAGGTCTAGAGCTATTTTAGGGTGATTGGCGTAGTACTCGGAGACTGATTGTAAGGATGATTTTCATTAGCTGTCACACTGATCGTAAGCATGATCAGGTGGAAGATTAGGTTAGTGCGAAGCTTACCTTAAACCCTACCGCCACCGTTGAAACGAGGCAAGCATCAAGGGAACCGTGGAGAACGGCGGGGAAGCGACGTTGTGCCATCCAGCCTCCTCTTGCGGTGGGAGAACAAATAATCCTGTGGATTCGGCTGGCTCTGCACCCTCACAAACGGCACACCATACTTGATCGATTCGTTATCCTCTGGGTGCTCGACCTTCGACCTGTACGCCCACCACCTCCGCCTGACTGTCGCCTCGGGTGAATCTGTCTGCTCCATTGCCCAGAGGAGATACTCGATGAACTCGGAGGACTGTGGTGTGACTGCCGCCGAGGAGTACATGTACATCACCGCCCTCATCGCCGCCGTCTCGCTCTTTCGCATACATTGACACATGGCCCGCACCGCCCTCAATATCTCCCACTCATTGTCAAACCAACTAAGGATCTCCTTCAACCTGGCTAACTTTGCTCGGTCGCCGCCGGCAATCTGCCTGATTTGCTGCTGCATCCTCTCCATAGATGTCCTTCTGAGTGGTCCGGTGCTAGCTTTGGAAGATGGGAGGAGAGATGGTGGTCTTGCAATAGAGAAGAGGGAGAGGCGAGACGGTGGTTTTGGAATGGAGATGATGGAGAGGAGAGGAGGTGGTTTTGCAATGGAGAAGATCAGAAGAGGGAGAGGCGAGACAGTCGTTTTGGAATGGAGATGATGGAGAGGAGAGGAGGTGGTTTTGCAATGGAGAAGATGAGAAGAGGGAGAGGCGAGACGGTGGTTTTGGAATGGAGATGATGGAGAGGAGAGGAGGTGGTTTTGCAATGGAGAAGATCAGAAGAGGGAGAGGCTAGACGGTGGTTTTGGAATGGAGATGATGGAGAGGAGAGGAGGTGGTTTTGCAATGGAGAAGAGGGAGAGGAGCGTGCGTCAGCGATTTAGGATTGGACGAGAGGGCCGGCGCGCTGTGACTTGATCGAAATCAAAATCAATTTACCCTTCAATTAAGAAAGCGACCCCACATTAACTAGTCTCCCTTTTATTCTGGGTCGTAATTGACCATGATTTTCGCACATAAAATATATGTTATACGTTGCAAAAATAATATAATTCGAAAGTACATTCAGATACGAACCAAACGATACAATTTTTGGTGACATGCATTCACATTTTGCTTGTCAAATACAGTACGTGGTCAAACTTTGACCAAGAACACGCAAAACAACAAAAAAATACTTCCAAGACCAGCGCCGCTCTTCCGCTCTTCTCCTCTTAAACCACCGCCGTTCCTCTCCTGTTCCAATCTAAATCCAGCGCTGCTCCTCTCCTCTTCCATTTCAAAACTAGCGCCCCTCCTCTCCTGTTCCAGTCCAAAACCAGCATCGCTCCTCTCCCGTTCTAATCCAAAACCAGCGCTGCTCCTCTCCTCTTCCATTCAAAAACCACCGCCGGTGAGTGAAGGTGCTGTGGAGAAGTAGATTGATGGAGGAGTACAACCGATACGTGAGGAACGCAGACGGCGACCCTGTGAAGCTAGCTAGGATGTTGGAGATACAGTCTTGGTTTGACAAGAAGGACCAACTAGCGGCGACATCCATGGCCAAATATCTGCAATAGAGCGAAAAGGTGGCGATACTCCTGGAGGGAGTCGCGCCGGAGTACATAGAGCTGCTCCTCTGGGCCATGGAGCAAACAGACTCACCGAATCCGATCGTGAGGGAGTGGTGGTGGGAGTATCAATCCCAGATGGTGAATCCACCAGAGATTGAAGGATCGAGCATCTACAGGGTGCCGTTTGTGAGGGTGTCCTGCCAGAGCGAGCCGATGGAGTCTTCGTCGGCCAAACCCAACTGCAAGAGGAGAAAAGCAGTTGGCCCGATGACGCTTCCCCGCCATCGTCTCCCTCGCCGTTCACATTGTCTCGCGGGGCGGCTGTCTGCTGCCGAGGAATAGGAGGGGACAGCCCCCCCCCCCAGCCCAATAGTCGTGCAGGCTGTGAATTGTCAGGAGGAGCTTAGGGTTGTCAGTATTTCCAGGTTGTGAATTGTGTTTTCTGTTGTGTATTTTGAGACTACTTTCAGATATGAATGTCTTTTAAATTTCAGATTTGCAGTATTGATCATATGAAGTATTTTATGAATTCTAGAGAACTATTTTTAGCACTTAAAAAAATGTAGTTTCATAGGAGTATAAAAGTGCAGACAATGTGATTCTCAGAGAAGAAACGCAAGTTTCAGCCAGATAAGAAATCGCAAGTTCGGGCCAGATAAGAAATCGCAACTTTCGAGGCGAGCATTTATATTAACACGGCCTTTTCAAACAGGGTTAACATCATGTTGGAAGTTTTATTCATGGTCGAAAATGGAACTACCAGCCAGTTAACATCATGCTGATCAACATTCATGCATAGCACATGTTCATATGATGCACAGTCAAAATGCCCACACAATGTCGAGTGTGCGAACCAAAGAGAAAACGAGGGACGAAGTTTTGGCAAGTGTTGGACGTGGTTTTGGGCTGCCCCGTCTAGGCTTTCATTTTTGACATGCGCAGCCCACGACCTCGGATGGGAGGTCCATAGGCCTGTTCGACCGGCCTATGGACCTCCCATCCGAGGTTTTATTTTTGGCAGCCCAATTTATATTTTTTTTGAAGAAAACGCAAAGGTCTGTTCTATTTTCTATATAAGAATAGGAACGCCAGGTCCAACTTATGTTTCCCTTCTAACTATATTATATATATTTAAATTATTTTATATGTTATTATATATTATTTTTATTGTCATCATATATTTAACAGATACTTACATATGTAAGAAAACAATATCCCACATCTTATTAACTTGTAAAAATAATTTCTTAAGAAATAAAATGCTGGATTGTTTTGGCACGAAAATCCTAGTGATTGTGTACAAAAGCTTGGTAAGATTTAAGGATGAATGTAATAATATCACTTATTATTTAAATATATTTATAACAAAATGCTCAGCCCCTTTTTATTTTTTGATAACATTGCTGGCCCAAGCCAACATTATAACTAGAATCAGCCCAACAAAATCGTGTATTTTGAGAAAGTGCAAATGACCTATAATTTTTTAGGAAATAAAATAAATGGGTCGCATGGACGCTACAATATTTGTTCACCCAGGCCAGCTAATGGCTGTAATTCAAAAAAAGATCAAATTGACTGTAAATTCTACCGCGCAGAAAAAGACTGTAAATTCTTAAAAAAATGGGTTGAATACGTGCCACATTTTTGGAGGCTGAAATGTGGGCCAATAGGTCAAAGCCAACGCAAGTCGTTGTCAATTTAGTTAACAAATGATTCTGGCATGTTAGCCGTTGGATTTACATCCAACGACCGGCATCCATCTTCAATCTCTCGTCTTCTTCCTCCTGCGCCGTCGGGACCACCTCCCACCTCCTGCTGCTAGCAGCTCTACTTAGCACGCTTCACCATGAAGCGCTACTCCACCGTTGGCCAGGCCATCCCTCCACCCCTTCACACCTCCTATTCTTCTCCACCCACTGCAGAACCACACCGCACTAGAACCAGTTAACCCTCGTACACCTCTCCGTCTGCGACTCTACTCCCGCGTCTTCCCATCTCTGGCTCATTGCTGTCCGGGGCCTCACCGTCGTCCACCACCTTGGATGCCCTCGGCGCGGCGTGGTCAACATGGTCAACGAACGACACCATCGGAAGTAGACTGTGCGTGGAGAGGCTGACAGCTGGGTCCACGACCGCACATAAGGAAATGCCTCCTTATTACGCGCGAAATAATGATTCCTCCACCTGACATATAGGACCCACCGGAAGGGCCTCTGTATTTCGCGAAAAAAATGTGCCCCTCGTTGACAAGTCGGACCCACCAGCTATCTTCGCACGCAAGGAAGTGCCTCCTTATTACGCACAAAAAAAATGAATACTCCCCCTGCCACCTGGAACCCAGCATAGAGGCTGACTTGTGGGCCTACTAAGTTGACGGGGACGGAGGGCTTTGTCGACTTAGTCAATATGAACGATTCTAGCTCCTGTTACCATACGATGTTCATCCAACGGCCATAGTGCTTCTTCAACCTCTGGTCTTCTTGCTCCAGCCGCCCAAAGCAGCGCCGGTCGTGTCACCGCTCCCCGCCTCACATGGCGGGTGTGGTTGCCGCGGAGGCCCTCATCGCCTTACTATTCCCACCGCCGCCGTGCCTCGCGACGACGGCAGCCTCACACCACGCCAAACGATCAACCTCATACTCCTCTCCACGTGGCATCCACCGCCGCGTTTCACCGCTCCACGCCGTCCCGCTTTAGGCTCGCCATCGCCCACCGCCTGGTGCTCTTGGCGCGCGTGGTCAACATGGTCAATGAACGAATTCCATCGGACGTGGACTGTACGTGGAGAGGCTGACAGCTGGGTCCATGGCCGCAGTAAGGAACTGCATCCTTATTACGTGGAAAATAATGATTCCTCCACCTTACAGCAGGGACCCATCGGACGGGCCACCGTATTTCGCGAAAAAAACGTTTCCCCCTGATTGCTGGGACCCACCAGCTACACCTTCACACGCAAGGAAGTGCGTCCGGGCAAAAAAACGATTCGCCCCCCTGACTGCTGGGACCCACCAGCTACATCTTCGCATGCAAGGAAGTGCCTGACAGTCGGGACCCACCTGGTCGAAGCGTACGTAGTGTAGTCATTCTGGTCGCGAACATGTACGTAAATATATACTGGTGGAGGCGCGCACGTCGCATGTACACGTACGTACAACGGCCAGGGTGCAAGAAAGAAAATACAGCCACGTATGTGTACATACGGGCGGGGTCTCGAACGCTTACTCGCGCATACGTACGGCTGGGCCGGAACGGAGAAACAACATCGTCGTCGTGTTCATGGGGAGGCAACGGAATGCATCATGTTCATGGGGAGGCAACAAAATGCGTCGTGTTCATTGGGAGGCAATGGAACACGTGGGAGCCAACCGGCTGGGTCGGAACCGAATGTGCGGTCGTGTTCATCGGGAGGGCTTGGACGGAACAGGCAATGGAAACGAGGCCTGGCATAGTGCAGAACAGAGGAAACGGACCTCCTACGGTCGAAACAGGGGTCCTGTTAACCGGGAGGGGTGTGGCGTACCGCAAAACGGAGGAAACGGACCTCCTACGGTCGAAACGGGGGTCCTGTTGATCGGGAGGGGTGTGGCGTACCGCAGAATGGAGGAACGGACCTCCTACGATCAAACGGGGTCCTGTTGATCGGGAGGGTGTGGCGCATCGCAAAACGAATCTAAACGGACCTCCTACGGTCAAACGGGTCCCGTTGATCGGGAGGGTGTGGCGTCGCAAAACGGACAAAACGGACTTATGTTGGAGCGCCACGGTTGAAACCGGGTCCCGTGCATTGGGAGGGTGTGGCGTCGCAAAACGGACTCATGGATACTATTCATCTCCACCGTCGACCTCCTCCACCTCCACGGCTACCGTCGACCTCCTCCACCTCCACGGGCTCCTGCTCATCCAGCCTCCACCGCGCAGCTATCGCTCAACTACCCTCCACGGGCACCCTCCACCGCTCATCGCTCATCCAGCCCTCCATACCACGGGTCCTGTTCATCCAGAGGCAACTGTTCATCCACCCCCGCAATGCTCACTGTTCATCCAGAGAGGCAGCATCGATTGGCTTTAGTTAGAAGCAGTAGTGAAGGAATCGCTCGATCGGGTTCAGCTAACAGCCATCGATTGATCGCTCGGGTTCAGTAACGCGTAGCCTACAATTAAATCGCTCGGGTTCAGTTAGAGCGCAACGCCTCGCTCGGGTTCAGTTAAGCCAACGCCTCGCGCACGCAGCAGACGTCGTGTCGAGAAACGCGCAACGCCGCCCCGACCGCCCACCGTGAACAGAACTCCACGAAATTTTCCTTGCCTCGCTTCTACCACGGTTTTTCCGTCATGGACGGCCCAAAGAATGTCATGCAGCTGCGTCTCCGCCCGCCCAGACAAAAAGCCCATTTTCTATCATGTTTTTTTGTCATAGAAGTAGGAGCCCACCACATCTATGATGATACCGGGTTTTGTCACAATTATCGTCATAGAAGTGTCATATGTATGACAGGAAAAAATTTCGTTCGGCCCAAAATGTCACGGATGTGTCTTTTTTTGTAGTGTATTTACTCTTACCATAAGGTTGGATAACACCGATGGTACTTAATAAGTTTAGCTCTACATTGCTCTTGGTTGTACCTTTTGCGTGTATCGCCATACTTACATTTATAGCTACTTGGTTATGTAGCATCACTCTTCATCTTATCTTAAATATTCTCCATTTTTTCTTATATTATCACATCTATATTTACTCTTAACAAAATGTAGAAGAAAGGCAATGCTTATGAAGAAGATTCTATGGTAAAATTCTTGAATTACCCCCCCCATCAGCATGGACAAGGGATTTCTAGAGCCTGTCTTCACCACTAATGTAAGTTTGTCCTTCTCAAGCCTTCAAACTTTGTTGTGTATATTTGGTTAGGCATGTCTGCAATAGCTGTTTATTTTTGGTGTTTGCATCAAATTGCATGTTTAAAGTTTATTATGTAGTTCATAAACAAAAGTTTGTCCTTCTCAATTTAAGTTTTCAGTTGTACAACCAAGTTCCTTCTTCATACCATGTAAATTAAACTATACAGAGCAAGTGATCTTCTTTTGCACTGCATGTATGCTTATGTTCTTGATCCGTAATCCAGTGGTGTGGTGAACCTACGCACTACAGCACAATGTCATATTCTGCAATGTCTTAACTATGAACAATGTCATATCATACTACAATTGTTTAAACCGTCTATTTATTTGCCAACCTGAAATGGGATAAATTGACAGCACACTAACCATTGATACTAATGAGTTCTTGATCTGTAATCCAGTGGTGTCGTGAAGCTGCCAACTCCTTCACAATGTCATTTCCTGCCATGTCTTAACCTGAACAATACCATATTGTGTTAATGCTTTTTTAAACTGTGTCACTTTATTCGTCAATAAGAAATGTGATGAATTGTCAGCACTGATACTTATATGTGCCAAACCTGTCATCTACTTGCTTGTTTCTCTTTTAGAGTGAGGAGGATATAAGCGTCAAACAAGCGCAGTCTCATCGACTTGTTTCACTTCTTGCACAAAGAGCTCATGAAAGGGGCTAACCTTTCTTGAACTCTATTGAAGTGCTGTTGGTTTTGTATATTATTTAGTCGGCGTGTTTATTTGCACTGGTGGCGATCTTTGATGCCCAGTGTATGTAATCTGATGTCAACTTGTGCTTTATTATCATAGTGGTGAACTTTGATGCCTAGTGGATGTAATATGCCGTAATTTCTTTATTGTGTAGTGTAGTTTTTCATATTCACGATGATACAGTTATTTTACTGTATATATATCCTTTCTTCGCAGTAAACCGACCAAACTGTAAAATTACGGTACATAATTGGGCCGTCACGCAAATCACTATGTATACGCATCATGGGCCCAGTCATCTTGGTCCGTTAACCGGCCTAAATGTAAACTGGCCCACTAGTAGTTTCGGGCCTTTAATAGGCCGGGTAAACCGCTGGCCCTATTTTCGCAAGAAAATTGAATGGGCTTTTAGAAGGCTGAAAAGTAGGATGGGCCTGAAACATGCCGAACAGCTCATGGGCCGATAGCAGGCCGAAATAGACCCATGCCCATGATCGTGCTAATCACATCACGGGCCGTTAACAGGCCCAAATTGTCTTGATCCTTGTTTGGCCCAATCAGATTATCGGCTGTGAGCAGGCTGGATGCAAATTGGGCCATAGTTAGGCCCAACTATATGACGGGCTTTTAACAGGCCGAAATAAATATAGGGCCAAAATGTTAAACGGGCCTTTAAAAGGCCAAAACTAATATCATGTTGTATTAGTAAATGGGTCTTTAGCAAACAGAAATCCTGCTCGGGCCTCAAGTGGGCCCAAAAGCACAGCGTCCAGTTGACGGGCCGAATCTGATATGTGCCATAATTTAGCCCAAAGCCTCTTAAAGGGCCGGATCTGACCTGGGTCATAATATGGCCCAGAACATGGTAGGCTATTAACGGGCTAGATCTCATATGGGCCTTTATTAGGCCCAGCACATGGCAGGCTCTTAATGGACTAGATCAAATATGGGCCAGCATTTGGCCCAAAACATGGCAGCCTGTTAACGGGCCGGCCCACTAGTGTCCTCAAAATCTTGTGGGCCTTTAGCTAGGTCGGCCCATTATGTTCCGCAAAATCTTGTGGGCCTTTAGCTGGGCCGACCCATTATGGTCCGCAAAATCTTGTGGGCCTTTAGTTGGGTTGGTCCATTTAATCTTTATGGGCCACTTTTGGGCCGGTCCACGTGTCAACATATCATAGGCGCATCTCGCCCATTGGATGAGTGACACCTATGCCAACGCGGAGCTGACACGTGGTTCCTGGCCAACGAGAATTTTACATGTGGAAAATCAGCATTGGTCGTGGCTGTTAGCGGGTTATCTGATCCAAAACCAGACCCGATAGCTTAATGCCGACCCGTTACGGTGGATGCCACGTGTCGGTCACCTTTGACGAAAGCACTTCCATGACGCGGCACTTATCGTCATGGAAGTGGACACTTTTGTGATGATAATTTTGGTAATGTCAGGGAACACTTCTACAATAGCACATGTATGACTATCTTGATTCTGTGATAAAATCATCATGTATGTACATGCATGACAGAAAACGTGACCTACTATGACAAACACGTATCATCATGGAAGTGTATTTTTTTGTAGTGAAAGTTTGGGCCTTTTTAGTACCTCATACTTGTGCACGGGCAGTTGCAGCCTCACTCGCGGCAAGGCCTGACGAGGACAACTGGAAGCAAATACGAGACGGCTAATATGGCATTCAAACCAATAAACAAAGAACAGAAGACAAGCTGAGCCACCGGCAAGATCCTTGCCGGGATGGCTCACGAAGCCCCGGCAAGATCCTTACTGGGATGGTTTGCGAAGCACCAGCAAGGCCATCGCCCTTGATATTGAGAGATCTAATACCATCAACAATGTCAAGACCAAGATCCAGGGGCATCTGCGTGGTGTCATGCAGATCTTTGTGAAGAACAAAAGGCAAGGTTCCCAGCAAGGTTCTTGCTGGGGACGTTTGCGAGCCCCCCTCCCCTGGCAAGATCTTTGTCGGGGACGTTTGCGAGGCTGCGGCAAGGCTCGCACATGACAAGGTTCCACCTCCCCACCACTACTCCAGCACAACATCTAGCCTGCCAGCCAGGCAAGCGCCTGCGTGGTGGCATGTAGATCTTCGTGAAGATTCTGCCACCGCTCCAGCGCAGTGGCTAGCCAGTCAGCTTGGCATTGCATGCCTCGTCATCCTGGGTGCGTGTCAATATGGGGTGAGGTGGCGATGGATGGGACGGGCTCTGTTTCCGTCCCTGATAAAGTTAGGGACACATAAACAGCGCATTAAATGCGCTTGTCCTAAGTCGACAGGGATAAGTATACTCATTGTAGCAGCTTTACACGTCATGTGTGCCTCTACACCTCCTATGTGCCTGTACGCCACTATGGTAGCCCCTTGGTTTAAATGGAGGACCAAGGCGATACAGGGGACTTTTGGACTTTTGGGCCCAGTTTGCATGCGTAGCAACTAGCCGAAGCTCAAGAACACTCAATATACACTAAAAGCACGACTAGGGTTTTACGCTTCTCAGCGGCCCAAACCTGGGTAAAAATCCCTCATGTTGATCATTAGATCTGCTCTTTGCGCACCCCTCTGTCCCTGCCAGATGGTAGAAGGGATCCACGTGATCCCATAGGTGTCGTTTCCCCGATAATGTTACAAGGAACAACCGTCGTATTGTTTTGATAACAGCGAGTCGGTCACCACAAATCGTTTGTTGTGGGTATACTGTTTCGGAAGCACACGTCTCAAGCTTTCCAAATTGTATTTACACGTCTTATTGGAAGCAAGGACATGGATTCTGCATGTATATAAATTTCATACCTCCTGGTAGTCACTCCGAATATTATAGGGAAAATCTTCTTTCCAACTTTTCTTTTCTTCATGCGATGATGGCATCACTCCTCACACACCTCCCTCATGCTTGCCACCATTCCTTGTGCATAGGTTCTTTGCCCATGTGTCCATCTTTCCATTAAATCAATCCTAATGATAAAAAAATTCCATGACTTAGGTAGTATAAAATTCATCTTAATCATAGTATCATGTTCAACTAGGAATGGTTTCACCTTGTGATATTTATCAACGAGACTCAATATATCTTTCCAGCTTAAGCCCTCACACTTAGCATAACCCAAGTGCAAAGTATTTTAGTTGTGAGGAATTGACTTTGGGACCCACAATTTGGGTGACTTGGAGGAGCCGATCATTGTGGTGGAGGTCAACGCAGCCATTGACGCTATGCCATGTGACAGTGCCCCAGGCCCGGAAGGCTTCACATGGCTCTTTTTTAAGAAGTGTTGGCCCATCATCAAGCATGACATCATGAAGGACATCCACCTCTTTGGTAACTTGCACAGGGTTAGCTTCCATTGGATTAATGTAACATCCCAATTTTATTAAATTAGGATGTTAACATAATCATCAATGTGTTTCATGTTTTACAGCATTTTTGGAGTTTTATGAGATGTTCAAATATTTTCCACTAAAGAAAAATAAAAAAAGAGAAGATAAAATGACTTCTTCAATATAAAAAGAGTTAGAAAAGTATTAGAATATTATCTGAAGTTTTTCAAGTTTATTTGATAATTATTTTATTGGCCAAAAGTGTTTTTTTTGCATAAAGTAAATATTTGCAAAATTATTTGAGCACAACAAAATGTTCACTGTGCTCTATATTGTCAATAATGCTTTTAAAAATTATTGTTCTATTTTTATAAATTCATTTGGTTTATTTGGACACCAAAAGGTTTTCTAAAAAATACTTGTGTGGACCGAAACCTTGTTCGGCCCAAGGGCACACAAGCTCACAACAGCTCCTTGAGTTGGAAACTAGGAAAGGGCTTCTTCATAATCTTAGGGGCCCGGGGGCCATGATGCGAACCTCTGTATACGCGGACGATGTGGCGGTTTCCATGGCACCCATCAAGAGAGACATTGACAACCCCATCATCTTGAGATACTTGATACGTACATCTCCAAAATATCTATCATTTTTGATTATTTCATGCTATTATATTATCAAACTTGGATGCTTTATATGCAATTTTATATCATTTTTTGGAACTAACCTGTTAACCCAATGCTGAGTGCCAGTTGCTGTTTTTTGCATGTTTTTTGTTTTACAGGAAATCAATACCAAACAAAGTCCAAACACGATAAAACATTACTATGATTTTCTCTGGACCAGAACGGACCCTAGGAGCTTCAGGAGGAGGCCAGGAGAGACACGAGAGCACCACAAGCTCACACGGATCTCCACTTGACCTAATTCCACCTCCATAAATTCCCATAAATCCTGAAACCAACACTGAGCGAACCGAAACAATTTTTCCACCGTCGCAAGCTTCCGTTCTTTCGTGATCCCATCTGGAGGTCTTTTCCGGTACTCTGTCAGAGGGGGAATCGATCACAGATGACTTCTACATCAACCTTGCTACCTTCTGATGATGTGTGAGTAGTTCACCAAAGACCTACGGGTCCATAGCAAGTAGCTAGATGGCTTATTCTCTCTCTTTGATGTTCAATACAAAGTTCTCCATAATATTCATGGAGATCAATTCGATGAAATCTTCTTTTGCGGTGTGTTTGTTGGGATTTGATGAATTGTGGGTTTATAATCAGATTATTCATTGAAAGTAATTGAGTCTTTGCCGAACATTATTATGCATTATTGTTATAGCTTTGTATTTCTCTACGATCTATCCGTTTGGTCTGTCCAACTAGATTGATTTATCTTGAGTGGGAGAGGTATTTTGTGATGGGTTCAATCTTGCGGTGTCCTCACCTCGTAATAGAAGGGGTAGTAAGGCACGTATTTGTATTGTTGCCATTAAGGGCAAAACAACGGGATTTAATCATATTGCTTGAGTTTATTCTATCTAAATTATGCCATCTTGCTTAAAGCGTTACTCTATTTGTAATGAATTTAATACCATAGATGCATGTTGGATAGTGGTCGATTGGTGGAGTAATAGTAGTAGATTTAGAATCATTTTGGTCTACTTGTTATGGACGTAATGCCTATATACATGATCACTGCCATGAATATCATCATAACTATACGCTTTTCTATCAGTTGCCCAATAGTAATGTCTCTACCCACCGTATGCTATGTTTCGAGAGAGAAGCCTCTAGTGAAAACTATGTTCACGGGCCTACTTTTATCATATTACTAAAACCATAAGATAATTGTACTGCAATTTTATTACTTTGATTTTACTTTGCAATTTATATATCTACCACTACCATATTTGATCCTTGCCTGTAACGAGTTCAAGGGGATTGACAACCCTCTTGCTTGTGTTGGGTGCAAGTATTTGCTCTTGTGTGTGTAGGTGTTGTTCACTATGCTTGGTGCGATTCTCCTATTGGTTCGATAACCTTGGTTCTCACTGAGGGAAATACTTTTCAGCTACCATATTGTTTCACCCTTCCTTTTCGGGGAAAATCTCGACGCAGCTCACAAGCAGCAAAAAGAATTTCCGGCACCGTTACCGGGGAGACATCATAAAAACCTACAAGTACCTACACTCAAATTATCATTTGTTGCTCTACTTTTTATTTGCTTTATTAATCTCATTATAAATTTCAAAAAACACAAAATTATTTTACTTAGTTAGTTTGCTTCTCTGGTTGCTTTGACACTATGGCTAGTTCTTCTCTTGACATCCCTTCCCCTCCTTACTTAGGAGAGGGCTATGGGATTTAAAACTTTAAGTAGCTAAGTGACGATTCTTTAAAAGAAGCCCGGGATAGATTATTAGAGATAGAAATGAGGGTTAATGCCAAAAGTCATATTAATTTACTTCTTAGGAGCTGCTATGTTGGTTTATATTTTATTCATAGATGTGTCTTGGACTCAATGTTTGAAAATTATTTCCTTCGGAATAATGCTTTTGACACCTATGAGAAGATGAAAAGTATGTTTGGACAAGCGAAAGTAGAAACTATTGAACCCACCATAGTAGTGAATTGTCTCCATACTAAGTTAATTAAAGAGAGCAAGGATAGTATGGAGGCTAATGATCTTTCCTATAAAATAAATGGTAACATAGTATTACAAAAAAACCGATATGATACTTTGGAACAAAAGATTGATAATTTTAGTATCTTGAAAGCTGAAATAGAAACTCTCAATGCAAAACTTGATCACTTGATTCACATTATTGATGATGGCAAAGAGAGAAAATTAGGAAAGAGGAAGATTGACAATAGCATTCGACTATTTGGTAAATATATGGTTAAGCATGCTACTAAATATGACAATACTTGAAACAATGCATTATGCCTAGCTAGCGGCATAAAAGAATAGCGCTTATTGGGGGGGCACCCAATAGTTGTCTTAAATGTTTGCTTTTATTTTCTATTTTGTGTGATGACATGATTTTTGCTACTGTAATGTTTGTGTTTTACATTTTAATTAGTGTTTGTGCCAAATAAATCCTTTGGGATGATTTAGTTGATAGTTGACTTGATTATGTGAAAAAACAGAAACTTTTGTGCCCACTACTGGAATTACTATAATTCACTCGAACGTGATAAAATTCTGAAATTTTTACACATGATTGATATAAAAACTTCCCACGCTATCCTAATGTTTCATATTTTCTTGAGTTACAGAAGTATAGTTGTTGTTCCGATTATTACAGGCGATTCTGTTTTTGACAGATTCCGTTTTTCCTTGCATAGTGTGCTTGTTTTAATGATGCTATGGATTATATCGGAGGGGAGGGGTATAAATCGTCGAGAAGTTAGAATGCAATAATTATTATGAAAGATTAATTATGAATGAGTTTACCACAGTAGCTAAAGTTTATGATTTGTGTATTATACTAACAGATCTCACGAGTTTTCTGTTGAGTTTTGTGTGCTGAAGTTTTCACGTTTTGGGTGAGATCATGATAGATGAAGGAATAAGGAGCAGAAAGACCCTAAGCTTGGGGATGCCCAAGGCACCCCAAGGTAATATTCAAGGAAGACCCAAGCGTCTATGCTTGGGATGCCCCGGAGGCATCCCCTCTTTCGTCTACTATCTATCGGTATGTTACTTGGAGCCACATTTTTATTCATCACATGATATGATTTTTACTTGGAGCGTCTTGTGCCATAGTTTTCTTTTGCTTGTTAGTTAGTTGGCCACAATTTTTGTTTGCTGGACACACCTTTTGAGAGGAATCACATTTATCATGATTTGTTAGAATACTCTATGAGCTTTCGACCAAACTGTGTGCTATGCATAAATTAAAAATGGTGTTATTATAAAACCGTCACCAATAAGACGAACCATGTGCGATGGCGAAGACATCAAGCACGATTCAGATTACAATTGCGTTTGCGATACATGGCATACGGTCCACCCACACGAACTGTTTGCGATGAGCCAAAAAACACAAACGGTCGGCCATATCAAGGTGTGTGTGATAGACAACATACAGTTTAGTCGGATGAACAGCCTGCGATGGAATACAAACGATTCAGCGTAACAAGATGTGTGTGATACTCGACAAATAGGTCGGTAATAAGAATTGTGTGCGGTAATTGTAGACAATGCATACAATTTTTTGTTGTAAATTGTGTGCTCGACAGGGCACACAGTTCAAGAAATTAACTATGGGCGATAATGTAAAGATCTCCGTCGAATACACATTGCTAGAAGTATAAGGCTTGGGGAGTGTACTGACGGGATGAACCCATTTGGCTATATGAGCACCAAACACAGCACATGGTCGGTGCTTCTGTGCATACATAACCTTTCTCCTTGGTTGTGTATGAATAAAACATACATCATGATGACAATGATTATCCAAGGCCCAAGGCAACCTGGAAATGACATCGACATTTACTTTGAGCTACTGGTAGAAGAACTGATGGCATTGTGGGAACAAAAGTCTGGTGTAAAATGTTATGATTCTTACAAAAAGGAGTTTTTCGATGTACATGTGTTGCTGCTACACACAATTCAAGATATGCCGGCATTGGGAAACATGTTGGGATAGAAAACAAGGGGAGATGTAGGATGTGTCACATGCATGGATAGGACAACGAGTAGATTCCTTCCCAACTCGTGCAAAACCGTGTATTTGCGTCATCGTAGGTTCTTATGGAAAGATCACCCATACAGAAAGATGAAAGCTGAATTTGATGGTACAACATAGGTAGGTTTGGGCCCAAGACCTTATTATGGGAAGGAGGTCCACAGCATGGCTAAACAAATTGAAATTCTGCTTGGCAAGGGACACACTTTGTCAGAGAAACAAACACCCAAGGGGCAAGATTTTAAGAGGAAATCGGTGTTTTGGCAATTACCTTACTGGGAGAATCTACGTGTACGTCACTACATCGATGTCATGCACGTAGAACTTATTTGAAAGCATCCTTGGTACACTGCTCAAAATTAAAGGTAAAACAAAAGATGGTGACAGTGCATGACTCGATATGCTTGGTTATCAACAAAAACACATGAATGAAGCAGAAGATGATGACAAATTCCTCCATGTTCCCCAGAGCCACATTTTTACTCCAAAAGAAGAAAATAGTTCTTTGAGTATTTGTTGTTAGTTAAGACACCTTCTTCCTACTCCGCAAACATTAGAAGTCTCGTGGATGTGAGCTCAGGTAAAATGAAGTTGGCACACATGAAGTTACATAATTGACATGTAATGTTGACACAAATCCTCCTGGTGGCCATCAAGAATGATGGGCATAGATATAAGAAACACACTCATTGATCTATGTAATTTCTTCAACAAACTATGGCAGAAAGTGGTAGATCCTGAAGAGCTGGATTATATGCAAGAGGATATTGCAAGAATATTTTCTAGCCTAGAGATGTTTTTTCCACCGTCATTCTTTGATGTCATGGTCCATCTGACAGTGCACCTTGTCGACGAGAGAAAGTATTATGGTCCTGTGTTTCTTTGTACCATGTATCCCTTTGAGCGGTTCATGGTAATATTGAAGTGCTACTGTTGGAACCGATGCCATCCAAAGGCAAGCATCCTACAAGGTTATACCACCCAGGAGTTGTTTGACTTTTGCACCGAATACATGAAACAAAGACTTATAGGTTTTCCCCTATCTCGCCACGAGGGAAGACTGGCTAGTAAGTTGGTCCTTGCTAGCACACAACACGCAACACCCGGAGATGAGGCCAATAAAGCCCATTTGACGGTACTGCTTACCAGCCGAGTTCTCGATGCTTATGTTGAAGAACACTTGGTGGAGATATGACAAAGGTTCTTACCTAAGGTGCATTCATTAGATTTCGAGATTAAGGCGCACAATAAGGACTACGTCAGATGGCTAAAGGATCATTTGGCACGCGGAACAATGGACGACATTGCAATGTGGTTGGCACAAAAGCCATCACCTACAGTATTAATATACCAAGCGCATGACATAAATGGCTACATGTTCTACACTGAGGAACGTGATAAGAAGACCTTATATCAGAATAGCTCTATTTGAATAGAATGTATGATTATAGATGAAGCTGATATAAGGGTATACTATGGAACCATCATAGAGATTTGGGAGCTTAGCTATGTGAAAGTTAAGGTGGAATTATTCAACTACAAAAGGGCCCTCTTAGTCAGGTAAAGGTTGATGATTACAGGAACACCTGTGTTAACATGACAAAGATGGCATATCACAAGGACCCGTTCATATTGCCAGCGATACTACCCAGTTTTTCTATGTGAATGACCCCTTGCAAAAGAACTGCCATGTAGTGATGGATGGGAAGAGGAGGGTACTGGGCGTCGAGGATATTGCTGATGAGGACGAGTACAATTAATTTGCTGAGTTTCCAGCCAAGGGATCATGCACCAAACATAAAGAGAGGCTTAAAATCATCAAAAATCTAAGTTTATCCGAGGTCAACCTATGATCCCAGTTCCCCATGTACATGGGATTTCATCTATAACACTATTTGTTATACCTATTCTGCAACTTAATTCGTTCAATTTAGAACCATCACATGTACTGAATTATGAGTTATGCCCGGCCTTCTGTTGGTCTAAGAATGGTTCATATGTTGACCTTGATAAGTTGTCAGCCCAGGCAATGAATTTGAACTATTTATGATTATATACCATAGAGCTAGCACACTATTGATCTCACTCCAGTGTGTATGAACAAAATATATGCAATCTAGTTTGCAAATAACACACAATTCATTAATGAATGTCGTGTGCCTACCAAACTATGGCTGATGACCCCTACCGCGCGCATGGGTCATGCATTCTGATTGGCCAGAACCCAAACCCCATGGATTGTACGTCTCCACCGTTGGATGCTCCCAGATCGAATAGCAATCCTCATCCCTTTCATCACCACGTGCAGTTGCGGCTAGGATTTGATTTATATGCACAAAATGCACGGGAAATGCAGAAAATGCCTTAGATATAGCAAACGAGCCCTGAAATGCGCCATAAAATCAAAGCTAGGGTATAATGATGATTGTGTATGGTGGAAAAAAATTATGCGAAACGATGAAGTCACCGGCTACTAGGGTTTGAATTGCCACGTCTCCTTTGGAAACTACGGTCATGGTCCGGTTTCCAAGGAGCAATCATCAAAACTTGTGCCAAACTTTACCAAAAAATTTCCATGGGGTCTTGAGAGCACGCCACGGTGAAACACCGATTTTCATGATTTTCAGACTCTATCTGCATTTCATGTAATTAAAATAACAACAAGACTTACGCCGGTGGCCGCACCTCGCACCCGAAATGTTTCAAAATTCTTCTCATTCCTTGGAGAATGAATGAAAACACGCAAATCGACAAGCAAATGATTTTTTAGACCTTCTTTGCCAACACCCACATGTAGTTGCAGTTCGGATTTAATTTATATGCACAAAATGCATGATAAATTCAAAAAATGGCTTAAATAGCAAACGAGCCTGAAAATGCGACAGAAAATCAAACCTAGGGTATATTGTGATTGTGAACCGTGGAAAAAACTTCAAGGCAAGACGATGAAGTCACCGACGATTGGAGTCCAATTGCCACATCTCCTTTTGGAAACTGTGATCCTTCAAGTGGGATGCTCCAGTCTCCAAGGAACGATCATCGTAACCTGTGCCATACTTTATGATGTAGGGTAGAACCCTAGAGGCTGATCTTTCACGTTTGGAGAGGATCCCTACGAGGAACACAAAGAACACGAGGAGGGGAATGAGACAAAAACACGAGAGAACACTCAACCAACAAGAACAAAGTCACACATGTGCTAGATCATCCAAACACAAGAGGGTACAAGATCCAAATCCAACAAAAGACGATACAAAGGGTAACCGGTTCTTCTCCGTGAGGAGGTCTTGATGGTCTTCTCCGAATGGAGGTCTTGAATCCAGGTGGATCTTCTCCGAAGAGGGGTCGATCCCTCACGAGGAGTAGGCGCAGATGGATGAGCGAGGCTCTATCTCACAAATGAGCTAAATCAACGCTAACCCTAAAACATAGGTGGAGAGGGAGTATATATAGTCTAAGGGGCGAAGGGGTACATGGGCCTCGGCCCGGATGCGCTGCACGCAGGCAGGGGGGCCGGATGCCCGGTCGTCGGGCCGGATGTCCGGGCTAGGGGCCGGATGTCCCTCGGTGCTCTCTGGATAGGCAGGGCCGGATGTCCGGATGCCGGTGCTTTGGGAGGAGCCGGATGTCCGGGGTGATGGTCGGATCTCCGGGCCATCGGGGCAGCCTTCTGTGCTCCATGGATGTCTTGTACGGATGTCCGGGCTGGGGGCCGGATTTCCGGGGCGAAGGGTCGGATGTTCGGGCTGGACGCCGGATGTCCGGGCCCTGTAGCTTCGGCCGCAGATCCCTGGCTACGGAGTAGATCTGCAGGGGCCGGATGTCCGAGGCCATGGCCGGATGTCCGGGGCCTAGAAGTTGTCCTCGCCTT
Organism: Aegilops speltoides; assembly: GCA_021437245.1. Lineage (NCBI taxonomy): Eukaryota > Viridiplantae > Streptophyta > Magnoliopsida > Poales > Poaceae > Aegilops > Aegilops speltoides. The sequence goes on from CM038145.1 coordinate 185,767,832, forward strand.
CTTCCATTGGTTCTCTTGTTCTGTGGACTTGGGGGCTTGATCATCTTCATGTGCATCCTCGGGAAGGTCCTCTTGGTACCTAATCATGCACAACATTCCGGACTTAGCTCATAGCCATGTCTCGAGAGGATCATATGAGAAATCATTAAGGAGAGAAGTCACCTCGGTCTCGAGAGCTCTAGCTTGTGCTCTTGTCATGGGTCCTCTTGGTGCTTGGTGAGACGATGGTAGGTACATGGGGATGACCGTAGGATGCTCCACATCATCTTCCATCCCTTGGGAAAGATCCAACCTGGGATCAAAATCCTCATCACCATGGTACGGGGAGAGATCATTGACATTGAAGATATCGCTCATGGAGTACTTGTCCTGTGGGATGTCGATCTTGTACGCGTTGTTGTTGTAGCGTGCTAGCACCTTAGAGGGTCCATGGGCTTGAGGTAGAAGTTTGCACTTGCGTTCGTTGGGGAAGCGGTCCTTGCGAAGGTGTATCCACACGAGATCTCCAATTTTCAATATCATGGGTTGCTTGTTGATGTTGAGCTTGGTCGCTATTCGTTGTACTTGGTGGTCGATGGTTTTCCTTGTATCTTCATGCATCTTCTTGAGGTAGCTTGCACGTGCGCTTGCGTCGAGGTTGGTGCGCTCTTGTACAAGAAGAGGTGGAATGTCCAATGGGGACAACGGGTTGAAGCCGTAGACGACCTCGAAGGGGGACTTGCAGGTAGTCGAATTCCTTGCTCGGTTGTAGGCGTACTCGGCGATGGGTAGACACTCCTCCCACTCCTTGATGTTCCTCTTGATCAAGACACGAAGTAGAGTGGAGAGTGTATGGTTCGTCACCTCTGTTTGGCCGTCGGTTTGAGGATGGTACGCCGACGAGAACAAGAGCTTGATACCGAGCTTGGCGCATAGCGTCTTCCAAAAGTAACTCAAGAACTTGACATCGCAGTCCGAGATGATTGTCTTTGGTACTCCATGAAGTCGCAATATTTCCCTACAAAAGAGATTGGCAACATGTGAAGCATCGTCTATCTTGTTGCATGGAATGAAATGTGCCATCTTAGAAAATCGGTCCACAACAACAGACACGGAATCCTTGCCATTTTGAGTTCTAGGTAAACCAAGTACAAAATCCATGCTAATGTCTTCCCAAGGTTGATAAGGAATAGGAAGAGGCATGTAAAGACCATGGGATTGAGCTTTAGACTTAGCTTTGCAACATGTAGAACATCGGTTGGTGAAGCGTGAGACGTCGCGGAACATCTAGGGCCAAAAGTAGTTCTTGGAGAGCGTGGCGAATGTCTTGTCGCGTCCAAAGTGTCCCATGAGTCCGCCTCCATGAGCCTCTTGCAAAAGGAGCAAACGAGTGAAGACTCGGGAATACAAAGTTTGTTAGCTCTCATAAGATAATCGTCCTTGATGTAATATCGTTCCCAAGAAGTATGCGTCAAACACTTGGCATAACGAGTAGCAAAGGTAGGATAAATTGCATACAAGTCTTTGATGTTCTCAAAGCCAACAACATTCAACTCAAGTTTAGTGACAAGCGTGCATATGCGTGAAAGGGCATCCGCTACTATGTTTTCCTTACCCTTGATGTACTTGATGACATAGGGAAAAGACTCTATGAATTCACTCCATTTGGCATGACGCTTGTTCAACTTAGTTTGACCTTTCAAGTACTTAAGAATTTCATGATCGATATGGATGACAAACTCATGAGGTCTAAGATAATGTTCCCAAACATGTAGCACACGCACTAAAGCATACAATTCTTTGTCATAGATGGCATAGTTAAGTTGAGCACCTGAGAGTTTTTCACTAGAATATGCAATGGCTCGTTTTTCTTGCATCAAAACGCCGCCAATTCCGGTACCACTTGCATCACAATGAACCTCAAAAGTTTTGTCAAAGTTGGGTAAAGCGAGAATCAGAGCATGAGTAAGCAAAGATTTGAGCTCATCAAAAGCGGTAGATTGCAAAGGTCCCCAAAATGAAAGGAGCATTTTTCTTACTCAAAGCATGCAAAGGTGCGGCGATGGTGCTAAAGTCTTTCCCAAAGCGATGATAAAAACCCGCAAGACCAAGAAAGCTACGCACTTGTTGCAAATTGGTGGGTTGGGGCCAAGTTTTACTTGCCTCAATTTTAAATTCATCAACATGGACACCCTTGGAAGAAACAACGAAACCCAAGAAAACAAGCTTGTCAACACCAAATGTGCACTTCTTCATGTTGGCATAAAGACGTTCCTTGCGAAGAGTTTGCAAAACAGCCCTAACATGATTTAGATGCCCTTTCATGGATTTGCTAAAAACAAGAATGTCATCAAAGTAAACCACAACAAACACTCCAATGTAAGGACAAAGCACAAAAAGCATAAGACGCATGAAAGTTCTGGGAGCTTCCGATAAACCCATAGGCATAGCCAACCACTCGTACAAGCCAAATTTGGTTTTGAAAGCGGTTTTCCATTCATCACCTTCTTGTATGCGGATTTGATGATAGCCACTTTTAAGATCAATTTTGGAGAAAATGGTGGCACCGCTAAGTTCATCAAGCATATCATCTAAGCGAGGAATTGGATGCCAATAACAAATGGTAATAACATTAATGGGTCTACAATCCGAGCACATGCGAAAACTACCATCTTGCTTGGGCACAAGTATAACGGGAACGACACAAGGGCTTAAGCTTTCACGTACATGTCCGTTGTCGACGAGTTGTTGTACTTGCCGTTGGATCTCCTTAGGTTCTTCGGGGTTGATGCGGTATGGAGCTTTGTTTGGTAGAGGTGCTCCGGGAATGAGGACGATTCAGTGCTCGATACCTCGTAGTGGAGGTAGTCCCGGAGGTAGCTCATCAGGGAAAACATCTTGGAATTCCTGCAAAAGGGAAGAGAACACTAAAGGTAGATCGTGAGAGGTGTTAGTTTTTGGTGCCTCATCCTTGCACACAAGGACAAAGTGCATAACACTCGACGGGTTCTCACACACTTCTCTCATCTCTCTTTGGTGGCAAATAGGATGAAGTTTTTCTTATCGCTCATTATGGAGGCACTCGGTTTTGTCTTGTGGCTCTCACTCTCTTTTGGGTGGATCACTTTCTCACACTTCTCTCCATGATGGGTGGCTTGCTTGTCGGCTATCACTTGACTAGGAGACATAGGTCGTAGCACATATTCCTTCCCTTTCATCTTGAAGCTATAGTGATTGGTACGCCCATTGTGGATGACGCTGCGGTCAAATTGCCATGGTTGACCGAGAAGAAGGTGGCAAACGGACATCGGGACGACATCACACTCCAAAGTGTCCTCATATGCGCCAATTTTGAAGGAGACTTGGACCGTATGCTCACTCGTATAGTACTGGAGTCGCTTAGCCATTGGACTTTGTAGGGGTGCGGGTGCTTCATCTTGATCAATTGTAGCTTGGAGCAAAGTTCTTCACTTGCCAAGTTGTGGCAACTACCTCCATCGATGATGACCTTGACGGACCTTCCATTGATGTCGGCCTTTGTGTGGAAGATGTGGCATCTTTGGTCTTCGTCTTGTTGATGTTGAAGAGTCAAGACTTTGGAGACAACGTGAGCGGGACTCGAATCCTCATCACAAAAGACTTGATCATCTTCATCTTTATTCACGTGCCGGTGCATGGCCACTTGCTCAAGGGCTTCCATTTCCTCTTCACTCATGGAGTCATAGGTTCTATCATCGTTGAGGATCATGGTGCGCTTATTGGTGCATTGGAAAGACTTGTGGCCTCGGCCACCACAAGTGAAACACTTGAAGCAGCTTGTCTTAACGGTCTTATCGGTTGGAGTAGATGATGAAGCGCGCGGCTTGAAGTTGCTTGTAGTAGGAAGAGGATGACTTGAGGTTGTCGAAGCTTTCTTGTAACTTGACTTTTCGTCGTTGCTTGGAGATGGCTTGGTTGAGGTAGAAGTTGTAGGAGTCGTTGAAGCTTGGTTGTTGGAGAAGCCGTAGGTCTTGGATGAGTACTTGGCGTACTTGAAGTCATCTTGCACTTGACGTTCGACTTTGGTAGCTTGATGCACGAGCTCAATGAGGTTGGAGTCGGGTTGGAAGTCGGCAATCTTCTTGATGGGATGATTGAGGCCATTCAAGAAGTGTGCCGTAGTTTGCTCATCATCTTCCGTGACATTGGCTCGTATCATGGCTATCTCCATTTCCTTGTAGTATTCTTCAACACTCTTTGTTCCTTGCTTGAGGAGTTGGAGCTTCTTGAAGAGATCGCGGTTGTAGTAGGTGGGCACAAAACATGCTCGCATGACATCTTTCATTTGATCCCAAGTGGTGATTGGAGGTTCACCTCTTGCTTCTCGGCGCTCAAGGACTTGTTCCCACCATATGAGCACATAGTCTTGTAACTCAAGGGATGCCATAGCGATCTTCTTATCTTCCTCAAAGTTGTGCAAATGAAAGATTTTTTCAACCTTCAATGTCGATGATAGGTACTCTTCGGGATCATTGCTTCCATTGAACTTGGGCATGGTGAACTTTAGCTTGCCATAGCATTGCTCTTCATTGTGTTGTTGTCGAGGGTGATGATGATGCCCTTGATGTGGAGGGTAATCAACCTCATGTTGCTCTTGTCGTGGGGGATGACCATGATCAACTTGCTCTTGTTGAACTTGAGGTTGTGGAGGAGCTTGTCGAGCTTGAGGAGGAGGTTGGGGAACTTGACGTTGCACTCTTGGTTGGTAGTTCCCCTCTTGGATTTCTTCTTGAAGTGCTTCCTCTTGGTTGCGCCTATCGCGGTTGCGCTTGGCAATGGCTCGACTTGATTCTTGAAGGGCACGTTGCGCCTCAAGAGCTTGTGCTTCACGTTGTTGTTGTTGAAGACGTTGAGCCTCGGCATCTTGTTCCTCTTGATGTAGACACGCTCGTTCTTCCTCTTGGCGACATTGACGTTGTCATTCTTGACCTTGTGCAAAAGGATCTTGGTGTGGTTGAGGACGAAGTACTTGCTCGTCGACTTGCTCTTGCGGATGATTGCCGTGTAGAGGATTGCGTGATGCATGATGGTCTTGACGCGCGGCTCGTCGAAGAGTATTCGATGTCGCTGTACTTGAGCCGGAGAAGGTGTCATCGGAGTGTCGACTTGAGCGGCTCCGTCTTGAGTATGAAGAAGTGGACGGAGGGCGGTTCACCAACAAGGCACGGATCTCGTCCATTCTTTCATCGTTCTCTTGCTTGTGAGCGTCGAGCTTGTTGTCAAAGTAGTCCCTTGCACGTTGCTCGGAGAGTCGCAAGTCGGTGGCGAGGTTGTCGATGCGGTCGGTCATCGCTTGTTGCTCTTGATGCAACGCTCATTGTGCACCAAAGAGGTGGCTCTTGGTGACGAATGATGACATGTCGTTGTCTTGCTCGATGAAGATTGGGTTGGTAGAAGAACTTGGCCTATTCATCATTCCAAGCAAAATGTGAGTGGGAGAAGGAGAAGAACTTATACCAAATGTACCTTGACCAATATTGAAGATGGATCAAGATCACTCAAATGCGGACAATGAAATAGCACAATTAGTACCAAATCTTGTTGGTTCTCACACCAACACAAGTAAAAGCTTATGGTGGAGCTTGGTTAGGATGGTGGCACAAAATTTGATGCAATTGTTAGTGAGCTTCAATAATGTTGGAAAAGATTCACAAATTTGCAAATGCAACAAGTAGACCAAGCAAGTAGAGGTACACGGAAACACACACACACAAATAGATAAGTGGGATTGTGCAAACCAAAAATGAGCCAAAATATGGAGTCCACGAAAATGCTCTTGTTGCACAATACTAGAGAGACGCTAGCACGATTGCACAATAGGCGGATACATAACTTGTGCACAACCTACTAGGCAAGAATTCAACGACCTCTATCCCAAGTATACTATATGTATGGTATTTCGGTGATATGATCCAAGATTATCGGATATGACAATCTTAATGTAGTATGATGCTATGGTTCTTGCTTATAAGCTCTTTGCTTATCTTTCCCTCTTTGCTTAAAAGCTTGTTTGGCTCTTTCACTTTTGAGCTCTTGTTTGGCTCTTTCACTTTTGAGCTCTTTTCTCATGCAAAACTTCACGAACCAATATAGCAATTGTGTAAGCGATGACAACTTTGTGACACAAAAGATGATGCCTAGATATGCACCACTATGGTATGGTATGTATGCTATGGAGTATGATCACTAATGTGCACAAGTAACATTGCCGGTAACAATCAATGGCTAGTCTCGATGGGTAAGCAACGGAAAATTAAGGCTATGTGGTTATCAATGCAAATGGCATGGAAATGACAAAGATGTCATCGAGGTTACCGTGCTTTGCGATGACGAGTCCTTTGAGAAGATGAGCGGTGGTGATGTTGACGTCGAACCGTACCTATATAACTGAAACACAATAGGACACGGGAATCACACCTCAAATTCTCACAAACCAAAATGGGAAAAAATGTCATTGGTGGAAACAGTAAGCTATGGTGGTGCTTGCGGAAAATGGTGGCGGTATGCGGAAGTATGCGTGGGTACCGGGACAAAATTGGGCGGAAAACGGGGCGGTGGATGGAGTTGTTGCTACGAGGGGCCGGATGTCCGGGCCATGGGCCGGATGTCCGGGATACCGGATGTCCGGGGGACACGGCCGGATGTCCGGGCGCCTGGATCATGGCCGAATGAGATGAACTCCCTAGGAAAGAGGGCAACTTCAGGGAAAAATTCGGATAATTTAGTGGATGGAAATTGCGGAGAAGATGGGGGAAAGCAGATCCGTGCATCAAATCCAACAAAACTTCATCACACCAACAAATCACAAAAAAAATTGGGGCTATTTTTGGTGGGGATTTTTGGATTTAGGACAAAAACAACAAATTCAAACTAGAAAACACGGGATAGGGGCTCCAAAAACGTGATCAACGTGGCTCATGATACCAAGATGATGTAGGGTAGAACCCTAGAGGCCGATCTTTCACGTTTGGAGAGGATCCCTACGAGGAACACGAAGAACACGAGGAGGGGAACGAGAGAAAAACACGAGAGAACACTCAACCAACAAGAACAAAGTCACACATGTGCTAGATCATCGAAACACAAGAGGGTACAAGATCCAAATCCAACAAGAGATGATACAAAGGGTAACCGGTTCTTCTCCGTGAGGAGGTCTTGATGGTCTTCTCCGGATGGAGGTCTTGAATCCAGGTGGATCTTCTCCGAAGAGGGGTCGGTCCCTCATGAGGAGTAGATCCGGATGGTTGAGCGAGGCTCTGTCTCACAAATGAGCTAAATCAACACTAACCCTAAAACGTAGGTGGAGAGGGAGTATATATAGTCTAAGGGGCGAAGGGGTACATGGGCCTCGGCCCGGATGCGCTGCACGCAGGCAGGGGGCCGGATGTCCGGTCGTCGGGCCGGATGTCCGGGCCTTCCCGAGACGCCAGATGTCCGGGCTAGGGGGCCGCATGTCCGGGCTGGTGGAGTGGCCTCGGTGCTCTCTGGATAGGCGGGGCCGGATGTCCGGGCTAAGGGGCCGGATGTCTGGGGCTTCGGGAGGAGCCGGATGTCCGGGGTGATGGCCGGATGTCCGGGCCATCGGGGCAGCCTTCTGTGCTCCCTGGATGTCTTGTCCGGATGTCCGGGTTGGGGGCCGGATTTCCGGGGCGAAGGGCTAGATGGCCGGGCTGGACACCGGATGTCCGGGCCCTATAGGTTCGGCTGCAGATCCCTGGCTGCGGGGTAGATCTCCAGGGGCCGGATGTCCAGGGTCATGGCCGGATGATCCGGGGCCTGGAAGCTGTCCTTGCCTTCTTCCGTTGGTTCTCTTCTTTTGTGGACTTGGGGCTTGACCATCTTCATGTGCATCCTCGGGAGGGTCCTCTTGGTTCCTAATCATGCACAACATTCCGGACTTAGGTAGTAGCCATGTCTCGAGAGGATCATATGAGAAATCACTAAGGAGAGAAGTCACCTCGGTCTCGAGAGCTCTAGCTCGTGCTCTTGTCATGGGTCCTCTTGGTGCTTGGTGAGACAATGGTAGGTCCATGGGGATGACCGTAGGATGCTCCGCATCACTTTACCAAAAACATTCCACTGGGTCTTGAGATCGCACCATGGTGACACACCGATTTTCATGATTTTTGGACTCCGTCCACATTTCCTGTAATTAAAATATCAACAAGCCCTATGCCGGTGGCCGCATATCGTGGCCGAAATGTTTGAAAATTCTTCCCGTTTCTTGGGTGAATGAAAACTCACAAAGCGACACACAAATGATTTTTACACCTTCTTTGGTAACACCCACATGAAGTTGCAATAGGTTTTTGATAAATATGCAAAAAATGCATGATAAATTCACAAGGGCTTAAATATAGCAAACGAGACCTGAAATGCGCCAGAAAATCAAACCTAGGGTATAATGGTGATTATGTACCGTGGAAAAAAAATTTGAGGCGAAATGATGAACTCACGTCTTCATTCAAATGAAATTATGTTGTTCCTTGATGTAAATGTTTTCCAATAGCACGTAGTTCATCAATGAAAGACGTGTGCCTACCAAACCGTGGCCGATGACCCCTACTACACGCGATGCGACTTGTGCATTCTGATTGGCCAGAACTCAAACCCCATGGATCATACGTCTGCACCGTTGGATGCTCCTAGATATTACGACAATCCTCCTACCTTTCATCACCACATGTAGTTGCGTTTAGGATTTGATTTATAAGCACAAAATGCACGGTAAATGCAATAAAATGCCTTAAATATAGTAAACAAGCCCTGAAATGCGCCAAAAAAATCAAACCTAGGGCATAATGGTGATTGTGTACTATGGAAAGTTTTTTGAGGCGAAACGATGAAGTCACCGGCGAGTGGAGTTAGGATTGCCACATCTCCTTTTGGAAACTATGATCCTTCTTGTGAGATGCTCCGGTTTCCATGGAGCGGTCATCAAAACTTGTGCCAAACTTTACCAAAAAATTTCCATGGGGTCTTGAGAGCACTACTCCATGGTGACACACCGAATTTCGTGATTTTTGGACTGTATCTACATTTCCTGTAATTAAAGTACCAACAAGACCTACGCCGGTGGCCACACCTCGCAGCCGAAATGTTTGAAAATACTTTGGACAATGAATGAAAACACGCAAAAAGAGACACACATGATTTTTAGACCTTCTTTTCCAACACCCACATGTAGTTGTCATTGGGATTTGATTTATATGCACAAAATGCATGGTAAATTCAAAAAATAGCTTAAATATAGCTAATGAGCCCAGAAGTGCGCCAGAAAATAAAATCTAGGGTGTTGTTGATTGCGTACCATGGAAAAGATTTCAAGGCAAAACGATCAAGTCACCGGCGATTGAAGTCTGAATTGCCATGTCTCCGGTTCTACCTTCTGGGAGAGTTTCAGATCTATCTGGGCGTCTGATCCCCGATCCAATTTCACTAGGTGAAAGTAGTCGACGAGGCGACGACTTTGGCACTCCATATGAATGCCCATACGAGCAGTCGCGCTCGTATAGAACACCGTCTTTGGCTCTAGAAGCGTCGTGGCGACTCCTCCTTTGGCCTCCTTGCTTGATTCTTTTATGGTAGGTGATTATGACATTAAATATGTGATCCCACTACCATTCCCTAGGACTTTTCTTTCCATAAAGTGCTAATTGGTCGAAAAAGTGTTCCTGAGGAAGATCAACAAAAAGCGATCCGTGAATGCGGTAAAATTTCACAAAGCCCACCATGTAGGCACAAAATAACCATCAAAATCATCACATAAACTAGACTCATCAGAATGGTGGGTTAGCCTCTCCGCCAAGTATGTACCCAATAGAAAAGCGATGGCATCCCTTACTATGCTCATTAGTTGATGGAAAAACGACAGATGTTCCGGCACAAGAGTGCTCCCTCTGATGTGCTTCTTAGAGCATCTCCAGCCGCGCCCCCAGAACAGCCTCCCAAGGCGATTTTTCGCGCCGGCACCCAAAAAACGGCATAGTCGCGCGCCCAGGAGCCCGATTTTCGCCGGCCTGAGCCGAAATCAGTGTCGGCGGACCCAGGCCGAACCCGGCGCGCTGGGGGGCATCCGGGGGCGCCGGGGCAAGTGGTTTTGGCGCGAAGCACCCGCCGGCCCGCCGAGTCAGCGAGACGGGCGCTTCGTCGCCCTCATCTCCTCGGTTCCCACGGGAATCAATGCCAAGGCTGCCGCGCTGCCGCTGCCGGTCAGCCTTGCCATTGATTCCTCATGGGCGGCGCGTCACGGGGCGGCGCGGCGTCGCCTCCCCTCCCGCCACGCGTACACACGGGCGCGGCTATATAAGCCGGCGCCCTCCCTCGCCTCAAGCCACACCAGCCCTAGCCGCCGAGCTCTCTCCCTCTACCGCGCAACGCCGCCGCCGAGCCCTCCCTCTCCCGTGCGCCGCCTCCGAGCCCTCCATCACTCTGACAGCCCCCAATGGCCGAACGCTTCCCCGGTGACGAGGCGGCGGCCAACGGCTTCGGCTGCCGCTCGCTCCGCGAACAGGAGTCGTGGCTCCTGTTCGAGGCCAACATCCCGGCGCCGCCGGACATGCGCGTCGGGCCTTCGGGGTGGTGGCTCAGCAACGGGGGAGTGCCCGTTCCGCCGTTGCCTGACGCCGTGGCGCGGACCGCCTACTTTGCCAACGAGGTCGAGCTCGCGCGCGCCTCCCTCACCGATGAGCAGCGCACCCTCCCTCGGTACGCCGCCGACAACCACTCGGCATGGGCGGCGTGCCAGTGCCGTCGAGGAAGCGAGATGGCGTCCACCAACGGGCGCCGTGGTGGCGGCATGAATGAAGAACAGCGAGGGCCGCGCATGTGGTGGGCGTCCCGCCGCCGCTTCGGCAGCGTCTTTGGTGCACCTCGAGGGTGGCAACAAGCCGCCACTAGCATACCCTCCCCCGGCGGCCCCGGCCCCGGCCCACCGCCGATGCGCCGGGCAATGGCTGCCCAGGAGGTTCGTCTCTTCATCGTCTTCCTCCTCCTCATCGAGATCTTCTTCCCATTCCTCCGGATCTCCGGCGCTGCTCGGCATCAAGGCCGAGCCCACGACGGAGACGCCGCTCGGCCGACGCACTCGCAGCGCCGACATCGTCATCAACGAAGGCGTCCGGCGCGCCCCCTCGTCGGGTTCTCCGCGCTTCGTCAAGCCGAAGACGGAGAGCGGCCTCCGCCGGTGAAAACGGAGCCGGCGCTCCCCGCCGTGAAGACGGAGCCCGGCGAGGTGGAGCTCGACGACGATGCGGCCCTGAAATGTGCGCGCAAGGACTTCCTCAGGATGGAGAGGGAGCGCCAGGTCGCCGCACTGCGGCGCTTCGAGCAGCGCCGCCGGGGCCGCGAAGAAGGAGTCGTTGTCGTCCTCGACGACGCGCCGCTGGCGGCGGCACCTATCCGCCATGGCGACGCCGGGAAGGGGTCAGCAAGGACGGCCGCGTCAAGGAGGAGAAGGCCGACGACAACGGCGGCGGCGAGGACGGCGGCGACGATGGCGACTACTCCGCGTTTAGCGATTTTTTTTAGTTATATTTGTTCTATAAACGCGTCGCGAACATGTAATATATGCCAAAGTTTGCCAAAATTTAGCCGTGTTTAACCGAACTTCGCCGAACTTATTTTTTGAACAAATTAGACGTGCAGAAGCGCCCAGGGCCGGCGATGAAACAACTTCGCTCCCGAGCCGTTTTTTGCCGGCTCGCCCCTAGGCGGCGATTTTAGGCGCCCCCGGGGGCCAACGGCTGGAGATGCTCTTAACATCATCAAGCTAGAGGCTAGGCTTTGGATCACAATGGGCGCAAAGAAACTAGGGATAATAATGCCGAGAGAGTGATTATTTTATAAAAAGGAATCTTGTAACATAGACTCTATTCTCTTCTTAATCAATAGATGAAACAAATCTTATGTCCCCGTTTCGAAAAAGAAGAAGTGGTTGCTAAGCTGATCTTCCGGAATCCTGATGAGGTCGTTACCTACTGCTTCCCGTGGTGGCAATATCCAAACGCACAGATAATATGGTGGCTTGTACTCTCTTTTTTTCTTGCGAAGAGAAATTCTCACTTTCTCTCGTTCTGAGACTACCATAATACACTAAATAACAACTACTACCTCCGTTTCTAAATATGAGTCTTTTTAAGATTTTAATACAAACTACATACAGATATATACAGACATATTTTAGATTGTAGATTCACTCATTTTGTTGTATGTAGTCCTTTATTGGAATCTTCAAAAGGCTTATACTTAGAGTGTGTTCGGTAGTTGATCACGGCTGCAAAATCCTCAAATCCGTCGCCCAGATCCAGCCGCCAGCTTCCCACGTAAACTCCCAGAGCTACCGATCTGTTCGGTGCGGCAGCTTCTCGCAGGCAGCGATCAACGAGGCCAAAAGGCCAGAAAATACTTATTCGGCCCATTTTAGCAGGCCCCCTTTCTCTTCGGCCTGGGCATACGTGGGCTACTGTGAAATGAATTCGTTTTTTTTCTTCAGCGACACGGACGAGGTACTCGAGGAAGCAGAGAAGGAGGCCGGGGACAAGCTCGTCAACGCAGCCTGCGTGCTTCGGTGGTTGGGGACGGCGGGGTCGATCTCTAGTCGGGGACGGCTTCGAAGAACTTCGGTCGGCGCGGCGGGGAAGAGCTCCAATCGGGGACGGCGGGGTCGAGTTCAGGTCAGAAGGGAGGCGGAGGAGGGCGAGCGCGGCGGTGGGAGGGCAGTCGCCGGTTCCCGCGCCGGTTGGGTGGTCGTGGCAGCGCGCTAGTGTTCGTCGCGGGCGTGGAGGGGAACGGGGGAGCAGTGGGTCGAGTCGAGGGAGGAGACGAGCGCAGCCTCGAAGCGGTACCTACGGTCACTTCGCGGTGGCAATCAGTTGTAAATTGAGCCAACTCTCGCTTCCCAGTTTTCGTGGGGCCAGCTTTTCTCAGCTCCGCGACTCCGTCAATCTTGCACATAGTCCAGAGCCAGCTTCTCGGCCTGATAACCAGGATTGGAACCGTTCGGCTGGACTCCGAGGCTGGATACGAGGATTTCAGAAGCGAGAGGGCTCCCGAACACACCCTTAGGAACGGAGAACGGAGAGAGTGGTTATAATTTTTTCTGTCCAAAGGCAGGAAAGGTAAAGTTTGCAAGACTTGAAAATTTCTACCAGGTTTCATTAAAAAACCTAGCTTTCGGCCGGACTCAAGTGACGGCCGGTATTGGTCGATTTGTTATATCCTGTTGGTCGGTTTTTGCCAGGTTTTTCAAAAACAGAAAATCTCAGTACATAGACCCTCTTTTTTCGTTTGAAATGAAAATAATTTGCTCTTGCCGATTCCTCGAATAAAAAATACATATTCTAGTATCGTAACTCAACCGAACGGTCAACTGTACTAGAAGTACTAGTACTTAGGAGACACTAGAACTAATTCTAGATACTGTAATATATTAAGGCGGTCGCCCAGCGTCCGTTGATTAGTTGATGCGAACTTTTCAACAGTGTGTTGTCACTGGTTCTAGTTTAGCCAGGCAGCCAGCTAATAGTATAGTACTAGTACGTACTATATGATATGATATGCACATCAGTCTATATCTACCATAACGGAATATGGATTTTTTCACACGGACGACCATGCAATTGTCTTCAGACTATTGCCTCGAGCTTGATCCTTCACGCTAAGATGCTTGGATGTGCTCTCGCAACAACAAAAAAAATACTTAGATGTGATTGATTTGTAGAATTTACTTTGGAACTACTATCGGTTTGTCAAACAGAAGGTTTTGAAGGTTGAAGACGCCATACCGAGAATAATTGGCAGCGACGCGTGTGCCTTCTTACGTGTAGCCCGGACAGCGACTGAAACGCAAGAAACGGCCAGACATGCAGAATTGGACGGACAGACGTGGGTCTTGACTCGCTCCGGAAGACGATCCGCGTGCAGGATAAATTAGGGGTCTTTTAGGAAGAAAAACGCCGAACCAGATTGTTTGCAGAAAATGAAAGCTTCGTTGCATCCACACAAATGAAGATGCATACAATCAAATTATCAATGCATCACACGTCCACACCAATACTTCCATGCAACACTGTCGACTGCCGTTGCCACGTCTAGATAGCAAGTCCTTGGTTTTCAGCCTGGATTATGGGTACAATTGTTGTCAACTGAGCTCTCTTGAGACACGGATCTGTCAAGGACTAGTCCACCACTCGTATAGCTGATTGCTTCACCACCACTCCTTGGATCCTTTTTAGCGTGGATTGCGACTCTGCTATGCTCCTCATATTGACGATGAACGGCGACACGCCTCAAAGAATGGAGTAGAGTCCTCTTCTCTAAAGCAAAGATACACCTCCATGTCGCCCTCTTGGTGATCCTCCGCCTCGACATTGCTCAGGAGGGAAGGCTGCTCTCCCCCGGGAGCGCGATCTTCGAGCTCGACTCAAGAGAAGGGTCATAAGCTTGGCCGCGCTGGAGAGAGCACGCAAAAAGCAGTGTGCTAGAATCGCAAACATTAAGGAAGGAGATGGCAACACGAAGTTCTTTCACCGTCGCGTTAACGCGAGAAGGAGGAAAAACTATATTCACCAGATTATGAAGGATCAAGGGTCGGTGACCGAGCACAATGCCAAGGAGAAGATAATCCATGACCACTTCTCGCAAGTAATGAAAAGAGGAAGCGGAAGCACGAAGGACTTCATTTGGGAGGAGCTCAATCTGGAGTCGCATGACCTGCATGAGCTTGACGCTCCCCTCTCTGAGGCGGAGGTCATTGTCGTGGTTCTAAGTCTGACAGTAGTGTAGGGGGTAGGAATGGAGAGGCAAGATCCTAGCTATGGAGTAGTTGTATACGCAGGAGATTTACGAGTTCAGACCCTTCTCGGAGGAAGTAACAGCCCTACGTCTCGAAGCCCGGAGGCGGTCGACTGGATTAAGTGTATATGAGTTACAGGGGTGCGAACCCTTCATACTGAGGAGGGGGTGGCTTATATAGAGTCCGCCAGACCCCTCCAGCCCTCAGTTATGCAGGGTTTAAGGTACATTAAGATCGGGCATTACTGGCAACGCCGCAAATAAAGTGCTATGATGACCATAAAAGCTACTTAATGACCAACCGTTTGCGTGCAGAGTGACTTTAGGTCTCCTGGCTGTCGAGTGGTTGGCTTCATGGTCGAGTGTCTTCAAGTCCGTCGAATGGAACATTTCCGGGTCGATTAAAGGTGGTTTCTTCTGGAGATGTCCTTGGGGAGGGTATCTTGGATAGGTCCATGACCCTACCCTAGGTACATAGCTTCATCAGTCATCGAGGCAATTAATAGCATGCCTAGCGACAAGGCGTCTGGGCCGGATGGCTTCACCGGCCTCTTCTTCAAAAAGTGTTGGGGCATCATCAAGCACGACCTCATGAGGGTGATTCAACGCTTTGACTCCCTCCACACAACAAACCTACACGGGCTCAACTCTGCGAATATTGTGTTGCTTCCCAAGAAGGATGGGGCGGAGAGCATCGTTGACTTTAGGCCCATTAGCCTCATCAATGCAATCGCCAAAATCATCGCGAAGGTGCTCGCTATCCGGCTTGGCCCGCACATGTCTGCCCTCGTCTCCAACGCTCAAAGTGCGTTCATCAAAATGCGGAGCATCCACGACAACTTCATGTATGTTAGAAACCTTACGCGTCGCCTGCAGAGCAAGACTCCCTCTCTTCTACTCAAGCTGGACATTCGCAAGGCCTTTGACTCTGTCAAATGGGAGTATTTGCTTGACCTCCTACGGAGGCGAGGTTTCCCAAGCAAATTTCGAGTGGATTGCGGCTCTGCTATGCTCCTCATCTTCGAGGATCCTCTTAAATGGGGTGGCTGGTACCCCCATCAAGCATGGCTAGGGTCTACGGCAAGGGACCCCATCTCTTCCCTCCTTTTTTCGTAGCTATTGACCCATTGAAGCAAATCTTTGATGTGGCAACAAGGAAGGGCCTTCTCTAGAAGGTTCGAGGGAGAGGGGTCATGGTGCG
Source organism: Aegilops speltoides (assembly GCA_021437245.1). Lineage (NCBI taxonomy): Eukaryota > Viridiplantae > Streptophyta > Magnoliopsida > Poales > Poaceae > Aegilops > Aegilops speltoides. Next base: position 185,783,844 of record CM038145.1, read on the forward strand.
AACCTCTCTCTCCGTAGCTCCCAGACCTCAAACAGTCTGATCTCAGTGCATCAGTGTCATCACTAGATCGGTAATGCTGACACGAACAGTACTTGAAGGGTTTATAACAGAGTAGCAGTCACACACTTATTACATCGAACATCTCAAAAGAGAACTTATTACAATAAATATGGCTTAAGGACATCTAAAAATTATAACAGCGGAAGGCTTGGAAGATAAAGCGAGTCCATCAACTCCAACGGCATCACTGAGTGAAAGATCACGACCTAAGGCACCTTACTCGTCGTCTGAAAAGTCTGCAACATGAACGTTGCAGCCTGAAAATGGGTCAGCACATGGAATATGCTGGCAATGTAACACAAGAGAGTAATAATAGAATAATGCTATCGCTACATGCAAATATGGCTGGTGGAAAGCTCTATGGTTACAGTTTTGCATAAAGCCATTTTTTTCCTACAACAAAGGAATAAATTTTATTTAACTATCATGGTGGTTGTTAAACATTGAGAAGGTAATCCCCCTCTCAATCCCAATTAAGCATCATCATTAAACCCAATCCAAATAAATTAAAGAGTGATGAGATCCATATGATAATCCACGAAACTAGATACTCAAAAACTCCATAACCGGGGACATGGCTAACCATGATTAGTTTGTACACTCTACGGAGGTTTGCGCACTTTTCCCCACAAGACTCGATCTCCTCCGTTGGATTCCTCACACTACATGGTGTTTGAGAAACGGATGACCGAGACACAGTCTTTCAGAAGCATTAACTCTTTACTCTGGGTAGATAGTACCAACCTACATCCCCTACATCTGTTAGTTTACCACTGAAAGAGGTCACGCAACATACTCAAGTATGCTAAAGCCCATAATAGCTTGTGGCTGCACACGGAAGTTTTTAGCATGAATAATCTTATGATCCCTTTGAGCCTGGGAGGCGGTCCATAGGAGAATCACACGGTACCCCGGGATTTCCAAAAATACAGACAACACTGGGTTCCCCAGGTGCCTCAATCCATCCAGATCTGTATTAAAGTAGCCACCTTAAGTTGAACCATTAATTAACCAAAACTCACATCTGTCGTGGATACACTCAAACCCAATCCACGTCTACAAGCATAGCATAACAATATAAGCAACGTAGAAGTAACTCCGAAAGGTTTGATAATAAACAGGACAATAGGTACTACCTCATCTACTTCCCAAAACCCACATGTTAATCAGATCCTAACCATGCAATTGTTTGAGGATTGATCTAATACAATAAAACTGGGTAGTAAAGAGGTATGATCAAAGTGTTACTTGCCTTGCTGATGATCCGTGAAACCTAGAGACTCGTAGAAGCACGCTTCGCACTCCGGGTACTCTATCGCAAACAAACAAGCATACAATAAGCACTCAACTACAAGCACGGGTAAAACTCAAATGAGAGATCTAACCAGAAAGTTCAACTTAAGAACTCTGGTTTCAAAAAGAATGAAATCAAACGAAACAACGAAACTCAAACAGCGAAAGAAACAAACTTTCTTTACTAATCTGGACTTAAGCGAAATTTTATAGTAGCAAAATCATGTAAAGTTGGTTAAACAGAAAGAGGGTTCCGAGACGAAACTCTAGGCGCTTGAATTGCCTGATTCCGATAAACGAGCGAAAAGATAAACTAAAACGAAAATCACGGCAGAAATCGCGATCAAAAATAATCGCGGAAAAACCGTGAAAAAGAAAAACTGACGAACATGCTAACGAACAAACGTTCGCTATGTGTGGCTAAACGGTGAAAATCGTTCGTTAAAACGAACGAACGAACGGGCGTTCGCTAAAAAACTAAACCGAAAAAAAACCACACCAGATCTGAAAAAAAAATTGATGTAGGGTTTTGAAAAAAAACTAACGGTTTTCTGAGAAAACCGACGAACGGCGAGACGGCGGCGGCGGCTACCTCCGGCGGTGGTCCGGTGGGCGAGGCAGCGGGCTCTGGCGGCGGCGACGGCGGGTGCAGAGGGCGGCAGTGGGGTGCGGGCGGCGGTGAGGCGACGGCGGCGGGGCTCTCGGCGGCGGCGGCGGCGGCGGCATGAATCCGGCGGCGGTGGCGTCGGTGGCGGGTGGTGGTTGTGGCGGCAGGGTGGGGTATATAAGAAGGGGTGTCGGTGTCAAACCCAGCGGTTCTCGGGTAGGGGGTCCCGATCTGTGCGTCTAAGGCTAATGGTAACAGGAGGCAAGGGACACGATGTTTTACCTAGGTTCGGGCCCTTTCGATGGAGGTAAAACCCTACTTCCTGCTTGATTGATATTGATGATATGGGTATTACAAGAGTTGATCTACCACGAGATCGTAGAGGCTAAACCCTAGAAGCTAGCCTATGATGATTATGATTGTGATCGTCCCTCAAAGGACTAAACACTCCGGTTTATATAGACACTGGAGGGGGCTAGGGTTTACATGGAGTCGGTTACAAAGAAGGAAATATAATATCCGGATTGCCAAGCTTGTCTTCCACTCAAAGGAAAGTCCCATCCATACACGGGACGAAGTCTTGAGTCTTGTATCTTCACGGTCCAATAGTCCGGCTGTCCGGATACCCCCTAATCCAGGACTCCCTCAGTAGCCCCTAAACCAGGCTTCAATGACGATGAGTCTGGCGTGCAGTTTTGTCTTCGGCATTGCAAGGCGGGTTCCATCTCCGAATACTCCAAAGTAATTATCGAACACTTAAATCGTGTCCGGATTTGCAAGATGATCTTCACATACCACCGTAGAGAGAATGATATTTCACAAATGTAATCTGCTGACAACTTTTGCACGGCGTGCTCCTGCATCGTGGCCCGGCCCAACACGAACCGGTTTTACTTGGCGTCCCCCGATACGCGTTGCGAGGCGGTTTTACTGGCACACCTTGCCAGAGCAGAGATCGTGCTTCCCCTTAGCGTGGGATCTTCCATTAATATAGGTGCATGCGTCCCCATGACGTCTGTTGGTATGACTCTGTGTTTTTAGGTATGTCCCGAGCGGTTATGCTGAGGACGGTTGATATTCACCCCCTATATAAAGGGGTCGAGGCCTATCCCTCTTTTACACCACTCTTGCGCCTTTTCGCATCTCGAGTTCTAACACCCGAAGCCCAAGCTCAAGCACCTTAGATCCTTAACCATGTCCGGATCCGACCTTCAAGGCCGGTGGGTGGCCTCCTCGGTCACAGAGGAGGATATTGTGAAGCTTAGGGAGGTCGGATATCTGACCGCCGACATCAAGCACAGGCTTCCTGCTCCAGGGCAGGTCATCCCTACTCCCGAGCCCAATGAGAGCGTCGTATTTGTTTCCCACTTCCTCCGCAGCTTGGGATTCACCCTTGATCCCTTTGCGAGAGGGCTCATGTTGTATTACGGGTTAGATTTTCACGATCTAGCTTCGGACGCTATCCTCCATATCTCATCGTTCATCGTTGTGTGTGAAGCTTTTCTCCATGTCACTCCACACTTCGGTTTATGGCTCAAGACCTTCAATGTGAAGCCGAAGATGATTTAGGGGCAACACGCGGAGTGTGGAGGTGCTGCAATAAGCAGGAATGCCAACGCCCCCTGGCCAAAGGGCTCCTTCCCAGAGTTGTCCAATCTATGGCATTGGAGGTGGTTTTACGTCACGGCTCCCGGAGGCACAAAGTGGGTGGCTGCCCCCGACTTCCGTCCGGGCCCTCCTTCTCAACTAGTGTCATGGACCAAGGTAGGACGGGATTGGGGATCTGTTAGTGATGTACCAATACTGCAGAGCCGTATTCGGGAGCTTCTTGTGAGGGACATTAGCCTTGTCAGCATAATTCAGGTGCTAATCCGACGGATGTTGCCGTGCAAGCGCCGGCCTCTCCGGATGTGGGAGTTCAATCCGGAAGGTCCGCGGACTATTCTGCACTTCTTCGACCTGACGCTCGAAGGGATGTGTAAATTATTCTTTGGACCACAAGTAAAGTGTCTGGATACCACCGAAGATGCGGGCCTGAGCTGCAATCGCCCAGATACCCAAGTAAGTAACCCACAAATCGAACACTTCGTCTATTTTTGTCATAGTCATTATTATGAAAATCCTCCATGGCCAGGAATGGCTCAGCAAGGCGGAGAGAATCAGGTGTCCGGCGCCACTTCCCGAAGGCTCGCCAAGTCCCACCATAGCCAAGATGCTTGGTCGTGTGCTAAGCAAAATGCCCTCGGGGAAAGACGAATGGAAGAACAGGGAAGCAGAACTTCACACATTGCGCATCCAAACCGGGGGAATTGCTACCTCCCCAACGGAGGATAGCCAGGAAGGGGAATCTAAGGCCTCCTTCCCTCGCGGGAAGAAGAGGGCCGCCTCCGAAGACTTGGAGATGGAGGTGCCCAAGAAGGGGAAGAAAGCTTCACCAGGGGGCCCTGCCCCAAAGGGCGCCCTCACCGCATCATGCTCGCCAACGGGCCAGCCCTCAACCGAGCTGTAAGTTAATCGTAAATACGAAGGTACTGCTTTTCTCCGAGAACAATAACGAGGATTCATTCTTTGCAGTCCGGCTAGCAGCTCTTCTCGACAGAGTTCGTCTTTGGGGGATCTCCTTCCGGAGTTGATGGAGAGTGAGACCCCACCAACCTCTCCGCCTCATGAAGCGAGCGACCCCGAGGTGTCGTCACGGAGGAGTCCGGATCTGCCAAAGCCAGAAGCTAATCCTTCTCCCGCCCTGAGCCCGGAGCGTTCGGCTCCCACGGGGGGCGATGAGAAGGGTCGGCCTGATTCGGTGTCGGCCGGACACTGCGATGGGCCTTACGGGCGTCTGATCTCGGAGGAGCACCGTTCATTAATGAGCATGATGCTCGAGAAGATTTCCTCCGCCACAAGTGGGTTGAATGAAGCCTTTACGAGCCTGCTCAGAGGCTTTGAGGTATGTAATGAAAAATACATAATTTTTGGCTGTGATGCACGCGCTAGGTGTGCTCCATATGGATAGTAGCCCCTGAGACTCTGGTTGCCCAGCCTAGGTGACAAACGAGGATCATATTGTGTAAGTAATGATTGCGCTGTATTTATGCGCAGGTGTCTAAGGATCCGGCAGCCGACCGGTCCGTTGAAGTTGCCGAACTAAGGAGGCGGATTGGAGCTATTGATGTCGATATCACACTGGTGAACGAGCGGCTTAACGAGTCACAAGGTATGTGCTCTGCTTTCCTTATTTTTTTATAGGAAAAAACTGAGAGGGGCATAATGCTAATGTTATATGCTTGGACTGCAAACGGTGCTGCTGCCGTGGAAGACCTAAGGGCGGAACTTGCCCTGGCCAAGGAACAGGCCCGGGCGAGCAATGTGGCTGCCCTAAAGGCGGCCGGAGAGCTGAGAGCCGAATAGGCTGCTCGTCGCCGGAGCGAAGACAGAATAGCCAAAATGGTTGTGGAGCTAGAAAACGCTGCCAACCGGTATGAGCTTCTTGAAAAAGAAAATCATGCGGATAAGGCTGACCTGAAGAAGGCCCTTGATGCGGCCAAGGAGAAGTGTTCCGACCTTAGGAATGCACGGGAGGAGCTTCGACGGGCCGGAGTAATCGTGGCTGGAAACCCCTATTTGTTGCGGATGAAGTTTTTAGATCCGAAGTATGCTCCTCTGGATCGTATTTGAGTCCTCTGAGGCGCCTATCTTGGTTGTCAAAATGCGGGTGATGCAGCCAAGTTTTTTGAGGATCAAAAAGATGATGAAGTGGGAAAGCTGTTCTGGTCGCAGTTCAGCGCTCCAACATGCAAGTTGCCTTTGAGTGAGAAGATGGCTGCTGTGCCCGAGCTCCACGGGCTGTCCAGTCTTGCCATGCGGTCAGTACTAGACCATCTATGGCCGAAGGGGCTGAAGCCGGACAGTTATTTTGGTTTAGTGCAACAATTCCTTGGTACCGTATCGCGGATCGATGCCATGAAGAGGTCGGCGTGCATAGAGGGTGCCCGGATGGCTCTTGCCCGTGTTAAAGCATACTGGATAGATATGGAGGCCATCGTCGTTGCGACCCAGAATCCGGCGGGAGGCCAGGATCTGGCCGAGCACACTTTGGAGCAGGTAGCAGAAGGTGCTCTCTTAATAGAGGCTCAGTGCTCGAAGAATGTCATGTTCGAGTGACAAATCGTGTCGTTGTAAAAACAATGTTATTTTGATTATGATGCTATATTTATACTTTTTGCCCGAAAGCATTATTGTGCCTCCTGTGCGGTCATTTTTATGTATATGTGTAATCTGAAAGTTAGCAGTCGTTGGCTTTAGCCCCCACGCACACAATGCGGGGGTGTTCATGAAAAATATGCGTAATCACACTTGATCCAACCTCTTGGTCCATTAAGGAGTTTATCCCACGTCGAACTAGGCAACTGGACTATATTGCTGTAACACTTTCACTTAGCCATAGGAGTTTGATGGTGGGGCTACTATGTAGCCCCTGGTACCTTTGCGTGCATCCGAATACGGACGCGTGTGTACATGGCCGAAACACGGTCCTTCGTTAATGCGGCGGAATCCTAAAGATTCCGATAATTCTTCGAGTGGTTGAACAGTCTCTCGCTATATCATGACAGTCAGTTTTCGGTTTTCTCTACTCAGGTGCTCATCCGGAATAACCAGGGCACAATCGCAGTAGTTCTCCTTTGGTCGCCTTAGCCGATAAGAACGAAACATAAGGCGGCGAACCCAGGATCCGGGCAAACCCAACATTTGACCACAGACATGATTCGGAGCTGATGCATATAAAGCCAAACTCGCGACGCCGAACACTCCCGAAGGTATTCGGACTTTATAACATATACTGAGCTAAGTAACACCCTTTATTATGAACCCTGTATTCCCAGGTACGTGCATTAGTCTGTTGTGGCGAAATGCCAATAACGGCAATATCCCCTGTGGGTGTAGTACCCGTGGGATGTGTAAGCAACAAGAGACAATAAAGAAGGTTTACACAGGGGCTTAATCTAAAGAGAAACCTTTGAGCGGGGCCCTACTGCATGTATGCGCCTTTGTCTCCATTGTGCCGTGTCCTGGGAGGGTGTCGCACGAATGGTGTCTGTAAAAAGAAAAACTCATGTAGAAGAATATGACGTAAGCGTGCGAAAAGTTGGCTATCACCAATGGATAGTAAAGGTGTAAGACTGTGGCCTGTTAATAAGGCAGGCCGAAAATTGAGCTTTATTAATTATCTATAGCCCCTGGTGTCCTCTATGGGATTACATGTGTGGCGCCTAGATAAGGTTTATCTGGGCTGCCGGACTCATCTAACTGTGTCCGTGGTCTTAACGACCAGTCATGTTTTCAGGTATTGGAGGCCGCTTAGAGTCCGGCGGCTGGAGCCGTCGTGTACTCTTCCGCGCGTAAGGAACGCTCTGTGTTTCTGTTAACGGTGATGATGCCACATGGACCGGGCATCTTGAGTTTAAGGTAGGCGTAGTGCGGTACTGCGTTGAAGCGGGCGAAGGCCATTCTCCCAAGAAATGCATGATAGCCTCTTTGGAGGGGGGCGATGGTGAAGAGTAGTTCTTCGCTTCTGGAGTTGCCTAGGGAACGGAATGTTACCTCCAGTACGAGGGATCCCCTGGAGTGGGCTTCGATTTGTGGTATCACCCCTTCAAAGGTGGTGTTACTGTGGTTGATTCTGGATGGGTCTATCGCCATCCTGCGGATAGTGTCCTGGTATATTAGATTAAGACTACTGCCGCCATCCATGAGGACGTGAGTAAGATGGTATCCGTCGATTATTGGGTCAACCACCAAGGCAGCTGATCCTTCGTGCCGAATGCTAGTTGGGTAGTCCCTGTGATCAAAAGTGATCGGGTAAGCCGACCAGTGGTTACGTTTGGGTGCGACGGGCTTTATAGCGTATGCGTCTCTGAGCGTGCATTCGCGCCTTCTCGTGGATATGTGAGTCGCGTGGATCATGTTTACTATTTTTACCTCTGGCGGGAATTTTTTCTGTCCCCCAGTGTTCGGCTAGCGAGGCTCATCCTCGTCTCCACTTGGTGTTTCCCTTAACTTTTGTTCGGCATTTAATTTGCCGGCCTGCTTGAAGACCCAACATTCTCTGTGAGTGTGGTTCGCAGGTTTTTCGGGGGTGCCATGGATTTGGCACAGTCTGTCCATGACTTTGTTCAGGCCGGACGGTCCCTCTTTGCTGCCTTTAAATGGCTTCTTTTGTTGGCCAGGTCGAGAGCCCCTGAACCCGGCGTTGACCGTTGTGTTGTCCGGACTTTCTTCCTTGTTTTGACGTTTGTTTTTATTGTGCCGTGGCTTCCCTTTGCCATCCCTGATTTCGGATGTACTTGGGTCGTTGGTGCCTTTACGGGCCAACCAGCTATCTTCGCCTGCGCAAAATCGTGTCATAATGTTTGTTAGGGCTGCCATTGTCCTCGGCTTTTCTTGGCTGAGGTGTCTGGCGAGCCATTCGTCCCGGATGCTGTGCTTGAAGGCTGCTAGGGCTTCGACATTCGGACAATCGACGATTTGATTCTTCTTAGTGAGGAATTTGTTCCAAAGCTTGCGGGCAGACTCTCCGGGCTGTTGAATTATGTGACTTAAATCGTCCGCATCCGGAGGCCGGACGTCCTGTAACATCCCAAATTTTCAGATTTGGAATGTTAAAAGGATCATTCTTTGTCATCATGACTTCTATGCATATTTGAACTATTATTATTATTGTTTATTCAAAGTGTTTTCCAACTCAAGGCAAAAAAACTTGGAGTGGAGATAATATGACTTCTCGCCTATTAATTATTTATGGAAAATGCTAAGAATATATTCTGGTGTCTACCTAAATTATTTTGTCTTTATAGAAACTCAAAATTGTTTGATAGTGGTTATTATATTGCTCTTTATGTGTTTGTTTTGCATAAAATAAATTTTCAAAATTTAATTTGTGTTGTAAAAATGTTCACTGTTTTATATAACAGTAATAATATTTGTATGTATATTTTTGGTATTTTTAGGAAGTAATCTGCTATTTTTTTAGCCAATAGTTTCTTTGTCTTGTTGGGCTCTTATTTGTAGCAAAACAATGTGTGATCTCTTTTTCCACGCCTTGTAGCGCTAAGCAGCAGCGCAGCAGCTGCCACTAGCAGGCCGGCGGCCCATTTCTGCAGGCCTCAACTCACTGCGCAACGTTTTTTTTCCTCCTGTGCCGCTGACACTTGGGGCCCGCCAGGTCGTCTCTTTCCTCAAGACGAACTCCTGTTCGTTCACGAGTTCTTCCTGCCAATCCAAGTCCTTGCCGATTTGGCCAAGTCTTTGCCCCTAGGCCACGGAATCCACTCTATATATATTCCCCATCTTCCTCTCTTCCGACTTTTGGCAAATTTTTGTCTTCCCGTGCCCGTTTCGCCCGGATCCGATCTTGCCGGAGTTCGCCGCTGCAGGAGCATCTCGCCGGTTGTTTCCGTCGACGCAGAAGGTTCCCAGCACCTCCTCTTGCCCCTGTTAATTCCGCCTTGGTCTCTTCTCTCTCCCTCACCTATTAGTTCTCGCAGGGAAGCACCCACCCGAGTGCTTCGACCTCCGCCCAGACGAACACCGCCGTCGCCGCTCCAACCGAACCTCACGGACGTTAGCACAAGGCCCGGTCGTCCCGGAGGACGTTTTGGAGTTCGACGTGTCCCTCCTCGCCTCGTCCTGTTCTCCCCGAGCTAGGGAGGCCTTTCCAGCGACGCCAGCTTCAAATCCGAGCCGCGCCGCCGCCGTCTCATTCAATTCCGGCCGGCCTACTTTGTTCCTCCCCGGTGAGCCACCCTTAGCCTTCCGATCTCCATCCAACCGCTGGTACAAGATAGCCTGTGTTTTTTTATTTCCGACCGATATGCGTTATGTAGAGGCCGTTCGTCCGTTAACCACAATCGCAGACACCCTACGGCCACTCACACCTTGCCATGTGGCAACGCCACAGCAGCCGCGACAGTTCTTCCCAGAACGCTTTTATGGCATAATTGTTCTTTGGAGATTCCATATCAAATTTTCATCTAGGTTTATCTTGAAATCCGTAACTCCAAATTCATCTATTCTTTTTCCTGTGTACTCGTAGTGACCAGGAGAATATTGACGAATCAAAGTTTCACATTTTTGAACAGTTCAAGTTTCAATTTGTTTAAATTTGAATTCAAACTTCCGGAGGCCATATCTTTCAAACTGTTGATCCAAATTAGTTGATTCTTTTTGCATTGTGATCCTACTAGCATGTAGATAATATATTCCTACTAATATGTTCTGTTATTTAAGTCTTTATTTGAATTCATTGTTGTTTACTTTATTTTAGTGTTATGTGAGCATAGTTTATTTATCGTTACCTCCGTTAATCGTATAGATTGTTCGGAGTGTGAAGCGGATCGGAATTAATCGTTAGAGTACTTCAGCACCGTTCAAGGCAAGTTTGCACTTTTGATTTTGCTCATCCTATATCCTACTATGCATGCGTGATTTTTATGCTATGAGATGTGCTTGGTTTGATCTGTATGTTCTCTGTTGTCATATTCTGATATTGATTGTATTATGTGATGGTGTGATCAACTTGCCATGGTAGACGTGGGATGTGTCGAGTGATCCATGAAAGTGGTGAGTGTTTATAACCATAGGCTCGGGATTATTAACCAGGTGAATGCGTCACTGGCAGAGCGCTCTATTGTCCCTAGAGAATGCGCCATTGATAGAGCGCACTTGAGGCGAGGTATAGTTTTTGGAACATAAATCAGGTGGATGCGTCCTTGGTAGAGCGCTCTATTGTTCCTAGAGAATGCGCCACTGACAGAGCGCACTTGAGATACTTCTGAAGTTCTTGTCATGTTTAATTAGAATCCTTGCGGTTATCTTGGGCGAGTAAATTAGAGACGGTTGTGAGTTCAGGTAGTGGAGGTAGGTGAAGACATTCTTCTCCAAACTAGTGTGTTTTGTTTGTCATACATTGCTTTGTGGATGTAGGTTTGCTATATAATATTGTGTGATTTGCCAATACATTCAATGTATTGACCCTTGTGGCTGGAACTTATCATGTTGCAGGATTTTCAGATGATCGATGAGATCTGATGGGGTTGCGAGTCTTCACTCAACATGTTCTTGATGGGCATTGATGGACTCATCGTTGATTATGCTACCTTTCCGCTGTTATTATTGAATAAGTTAGCCATGTGCTATTCAGTTTGTAATACTTTATAACTTCTGGATCATACGCTATGTTAAATGATGCACTTGTTATTTGATATTCATATGTACTGTGTGTGCTAGCGAGTTGATCCAGGGACTAGCACTATGAGCACAGAGACATCGAATCTTATCAGGTTCGGGTCGTTATAGATGGTATCAGAGTTGTGTGTTGACTATAGGTCGTGACCTTAGAAAATGGATTAGAAAAGCCATAGGAGTGAAAAACTTACTTTACAACTTGTTGTCTACTCGTTAGCTCATACTCTTGTACTCATATCTTTACTTTTCAAATATAGATGACCCCTGGAATTATATTAGTGTTATTTAAGGAGTTTAGTTGGCAGACCACCATTCCTAAGTTGTGTTCGATAAACGATTGGTAGTAGTATGATGAGATCATATCTCTTGTGGACATGACCTTACCTATAGGTTCTGCTTGTGTTGTGTGATATGTCATATGTTTGGTTGGTCATTGCTTTCCGTGTTGTCATATTTCGTGGATTGTTTGTATTATGCAATTGGGTGCTTTGATTGATCATATGTGCCCTTTGATGTGATTACTTTAGGATAGTTTTGGTGACTTGTGTGAATTGTGTGAATTTAGTGTTTTCTTTTGTTGTTGTTGGAGTATTAGTTGCTAGCATGAGCATATGGGTAGTGTTTTCCCCTTAGATCTATTTCTCTCTATATCTCACCCCTGCTTACCCATCAGATGTCGCCGAGGCGTAACCCTAGAGGCAGTGGTTCAAGAGACAACAACAACAATGACATACCGCGATACATGCAGCAGCTGCTTCAGGGACAGACTCAGTTGATCCAGTTACTTGTTCAGAACCAGAACAACAACAACAACAACAACAACAACAACAACAACAACAACAACAACAACAACAACAACAACAATAACAATAATCCACCACCACCCCTAGTTGATGCACTTACTCGTTTCTTGAGGTTGAATCCTCAGAGGTTTTCTAGCACCCCTGAACCTATTGTTGCTGATGATTGGCTTCGCTCGGTTAATAGGAATTTGGAGACAGTTGGTTGCACTGATGCAGAGAGAGTGCGGTTTGCCTCTCATTTGTTAGAAGGACCAGCCGCAGCATGGTGAGACAATTACTTGGTCACTTATCCTATTGCTACTATAAACTTGGGCGCAGTTTTAGGCAGGTTTTCGCGCCGCACATGTGTCTGCTGGTGCCATGAGTCTGAAGAAGAAAGAGTTCCGCAACTTGCGTCAAGGAGGTCGCACTGTGAATGCATATGTGGAGGAATTCAATAATCTTGCATGGTATGCACCTAATGATGTTAACACTGATGCAGCTAGACAGGAGAAGTTTCTTGAAGGACTAGATGATGAGTTGAGTATTCAGTTGACAGTGGCGACATTCAACAACTGTCAGGAGCTTATTGATAAGGCTATTGTACTTGAAGGCAAGTTTCTAGAGGTGGAGAACCGCAAGAGGAAGGCGAGTGACATAGAGTTCAATTCTGGAGGACAACGGAAGCATCGTAATTCATCAACATCATCTGAGTACTATGATTTTGAAGTGGACATTTATAATAGTCATAACCATGATGGGCATAATCATCACAACAACAATGGACACAACCACAATGCTCAGAGGAATGGCAACAACGACCACGGCCTTTCGACACCCACAAAGAAGGATATAAGCCAGTTACTTTCCTACGGATCACGAGAACCGGGACACTATTCAACAAACTGTCCTGAGAAGAAAATGAATTATGACAATGGGAATTCTGGAGAGAAGGAGATTGATCACTTCGAAAGTGGACATGTGAATCACACAAGGGTAGGAAGACCAGATAATGCATCAGTCTTTGGTAAGATTCTTAATTAAGATCAAACTATTGTGACCGTTCTTTCAGTATTGATGCATCATATCTATTCATGTGAAGGAATTATGCAATGAGTAAGCCTCGATATTTTGGGAATATGGATTATGTCAAGTTCCCATCTTTAACCTTGCTAGCCAACTCGAATCTCGAGGACGAGATTCATTCTATGGGGGGTAGATTTGTAACATCCCAAATTTTCAGATTTGGAATGTTAAAAGGATCATTCTTTGTCATCATGACTTCTATGCATATTTGAATCATTATGATTATTGTCTATTCAAAGTGTTTTCCAACTCAAGGCAAAAAAAATTGGAGTGGAGATAATATGACTTCTCACCTATTAATTATTTATGGAAAATGCTAAGAATATATTCTGGTGTCTACCTAAATTATTTTGTCTTTATAGAAACTCAAAATTGTTTGATAGTGGTTATTATGTTGCTCTTTATGTGCTTGTTTTGCATAAAATAAATTTTCAAAATTTAATTTGTGTTGTAAAAATGTTCACTGTTTTATATAACAGTAATAATATTTGTATGTATATTTTTGGTATTTTTAGGAAGTAATCTGCTATTGTTTTTTTAGCCAATAGTTTCTTTGTGCAGTTGGGTTCTTGTTTGTAGCAAAACCAGTATGTGATCTCTTTTCCACGCCCACAGCGCTAAGCAGCAGCGCAGCAGCAGCCGCTAGCAGGCCGACGGCCCATTTCTGCAGGCCTCAACTCACCGCGCAACGTTTTTTTCCTCCTGTGCCGCTGACACTTGGGGCCCGCCAGGTCGTCTCTTTCCTCAAGACGAACTCCTGTTCGTTCACGAGTTCTTCCTGCCAATCCAAGTCCTCGCCGATTTGGCCAAGTCTTTGCCCCTAGGCCACGGAATCCACTCTATATATATTCCCCATCTTCTTCTCTTTCAACTTTTGGCAAATTTTTGTCTTCCTGTGCCCGTTTCGCCCGGATCCGATCTTGCCGGAGTTTGCCGCTGCAGGAGCATCTCGCCGGTTGTTTCCGTCGACGCAGAAGGTTCCCAGCACCTCCTCTTGCCCCTGTTAATTCCACCTTGGTCTCTTCTCTCTCCCTCACCTATTAGTTCTCGCCGGGAAGCACCCACCCGAGTGCTTCGACCTCCGCCCCGACGAACACCGCCGTCGCCGCTCCAGCCGAACCTCATGGACGTTAGCACAAGGCCTGGTCGTCCCGGAGGACGTTTTGGAGTTCGACGTGTCCCTCCTCGCCTTGTCTTGTTCTCCCCGAGCTCGGGAGGCCTTTCCAGTGATGCTAGCTTCAAATCCGAGCCGTGCCGCCGCCGTCTCATTCAATTCCGGCCGGCCTACTTTGTTCCTCTCCGGTGAGCCACCCTTAGCCTTCCGATCTCCATCCAACCGCTGGTATAAGATAGCCTGTGTTTTTTTATTTCCGACCGATATGCTTTATTTAGCGGCCGTTCGTCTGTTAACCACAATAGCAGACACCCTACGGCCACTCACACCTTGCCATGTGGCAACGCCACAGCAGCCGCGACAGTTCTTCCCAAAACGCTTTTATGGCATAATTGTTCTTTGGAGATTCCATATCAAATTTTCATCTAGGTTTATCTTGAGATCCGTAACTCCAAATTCATCTATTCTTTTTCCTGTGTACTCGTAGTGACCAGGAGAATATTGACGAATCAAAGTTTCACATTTTTGAACAGTTCAAATTTGAATTTGTTTAAATTTGAATTCAAACTTCCGGAGGCCATATCTTTCAAACCGTTGATCCAAATTAGTTGATTCTTTTTGCATTGTGATCCTACTAGCATGTAGATAATATATTCCTACTAATACGTTCCATTATTTAAGTCTTTATTTGAATTCGTTGTTGTTTACTTTATTTTAGTGTTATGTGAGCATAGTTTATTTATCGTTACCTCCGTTAATCGTATAGATTGTCCGGAGTGTGAAGCGGATCAGAATTAATCGTTAGAGTACTTCAGCACCGTTCAAGGCAAGTTTGCACTTTTGATTTTGCTCATCCTATATCCTACTATGCATGCGTGATTTTTATGCTATGAGATGTGCTTGGTTTGATCTGTATGTTCTCTGTTGTCATATTCTGATATTGATTGTATTATGTGATGGTGTGATCAACTTGCCATGGTAGACGTGGGATGTGTCGAGTGATCCATGAAAGTGGTGAGTGTTTATAGCCATAGGCTCGGGATTATTAACCAGGTGAATGCGTCATTGGCAGAGCGCTCTATTGTCCCTAGAGAATGCGCCATTAACAGAGCGCACTTGAGGCGAGGTATAGTTTTCGAAACATAAATCAGGTGGATGCGTCCTTGGCAGAGCGCTCTATTGTTCCTAGAGAATGCGCCACTGACAGAGCGCACTTGAGATACTTCTAAAGTTCTTGTCATGTTTACTTAGAATCCTTGGGGTTATCTTGGGCGAGTAAATTAGAGACGGTTTTGAGTTCAGGTAGTGGAGGTAGGTGAAGACATTCTTCTCCAAACTAGTGTGTTTTGTTTGTCATACATTGCTTTTGTGGATGTAGGTTTGCTATATCATATTGTGTGATTTGCCAATACATTCAATGTATTGACCCTTGTGGATACAACTTATCATGTTGCAGGATTTTTAGATGATTAGTGAGATACAGTAGGGTTGCGAGTCTTCACTCAACATGTTCTTAAGTGGGCATTGATGGACTCATCGTTGATTATGCTACCTTTCCGCTGTTATTATTGAATAAGTTAGCCATGTGCTATTCAGTTTGTAATACTTTATAACTTTTGGATCATATGTTATGTTAAATGATGCACTTGTTATTTGATATTCATATGTACTGTGTGTGCTAGCGAGTTGATCCAGGGACTATCACTATGTGCACAGAGACATTGAATCTTATTAGGTTCGGGTCGTTACAGATGGTATCAGAGCTGTGTGTTGACTGTAGGTCGTGACCTTAGAAAATGGATTAGAAAAGCCATAGGAGTGAAAAACTTACTTTACAACTTGTTGTCTACTCGTTAGTTCATACTCTTGTACTCATATCTTTACTTTTCAAATATAGATGACCCCTGGAATTATATTAGTGTTATTTAAGGAGTTTAGTTGGCAGACCACCATTCCTAAGTTGTGTTCGATAAACGATTGGTAGTAGTATGATGAGATCATATCTCTTGTGGATATGACCTTACCTATAGGTTCTGCTTGTGTTGTGTGATATGTCATATGTTTGGTTGGTCATTGCTTTCCGTGTTGTCATATTTCATGGATTGTTTGTATTATGCAATTGGGTGCTTTGATTGATCATATGTGCCCTTTGATGTGATTACTTTAGGATAGTTTTGGTGACTTGTGTGAATTGTGTGAATTTAGTGTTTTCTTTTGTTGTTGTTGGAGTATTAGTTGCTAGCATGAGCATATGGGTAGTGTTTTCGCCTTAGATCTATTTCTGTCTATATCTCACCCCTGCTTACCCATCAGATGCCGCCGAGGCGTAACTCTAGAGGCAGTGGTTCAAGAGACAACAACAACAATGACATACCGCGATACATGCAGCAGCTGCTTCAGGGACAGACTCAGTTGATCCAGTTACTTGTTCAGAACTAGAACAACAACAACAACAACGACAACAACAACAACAACAACAATAACAATAATCCACCACCACCCCCAGTTGATGCACTTACTCGTTTCTTGAGGTTGAATCCTCAGAGGTTTTCTAGCACCCCTGAACCTATTGTGGCTGATGATTGGCTTCGCTCGGTTAATAGGAATTTGGACACAGTTGGTTGCACTGATGCAGAGAGAGTGCGGTTTGCCTCTCATTTGTTAGAAGGACCAGCCGCAGCATGGTGAGACAATTACTTGGTCACTTATCCTATTGCTACTATCACTTGGGCGCAGTTTCAGGCAGGTTTTCGCACCGCACATGTGTCTGCTGGTGCCATGAGTCTGAAGAAGAGAGAGTTCCGCAGCTTGCGTCAGGGAGGTCGCACTGTGAATGCATATGTGGAGGAATTCAATAATCTTGCACGGTATGCACCTAATGATGTTAACACTGATGCAGCTAGACAGGAGAAGTTTCTTGAAGGACTGGATGATGAGTTGAGTATTCAGTTGACAGTGGCGACATTCAACAACTGTCAGGAGCTTATTGATAAGGCTATTGTACTTGAAGGCAAGTTTCTAGAGGTGGAGAACCGCAAGAGGAAGGCGAGTGACACAGACTTCAATTCTGGAGGACAACGGAAGCATCATAATTCATCAACATCTTCTGAGTACTATGATTCTGAAGTGGACATTTATAATAGTAATAACCATGATGGGCATAATCATCACAACAACAATGGACACAACCACAATGCTCAGAGGAATGGCAACAACGACCACGACCTTTCGACACCCACAAAGAAGGATATAAGCCAGTTACTTTCCTACAGATGCAGGAACCCAGGACACTATTCAACAAACTGTCCTGAGAAGAAAATGAATTATGACAATGGGAATTCTGGAGAGAAGGAGATTGATCACTTCGAAAGTGGACATGTGAATCACACAAGGGTAGAAGACCAGATAATGCATCAGTCTTTGGTAAGATTCTTAATTAAGATCAAAGTATTGTGACCGTTCTTTCAGTATTGATGCATCATATCTATTCATGTGAAGGAATTATGCAATGAGTAAGCCTCGATATTTTGGGAATATGGATTATGTCAAGTTCCCATCTTTAACCTCGCTAGCCAACTCGAATCTCGAGGATGAGATTCATTCTAAGGGGGGTAGATTTGTAACATCCCAAATTTTCAGATTTGGAATGTTAAAAGGATCATTCTTTGTCATCATGACTTCTATGCATATTTGAATCATTATGATTATTGTTTATTCAAAGTGTTTTCCAACTCAAGGCAAAAAAAATTGGAGTGGAGATAATAGGACTTCTCGCCTATTAATTATTTATGGAAAATGCTAAGAATATATTCTGGTGTCTACCTAAATTATTTTGTCTTTATAGAAACTCAAAATAGTTTGATAGTGGTTATTATGTTGCTCTTTATGTGCTTGTTTTGCATAAAATAAATTTTCAAAATTTAATTTGTGTTGTAAAAATGTTCACTATTTTATATAACAGTAATAATATTTGTATGTATATTTTTGGTATTTTTAGGAAGTAATCTGCTATTGTTTTTTTAGCCAATAGTTTCTTTCAGCGAGTTGGGCTTATTGTAGCAAAACCAATGTGTGATCTCTTTTTCCACGCCCACACAAGCTAAGCAAAGAAGCAGCGCAGCAGCCACTAGCAGGCCGGCGGCCCATTTTTGTAGGCCTCAAATCACCGCACAACGTTTTTTTTCCTCCTGTGCCGCTGACACTTGGGGCCCGCCAGGTCGTCTCTTTCCTCAAGACGAACTCCTGTTCGTTCACGAGTTCTTCCTGCCAATCCAAGTCCTCGCCGATTTCGCCAAGTCTTTGCGCCTAGGCCACATAATCTACTCTATATATATTCCCCATCTTCTTCTCTTCCGACTTTTGGCAAATTTTTGTCTTCCCGTGCCCGTTTCTCCCGGATCCGATCTTGCCGGAGTTCGCCGCTACAGGAGCATCTCGCTGGTTGTTTCCGTCGACGTAGAAGGTTCCCAGCACCTCCTCTTGCCCCTGTTAATTCCGCCTTGGTCTCTTCTCTCTCCCTCACCTATTAGTTCTTGCAGGGAAGCACCCACCCGAGTGCTTCGACCTCCGCCCCGACGAACACCGCCGTCGCTGCTCCAGCCGAACCTCACGGACGTTGGCACAAGGCCCGGTCATCCCGGAGGACGTTTTGGAGTTCGACGTGTCCCTCCTCGCCTCGTCCTATTCTCCCCGAGCTCGGGAGGCCTTTCCAGCGACACCAGCTTCAAATCCGAGTCGCGCCGCCGCCGTCTCATTCAATTCCGGCCGGCCTACTTTGTTCCTCTCCGGTGAGCCACCCTTAGCCTTCCGATCTCCATCCAACCGCTGGTATAAGATAGCCTGTGTTTTTTTATTTCCAACCGATATGCGTTATGTAGCGGCCGTTCATCCGTTAACCACAATAGCAGACACCCTACGGCCACTCACACCTTGCCATGTGGCAACTCCACAGCAGCCGCAGCAGTTCTTCCCAGAACGCTTTTATGGCATAATTGTTCTTTGGAGATTCCATATCAAATTTTCATCTAGGTTTATCTTGAGATCCGTAACTCCAAATTCATCTTTTCTTTTTCCTGTGCACTCATAGTGACCAGGAGAATATTGACGAATCAAAGTTTCACATTTTTGAACAGTTCAAATTTGAATTCAAACTTCCGGAGGCCATATCTTTCAAACTGTTGATCCAAATTAGTTGATTCTTTTTGCATCGTGATCCTACTAGCATGTAGATAATATATTCTTACTAATATGTTCTGTTATTTAAGTCTTTATTTGAATTCGTTGTTGTTTACTTTATTTTAGTGTTATGTGAGCATAGTTTATTTATCGTTACCTCCGTTAATCGTATAGATTGTCCGGAGTGTGAAGCGGATCGGAATTAATCGTTAGAGTACTTCAGCACCGTTCAAGGCAAGTTTGCACTTTTGATTTTGCTCATCCTATATCCTACTATGCATGCGTGATTTTTATGCTATGAGATGTGCTTGGTTTGATCTGTATGTTCTCTGTTGTCATATTCTGATATTGATTGTATTATGTGATGGTGTGATCAACTTGCCATGGTAGACGTGGGATGTGTCGAGTGATCCATGAAAGTGGTGAGTGTTTATAGCCATAGGCTCAGGATTATTAACCAGGTGAATGCGTCATTGGCAGAGTGCTCTATTGTCCCTAGAGAATGCGCCATTAACAGAGTGCACTTGAGGCGAGGTATAGTTTTCGGAACATAAATCAGGTGGATGCGTCCTTGGTAGAGCGCTCTATTGTTCCTAGAGAATGCGCCACTGACAGAGCGCACTTGAGATACTTCTGAAGTTCTTGTCATGTTTACTTAGAATCCTTGGGGTTATCTTGGGCGAGTAAATTAGAGACGGTTGTGAGTTCAGGTAGTGGAGGTAGGTGAAGACATTCTTCTCCAAACTAGTGTGTTTTGTTTGTCATACATTGCTTTGTGGATGTAGGTTTGCTATATCATATTGTGTGATTCGCCAATACATTCAATGTATTGACCCTTGTGGCTGCAACTTATCATGTTGCAGGATTTTGAATGATCGATGAGATCTGATGGGGTTGCGAGTCTTCACTCAACATGTTCTTGATGGGCATTGATGGACTCATCGTTGATTATGCTACCTTTCCGCTGTTATTATTGAATAAGTTAGCCATGTGCTATTCAGTTTGTAATACTTTATAACCACGGATCATACGTTATGTTAAATGATGCACTTGTTATTTGATATTCATATGTACTGTGTGTGCTAGCGAGTTGATCCAGGGACTAGCACTGTGAGCACAGAGACATCGAATCTTATCAGGTTCGGGTCGTTACACGTCCCTTGAAAATTGGCCCTGAAAGCATCCTCGAGTTCCTCCCAACTTCCAATTGAATTTTCAGGGAGACTTTTCAACCAGTGTCGAGCTGGTCCCTTCAACTTGAGGGGAAGGTATTTGATGGCGTGGAGGTCGTCCCCACGAGCCATGTGGATATGCAGGATAAAATCCTCGATCCAGACCCCTGGGTCTGTCGTTCCGTCGTATGCCTCCATGTTCACAGGTTTAAAACCCTGTGGAAATTCATGGTCCAGCACCTCTTCAGTGAAGCACAGTGAGTGAGCAGCCCCTCTGTATCTGGACGTGCTGTTCCATGCCGTCGGTTGTTGTTGTGTCCGGTGCTGATTCTGAACTGGTATCTGATCAGTATGATCGTTTTGGTGACCATACTGCGTCGGGGTGTGTCCTTTAGATCCATAGATGGACCTAGCCGCGCCAGCCTTTTTATCCAGGAGCTCGCATAAATCATGTGCGGCGTTGGTAGCTGCTCTATTGCGGTTACAAAGTGGTTTGTCCGGCCTCCTGGCCGTATTGTTCTTTGGTGGAACGGCCTCATCGTCAAATTCTGGCAGCAGCTTGCGTTTTGGATAGCTCTTTGTGTGGCGATCGTCGCCGTACTTTTCTTCAGTGTCTAGCACTTTATTCCATCTGCGATTGAGCGTTTCCTGTGCGGCCTTAAGACGTTGCTTCTGCTTCTTTAGACTTCTCGCAATGGCCATAAGCCTTCTGTGGGGGTTATCTCGTTCCAAACGTGTTTCCGGGATGATGAGTGCGTCGTCGTGCGGGCTGTGCTCTTGTCCCGGGGCGGTTTGATGAGTTTGTCCCTCGGGATCATTGTGATCGGGCGTCTGCTCTGAACTGTGTTTGGCGTGACCTGGCTCATCCTGCTCCATTGCTGGGTACATATGGTCGTTGTTGCCTTCAGAGTTGACTGGGGTGCCGATCTTTCTAGCGCCGTCGTTTTGGCTTTTGCCCGGGGGTTTTGTCCTCCAATTTGTCGCCGTCGTTTTTCTTAGGTGTATCCACCATGTATATATCGTATGACGAGGTGGCAGTCCAGCGCCCCGTTGGTTCTGAATCGTCTCCTGCGCCAACGTCCATACCGTCGGTATCATCAGAGTCGAAGTCAAGCATGTCTGATACATCGTCGACAGTGGCTATGAAGTGGGTGGTGGGTGGGCAACGGATTTCTTCGTCACCTTCTTCCCCCTTGAGCCGGACATAGTTCGGCCAAGAGTCTCCTGACAAAGAGAGAGACTTTAATGAGTTCAGCATGTCGCCAAAGGGCGAGAACTAGAAGATATCCGCAGCGGTGAACTCCATTACCGGAACCCAACCAGATTCGGCGGGCTCGGGAGTGCGCAGACTAGGACCTACAACCGGATACGAGTCCGGGGATCCGGTGTCACAGGCTTCCTTGGGGGTGAGGCCTGTGTTCGGCTCTACCTCCTATGAGTGTGCGGCCTCTGGGGCGGGGTCCATCCACCCGTCCTCGGGCGACGCAATCTGCTCCGGATTTAGGTCCGGGGCTCCTGCAGGGGCGATATCCCGAGCATTGTCCGACAGCAGGTCTAAGCCGTGCTCATCGTGACTGTCCGGCGCTCCTGGCGCAGGCCCAAATCCGTTGAAGATCAAGTCTCCGCAGATATATGCCGTGTAGTTCAAGTTTCCGAACCTGACCTGGTGGCCAGGGGCGTAGCTGTCGATCTGCTCCAGATGGCCAAGCGAATTGGCCCTTGTGCAAGGCCGCCAAACATGAAGATCTGTCCGGGGAGAAAAGTCTCACCCTGGACCACGTCGTTGTTGATTGAAGGAGCCATCAAGCCTTGCAGCGACGACATAGAGAAACTCTCAATGAAAGGACCAATGTCGGTGTCTAAACCGGCGGATCTCGGGTAGGGGGTCCCGATCTGTGCGTCTAAGGCTAATGGTAACATGAGTCAAGGGACATGATGTTTTACCCAGGTTCGAGCCCTCTCGATGGAGGTAAAACCCTACTTCCTGCTTGATTGATATTAATGATATGGGTATTACAAGAGTTGATCTACCACGAGATCGTAGAGGCTAAACCCTAGAAGCAAGCCTATGATGATTATGATTGTGATCGTCCCTCTAAGGACTAAGCCCTCCGGTTTATATAGACACCGAAGGGGGCTAGGGTTTACATGGAGTCAGTTATAAAGAAGGAAATATAATATTCGGATCGCCAAGCTTGTCTTCCACGCAAAGGAAAGTCCCATCCGGACACGGGACGAAGTCTTGAGTCTTGTATCTTCACGGTCCAACAGTCCGGCCAAAGTATATAGTCCGGCTGTCCGGATACCCCCTAATCCAGGACTCCCTCAAGGGGGGCGGCGGCTTGGGGAAGGGAACTCGTGTGATGAGGAGGACCTCAAATTTTCTACTCATGTACCACCATCACGGTCAGGAACGGCGCGAGGACTCCATTTTCGAACTCCCCTTGGCTCCTTGGACGTAAGCCCAAACACATTGCTCCGCTCATTTACGAGACTTCCTCCCGGAAGCACTAAAAGGTACGGGAGGCCCTTAAGGACAATGCATGGATCCTCAAAATCAGACCGCCCGCGTCAGTTTCCATCGACAATGTTGCACAATTCTTTACCCTTTGGATGCTACTGCATGAGGTACACCTGTATGAGCTCACTGAGGATGACATCCTATGGAAGCACACGGAATCTGGGCACTACTCCGCGGCCTCTGCTTACAGGGCATAGTTTTTGTCTATGGTCCTCTCACCCATGGACCAAATGGTTTGAAAGGCTTGGGCCCCATCGAAAGTCAAGTTCTTTCTTGGCTCGCGCTTCAAGATAGGATCTGGACTACTGACAGATTGGAGAAGCGAGGATGGGCTAACTGTGGCTCTTGCCCCTTGTGCCGACAGGTACAGGAATATGGCCCTCATCTTTTCTTCGAATGCCGCTTCACTCTTAGGCTCTGGAACCTGGCTATTCAGAAATTGTGCATCCACGACATGGACACATCAGCATCGCACTTGTTCGAGTCCCTTCAGGCCTGGTGGGTGAGCACGTGCACCGCGGGCTCCTCCGACAGAAAAGCAAAGACATCGATTACCATGCTGGTCTCATGGGTCATCTGGAATGAGTGTAACGCAAGAGTGTTCAGGCAAAAGAGCGCACCTTTGCTCAACATCATTGTCGACGAGGCAAACCTTTGGATCAAAGCTGGGGCAAAGAAACTAGGATGTCTTTTATTGCAAGAATAATTGTCATGCCAAAACTTGGGTGTGTGTTGTAACAAACTCCTTCTCATCCTTATTTAATATATGAGGCAAATCTTTTGCCTCCGTTTAAAAAAAACTACTTATATCCACTCGGCGGATCACCCCCCTAGCCAAATGGCTACCGTTAAAGACAGTTCTTTTTAAAGACAGTAGGAGAGCTGCTGCGATTTCATTAAGGAGAAGAAAGGCCGACGGCCAGTCGATGCCTATGAAAGGAGACATCTAAACGACTGCCAAAATGGCATGATGTCTTGGAAGAAGATGTGCAAAACTGCAGTCAAATTGAGACAAGTTTGATGGAATTATGTACCCTACGACTATATTCAAAATTGTGGAGATTATTAATATTCGAAAAAACCTCATTATGGAATTATACATATATTTGTACATGGCACTCTGGAATGTACTTAAGTATTATGTGCTCAAGGAAGTTGGTCGATTACCAATGAAATACAATGTATTTTGTATTTATACTAGAAAAGCTTACCCGGTACATGGATAATTGGATGGAACTAGGTCATGGATTAGGTTACGGCCCTAATAGTGACCTGCATAGTTGATGTAATTTATACATGGCCGCGACGCATTGCTCACAAGTGCGTGTTCCACGGACTCGTCCGATAGAATCCGATAAGAGGAAAATTATATCGTGGTTAGTAGTTTGATCTAGACTCTTGTTAAACATGTAACTAGTTGAGATACGTTGTTAGGATAGTAACAACTTATCCCTACATGTTGTAACAACATTGTTGAAAGTGCAACTAATCCCCGGGTGGTTTTGCTAATTATTAACAACATATATATCAATAAATTAATGCTTATTGAATTAGATTTCAGAGCAGTCAATGATTGGCATGGCAAGGACATAAGAATGTGGACCCCTTAAAATGCTAAGGACATGGATTAGCAAAGCTTCAAGACTCTACATTTTTGTTTAAGTGATCCAAGATTACATTGATTCCATAGGAAAATCAAAACTATTAAAAAGGAATGAGGTTTTGATCATGACTCAATTGCTCCAATGCTTGAAGATATTGCTCCAAAAACTATCAACCACTTTCTCCAATTCATATATGTCCAACCCTAAATAGCCAACTTGGTCCCACCAAAAAACATTCATTTCAGACTCACTGAGTTGATCCTATACACTGCTAAAGCCAAACCATAGAATTTCGGTCTCGCCGAGATGACGATCGGTTCGCCGAGTTGCACTGACCAAGTTTCTGTAACCTAGTTTGTTCATTTTGGAATCACCGAGTAGAACCGATCGGAATTACCGACATGAAGTCTTGCCTAGGTAATCGCATTCCGGTCCGTCCGAGATTTCCAGTTCGGTCCCACCGAAAATCCCATAGTTCATATCTTTTACACGGGTCGGTCTAACCGAGCTTTTGGTTTGGTGTCACCGAGTTGAGTCAAAAGAGTGTGACGTTTGGATTTTGGGTGAAGGCTATAAATACCCCTCCACCCCCACCTTCTCTTTAAAAGAGCCATTAGATCGGAACTACACTTGCACTTTTCATTTTCTGAGAGAGAACCACCTACTAATGTGTTGAGATCAAGGCATCCAGTCCAACCATTTGAACCTTGACTTCTGGCCTCTTCAAGTTGCTTTCCACTCCAATCCCTCTCCTACCAAAGCCAAATCTATGAGAGAGTGATTGAGTGTTGACGAGACTATCATTTGAAGCACAAGAGTTAGGAGTTCATCATCAACAATGACATCTATTACCTTTTGGAGAGTGGTGTCTTTTTAATTGGTCAGGTGTCACTTGGGAGCCTCCAAGATCCTGTGGAGTCGAACTAAGGAGTTTGTAAGGGCAAGGAGATCACCTACTTTGTGAAGAACTACCCCGAGTGAGGCTAGTCCTTTGTGTACGTAAGTCATGATGGAATAGACAAGGTTGCTTCTTCATGGACCCTTCGTGGGTGGAGCCCTCTGTAGACTCACGCAGCCGTTACCCTCCATGGGTCGAAGTTCCATCAACGCGGACGTATGATAGCACCACCTTTCGGAACCATGCCAAAAATAAGCATGCCTTCATTGCGTTTGATTTATCCGATCCCTCCTTTACGTTCATATGGAAAGTCTTTACTTTCTGCTACTCAACTCTTAGACTTGCATGTGTAGGGTGTTGCTTGACATGATAAAATTGCAAAAACTTTCCTAGAACTAAAATTGCGAAAATGATAACTTTTATTTTGGTCCACTAGTCTAATCACCCCCTCTCCCCCTCTAGACATACTTTTGATCTTACAAGTGGTATCAGAGCTTTGGTGATGTAGGGCGGAACCCTCTTTCACAATTTGGAGGGGATCCCGGAAAGAACACACGAGAGGGGAAACAAGAGGAAACACGTGAATCAATGAGAAACGATCACACATGTGCTATATCCATGAACATAAAGAGAGATATGTAATCCAAACACAATAAAGGCTGATACAAGCAGTCGGTAGTTCTTCCCAATCCGTGATGAGATGGGGTCTTTGAATCCGTGAGGGGATCTTCCCTTGACAGGGTCTTGAATCCACTTGGGATCCACGCAGGCCTCGGTCTCCAATGGAGTATGTGTCAAGTGAATGAGCAAAGCTCTGTCTCTAAAATGAGCTAAACCAATGCTAACCCTAATAAGAGGGAGGAGGATGAGTATATATAGTCTAGGGGTCGAATGGGTACATGGGCCTCTGCCCTAGTCACTGTGCACAGACAGGCGTCGGACCTATGGAGGGTCTCGGACGTGCAGTGGCTCGCAAAGGTTCGGTCGTCCGGAGGGCGTCGGTCGTCCGGAGGGCGTCGGTCGTACGGTGATTCTGCTCTGGTTAGGGGTCACTGGATGTCCGGTGGACGTCGGACATCCAGAGGCTCAGTCATCCGAAGGGTTCAGACTTCCGTCAATTTCCCTTTTGTGATGTGGCACCGGATGTCCGGAGTGGAGCGGCCGTCCGGGTGCAAGGAGGGTTGGACATCCTGTCTGCATCGGTCGTCCGGTCGCTGTAGCGTTTGCTGGCTAGGGCTTGGGCAGGTAGGTTGGCGCTTCAGGTGTCGGACGTCCAGCCTGGTTCGGTCGTCCGGTGGCTGTAGGTTTCCTGGAAGCTCTTCTTCTTGGTTCTTGTACTTGGTGTTCTTGCCATCTTGTTTGTTGGATGTAGTTGCTCCGTGGCTTTCCTCTAAGTACCTGAACACACATAGGTTCTCAGCTTGAGATAGTAGCCATATGTCACATGTGGAAAGTGGTAGTTCAAAGAGGAGCGAGTTCACCTTAGTTTCAGTAGCCTTTGCTCGAGCTCTAGTCATTCGTCCATGTGGTGCCGTGGGAGACGAAGGTAGGTCCATCGGGATGACCATAGGATGCTCCACATCATCTCCCCCCTGGGAAAGATCTGACCTTGGATCGAAAGCCTTATCACCATGGTAAGGAAAGAGATCTTTGACATTGAAGATGTTGCTCACGGTGTACTTGTCGCGCGGTAGGTCTATATTGTATGCATGGTTGTTGTAGCGTTCTAGCACCTTGAAGGGTCCATCGGCTCGAGGTAGAAGCTTTAAATTGCGTTCATTGGGGAAGCGGTCCTTGCGAAGGTGTAGCCACACAAGACCTCCGTTGTTGAATATCATGGGGTTCTTGTTGGTGTTGATCTTGGTCGCGAGGCGTTGTACTTGGCGGTCGATGGTGTGCCTTGTATCCTCATGCACCTTCTTGAGATAGCTCGCTCGTGCACGCGCGTCCATGTTGATGCACTCTTGTGGTGGTAGTGGTAGAATGTCCAATGGGGACAACGAGTTGAAACTGTAGACGACCTCGAAGGGGGACTTGCCGGTAGTCGAATGTCTCACGCGGTTGTAGGCGTACTCAGTGATGGGTATGCACTCTTCCCACTCCTTGATGTTCCTCTTGATCAACACACGTAGGAGAGTGGATAGCGTCCGGTTCGTGACCTCCATTTGGCCGTCGGTTTGTGGATGGTATGCCGAAGAGAACAAGAGCTTGATTCCAAGCTTGGCGCATAGCGTCTTCCAAAAGTAGCTTAGGAACTTGACGTCGTGATCCGAAACAATAGTCTTGGGCACTTCGTGTAGACGCAAGATTTCCCTACAAAAGAGATTTGCAATATGTGAAGCATCACCTATCTTGTTGCATGGGATAAATGTGCCATCTTAGAGAAATGGTACACAACAACAAACATGGAATCTTTGCCATTTCAAGTTCTAGGCAAACCAAACACAAAGTCCATACTAATATCTTCCCATGAGTGATACGGTATAGGAAGTGGCATATAGAGACCATGAGATTTAGCTTTAGACATAGCTTTGCGACATGTAGAGCATCAGTTGGTGTAGCGAGAGACGTCACGGAACATCTTGGGTCAAAAGTAGTTCTTGGAGAGCGTAGCGAATGTCTTGTCGCGTCCAAAGTCACCCATAAGTCCTCCTCCATGAGATTTTTGCAAAAGTAACAAACAAAGAGAAGACTCGGGGATACATAGTTTGTTAGCTCTCATAAGATAATCATCTTTGATGTAATAGTGTTCCCAAGATGTACGCGTCAAACATTTGGCATAAGGAATAGCAAAAGTAGGATCACGCGCATATAAGTCTTTTATGTGCTCAAAGCCAATGACATTCAATTCAAGTTGGGTGACAAGCATGCATTTGCAGGAAAGAGCGTCCTCCACAATATTTTCCTTACCTTTGATGTACTTGATAACATAAGAAAAAGACTCAACAAACTCACTCCATTTGGCATGTCACTTATTCAATTTAGTTTTACCCTTAAGGTATTTAAGCGTTTCATGATCTGTATGGATAACAAATTCATGAGGGCGAAGATAATGTTCCCACACATGCAAAACTCTCACTAAAGCATTCTTGTTACTCAAGGCATGCAAAGCGGATGCAATAGAGCTAAAGTCCTTAACGAATCTACGATAGAAACTAGCTAAGCCAAGAAAACCTCGCACTTGTTGCAAGTTGGTTGGTTGTGGCCAAGTTTTAATAGCATCAATTTTAGCTTCATCGACATGAACACCCTTAGATGACACAACAAAGCCCAAGAAAACAAGCTTGTCAACACCAAAAAGGCATTTGTCCATATTAGCATAAAGGCACTCTTTTCTTAGAGTTTGCAAAACGGTTTTAAGATGGGTGACATGATCTTGTAGAGACATGCTAAACACAAGTATATCGTCAAAGTAGACAACAACAAATATGCCAATGTAGGGGCTAAGAACATAATGCATCACACGCATAAAAGTGTCGAGTGCTTCGGATAAGCCCGTAGGCGTAACTAGCCATTCATACAAGCCAAATTTAGTTTTGAAAGCGTTTTTCCATTCATCACATTCTTGAATGTGTATTTGGTAATGGCCACTTTTAAGATCAATTTTAGAGAAAATGGTGGCTCCGCTAAGCTCATCTAGTATATCATCAAGGCAAGGAATAGGATATCAATAACAAACGGTGATAGCACTGATGGGACGGCAATTAGAACACATGCGTCTTTCTTAGGCACAAGAATGACCGGGACGGCACAAGGACTTTCACGAACATGACCATTGTCAATGAGTTGTTGTACTTGCCTTTGGATTTCTTTTGTCTCGTCCGGGTTGACACGGTACGGTGCCTTGTTTGGTAGGGGGTGCACCGGGAATGAGGTCGATGCGGTGTTCAATGCCTTGTAGTGGAGGTAGTCACGGAGGTAGCTCATCGGGGAAAACATCCTTGAATTCCTGCAACAGAGAAGATAACACTAAAGGTATATTGTGAGAGCTGTTAGTCCTTGCCACTTCAGATGTGGGCGGAACCCTAGGGGCCAATCTTTCACGTTTGGAGAGGATCCTTACGAGGAACATGAAGAACACGCGGAAGGGGGCGAGGGAAATCACGGGGAAACGCAAGAGAAAACACTCAACCAACATGAATATGATCACACATGTGCTAGATGCAAGAAACACAAAGAGATACACGGTCCAAATCCAACAAAGGACGATACAAGTGGCGGTAGTTCATCTCCGAGAGGAGGTCTTGAATCGACGAGTGATCTTCCCGTAAAGGGGTCTTGAATCCAGGCGGATCTTCTTCGAAGAGGCCACGGTCTCTCACGAGGAGGAGATCCGTATGGATGAGCAAAGCTCTACCTCAAATGAGCTAGTCCTTTGCTAACCCTAAAATGTAGGTGGAGGGGAAGTACATATAGTCTAAGGGGCGAAGGGGTACATGGGCCTTGGTCCAGATGCACTGCACGCAGGCAGGGGTGGCCGGATGTCCGGGCTGGAGTGGCCGGTCTCGGAGCTCTCTGGATAGGCGGGGTCCGGATGTCCGGGCTGGGGGACGGATGTCCGGCAGCTCGGGAAGAGCCGGATGTCCGGGCCTCTGGCCGGATGTCTGGGCTGACGGGGTTCAGCTTTGGGTGTGTTCTGTGATGGGCGCCGGATTTCCGGGGTCGGGCCGGATGTCCGGGCTGGGGCCGGATGTCCGGGGCCTGTAGCAGCTGGCTCTTCTTCCTTCTCCTTCCTTTGCTTCCGCGCACACTTAGCCTTGGTCCTTGGGTTCTCCATGGTCTCCTCGGGTGTACCTGAGTATGCACAAGGTCCGCACTTGAAGCAGCAACCATGTCTCAGACAAATGGAAAGGGGAAGCATTTAGGAACGGGTTCACCTTGTGTCCAATGGCGTATAGTCGAGGTCTCATCTTATGTATCCTTGGGGCTTGGAGAGTAGTCGGAGTGTACATGGGGTTGAACGTGGGATGCTCCGCAGCTTCTTCCCCTCCCCCCTGGGAAAGATCCGACCTTGGATCATGATCCTCATCACCATGGAAACAGTTGTGGTGGAGACTTGTAGTTGGATGAAGTTGAAGACATGGCGCAATCCAAGTAGTCCAAGGTGTCACCAGAGTGATAGACATGCAAAAAGAGCAGACACAAGCGACACTCAGAAATACAATGGTTAGTGCACACAAAGTGTCCATCATGTAAGAATGAGTCCGTGCAGTAAGATAGTGTGTGGCAAGGCACAAGATGCTTATCCAAAAGATGTAGAATGAGATGTAAAGCATCATGTGAGCAAATTCATTCGAGGCATGAACAAAGGTGTTGTGAATATGATGAATGTGACCATTGTGCAAAATGATGTCATAATGGGAAGGTGCATCAAAAGCATGAACATGGCAATGGATGCTCAATATGTGTAAGCTATCATGCAATTGATGGTGGACAATATGATCATGATGAATGAATATGCCATCAAGGAAGATCACAACAAATTTGCTAAGGAAATGCACAAGCTCATATATCATGGATGACATGGGAATACAAGATGCAACAAGGCAATCATAATGTGAGTCAATCCATGCATGGGATGCAAACTTGTGGTGAGTATGATATGTCCATCGAGCATGACATCTATGAGCACAAGCAACCAATATGGAGGTGTTGGTGTACCAATGCTCGATTGTCGTGGAAAGAGTGGAGGTTCGAAGGTGCATCCAATAAGTGCGAGTGCTCCTCAATGTGAAGGTCCATAGAGCCAATCTCCAATGTCGCTCCTCCGTTCGCGAGATGTATCATGTAGACAACAAGAAGGAGACAACAATGGAAGAGTGACCCATCCAATATGCGTAATCGAGGATGGCTCAAAGGGAAGGAGTTCACCTTTATGAGGATGTCAAAAATGTTGGTGTCGCACATCATGTATGCCTTCACATAGCCAATATGTCTCATGATGGTAATGCCTTGTGAATCCTTCAAAATGAAAGAACCTGACAAACACTCGGAAAAACAAATGAGGTTAGCGGAAGCGCAAAACCTATCATTCGTGTGGTAAAATACCCAAGTGTATGCATCATGCTCATCATAAGAAGGTACAAGGGAGCATTTCATAGTATGGAGGCATATGATGCAAGAACAACCAAATACAATAGGCTCAATCAAACAAGCATTCATCACAAGTAAGGTGTCAAAGTCTCCAAGATCAATAAGCATAGTATGGTTGCACTCAATACAAGTGGATATGAAAGACGCAACTTATGGACACAAGAGACAATGATCAAGATATATCATGTGAGAGGCATGAGCATATATGTCATCAACCCAAGAAAGCGAGTAAGAGTGGAACATGGGTGATTCAACATAGCAAGCAATCATAGCGATCAAGTCAAGCATGCTAGTAGTGCAAAGATGCAACATACTAGAAGGAATCATGGCAAGCATGTCATGTGTGTGAATAGTGGGCATGAATAATGCACACGACATATCACAAGCATGAAAGCAAGATATGAGCAAAATATCATCAATGTATTGGCGAGAGACCATATGTAAATAGCAATGGGACATCATGCCTCTCCCAACACAACAAGCATCAATAGCATGAAGCACATGATAAACAAGGTAGTAGCAACAAGGATCTCCACCAAGCATGCAAATACACATATGAGTATCATAATGGTGAATCATGGGTAGATGCAAGCAAGGGTCACAATTGCATGGCAAAATCATGTAAAGAGGCATAACATGTAAAGTGAACACGATAGTATGGGCATAAAGGGACAAGTGATATATAGCCCATAGCCGTGTGAGAGCCAAGTAAAAGAGATGTGCGTAGTCCTTGCGCGAAGGGGATGGTGGTAATGGTAGGCCACGGGATCCCAAGTCATCGTTGCTCTCGAGCGCTCGTTTCGTCAACTCTTGGGATTGAGAGGTTGACGAGTATACATGAGTACCTACACAAAACAAAGACAAAGGGAAAATTGTGTGTGCATGGTATATGTACACATAATCCATCATGATGCGCACGTGCATGTGTCAGTTAGCACAAAATATCCAATGCTCAAATAAATAAGATGCATGATATAGAAACATGTCATCCATCATGAGAGGTTTGTTATTATGTATGCCATAATGGAGACTCAAATTGTGTAATGCGTCATGAGAAATATCTAGAGCATTGTTATTCATGGAATGCACATGGTGCACACAATTATGGGAATCATGCAAAGTATGGAATGCATCAAAATCTCCTAATATGTATGAGGAAACTATGGGGGTCTCCTCATGAGCATTAATGGAAACATCACATGGAGAATATTGACAACATCCAAAACAATGCATATTTGGGACAATGTGATCATGGCATGACATAGTATATGAATTGTGCAAATCATGTAGAGGAAGCATGGCAATATCATCACATGAAAAACAAAAGCCAATGACCATCATCTCGTCATCTATGCCATAAGTGCAAATGCCATGAAGTGACCAATAGAATTTCACATGATATCCTATGTAGCATAGCATCACAACTAGGCAACTCAACATGCTCATCATCATATTCATCATAAATAGGTAAGTCAAGGCATGAAGAAGTCTCACTAGCATGAAGCATGGGAATAGGTGGGTCAACATCATGGGATCAATCGATGTCAAGAGAGTCCATTAGTGGGACAA
The DNA here is from genome assembly GCA_021437245.1 of Aegilops speltoides. Taxonomy (NCBI): domain Eukaryota; kingdom Viridiplantae; phylum Streptophyta; class Magnoliopsida; order Poales; family Poaceae; genus Aegilops; species Aegilops speltoides. The sequence goes on from CM038145.1 coordinate 185,817,055, forward strand.
GAGAAGCACCATCACCTATGTTACCTTTGGACCATCGCTCATGTGTTGTAGGTGAGGTGTCGAAGCTCCACTCATTGTCATCTTCGTTTTGATGGAAGCATGTGGGGGGTGCATCATCTTCCACCATGGCCATCGATTTTCCCATTGGAGGGATGGACTCGTCGAGGGTAGGCATGTCATCATGTAGGAGAGCTAGCACCAAAGAAGAAAACACACTAGTAGTAGAGGTTAAGTTGTTAGAAATCATAGTGGCCTCACATGCCATGTCAACTACCTCACTCGCTAAGTGCTGTGGCTCACTCACTCCCTCAAGGATGCTCTCACTCATATGGTTGGCGGAGTCACTCAAATGGCACTCAACCTCACATAGGATGTGTGGCATGCTCTCATGTCTGGGGCTATTGGTGGTCACACTCATCCTCTCATAGGAAATGCTCTCAATGTCATATATGGTGGAGTCACTCATCTCACTCATCGGGTGGTGGCTCTCCTCACATGACAAATGGGGCATCTCGACATATGTGGGTGTCAGAGAGATGTAGGTGCAAATGTCTCCATGCGTGGTTGTGTAGCTTGACTCGGAGTATGAGTCCAATATGGGCGTCGTCTTCATGTTGGAGAAGAGGTTCACGCTCGTCGCTGTGGTCGAAGGGGACGGCCCTTGCTCGACCGTCTTGTCACCGTCTTGGTGTGGGAGGTCCATATGATGTGGCACCTCGTAGCTCATCTCCGTGACCGAAGGGAGTTTCCCATGCTCGGCCATCTTCCTTGAGGGGCTTCCGAAGATGGAAGTGTCACCCTCGCTCGTAGGTAGTCGCCTTGGACTTGATGAAGTTGATGTAGGCGTACTCATGGGAAGTAGGCGAAGATGCCGTACGTCCAAAGGCGAAGATGCCTTGATAGCACTTGGCGAAGATGCCGAAGTGGTTGTTGTAGCCGTAGCACCGTCTTGGTGGTGGTCGTCTCGCGGTCTTCTTTTGTGCTCATGAAGCTTTGACTTGACATGAAGAACGGCTTGTTGGGACTTGTGCATTTGTGCTTGTGGAGCATGTTCATGATGATTATGTCGTTGTCGTGCTTGAGCTCGTAGGCGTTCGTCGTTGTCATGCACATGATGCTTGGAGGTGACTTTCCCTTCATGACGATATTGATCACGAAAGTGATGGTGGTCGCCATGGAGATGTGGACATGGACGAATTGCGCTTGCCTCGTTTTCGCGCTCTGGAGACTTGTGGCTTGAATGTCGCCGCCTTGAAGATGACGAAGGCGAAGAAGACTTGATCAAGGCTCTAATCTCCTCCCTCCTTGCATCTTGCTCCTCTTTATGTGTGGAAAGCTTCTTGTCGATATAGTCCCTTTTCCTTGCTTCGGAGTGACGAATGCCGATGGGGATGTTCTCGATGCGCTCTCGCAATCTTGATTGTGCGCCTTGCATTTGTCTTTGTAGATTGAAGATGGACGCTTTGGAGATGAAGTTGTTCACGCCGTCGTTGTTGTCGTAGACCGGAGAGGAAATACCTTGCCTATCCATCACAAGACTCAAGCAAATATGAGTGGGAGAAAGAGAAGAACTATACCAAATGTACCTTGACCAATGTTGAAGATGGATCAATGATCACTCAAATGTGTAACAAGGAAATAGCACAATTGGTACCAATTCTTGTAGGTTCTCACACCTACACAAGTAAGGCTTATGGTGGAGCTTGGTGAGGATAGTGGCACAAAAATTTAATGCAAAATGTTAGCAAGAGCCAATAATGTTGAAAGAGATTCACAAATTTGCAAGCGAAACAAGTAGACCAATAGCAATGAATGGCACACGAAAACGCACACACGAATAGATAAATGGGGTCGTGCAACCAAGGAATGAGCACAAACTGTGGAATCCACGAAAAACGCTCGTGTTGCACAACTCAAGAGAGACACTAGCACCATTGCTCTATAGGCGGATACAACACTTGTGCACAACCTATAAGATGCAAAATATATGGACTTTTATCCCAAGTATTCTATGTATGTATGGTTACCGGTGTGTCTCTCAGGATGATCCAAGATGATCGGATATGACAATCTTATATGCAATGTGGTATGATGCTATGGCACTTGCTTAAAGCTCTTTGCTCTTTCTCTTTTGCTTAAAAGCTCTATTCTTTTTTTGTATGGCCACTTTTGCACAATGCACAAACCAAGATAGCAATTGTGTATATGCGGGAACAAACTTGTGACACAAGATATGATACCAATATATGCAGCACGATGATATGGTATGTATGCTATGGGAAGTATGATCACTAATGTGCACAAGTAAAGTTGCCGGCAATACTCAAATGGCTAGTCTCGATAGGCAAGTAACGCAAAATGGGCTAGGGGTTAACAATGCAATGGCAAGGGGAAAATACAATGGAGGGATACCATGATACCAAGATGATATGGAGGTTACCGTCGAGGTTTCTCGTTTGTACGCCACAGACACGATGATGGTGAAGTGGTCAAAGTCGATGACGACCTCGAGGTGATGATGAGTGGTGGTGTTCTTGATGTAGAAACCAAGATGATGGAGACTCGTCCCAAAGTAGCCGAAACACCTTAGGAAACGGAAAAACCGCGAACTCAAAATTCAAACGTGAAATGTCAAAATGGTGGTAGCGGAAAGCGGTGGTGGTTTGCACTTGGCAATGTGAAATGATTGGCTATACATGTGTCAGAGTTGAAGTTGTCGTCCCTAAGTAGCTGAAACACCTTAGGAGACACAAGCCACAACTCAAACAAGTGCAAACAAAATTGGGTTAGGTTGGGTGGCAGATGTGTATGGTGGGCAAGCCTATGCGGAAGTTATGGTGGTGGTTGATGAATAAACAATCGTCCCTAAGTAGCCAAAACACCTTAGGAGACTCGAATCACTACTCAAACATACTCAAATGCAATGGGGTGCAATATGGGTTAGGTTGCGGAAGTCGGTGGTGGCAATGCAGATGATGTGGTGGAGGGCCTAGGCAAACTTGCCAAATTTTGGAAATTTTGATGGAGTCAAATGGTGTTGCAACCTATCTAGATGGATGGGGGTGTCAATAGCTACTCAACGAGCTAAAGAACGCGAAAATCGGCTCCGGATGTGAAAATTATGGTCAAAACGATGAAACACGGGAAGCTAAAATGTGAGGGGGCGGACATCCGGGGGTTTGGCCGGATGTCCGGGACCTGATGTCAAGAACCGCGCGCGAAAATGCTCTCCAGGAGCCGGATGTCCAGGCTAATGGCCGGATGTCTGGGATGACCGGATGGCCTGGGGTCGAGTCGGATGTCCGGGCTCCGAATCCTAGGATGAACTCGAGGAACTCGATTTTGGGGCGGAAATTGATGATTTCGGGGGGCAAAATTGGAGAGATTTCGTGGATGGAAAGTGGGGAAACTTGGGGAGATGCTAGATCCACTTGAAACCAAGCAAATCCATGGATCAAAATCAACAAAACATCATCAAACCAATAAATCACAAAAAAAGTTGGGGGCTATTTTTGGTGGGGATTTTTGAATTTAGGACGAAATCAAAAAAATCAAGCTAGAAAACAAAGGGTAGGGGCTCCAAAAACGTGATCAACGTGGCTCATGATACCAAGATGATGTAAGGCAGAACCCTAGGGGCCGATCTTTCACGTTTGGAGTGGATCCCTATGAGGAACACGAAGAACAAGCGGAAGGGGACGAGGGAAATCACGGGGAAACGCAAGAGAAAACACTCAACTAACACGAATATGATCACACATGTGCTAGATCCAAGAAACACAAAGAGATACACGGTCCAAATCCAACAAAGGACGATACAAGTGGCGGTAGTTCATCTCCGAGAGGAGGTCTTGAATCCATGAGGGATCTTCCCCTAAAGGGGTCTTGAATCCAGGTGGATCTTCTTCGCAGAGGCCGCGGTCTCTCGCGAGGAGGAGATCCGTGTGGATGAGCAAATCTCGATCTCAAATGAGCTAATCCTTTGAAAACCATAAAACTTAGGTGGAGGGGAAGTATATATAGTCTAAGGGGCGAAGGGGTACATGGGCCTCGGTCCAGATGCGCTGCACGCAGGCAGGGGTGGCCGGATGTCCAGGCGTCGGGCCGGATGTCCGGGCCTTCGCGAGGTGTCGGATGTCTGGGTTGGAGTGGCCGGTCTCGGAGCTCTCTAGATAGGCAGGGTCCGGATGTCCAGGCTAGGGGCCGGATGTTCGGCAGCTCGGGAAGAGCCGGATGTCCGGGCTGACGGGGTTCAGCTTTGGGTGCGTTTTGTGACTGGCGCCGGATTTCAGGGGTCCGGACAGATGTCCGGGTCCTGTAGCAGCTGGCTCTTCTTCCTTCTCCTTCCTTTGCTTCTGCGCACGCTTGGACTTGGTCCTTGGGTTCTCCATGGTCTCCTCGGGTGTACCTGAGTATGCACAAGGTCCGCGCTTAAAGTAGCAACCATGTCTCACACGAATGGAAAGGGGAAGCATTTAGGAACGGGTTCACCTTGTGTCCAATGGCGCATAGTCGAGGTCTCATCTTATGTATCCATGGGGCTTGGAGAGTAGTCGGAGTGTACATGGGGATGAACGTGGGATGCTCCTCATCAACTTCATCTTTACATAATAGGACTTAGTGGGTGACACTCAATGGGTTCTCACACACTTCTCTCATCTCTCTTTTGGTGTCTAAGAGGACTATGTTTTTCTTGTCGCTCATCATGGAGGCACTCAATTTGGGATTGTGGCGCTCACTCTCTTTTTGGTGGTTCACTCTCTCACTATTCTGTCCATGATGGGTGGTTGCTTGCTTGTCGGTGATCACTTGGCTTGATGACATAGGTCGTAGCACGTACTCCTTTCTCTTCATCTTGAAGATATAGTGATTGGTTTGCCCATTGTGGATGACATCGCTGTCGAATTTTCATGGTCGTCCAAGTAGGAGATGGCAAACGGACATGGGAACCACATCACACTCCAAGATGTCTCCGTATGCTCCAATATCGAGGGAGACTTGAACAGTGTACTCCACTTGTATGGTGCCGGAGTCGCTAAGCTATTGCACCTTGTAGGGACGAGGATTCTTCATCTTGACCAATTGTAGCTTGGAACATAGCTCTTCACTTGCCAAATTGTGGCAACTTCCTCCATCGATGATGACCTTCAGAGATCTTCCATTGATGACCGCCTTGATGTTGAAGTGTCAAGACCTTGGAGACAACGAGAGCGGGGCTTTAATCATTGTCACGAAAGACTTGGTCATCTTCATCTTCATTCACTTGTCGGTGCATGGCTACGTGCTCAAGGGCTTCCATTTCTTCTTCACTCATAGAGTCATAGGTGTCGTCGTCGTTGGCGATCATGGTGTGCCCGTTGGTTCACTCAAATGTCTTGTGGCCTCGGCCTCCACATGTGAAGCATTTGATGGAACTTGTCTTGACGGTCTCGTCCATTGGAGTTGTAGATGACGAAGCTCTCGGCTTGAAGTTTCTTGTAGTAGGAGGACGACTTGAGGTTGGCGAGGTTTTCTTGTAACTTGATTTGTTGTCATTGCTTGGGGAAGCTTTGGTCGAGGTAGAAGGCGGTGTAGTCGTTGAAGCTTGATTATAGGAGCCATAGGTCTTGGAAGCGTACTTGGCATACTTGTAGTCATCTTGCACTTGACACTCCGCCTTGGTAGTTTGGTGCACTAGCTCGATGAGGTTGGAGTAAGGTTGGAAGTCGGCGATCTTCTTGATAGGATGGTTGAGGCCATTCAAGAAACGTGCCATGGTTTGTTCCTCATCTTACGTGACATTAGCTCGTCTCATGGCAATCTCCATTTCCTTGTAGTACTCTTCAACGGACTTAGTGCCTTGCTTGAGGAGTTGCAATTTCTTGAAGAGGTCGCGGCTATAGTACATGGGTACAAAGCACGCTCGCATGAAATCCTTCATCTAAGACCATGTTGTGATTGGTGGGTCACCTTTTGCTTCTCGCCTCTCTATGACTTGCTCCCACCAAATGAGGACATAGTCTTGGAACTCAAGAGATGCCATGGAGATCTTCTTTATCTTCTTCATAGTTGTGCAAACGGAAGATCTTGTCAACTCTCAATGCCCATGAAAGGTAGTCTTCGGGATCGTTGCTTCCAGAGAACTTTGGCATGGTGAACTTGAGCTTTGTTGTTGTGTTGCTCTTCATTGTGTTAGGGTCGTTGGGGATGATGAGGATGCTCTTGCCGTGGAGGAGGGTCTTGAGCTGCTTGCTCCTTGTGCTCCGCTTGATTAGCTTGACATGAGGACGTGGAATTCTTGCATGGTTTCTCATCTCTTGAAGCTCCTCAAGATGGGCGGCTTCTTCTTGGCGCTCACGGTGGATAGCCTCTTCTTGTAGATGTACTTGTCGGTTTTGTGCATTGACGGCTTGAGTTGATTCACGTAGAGCTTGTTGGGCTTCAAGGGCTTGTTCCTCACGATGTTGTTTCTCTTGCGAAGGGTGCTACCTCTTGAGCACTGTGTTGGTTTTCCATTGAAGAGGAAAGGGTGACACACCAAAGTAGCGTATGTATTTCCCTCAGTTGTTGGAACCAAGGTATCAATCCAGTAGGAGGCTCCTCAAAAGTCCCACGCACCTACACAAACAAACAAGAACCTCACAACCAATGCGACAAAGGGGTTGTCAATCCCTTCACGGTACCTTGCGAAAGTGAGATCTGGTAGAGATAATAAGATAAGATAAATATTTTGGTATTTTTATAATATAGATTGGAAAATAAAAGATGCAAATAAAAGTAGATAGGAAACTTATATAATAATAGATAGACCCGGGGGGCATAGGTTTCACTAGTGGCTTCTCTTAAGATAGCATAAGTATTACGGTGGGTGAACAAATTACTATCGAGCAATTGATAGAAAAGTGCATAGTCATGAGAATATCTAGGCATGATCATGTATATAGGCATCACGTCCGTGACAAGTAGATCGAAACGATTCTGCATCTACTACTATTACTCCACACATCGACCGACTTCTGCCTGCATCTAGAGTATTAAGTTCATGAAGAACAAAGTAATGCATTAAGAAAGATGACATGATGTAGAGGGATAAACTCATGCAATATGACATAAACCCCATCCTTTTATCCTCGATGGCAACAATACAATACGTGCCTTCCTGCCCCTGCTGTCACTGGGAAAGGACACCGCAAGATTGAACCCAAAGCTAAGCACTTCTCCTATTGCAAGAAAGATCAATCTAGTAGGCCAAACCAAACTGATAATTCGAAGAGACTTGCAAAGATAACCAATCGTACAATTATGAAGAAGATAAAGAAGATCTCCATGGCATCGCTTGAGTTACATAGATAAACTTGATCATAAACCCACTGTTCATCGGATCTCGACAAACACATCGCAAAAAGAGTTACATCGAATAGATCTACAAGAAGATCAAGGAGAACTTGGTATTGAGATTCAAAGAGAGAGAAGAAGCCATCTAGCTAATAACTATGGACCCGAAGGTCTGTGGTAAACTACTCACAACTCATCGGAGAGGCCTTGGAGATGATGTAGAGGCCCTCCATGGTCGACTCCCCCTCCGTCGGAGCGCCGACGAAGGATCCAAGACGGGATCTCGCGGATACAGAAGGTTGCGGCGGTGGAAATAGTTTTTTGTGGTGCTCTTGGATGTTTTCGTGGTACGTGGATATATATAGGAGGAAGAAGTATGTCGGTTGAGCCACGAGGGGCCCACGAGGGTGGGGGGCACGCCCACCCCTTAGGGCGGGCCGGGCACCCTTGTGGCCGCCTCGTTTGTTGCTTGATGTCCACTCCAAGTCTGTTGGATTGCGTTTGTTCCAAGAAGATCGCTCCCGAAGGTTTCATTCCATTTGGACTCTGTTTGATATTCCTTTTCTTCGAAACACTGAAATAGGCAAAAAAACAGCAATTCGGGTTGGGCCTTTGGTTAGTAGGTTAGTCCCAAAAATGATATAAAAGTGTAAAGTAAAGCCCAAAAAGATCCAAAACGGGTAATATAATAGCATGGAACAATCAAAAATTATAGATACGTTGGAGACGTATCAAGCATCCCCAAGCTTAATTCCTGCTCGTCCTCGAGTAGGTAAATGATAAAAGTAGAATTTTTGATGTGGAATGCTACCTAGCATAATTCTCAATGTAATTTTCTTTATTGTGGCATGAATGTTCAGATCCAAATGATTCAAAATAAAAGTTCATATTGACATAAGAAATAGTAATACTTTAAGCATACTAACTAAGCAATCATGTCTTCTCAAAATAACATGGCTAAAGAAAGTTCATCCCTACAAAATCATATAGTTAGTCTATGTTTCATTTTCATCACACAAAATACTCCAATCAAGAACAACCCTGATTTCAGCCAAGCAATTGGTTCATACTTTTTAACGCGCTTCAGCTTTTTCAACTCTCACGCAACACATGAGCGTGAGCCATGGATATAGCACTATAGGTGGAATAGAATATGATGATGGAGGTTGTGTGGAGAAGACAAAAAAGGAGAAAGTCTCACATTGACGAGGCTAATCAACGGGCTATGGAGACGCCCATCAATTGATGTCAACATGAGGAGTAGGGATTGCCATGGATGCACTAGAGCTATAAATGTATGAAAGCACAACAAAAGAAACTAAGTGGGTGTGCATCCAACTTGCTTGCTCACAAAGACCTAGGGCATTTTGAGGAAGCCCATCGTAGGAACATACAAGCCAAGTTCTATAATGAAAAATTCCCACTAGTATATGAAAGTGACAACATAAGAGACGCTCTATATGAAGAACATGGTGCTACTTTGAAGCACAAGTGTGGAAAATGATAGTAACATTGCCCCCTTTTTATTTTCTTTTTCTTTTTTGGGGCCTTTCTTTTTTTGGCCTTTCCTTTTTTTCTTTGGCCTTTATTTTTTTTGGCCTTTTTTTATTTGGGGAATGCTCTAATAATGATGATCATCACACTTCTATTTATTTACAACTCATGAATTACAACTCAAAACTAGAACAAGATATGACTCTATATGAATGCCTCCGGCGGTGTACCAGGATGGGCAATGAATCAAGAGTGACATGTATGAAAAATTATGCATGGTGGCTTTGCCACAAATACGATGCCAACTACATGATCATGCAAGGAAATATGACAATGATGATGCGTGTCATGATAAACAGAACGGTGGAAAGTTGCATGGCAATATATCTCGGAATGGCTATGGAAATGCCATAATAGGTAGGTATGGTGGCTATTTTGAGGAAGATATAAGGAGTTTTATGTGTGATAGAGCGTATCATATCATGGGGTTTGGATGCACCGGCGAAGTTTGCACCAACTCTCAAGGTGAGAAAGGGCAATGCACGGTACCGAAGAGGCTAGCAATGATGGAAAGGTAAAAGTGCGTATAATCCATGAACTCACATAAGTCATAAAGAACTCATATACTTATTGCAAAAGTTTTATTGGCCCTCGAATAAAAGTACTACTACGCATGCTCCTAGGGGGGAGGTTGGTAGGAGTTAACCATCGCGCGCCCCCGACCTCCACACAAGGGAAGGCAATCAAAAGAGCACTCCTTGCAATAAACTTGTTACACAACTTTTACCATACGTGCATGCTATGGGACTTGCCAACTTCAACACAAGTATTCTTTAAATTCACAATTACCCAACTAGCATGACTCTAATATCGCCATCTCTATATCTCAAAGCAGTTATCAAGCATCAAATTGATCATAGCATCCAATTCACTTCCTATGATAGTTTTTATTATACCCAACTTGGATGCCCATCATTCTAGGACCAAATTTATAACCATAGAAAATACCATGCTGTTCTAAAAGACTCTCAAAATGATATAAGTGAATCATGAGAGATCAACAATTTCAAAAAAAATAATTAAGCCACAGCTGTGTTCTAAAAGATATAAGTGAAGCACTAGAGCAAAAACTATCTAGCTCAAAAGATATAAGTGAAGCACATAGAGTATTCTAATAAATTCCAAATCATGTGGGTTTCTACCAAAAGGTGTGCACATCAAGGATGATTGTGGTAAACTAAAAATCAAATACTCATATCATACAAGATGCACCAAGCAAAACACATATCATGTGGTGAATAAAAATATAGCTCCAAGTAAAGTTACCGATAAACGAAGACGAAATAGGGGATGCCTTCCGGGGCATCCCCAAGCTTAGGCTTTTGGTTGTCCTTGAATTATCTTGGGGTGCCATGGGCATCCCCAAGCTTTGAATCTTGCCACTCCTTATTCCATAGTCCATCAAATCTTTACCCAAAACCTGAAAACTTCACAACACAAAATTCAACAGGAAATCTCATGAGCTCTGTTAGTGCAAGAAAGAAAAACCACCACATAAGGTACTGTAATGAACTCATTCTGTATTTATATTGGTGTTAGACCTACTGTATTCTAACTTCTCTATGGTTCATAACCCCCGATACTAGCCATAGACACATCAAAATAAGCAAACAACACACGAAAAACAGAATCTGTCAAAAACAGAACAGTCTGTAGCAATCTGTAACTTTTGAATACTTCTGGAACTCTTAGAATCCTACCAAAATAGTAAGTCCTGGTAAATTTGTCTATTAATCTACTTCAAAAAGAATCAATGCAAAAGCACATTTCTGTGATTTATTAAAATTATTCTCGTGTACGCAAAAGTTTCTGTTTTTCAGCAGAATCAAATTAACTATCACCGTAGGTTATCCTATAGATTCTACTTGGCACAAACACTAATTAAAACATAAAACCACATCTAAACAGAAGCTAGATGATTTATTTCTTACTAATCACAAGCAAAAATCAAGGAACAAAAATAAAATTGGGTTGCCTCCCAACAAGCGCTATCGTTTAACGCCCCTAGCTAGGCATAAAAGCGAAAATAGATCTACGTGTTGCCATCTTTGGCATTCAAATCATAAGTAGATCACATAATAAATACATAAGGTAATTTGACTATCTTTCTAGGGAAGTGTTCCATGCCTTTCCTTAATGGAAATTGGAATCTAATATTCCCTTCCTTCATATTAATAATTGCAACAATTGTTCTAAGGAAAGGTCTACCAAGAATAATAGGACATGAAAGATTGCAATCTATATCAAGAACGATAAAATCTACAGGCACATATTTCCTATTTTGCAACAATAATAACATCATTGATCCTTCCCATAGGTTTCATAATGGTGGAATCCGCAAGGTGCAAGTTTAAAGAGCAATCATCAAATTCATGGAAACCTAGCACTTCACATAAAGTTTTCGGAATCGTGGAAACACTAGCAACCAAATCACACAAAGCATAGCATTCATGATCTTTAATTTTATTTTTTATAGTAGGTTCCCACTCATCCTAAAGTTTTCTAGGTGTAGAAACTTCCAATTCAAGTTTTTCTTCATAAGATTGCATCAAGGCATCAACGATGTGTTTGGTAAAAGCTTTATTTTGACTATAAGCATGAGGAGAATTCAACATGGATTGCAACAAGGAAACACAATCTATTAAAGAACTATTATCATAATTAAATTCCTTGAAATCCATGCAAAGCAAAATGATAATGAATACTCAAGTGAAGTAATGAATAGTAACAACAGAAGCTTATGGCTATCTCGGAATGGCTATGAAAATGCCAGAATGGGTAGGTATCATTGTTGTTATGAGGAACATATAATGAGGCTTATATGTGAGAGCCTATCATCCCATGGGGTTTGGATGTATCAACGAAGTATGCACCATGTCTCGAGGTGACAGAGGGCAATGCTTGATACCGAAGAGGATACAAAATATGGAATGTGAAAGTGTTGCTAATACTTTGTAGTCTACACCAGGTAACCATGACACAAACTACTCCTAGGGAATGTGTTTGGAGAAACCGAAGCCCATTACACATATCTGACCAGTGATACGCGAGAGTGCCATTTACAATGCTTTTCAACTTAGATCTTTCATCATCAGTTTCATTTAAAACACCAAGTACTAACGTGTATGACCTTATGACATATTTCCATTAATTACTTTGCACAAGTATTTAAGTTTACAGATAAGCTAATTACCTACTTAATTATCTCAAAATTACTGTATAGAACCCAAATTATCAAAGTTCCATTGATCCACAAGTTCATGCAAATTTTTATTATACCACTCATATATACCTATTATTTTTAGTCCAACCATATTACAGATGCCAAATATCATTTCCAATTCAACTCTCTAAAAAGATTTAAGTGTTGCAAGAGAGTCCTAATCTTTTCAATAAAATATCGCAAGGATTTTAAAAAATTGTTCATGCTTTTGTTCGTGTTTCCTAAAAATTACTTGTTTTTTCTAAATTGTTTGGATTAAAAAATTGTTCGAGAATGCAAACAAGTTCTCACATTCAAAAATTGTTTGTGATTTTGAAAAATGTTTGGGATTGCAAAATTTTAAAATGCTTTTTGAATTAAAAAATTGCTTGCATTTTGAAAATAATATTTGGCATTTCAAAATTGTTCGCAGTTTTCAAGAAATGTTCAAACAAACTAAAAATATTTTAAAACAGACAGTGCAATGTGTTCTTAAAAAGTTGGTGCCATCATGGATTACCAACACACATCCATTCCGGTGCCTAGCTGAATGGAAAACCCTATCCCATGCTCATTGTGGCGAATAGTTGGGGATTCACACATAGCAGCGATGCGAATGATGAACATGGGCCGGCTACTCCAGCTTAACGGAAGCATGAACCGATTTTTAAGGTATTGTTTATTTTCTATTTTTTCAGCTTTCTTTTGATTTTTATTCATGTTTTCCCTTTTTGTCGTCTTTCTGCTTCTTTTTCTGTTCTTCTTTCCTTTTTCTTTTTTTCAACTTTATTTTCCTTTTCAAAAAATTCATACTATTAGAAAAAGATCATATTTTCCCGATTTTTTCAATTTTCAAAAAAAATCCGGCCTTCAAATTATGCTTGGAAATCTAAAAAAATGTTCAAAAAAAGGTAGAATTTACAAAATCCAATTCTTTCCAAAAACTTTAGAAATTTTTCCAGAAAAGTTTACAATTTTGAAAAATGTTTGCATTTTATAAAATTGTTCAAAAAAAACATAAGTTGTTCAAGAAATTTTAGAAAACATTCTCATTTTCAAATTCATTCACAAAGTCAAAAAAATTCATCCTTTTTAAATCTGTTCGAAAATTTAAAAAATATTCAGGGAAATAAAAAAAGGTTTTCATGTTAAAAAATGTATGTGTTTCTAGATTTTGTTGATGCATTTTATAATAGTTTCAAAATATCTAAAATGATTGGTTTTATCCACAATGCAAAGAAATTTCAAATTTTGTTGGCATTTTTTTGAAAGAATTGTTCTTCTTTTCAAAAATATTTTCAAATATTTAAAAAATCTATACGGTACAACATGGAGCGTGCTACGATCAATATCTCAGCGTAGTAAATTCTGAAAGCATTTGCACTTCCATTTGCCACGTTTAGCCAATTGCTCTAGTGGCTAGCATCAGACATAGTCTGTTTGGTTTTGTAAGTCACGATATCAATTCCGGCAAAAGGTGTGTGCCTTTTTAGGATTTTTGTCGTGTTACACAACTTGTTTTAGAGGCGCGCGCCATAAAATGAGCTTTGGTGTCTTCGAGTGGGCCGGCATAGTCGCGCTACAATGCGTGTCCAATAGGATCGTATAGCATAATGCCTTTAGTAATCGGAGATCGTTAGTTTTATTTCTCACGAACCAATTGATTTATATGTCGGGCTACAAACGCAACTAGTGGGTCGGCCCAGCCGCTTGGATCATGTGCATCACAATACTATATGACGAAACATGTGTTATATAGGAGGTTATGAGAATGAACTAGAAGTGGAGGCATGACCAATTTCCAAATTTGGTGATTTCCTGATGATTTTCCTATTTAAACAACTATAGGAAATGATGCTATAATAGCCATATCTTTCACAAATAAGTTCCAGAAAAATGCACATTGGGTTAGTGAAATATAGTGAACCTAGGAAAATAGATTTCCATCTCTATATAAATTTTATATATAGTTTTTATTTCACATAAATCATTTAACGTCATTATAACTTCCCTAAAATGATTTTAGGTTTTATAAATACCCAAAGTGATTTTTCAGAACCTACAAATATTCAATGAGTCCCATTAAATATTTTCCAAGAACATTTATGGAGAAGTCATATTATCTCCTCTCATTTTTGTTATCTGGATAATTGGTAAAATATTTAAATGGTCTCAAAATAACTCAAAATTTTAAGGGTCCATTTGGAGATGTTAGTTTGCCTCTTGTCTATAATTTTATTATGACCAAGATCGAAATAAAATCAAAATATCGTATTTGAGAAAGTCATATTGTTCCCACTCTCTCAAAGATGGTTTGAAAATATCCAAATGACGAGTATTACTTCCTTTTGAGTTTCAATAAATGTCTAAATCAAGAAATAATTTCTGTTGCATAATTATATAATCCAAGTAGCATGACATGCATGATTTTAAAATTTAAATACGTAATCAAAAGATCTAATTCGTTCTAAGAAAGAAAGTAGCTCACACAGTATTACTTATTTAATTAACATTCCAAATTTTGAAAAATAAATTGAGATGTTACAAATCATTATTAGAGCAGATGGCTTACTCTATTCTCTTACTTTATTGACAAAGGAACCCTCGCGCGTCGTCGGCCCGCTTAACGCCGCCATCTCCTCCGAAGGTTGCAGGGACAGCTCGTTGTGGACGCGAACGGCTGCAGCACCCACGAGGTTACTCATGGCCATGCATGATATAAGGTGGCGGTCTTGATTGGTGGGGTGACGTCCTTCCATGGGTGCTGGTCGTTCTTCGGATCGGTCGATCGCTCTTTCTTGTCTGCTTGAGCAGTGGGGTCTCGATTAGTGACGTTGGAGGCCTGAGGTGGTTCCCCGTGCCTCTTTCATCACATCTGAGGCAAACCGTCCTAGCATGCAGTTCTACTCATCGACTGCTGCAGATCTCCGATGTCTATGCTCGGAGGTGTTTACAGTTGGCCCGATGGGTGTCTGTGCGGGAACTTGTCCAAGGAAACCTATGCCTGATGTCGGTGGCCACATTGTTGATGGCACTCTGGGCGACATTCCCTCCTTGGTGGCAACAGTGAGGTCAACTCCTGATGGTGCAGAAACTGGAAGATCCCTGCATAGAGTTGTTCATGGGGCAAAGCACACCTACAAAATCAGAATAGGGAACACATCAGACACAAATTTTACTCAAGTTCAGGCCCTCGTGGTGAGCTAGTACCCTACATCCTACATGTAATTGTATTTGTGTGCCTCATATGATGAGAACGTATATTGGATCCTGACTTGGGAGGCCTTACCTCGCCTTATATAGATGGGTGAGGGGTAGGGTTACACGGGCCCAAGTCTGTTTATATGGCTTGCTGTCCAAGTTATCTACTATAGCAGATGTCTTGTAGTACAAGTAAGAGGTCTCCTTTAGGAGGAGGCCCATTGTCATGACGAGAGGCCCAGGCCCTAGCGAGCCACTAAGGCCGGCCCACTATCAGGCTTCCCGGTAGGCAGGCCACCCCTACTGTAACCATTCAGCCATGGATGCTTATCTGGGATCAACAGGTCGTACAAGGAGCTCTAGGAACTCTGAATAGTTTCTTTTTTAGCACACCATCACTAGCCCCTAAGCATGTCTGGAGTTGTAGTCCTTTTACCTTCGGGAATGAGAACTCAAGTTGGATCCTCTTTTCTTGGAGGACAAATGTGGTCCGCCTTCATTAGTTCGGCTTTAGAGATCCTTGGTCTTGTCGGTCATACGACTTCTTGGGAGTGCCTTCATGAGTCTTGACTATTCTTGAAAGAAAAAATGATCTTGTGTCTGCTCGCCTTGAAGGGGTTAGAGATGGCAAGATCTGTCGGTCTCGTCGCCTCTAGGAGGAATCGAGGACAACTAGGCATGGTGAGCTAGGCGTATGACCTCCCCATCTTCTTTGTTGTTGGAAACGTCCGGCCTCAAACAAAACCGGCTTCAAGAATCGCAATTTGTGTGAAGCGTGAAATGCCATGAATTTTTATTATTTTCTAGATATTGGGGGCATGGCAGTGCGCCAGGTGGTTGTAGTCTACAGGCCTCCGGTCGACTTGTGAGGTCGATCGAAGAGTCTTCAACGATTTTCTAAATGGTATAGCATACCACGCGCCGACTCTACCATGGAGAGGGAGCTCCCGTGATCTGTTGGGATTGGATGACCAAACGGGAGATTGGAGCCCTCCGTGCAGGGTCCACAGGGCGTCCGACCTCCTTATCTTGTTTTATCATTGAAGATGATCTGCTTCGGAGGGTCGAGTATAGCAGTGTCTGTGATGCACCACAATTAGTTTGTCTTCTCTAGACATTGGGGGCATGATAGTGCACCCGGTGGGTGTAGCCCCCGAGCCTCTGACCGACTCATGAAGTCAGGTGGAGTGTCTTGTGTATATTGTAGTTGCATAAATGTAATCGCGGTGAGTTAGAACCTTTGAGCTGGTTGGCTTGATGAGGAGAGCATGATGGGGCAAACTGTAGCGCCGAAGCCGAGATGCGGCGAGGCCAAAGCCCTCTACCACCAAGCCGAAGTGGAGCACACGAGGCTAGATTAGGTGAGGATCCCGATGGGGGTGAAGTGAAGCCCCCGAGCACGGACGCGGTGAGGCCGGAGCTCTCGAGCCACCAAGGCGAAGTGGAGCCCCCGAGCCTTGATGCACCGAGGAGCCTGATGGGGTAAAGTGAAGCCCTTGAGCCCAGATGCGATGAGGCTGCAGACCTTGAGCTGCCGAGGCGAAGTGGAGCTGAGTGTGGAGTCAGTACGGTGCAAATTTTTGTTAGCACCCTCACTAGGGTACCTAGTTATGGCTCTATATTTTCCGCATTTTTAGAGCTCATTTGTTGCATGTTCTCTTCATATATTATGTCCCATTGACCAAATAGTTGTCCGTTATGCATGATTACCGTTGTTTACATTTTTCCTTGTGAGCATTGCATATTTAGTATTTTATTTGGTTTTTATTAGTTTGCTTTGTTTTCTTGTTTCTATGGGTGTTTTGGAGCAACTTAGTACCAAGCACGGTGGAAGGAGCAAGGATGGGTTCAATACGAAGACGCCCAGGGGCCAGACTTAGCCATTCCCGAGGTTGGAAAAAGTTAGCTTCTATAACATGATGATCATAACGACAACTTTCAGGTTCACCAGAGAGTGTGACAAGGGGCTAGATAGCTACTTATACGATGACAGTATTTAGTCACTTCATAGCAGATGATAAACTTTGGGGTTGTTCAAATGCCATCTGTAACACGGTAATCATAACGACAACTTTCAGGTTCATCGAAAAGTGTGACAAGGGACTAGATAGCTCAAGAGTGGGATTTGCTCCTTCGACGACGAAGAGATATTATTAGGGCCCTCTCGGTGTGACGACATCCATCATTGCCTAGCTAGACACAGGTGACTAGGTCACAGGGATGCCGGAACATGACAATGAGAAACAAGAACAAAATCAGGAACGAGAAGACCGGTATAATGAGCATGAGAATGACCCAAGACGATACCGATATATCTCACCCCGGGTTTTGTAACATATTGTGAACCAAAGGGAATAGCATATGATGAGCAAAAGTTTACTCAAATATCATTCATCTATTCATAGGGATACATATGGATGTCCACAGTTCCGTTTCTGATCATTGAACGAAAGGCAGTTTCGTTCATGTCTATGTTTTACCGAACCTACAGGGTCACACGCTTAAGATAATCACGATCTATTGAGTGTTATTTGGAATGAGAGTTATGAGGAAATATTCTTGGAATAGTTTTGGAAACATAAGAAATAGTTTCTAGAGAAACAACGAGGGTTTGGAGGTTACCGGAAGAGTTTCGGGATTTACCTTGTAATACCGGGAATTGATATATAGGCGGAAAATATTTCTAGAGATGTTAAATAAATGGTAAAAAGTTATTATATTGATTAGGAGGCTTTTAGAATATATTTAATATCAATGGGCTTAAGAAAATATAAATAAGGCCTAATAGGGGAGAGTTATTGGGCCTATAGGCCTAATAAGAGTATGCCCCCATAGCTTGTTGGACAAGCTCTGGAGGTGAATTGGATTGGGAGAGGGACTCCCTCTCCATTGGGGTGGACCAAGGAGTTAGCTTCCCTCTCCCCTACACCTATATATACATGAGGAAGGGCACCCCAAGAGGCACAAGTTTTCCCCCTTTTTTTGGACGCCTCCTCTCTCCCTCTCTAGTTCTAACCTTGTTCTAGACTTTATCTTAGTTCTAGTTCTCTAGTTCCTCATAATAGAGAAGCCTCGTGAGGTTCTCTTCTCCCTCCTCTTGTTCTCCGGCGATGCAAAGCTCTAGATGGCGAAGCGCTGCCGGATCATGAAGCATGTACGCCTGCAATCCGTAGAGAGGTCATGCTTTCGGTCTTCGGTTCAAGGGATCATTCGTGAATGGTTTGAGGGACTTCATCAACAATCTACACCAACTCTTCTTTTGCTGCAACCACTACTACAGGATGCTGCTAATGCGACACTACAATCAGAGACCCTTCGACGAAACTGTGCGTGATGCAATAATCGCAAATGATGGTGTAAAAGAACCGTCAAAAAAGGTGCAAAACGTTTGCGATGGCGAAGCCATCAAACACGGTTCAGATTTTAGTTGCGTGTGCGATGAAGGGCATACGGTTCAGTTCAATGAACTGTTTGCGATGAGGCCGAACAAAAGAAACGGGTAGCCAGATGAAGGCGTGTCCACATATACAGCATACGGTTCACTCAGATGAACTGTTTGTGATGAGGAGGAACAATAGAAACGAGCAGTTAGATAAAGGTGTGTGTGATTGAGGGCATACGCTTCAGAAGGATTAACTGTTTGCGATTAGGCAACATAACAGAAACAGGTCAGCCAGATCAAAGTGTCTGCGATTGATGGCATACACTTCACACGGATGACTGTTTGCGATTAGCCACAACAAACTGAAACAGTTAGATAGATCAACGTGTGTGCGCTAGACGGGCACACACATTCTTATTAAAAGAAGCGTGCGCGATGGTAATAACGAGCGCACATGGCTGTTGGAACAAGACGTGTGCTGACATTATTGCGGTGCACCCTATGGTGGAAACGCCACGTACGCGGCCGAGAAGACGTACGTGCCCACGTTATGCCTTCCGGGAATAGTGCCGCACTTATAACCTTCAGTAAATTTTGAGCCTATGTCCCGTGACATTCCAAATTGCAAACTTGTTCACACCAATCAAAACCTAAACAGTTTCCCACTTAGGAGCGTATTAGTACTCGGTTATAAATACTACTACTCCAAGATGACTGCACATTCCTCCTCAACTCCTCATCCACAAAAACAAACAAGTCATTCATCATCATTCCCTTGCGTCAGCCATGGCCAGCGTGAGTTCTGGGTCGAGAGATTGCCACCAGGGAGATGCAATCTTGGAAGCGGAAGCACGACAGATGTCTCACCTCGCCGCGAATGCAGCCGCATGTCCTGCAGCACGGCCGTAGCAGCACATAGGTCCCGTCGCGCCGTCGACGCGGCAGACTGGGCCGGCCGCACCGTGGAAGCAGAAGAGATGTCCCGCCACGCCGCGAATGCAGCAGAGATGTCTTCCCGCGCTGCGGCTGCCTGGGAAAATATCTCACGGGCAGGCGAGGACTCTTACAGGCGCATGCAAGCGGTTGTCCATAGCTAGATGGATCAGATCTCCACTGGGCGAGGTTGCAGGATGACTTGAAAGCCTCTTTTGAACAGGCTATCGGCGTCATCCCGCAACTAAATGAGAGCAATGCGAAGCTCCAGGCCAAGCTTGACCTGCTGAGGGCGAAGTCGTCGGAAGTGCAGAGCAGCAGGAGGAGACCACTGCCTTGTTGAAGAGGACCGGCGTCATCGTCGAGGAACTTATGGACGAGAATGCCATGCTGCGCATCAAGCACAGAAGGCTGGTGAAGGAATCCGTGGATGCTCTCAAGCAGCATCTTGAGGACAAGAAAGAGCTCATCGCCGCTTGCCACAAAGACTAGTTCCCGCGGCCTGTAGCAACGCATCAAGAAAGTAGAGATCAACGAGCCAGATCGTTGTCTTCCTTCTTCTTTTGCCCTTGTGTATTTCAGGCGTTGCCGCATGTGGCTTTTTTTAATTATGTTCCTTTTTTGCGGGGATTTTAATTATGTTCCTAAATATGTATGACAATTATTATCCACTGGCATCGTCCTTATATTCATCATGCTTGCTATAAGTCGCAGTCGATGCTACATAGGTTCGTCGGATCTTACATCAAGATCCGTGCAAAACTTTCTTTTCAGATTTTCATTTTTCCCTCTTAAATCTCAGTCCAGTGAGACATACAGCCATGACATAGAACAGGGGCTCGGGCACCATTAATGGAGACGTTGGGAGGGAGGTGCGGCGCGGGTAGAGTTCAAAGGGCTCTCCTCCTGATGAGCACGCGCAGGGGTCTGATCGCACGCCTCCCATACTCAAATAGCTACCCCGCACGACACCTCCTAGCCAATAAAAAAAGGGAACGCGTGGCGGCACGTAATTGGTAAGTAGAACGCCCGCGGTTTCAATAATACTTGTGTTTTTGATTTGTAACATGACAACACTTGTTCCAGAATGACTTTGTCGATTGTTAATTTGTGTGCCTTCGCAAATCGTACAGAAAAATTACCACAGCATGTTGGTGCCATGTCATGACACCATGACAGGTTTCATGATTTTCAGGCGTGTTTTGGATTTACAGGAATTAAAAAACCAAGTTTCTCAATCTTTCCGACCGAACCACGATGCCCACATGTTTGAATTTCATTTCCATTTCTTGCATGGGACCTATAAATTCACCCAAGGACACACATGTGATTTTCAACCAACTTTGGTGCACTGGAGCATGTTATTGCAGTTCAAATTTGAATTATGCACATTAAATGCCCAGAAACTCAATTAATGTATAAAAAGGCCAAACGAACCCGGAATAATTCCAAAATTTAGCATGATAATTCTATTTGATCTAATATGCCTATGTAAAAAAATTAAGGCGGGAGAAGGCAGTGTATGTATGTCGTTTCGCACACGGAGGTGACATGTTCCCTCTCGGAACCAAGAGCCTTCTTGAGGGAAGCTCCGGTTTGCAAGAAGCTTACACCAAAGCTTGTCCCAGTTCGGCCAAAAAATTTACCACAGCATGTTGGTGCCACGTCATGTCACCATGCAAAGTTTCATGATTTTCAGGCGTGTTTTTGTAACATCAAAAAATTTCAATTTGGAATGTTATACATAAGATCATCATGCATATCATATTTTCTTGCATTTTGTCGATCCTAGAAATTTCACGCAACTCAAGGACCCACGGAGAGAGTTGGAGATTTCGAAATTTTTCATATTTGAGTTCTGTCAAATTTTGCCTTAGGGAAAAAAATGCGTGTTTTCAAAAATTGCATTTTAGGCCCCGAGTAAAAGTTCATTTTGTTCGACTCAGTTTTAGGAGTCGGGGAAAATTTACTTTGTAATTTTTGGAGTTTGTTTAGATTTTATTTTATTCGTTTTTCTGCGCGCGTTATTTAAAAAAAAACTGCAGCGCCCGCTTTGTCGAAGGCCCACCAGCCCAACCGCCCTCACGTCTTGCGCCACAAGCAGCCACCGCCGCCGCCCGGCCGAGTCCGGCTTGACTCCGCTGCCGCCGCCGCTGCCTTGCCCCCTCCTCCAAGCAGCCCTCCCTCCTATAAATACCTAGCACCCCCCTCTCCTCCCCAACCCGCAGTGCTGCCGCTAAGCAGAAGAAGCAGCAGCCAGCCCACCGCCAGCCGCCGCCGACGCCTTTGCTTGCGCCGCTGCTGCCGCCGCCGCCGCAGCATTGCCGCCGTCGCCCGCAGCCCGCCGCCCGCGGAGCCCCTCGACGAGGTAGCCGCCGCGCCGCGCCACCCTCCCCTCGGTTCGTTTTTAAAAAAAAAAAAAACCGTTCCGGTTTATTTTTCGATGTGTCGGTTTTTTTTCCGAAAACCCTAGATCGGTTTATTTCCGGTTTTGTTGTTTAGCGAGCGTTCGCCAGACCGTTCGTATTAATGATAGAGGCAAAGGAGTCCCGTCTTTCGATGAGATGGTGGATTTCGCTTTGGTGGAAGTCGACTTTGACGATCCGACTACGAAGGCGTCACGAGGACGTCGCGCTTTAGCAATCGCTAAACCAACTCCGAGAGGTTATTGACCACGCCGAGCACGATCAACCTGATCACGAGGGTCTATTTCCGCGAGCAAACGAAGAACAAGCAAGAAACTGAGATTGCAATCTGGATATTGCGAATATAAGATGAAAGCTTTATTGATCAAGGTGGGGTTACTGGACGCTTTGTCCGGTCGTTGAACACAAACGAAGTACGCGAAGTTGCAGCTATGGCGAACTTTTAATCTAAACAAAACCCAAAGTCTAAACGGTGCCCTAAGGGCTATATATATGGAGGAAGAGGGGGAGAATTTCGTGGCCCTTGGTGGAGGGGTCCAAACTAACCCTATCTCTTGTTTCCCCACACATACGGACTCTAAAATAGCCTATACTAATGTATTTCGAAATTACATGGGCCTGGCCCAATAATAAGGTGACGAGCACCTAGAATAGCCTCTGGACGAAATTTATGAAGTGGCATCTTGTATATTTCGTCCAAGGCTTCATGCACTCATTATGGTGGCTTCAAAGTCCTGAAATCATCACTTGTAACTCCGTTCTTGTTCCCTGCTATGCATGCCATCATCTCCATGCTTGTTCTTGCTCCAATGCTCATCCTTCTCCAAGCTAGGCCCTTCATTTGTAAGCAAAACAAATGTATCCAATTTAGGCAGCATCATATTCTCATGAACATTATAATCATTACCAAGAAACGAAAGTACCTGGTAAATTAGTTGGCGTCTTGCGAGCTCTAGTAATTGGTCCAAGATGTATAGCAGCAGGGGCTGTGGGTGTAACAATGGTATTGATGTCCTCATCATCCTCCCTTCTTGAAATGAAGTCGTCCTCGACGGAAGTTCATCTTCCTCACCCAAATACGGCTTCAAATCTGCAATGTTAAAAGTGGGACTAACCCCAAAATCTGCAGGCAGCTCAAGTTTATATGCATTATCATTTATTTTCTCCAACACCTTAAAGGGACCAGCAGCACGTGGCATTAGCTTTGATTTGCGCAAATCAGAAATCTATCCTTACGCAAATGTAACCAAACAAGATCTCCGTGCAAACACAACATGTTTTCTACCCTTATCTCCAGCAAGTTTATATTTAGCATTCATACGCTCAATGTTTTCCTTAGTTAACTCATGCATTTTTAAAATCAATTCAGCACGTTCTTTAGCATCAAAATTAACCTTCTCCGAAGATGGAAGAGGCAACAAATCAATAGGTGCACGAGGTAGGAAACCATACACAACTTCAAAAGGGCACATCTTAGTAGTAGAATGCAATGAACGATTATTAGCAAATTCAATATGAGGCAAGCATTCCTCCTACATTTTCTTATTATTCTTTAGAACAACCCTAAGCATAGTAGACAATGTTCTATTGACTACTTCAGTTTGTCCATCAGTTTGGGGGTGACAAGTAGTACTAAAAAGCAGTTTAGTCCCCAACTTAGCCCATAAACATCTCCAAAAGTGGCTAAGAAATTTAGTATCACGATCTGAAACAATAGTATTTGGCACACCATGCAAGCGAATAATTTCACGAAAGAACAAATCAGCAACATTAACGGCATCATCGCTTTTATGACATGGTATAAAGTGTGCCATTTTCGAGAATCTATCCACGACAACAAATATGCTATCCCTCCCCTTCTTTGTTCTAGGTAAACCTAAAACAAAGTCCATAGATATATCCTCCCAAGGAACACTAGGTGCAGCAAAGGCATATATAAACCATGAGGATTGAGTCGCGACTTAGCTTTTTGACATGTAGTGCAGCGAGCAATAAAACGCTCAACATCCCGTCTCATCTTTGGCCAAAAGAAATGTGTAGCAAGTACGTCCTCCGTCTTCTTCACGCCAAAGTGTCCCATTAGTCCTCCTCCATGCGCCTCCT
The DNA here is from genome assembly GCA_021437245.1 of Aegilops speltoides. NCBI lineage: Eukaryota > Viridiplantae > Streptophyta > Magnoliopsida > Poales > Poaceae > Aegilops > Aegilops speltoides. Next base: position 185,841,170 of record CM038145.1, read on the forward strand.
GCAACAACAAAAGACGAACGGAGCTAGCTGGAATGCATAGCTTGTTAGCACGGAACACAAATCCATCATCAACGACAAACTTGTTCCATGTTCTTCCTTCTTTACAATGCTGCAATACATCTTTAAAATCAGCATCATGCACATATTGATCTTTGATGGTCTCCAAACCAAATATTTTGAAGTCAAGTTGTGAAAGCATAGTATAGCGATTTAGACAATGCATCGGCAATAACATTTTCTTTACCCTTCTTGTGTTTAATGACATAAGGGAAAGTCTCAATGAATTCAACCCATTTAGCATGTCTACGATTCAGTTTAGCTTGACTTTTAATATGTTTCAAAGATTCATGATCGAATGTATAACAAATTCTTTGGGCCATAAATAATGTTGCCATGTTTCTAAAGTCCGAACAAGAGCATATAATTCTTTATCATAAGTAGAATAATTCAGACTAGGCCCACTCAATTTTTCGAAAAGTATGCAACAGGTTTGCCATCTTGTAATAACACACCTCCTAATCCAATTCCACTAGCATCACATTCAAGCTCAAAAGTCTTATTAAAATCGGAAGTTGGAGTAAAGGAGCATGTGTCAACTTATCTTTCAATATCGTGAAGGCTTCTTCCTGTGCGGTACCCCAAACAAAAGGCACATCCTTCTTTGTAAGCTCATTGAGAGGTGCAGCAATTGTGCTAAAATCTCTCACAAAACGCCTATAGAAACCAGCGAGTCCAAGAAAACTCCTCACTTGTGTGACCGTTTTGGGCTGCGGCCAACTCTCAATAGCTTCAATCTTGGCTTTATCAACTTCAATTCCCTGTGGAGTAACAACATAGCCAAGAAAAGATACTCGGTCGATGCAAAAGGTGCACTTCCCAAGATTACCAAACAAACGTGCATCACGTAGAGCATTAAAAACAGCACGTAAATGTTCCAAGTGTTCTTCCAAAGATTTGCTATAAATCAGTATATCATCAAAATAGACTACCACAAATCGTCCAATGAAAGCACGTAAAACTTTGTTCATTAATCTCATGAAAGTACTAGGTGCATTAGTTAACCCAAAAGGCATGACTAACCACTCATATAATCCAAACTTAGTTTTAAATGCAGTTTTCCATTCATCTCCCAATTTCATACGAATTTGATGGTATCCACTACGCAAATCAACTTTGGAGAATATTGTAGAGCCACTCAATTCATCAAGCATATCATCTAGCCTAGGAATAGGGTGACGATAACGAATAGTAATATTATTGATGCCTCTACAATCAACACACATACGTGATGTACCATCCTTTTTCGGCTCTAGAATAATAGGAATAGCACAAGGACTAAGGGATTCGCGTATATAACCTTTGTCGAGCAGCTCCTGTACTTGACGCATAATCTCCTTCGTCTCCTCTGGATTGGTACGGTATGGTGCACGGTTGGGTAATGATGCACCGGAATTAAGTCAATTTGATGCTCAATCCCTCGAATAGGTGGTAATCCGGTGCACGTCTTGTGGAAAGACGTCGTGAACTCTGCAAAATGTTAGTGACAAGAGGGGCAAAGAGGAAGGCACGTCCTCGAATGAAAATAATGCCTCTTTGCACACAAAAGCATAGCAAATAGATTTGCTAAAATCTAGCTCATCAATATCATATTTGGTGGCAAGTAAACATGCACTTTTCAATTTAATTTCGAAGCAATAGTAGATGGTTTATTATTAGGCTTCATGTGTTGCTCAAATTCTTTTGCCACAATCTGATTTTCACTCTTATTTTTCTCTGTTTTGCTTTATTAGCTCTATTAATATCATCTTTCAAAATGGACTCAGAGTCATAGGAAGAAAAGTAATATTTTTATCCTTATGAACAAGAGTATCTTGATTGTTTCTACCATGGTGTACAGAATTTTTATCAAATTGCCATGGTCTACCAAGTAACAAGGAACATGCTTGCATAGGTACCACATCACAATCAACATAATCAGCATATGTAGAGATACTAAAATGCACACGAACAGTACGTGTTACCTTAACCTTGCCGCTGTTGTTGAACCATTGGATGTAGTAAGGATGTGGATGTGGTCTTGTGGTGAGAGATAGCTTCTCCACCATCTCCATGCTAGCCAAGTTATTGCAGCTCCCTCCATCTATGATGACGCGAATAGAACGTTCCTTCACAACTCCTTTGTATGGAACAAATTATGCCTTTGATTTTGCTCAGCTGTGTAACCTGCACACTCAAAACACGTTGAGCAACTAAACATTCATACTGTCGGCATCTTCACAGCCATGTATTGTGTCTCATGATCGAATCATCTCCAACGTGTTCCTCATGTGTAATAAGAGCCAAAGTCTCCTCATCATAGTCACTAGCGGACTCATACCCACCATCCTCGTGAGCAATCATCACACGCTGAGATTTGCATTCTCTCATAAAATGTCCTCTTCCCTTACAACGACGACAAATAATATCACTTGTGTGCCCTGTTGATGCCATGGAAGAAGAAGAGCTCTGTGCAGGCCCGGCAGGTGTGCTCTTGGCGAGATAGTGGTGGTTGTGCTCTTTCTTGTATCACGGTTGGAGGTGGCACCGAAGGAGGTGATGGTGCGGTGGAAGTAGATGATGCACGTGGTGTCCATGATGAAGGTCGACCTGCGAGAAAAGTTAGTGCGGCGCCAATGCTGCCGATCCGCACTTCACGTTCAGCTTTACGAGCAAGATGGAATAAACGAGTGATATTATTATAATCCTTATAGTCTAGAATGGTCTGAATCTCTATTTAATCCACCCGAAAACGTGCAAGCATAGCTTCATTCTCCTCAACAATACCACATCTAATCAAGCCGGTTTGTAATTCCCGATAACATTCTTCTACAGAATTTTTACCTTGTCTTAAGCGCTGCAATTTTTGAAGTAATTCACGTTGATAATATGGTGGAACCCAACGAGCACGCATAGCAGTTTTCAAAGCAGCCCAAGTAGCTGGAACAGGATATAATCTACAATGTTCGCACCACCAAACACATGTAAAGCTAGTGAAAGCACAAACAATGGCGAGAACACGTCTCTCCTTAGGATATTGTAAACATGTAAATCGTTGTTCAGTTTCTAACTCCCAAGTAAGATATATATCGGAACATATCTACCCTCAAATGGTGGAATATTCAATTTCAGTTTAGGAGATGGTCATGATCTCGCACTGAGGGGAGCCCTAATATTGCCATTATTTGCATGTGGACGACCGGTGGTTGTGGTGCTGGTGGTTGCACGTAGTTCGATGTTGATCAACCTCATCCTCATAATCGTCCACATACTCATCATCCTCCTCGGTACCACCAGCAGAGTTGCAGGAGGCAAAGAAGCACCAACAGCAGTGGCAGCGCACCAGAATTTTGTCCTGGCTCAATAGGAACACGCTGAGCTCGTCCCATACCGATTCGGAAGGGGGTGTAGTTGTTGTCGTTGCAGAGGTGCGATAGGTGCAGCCGGCGGTGGTTGTGGAAAACGCGCGAGCAATTCATCAAACTTGCTATCAAGCTTTGTTTCAAACGTCTTCTCAATGCCATCTATCTTCTCCATGGCCTCGTCAAATCTGTTTAGCACGTCTTGCACCTGTCCAATCATCATTTGTGAAACTTATCATGTAGCTGTTTGTTCGTCGAGTTCTCCCAATCAGTCTCGCCGGCTTGTGATCCTGCCATGGTTAGCAGAATAGAAACACACAAGAATATGATCCTCTGAGACTACTAGGAAGTGGTGGTGGTGGTGTGGTGGACACCACAAATCCGTCAAGCAAATCTCAAATTCTTACCAGTTCTTACCCAGCAGCGGTGATCGGCAACCGTTGTAGTCAAAACTCTCAAAGCGTGGCTATAGCGATTACGGGGAGAATCAAGCGCACGACGTAGATGTATGTGGAGCTGGGAAGGCTTATAATATGGTAGCAAAAAGGTCAAGAATAATCAATTCAGAGATGCAAAGTTGAATAAGCGCTCAACGACGGTCTTGTGGTGGTCCTAGGCTAGACCGTGCTAGAGACGCGAGCCTAGAACACTAACAAAATCACGGCGCTGCGTAAACAAGGGAGGAGCACACTCTGAATTATTTTTTCGCTCTTTTTTTTGCTGCTTTTTTTTGCTGCTTTTTTTTGAAAAATCACTATAATGGCGAGTGTCTCAAAACTCTTCCTGTGTCAAACTGATAGGATGGGCACGAAATTTTTCGACCAATTTTTTTTCATTTGCTGGACCCAAAAACTGAAACGGGTCAAAAAACTTTCTATAATGGCGATCGTCTCAATACGCTTAGAAACACCTAAAAATAGGATAGCCAGAAATTTTTTGTCCCGTGCGTTTTGGAAAATTTTGGGCCTAAGCGGAGGGTGGTTTCGGACTCTTTTTTCTTTTTTGAAACCAACCTCTTCTACGGACGGCAAAAGATTGCTGGGATCCAAAACCTACTCGCACAAGGAAACACGAATCGGAAATTAGATGGATCCCAAAACAAATCTAATATGCAAGGAACTCGGATTGGTGGTGGATATATGGTGGTGGTATATGGCAACGGTGGTGGTATATGGCAGCGGTGGTGGTATATGGATACGGATTCAAGCGGTGGCGGATAAGCGGTGGTGGTAGATGGCGAGGCGATGATAGCAGTCGGCGACGTGACAACTTATGACCGAACTCGAAACTCTAAAAGACTAGACTCTAAGACCAGCAACTAGACACGACGATGCAACCGCAAATTCAACAACGCAAATATAGAAAAGATTATGCAAAGGCTCGATTGGTTCGGATATGATGGCCTAACCCTAAATTTTTTTGGCTTTTTCGTGGACTGTAGGTATGAAGAACAGACTCGATCTAAACTACGAAAAACTGTAAAATCTCACCGAGCAACCTGGAAATCTGATACCACTTGATAGAGGCAAAGGAGTCCCGTCTTCGATGAGATGGTGGATTTCGCTTTGGTGGAAGTCGACTTTGACGATCCGACTACGAAGTCGCGAGGGCGTCGCGCTTTAGCAATCGCTAAACCAACTCCGAGAGGTTATTGACCACGCCGAGCACGATCAACTCGACCACGAGGGTCTATTTCCTGCGAGCAAACGAAGAACAAGCAAGAAACTGAGATTGCAATCTGGATATTGCGAATATAAGATGAAAGCTTTATTGATCAAGGTGGGGTTACTGTGGCGCCTTTGTCCGATCGTTGAACACAAACGAAACGTGAAGTTGCAGCTATGGCGAACTTTTAATCTAAACAAAACCCAAAGTCTAAACGGTGCCCTAAGGGCTGTATATATGGAGGAAGAGGGGGAGAATTTCGTGGCCCTTGGTGGAGGGGTCCGAAACTAACCCTATCTCTTGTTTCCCCACACATACGGACTCTAAAATAGCCTATACTAATGTATTTCGAAATTACATGGGCCTGGCCCAATAATAAGGTGACGCAGCACCTAGAATAGCCTCTGGACGAAATTTATGAAGTGGCATCTTGTATATTTCGTCCAAGGCTTCATGCACTCATTATGGTGGCTTCAAAGTCCCGAAATCATCACTTGTAACTCCGTTCTTGTTCCCTGCTCGCATGCCATCATCTCCATGCTTGTTCTTGCTCCAATGCTCATCCTTCTCCAAGCTAGGCCCTTCATTTGTAAGCAAAACAAATGTATCCAATTTAGGCAGCATCATATTCTCATGAACATTATAATCATTACCAAGAAACGAAAGTACCTGGTAAATTAGTTGGCGTGCGCGAGCTCTAGTAATTGGTCCAGTATGTATAGCAGCAGGGGCTGTGGGTGTAACAATGGTATTGATGTCCTCATCAATTAACGAACGTGATCACCGGTTATTCCCAGTTAACGAACGTCCGTTCATTTAACCGTTCGTCATTTTCTTTTTAATCGGATTTATTCCGCTATTTTTCTGATAGCGATTTCAGATCCGATCTTCTTTCTAGTTAATCTTCTCGCTCGTTTATCAAAATCAGGTGATTCAAGCGCCTGGAGTTTCGATTCGAAACCGCCGTTCCGACTAATCAACTTAAACCAAGTTTTGCTACTGTAAAATTTGACTTAGTTCCAATTTGCTAGAACCGAGTTGTTTTCTTTCGCCGTTTGACTTTCGTTGCTTTATTCGATTTGATTCTTTTTGCAACCAGGGTTCTTAAGTTGGACTTTCTGGTTAGATCTTTCATTCGAGATTTACCTGTGCATTAGATGAGTACTTATTGTATGCTTGTTGTTTGTGTGCGATAGATCACCCGGAGTGCGCCGCTTGTTACTTCGAATCTCTAGGTTTCACGGATCATCAGCAAGGCAAGTAACACTTGATCATACCCTTTTTCTCATACCCAGTTTTTATGCATTAGATCAATCCTCAAACATTGCATGATTAGGATCAAATTAAATTATGGGATGGGAAGTAGATGAGGTAGTACCTATTACCTGTTTTACTTATGAAACCTTTGGGAGTTACTTCTGCGTTTGCTTATTATGCCATGCTATGCTAGTAGACGTGGATTGGGTGAGTGAATATCCATGACAGATGTGAGATTGTTAATTAATGGTTTATCTAAGGTGGCAACTTAAATACACATCTGGGTGGATTGAGGCACCTGGGGTATCGAGTGATTGCCTGTTTTTCTTGGAAATCCCGAGGGTACCGTGTGATTTTCCTATGGACCGCCACCCAGGCTCAAAGGGATCATAAGATAATTCATACTAGTAACTTACGTGTGCAGCCAAAAGCCATTATGGGCTCTGGCATAGTTGACTAAGTCGTGCGAACTCTTATAGTGGTGGACTAGCAGATGTAGGGGATGTAGGTGTACGGGTCTACCCATCGTAAGGTGCTAGCGCTTTTGAAAGACTATGTCTCGGTCATCCGTTTCTCAAACACCATGTAGTGCGAGAAACCAAACGGAGGCGATTGAGTCTTGTGGGGAAAAGTGCGCAAACCTCTGCAGAGTGTACAAGCTAATCATGATTAGCCATGTCCCTGGTTATGGACATCTTGAGTATCTAGTACTTGAATATTCAGTGAATCTCATCATGTTACTCTAATTTAATATTGATGAGTTTGTTAATGAGTACTTTTAATTGGGATTGAGGATGCTGTCAACCATTCTCAATGTTTAACAACCACCATGATAGTTAAATAAATTTATTCCTTTGCAGTAGGGAGAAACTGGCTTTATGCAAAAACTGTAATCATAGAGCTTTCCACCAGCCATATATGCATGTAGTGTAGGCTTATCATTCATTACTCTCTATGTGTTACCTTGCCAGCATATTCCATGTGCTGACCCGTTTTCGGGCTGCAATTTTCATGTTGCGACTTTTCGAATGACAGTAAGGTGCTTTTAGGTCGTGGTTCTATACTCGATGATGCCGTTGGAGTTGATGGACTCACTTATCTTCCAAGTCTTCCGCTGTTATCGTTATTAGATGGCCTTAAGCCATATTTATTATAATAAGTCCTCTTTTGGACAAACGATGTAATAAGTGTGTGATTGCTACTCTGTTATAAATCCTTCGAAATACTGTGTGGTGTCAGCATTACTGATCCAGGGATGACACCTGAGCACAAAGACTTGACCATCTGAGGTCGGGTCGCTACAGAGATGGTATCGAGCACACACCGATCAGAGGACACGACCACTAAGTTAAAGCCATAGATCACTAGTCTCTTCTCATTTTCTAACTCCTCATCTTTTCTACTCTTTTATGATGATGGACGCAAAGATGAAGTACGCTCAACCGGATGAAGGCACACCTTTTGGATTCCACTTGAAGGAAGTCGCCAAGTACTTGAACATTGGACTACCAAGCTTCACCGGGACTTTCAACGCCACTCTGCCTGAAGAGGAGCGCTGGAAGATTCAAGCTCACGTTCCGGGAAGGACATTCGCGCCAATCACCAAGCCCATAGATAGTGTTTTCAGTGCACCAACCTGGAGTCTGGGAAAGAGCATGGCCGCTCATATCACCATGGGACGCATTGGAGAAGTTTATCAAGAAGACCTCAAGGACACTATCTACCAAATTTGAGGACGCCGAAATGAAGATTGGGAGATAGTCAGCACCAAGAAGGATGGATCCATTGCAGCTTACATCCAGGAGTTAAACCAACACATTCGACACCAGGAGAACCAGATCTGCAATGATATGATAGAGTTGAAGAATGCGAAGGGAAGGATCATCGAACTTGAAGGAGAGATGAAGACTCTACGCAAGGACTACATGGACGAGATCATAGCTGTCGTAAGGCACAACAGCGATCTTAAGTATGAGATTGGAGAACTCAAGAAGAAGTTAGAGCTCAAGAATGAAGACAAGTACGTCGACTGTCCGAGCAACTACATCATCATCGACGACACCGATTCAGATCCAAGTGAACCTGACTTTGAAGACGAAGCTGGAGCAGACATCGTGGAGTCTTCCACCGGTTCAAATTAGTAGATGACCACCATATATTAGTAGTGATCCCTCCATGTAAACAATATAGTACAAGCACTTTTTCGATAGTTAGACCGTTGTATGCCCTTTTGTTTGAATGAATGAAGTGATTTTGTGTGCATTTGTCTCATGAGCATTTGGGTAGTATTTCTCCTTAGACCTCACTCTATTCATAATTTCTCGTCTTTTCTAAACCCTTCAGATGCCTCCGAGACGCGACCCTGAGTTTGTTTTCCCGCCAGAGATCACTCAGTTGATTCAGCAGCAGAATACCTTGATTCAAACATTGGTACAGAACCAAGGCAACAACAACAACAACCCACCACCACCACCACCTGCGGATCACTTGACCCGTTTCCTTAGGCTGAATCCGCCGGTGTATTCCAGTAGCACCGAGCCGATTGTAGCAGATGATTGGCTCCGCAAGATAGGGAGGGAGTTGACCACTGCAGGATGCACAGATGGTGAGAAGATGAAGTTTGCTGCACATTAGCTTGACGGACCCGCAACAGCATGGTGGGAGAATTTCACAGCCACTTACCCTATAGACACTGTCACGTGGGATCAGTTTCAGCAAGCTTTTCGCACTACCCATGTTTCAGCAGGAGCTATGGCCATGAAGAAGCGTGAGTTTCGCAACTTACGCCAAGGAGGAAGGACTATCGGCCAGTATGTGGATGATTTTAGTAAGTTAGCACGTTATGCCCCAGATGACGTTGCTACAGATGCAGCTAAGCAGGAGAAGTTTCTGGAAGGACTGAATGATGAGTTAAGCATGCAGTTGATGGTAGCAAGATTCAATAACTACCAGGAGTTGGTAGACCGCGCCCTTATGATTGAAGGAAAACAGCAGCAGATTGAGAATCGCAAGAGGAAGTATGGACAGGGGAAGTATTACTCTGGAGCCCAGCAGAAGCCACGTTATACACCTAAACAGGGAGTTCAATTTTAGCATACCCATGGAGGAGGTAGTTCGCACAACCATAATGGCCACAAGAATGGTAATGGGAATGGAGGAAGCAACGGCCAGAACCGGACCACACCATCAACCCCAACCAAGAAAGACCTGAGCCATGTCACCTGTTACAAGTGTTCCAAGACCGGACATTATGCAAATGATTGTCCCGAAGGCCAATGTGGAAATGGAAGCTCTGGAAAGAAGCCAAACCCTTTCAACAGGGGACAGGTGAACCACATTGATGTGGAGGAGGTTGAAGCTCAGCCCGATGCAGTAATCGGTAAGTTTTTGGTTAAGTCATTTACTGCACTTGTTCTTTTCGATACTGGTGCATCGCATTCATACATATCAAGGGGATTTGTAGAAAAGTATAGCCTGCCCACTAAGCTTCTTATGACACCTATGCTAGTAAGCTCACCAGGAGCAGAGTACACGGCCAGACAAGGATGTTTTCAAGTGCCATTGAGTATAGGAAGGCATGTATTCCCATCAGATTTGATCGTTCTGGAATCCCAAGGTTTGGATGTAATCCTCGGTATGGATTGGCTGTCGATGTATGGAGGAAACATCGATTGCGCAAGTAGGACGATTTTGCTCACAACGCCAGAAGGAAGAAGGATCAAGTATGTATCACGACATGGATCAAGTAGGAATCAAGTAAATTCTTTATCAGGAGTTGTGCAGGAAGAGGTACCATGGTGAAGGATTATCTGATGTATTTCACGAGGAATTGCCAGAATGCCACGGATAGAGATATTGAGTTTTGATTGAGCTTTTGCGAGAACAGGCCCAATATCGGGCGACCATACTGGGATGCCCGCACAGATTTGGCGAAATCAAGAAGCGATTAAGGAGCTATTGGATAAAGGTTACATACGCCCAAGTTCTTCGCCTTGGGGATCACCTGTACTTTTAGTGGAAAAGAAGGATGGATCGTTAAGGATGGTTGTTGATTACCGTGGATTGAATGCAGTAACAATCAAGAACAAGTACCCACTACCGATGCTAAATGATCTATTTGATCGTTTGCAAGGAGCTAAGGTGTTTTCCAAGATCGATTTGTGATCCGGGTACCATCAGCTAAAGATTCGAGAGCAGGACATACCTAAGACAGCATTCACCACAAGATATGGACTGTATGAGTATATACCGTTATGTCATTTGGACTGACTAACGCACCTGCCTATTTCATGAACCTGATGAACAAAGTGTTTATGGAGTTTTTGGATAAGTTCGTCGTGGTGTTCATTGATGATATTTTGGTTTACTCAAAGAATGAAGAGGAACATAAGGAACATTTGCGATTGGTTTTGGAGAAACTAAGGGAACATCAGTTATATGCCAAGTTCAGCAAATGTGAGTTTTGGCTAAAGGAAGTTGGATTTCTTGGACATGTTATATCCGGAGAAGGTATAGCAGTTGACCCCACAAAGGTTGAGACCGTAACCAAATGGGAAGCACCAACGACAGTTGGAGAGATCCGGAGTTTTCTTGGACTCGCAGGACACTACCGGAGATTCATCGAGAATTTCTCAAGGATTGCAAAACCTATGACGGAGTTGCTGAAAAAGGATACCAAGTTCATATGGACTGAGGATTGTGAGACAAGTTTTCGGGAGTTGAAGAAAAGATTGGTTACCTCACCAGTGTTAATTTTGCCAGATCAGACCAAGGATTATGAGGTGTATTGTGATGCTTCACGTCGAGGACTTGGAGCAGTGCTTATGCAGGAATGAAGAGTTGTTTCGTATGCTTCACGACAACTGAAACCTCACGAATTAAATTATGCCACACATGATTTGGAGTTAGCAGCCGTAGTGCATGCCCTGAAGACATGGAGACATTTCCTCATTGGAAATCATTGTGAGGTGTACACGGATCACAAGAGTTTGAAGTACATTTTCACGCAAAAGGAGTTAAACCTTAGACAAAGGAGATGGTTGGAACTCGTCAAGGATTATGATATGAGATTGCATTATCATCCCGGAAAGGCCAATGTAGTAGCTGACGCATTGAGCCGCAAGAGCCATGTCAATACGCTGATGACGGGAGAGATACCAAAGGAATTAGCAAAAGACCTTCGTGAGCTATGTTTAGAAATAGTTCCGAGAGGCTATGTAGCAGCATTGGAGATTCAGTCTACCTTGATGGATAAAATCAGGGAGGCTCAGAAAAATGATAAAGAGATCGCGGATATAAAGAAGAAAATGAGCGAAGGAAAAGCAAATGGATTTCGTGAGGATGAGCACAATACCTATGGTTTGAGGACCGTGTTTACGTGTCAAATGATCTGGAGATCAGGAAGTTGATTCTGCAAGAGGCACATGATTCACCCTATTCGATTCACCCAGGAAATACCAAGATGTATTTGGATTTGAAGGAAACGTTCTGGTGGACCGGAATGAAGAAGGATATTGCGGAGTATGTAGCAGTTTGTGATGTATGTCGAGAGTGAAGGCGAACATCGAAGCCAGCAGGATTGTTGCAACCATTGCCGATACCCGAATGGAAGTGGGATAAACTAGGCATGGATTTCATCACGGGTTTGCCAAAGACTCGTTCAGGCTATGACTCGATTTGGGTTATAGTCGACCGCTTGACGAAGGTAGCGCATTTCATTCCAGTCAAGACTACCTATAGCAGTGCTAAGTTGGCAAAGATATACATGACCAGAATTGTGTGTTTGCACGGAGTTCCGAGGAGTATCGTATCAGATAGAGGAACCTAGTTTACCTCAAATTTTTGGAATCAGTTGCATGAAACATTGGGAACCAGGCTGGAATTCAGTACATCTTTTCACCCACATACAGATGGACAGACTGAGAGAGTCAATCAGATTTTGGAGGATATGTTGAGAGCTTGTGCACTAGATTATGGATCTAGTTGGGACGATAACTTGCCGTATGCGGAGTTTTCTTATAACAACAGTTACCAAACCAGCTTGAAGATGGCACCTTTCGAAGCTTTATACGGAAGGAGGTGCAGGACACCGTTGTCATGGGACGAAGTTTGAGACCGTCAGTTGTTTGGGCCAGATTTGATTAAGGAGTCTGAACAGAAAGTTAAGATGATTCGCGACAGGCTCAAGGTAGCCCAGTCGAACATGTAAGAGCTATCGGATTCAAAACGCAAGGCGATAGAATATGAAGTTGGAGACAGAGTTTACCTTAGAGTATCCCCACTTCGAGGAGTTAAGCATTTTGGAGTTAAAGGAAAGTTAGCACCACGTTTCGTTGGACCGTATAAGATCTTGCAACGCATGGGAGAAGTCGCTTATAAGTTGGAATTACCTGAGGGACTGTCACGAGTTCACGACGTATTCCTTGTTTCTCAGCTGAAGAAATGTCACGCCGAGATGGCAGAGGTACCACTAAGAGACATAGTGCCACTTGAAGCAATTCAGCTGAAGGATGATTTAACATATGAGGAGAAACCAGTCAAGATTCTCGATTATGCCAGCAGAGTTACTCGCAGCAAGGTTATCAAGTTTTGCAAGGTTCAATGGAGCCACCACACTGAGGATGAAGCCACCTGGGAGAGAGAAGAAGATTTGCTCAAGGACCACCCTCACCTATTTTCTAGCCAACCCGAATCTCGAGGGTGAGATTCATCTTAAGGGGGGTAGGTTTGTAACATCCCAAATTTTCAATTTGGAATGTTATACATAAGATCATCATGCATATCATATTTTCTTGCATTTTGTGAATCCTAGAAATTTCACGCAACTCAAGGACCCACGGAGAGAGTTGGAGATTTCGAAATTTTCATATTTGAGTTCTTTCAAATTTTGAAAAAAAGAGGATCATTTGGATTTATTTATTTTATCTTCAAATATTTTTCCAATATCTAAAATAAGAGAGGGAATAATATGACTTTCCCAAAAATTAGGAAAAATGAAGATTTAATAAATAAATCAAATTTTGGATTTTCTCGGAGTTTATTTGCCTTAGGGGAAAAAATGCGTGTTTTCAAAAATTGCATTTTAGGCCCCGAGTAAAAGTTCATTTTGTTCGACTCATTTTTAGGAGTCGGGGAAAATTTACTTTGTAATTTTTGGGGTTCGTTTAGATTTTATTTTATTCGTTTTTCTGCGCGCGTTATTTAAAAAAACTGCAGCGCCGCTTTGGCGAAGGCCCACCCAATAAGCCGCCCTCCCGTCGGCGCCACACCATGTGCCTAGCCACGCCGCCGCCCGGCCGAGTCGCTCGGACTCACTTTGCCGCCGCCGCTTGCCTTGCCCCTCCTCCAAGCAGCACCCCTCCTATAAATACCCAGCACCCCCACCTCTCCTCCCCAACCCGCAGCCGCCGCGCCTAGCAGCAGAAGAAGAGCAACGCAGCGCCGCCGCCGCCGCCGCCGCCGCTGCCGCCGCTTGCCGCCGCTTTTGCCGCCGCAGCCGCCATTGCGTCGCCCGCAGCCGCCGCCCGCCGGAGCCCCTCGACGAGGTAGCCGCGCGCGCCACCCCTCCCCTCGGTTCGGTTTTTTTTTAAAAAATAAACCGTTCCGGTTTATTTTTCGATGTTTCGGTTTTTTTCCGAAAACCCTAGATCGGTTTATTTCCGGTTTTGTTGTTTAGCGAGCGTTCGCTGGACCGTTCGTATTAACGAACGTGATCACCGGTTATTCCCAGTTAACGAACGTCCGTTCGTTTAACCGTTCGTCATTTTCTTTTTAATCGGATTTATTCCGCTATTTTTCTGATAGCGATTTCAGATCTGATCTTCTTTCTAGTTTATCTTCTCGGTCGTTTATCGGAATCAGGTGATTCAAGCGCCTGGAGTTTCGTTTCAAAACCGCCGTTCCGATTAATCAACTTAAACCAAGTTTTACTACTGTAAAATTTGACTTAGTTCCAATTTGCTAGAACCGAGTTGTTTTCTTTCGTCGTTTGACTTTCGTTGCTTTATTCGATTTGATTCTTTTTGCAACCAGGGTTCTTAAGTTGGACTTTCTGGTTAGATCTTTCATTCGAGATTTACCTGTGCATTAGATGAGTACTTATTGTATGCTTGTTGTTTGTGTGCGATAGATCACTCGGAGTGCGCCGCTTGTTACTTCGAATCTCTAGGTTTCGCGGATCATCAGCAAGGCAAGTAACACTTGATCATACCCTTTTTCTCATACCCAGTTTTTATGCATTAGATCAATCCTCAAGCATTGCATGATTAGGATCAAATAAAATTGTGGGTTGGGAAGTAGATGAGGTAGTACCTATTACCTGTTTTACTTATGAAACCTTTGGGAGTTACTTCTGCGTTTGCTTATTATGCCATGCTATGCTAGTAGACGTGGATTCGGTGAGTGAATATCCATGACAGATGTGAGATTGTTAATTAATGGTTTATCTAAGGTGGCAACTTAAATACACATCTGGGTGGATTGAGGCACCTGGGGTATCCAGTGATTGCCTGTTTTTTTTTGGAAATCCCGTGGGTACCGTGTGATTTTCCTATGGACCGCCACCCGGTATAAAGGGATCATAAGATAATTCATACTAGTAACTTCGTGTGCAGCCACAAGCCATTATGGGCTCGGCATAGTTGACTAAGTCGTGCGAACTCTTATAGTGGTGGACTAGCGGACATAGGGGATGTAGGTGTACGGGTCTACCCATCGTAAGGTGCTAGCGCTTCGAAGACTATGTCTCGGTCATCCGTTTCTCAAACACCATGTAGTGCGAGAAACCAAGCGGAGGCGATCGAGTCTTGTGGGGAAAAGTCATAAACCTCTGCAGAGTGTACAAACTAATCATGATTAGCCGTGTCCCCGGTTATGGACATCTTGAGTATCTAGTACTTGAATATTCTGTGAATCTCATCATGTTACTCTAATTTAATATATATGAGTTTGTTAATGAGTACTTATAATTGGGATTGAGGATGCTGTCAACCATTCTCAATGTTTAACAACCACCATGATAGTTAAATAAATTTATTCCTTTGCAGTAGGGAAAAACTGGCTTTATGCAAAAACTGTAACCATAGAGCTTTCCACCAGCCATATATGCATGTAGTGTAGGCTTATCATTCATTACTCTCTATGTGTTACCTTGCCAGCATATTCCATGTGCTGACCCGTTTTTGGGCTGCAATTTTCATGTTGCAGACTTTTCAGACGACGAGTAAGGTGCTTTTAGGTCGTGGTTCTATACTCAGTGAAGCCGTTGGAGTTGGTGGACTCACTTATCTTCCAAGTCTTCCGCTGTTATCGTTATTAGATGGCCTTAAGCCATATTTATTGTAATAAGTCCTCTTTTGGACAAACGATGTAATAAGTGTCTGATTGCTACTCTGTTATAAATCCTTCGAAGTACTGTGTGGTGTCAGCATTACTGATCCAGGGATGACACCTGAGCACAGAGACTTGACCATCTGAGTTCGGGTCGCTACAGTTTTGGATTTACAGGAATTAAAAAACCAAGTTTCTCAATCTTTTCGGCCGAGCCACGACGCCTAGATGTTTGAATTTCATTCCCATTTCTTGCATGGGACCTAGAAATCACCCAAGGTCACACATGTGATTTTTCAACCAACTTTGGTGCACTAGAGCATGTGCTTGTAGTTCAAATTTGAATTATGCATATTAAATGCCCATAAACTCAATTAGTGTATAAATAGGCCAAACGAACCCGGAGTAATGCCAAAATTTAGCATGATACTTCTATTTGGTCTAATCTGCCTGTGTAAAAAAAATTAAGGCCGGAGAAGGCAGTGTACCAAACCGTTCTTGTCGGTTACAGTATGTCGTTTCGCACACGGAGGTGACACGTTCCCTCTCGGAACCACAAGCCTTCTTGAGGGAAGCTGTCGGTGTCAAAACCGGCGGATCTCGGGTAGGGGGTCCCGAACTGTGCGTCTATGGCTAATGGTAACAGGAGGTAGGGGACACAATGTTTACCCAGGTTCAGGCCCTCTCTATGGAGGTAATACCCTACTTCCTGCTTGATTGATCTTGATGAATATGAGTATTACAAGAGTTGATCTACCACGAGATCGTAATGGCTAAACCCTAGAAGTCTAGCCTATGAGATTATGATCGTTGTCCTACGGACTAAACCCTCCGGTTTATATAGACACCGGAGGGGCTAGGGTTACACAAAGTCGGTTACAGAGAAAGGAATCTACATATCCGAATCGCCAAGCTTGCCTTCCACGCAAAGGAGAATCCCATCCGGACATGGGACAAAGTCTTCTATCTTGTACCTTCATAGTCCAACAGTCCGGCCAAAGTATATAGTCCGGCTGTCCGAGGACCCCCTAATCCAGGACTCCCTCAGTAGCCCCTAAACCAGGCTTCAATGACGATGAGTCTGGCGCGCAGATTGTCTTCGGCATTGCAAGGCGGGTTCCTTCTCCGAATACTTCAAAGTAAATTCCAAACACAAGAATCGTGTTTGGCTGTGCAAAACAAATACCACACACCACAGTAGGGAGTATAATATTTCACGAGTCCAATCCGCTGACAACTTTTTGTAGCGTGACATCATGCCACCCCCCGATCATTATTCAAACCGTTTTTAGCTTGCCGCTCCGTATTTCGAGGTGCAGTTTCACTGGCACATCTTGTCGAAGCAGAGATCGTGTCCCCTTATCACGGGATTCTCATCAATACGGGCATGGGTAACCCAACAGTGCCATCTGCACGGCGCTTGGGAAATAGGCGGATTTTAAGGCGAGCAGGGAGGCGCATAACTTTTATTGCCTTTACAAGGGGATAAGGATTCATCCTTGTTCACCCACGCCTTCTCCTTCCTCTACCCGTCCATTCTCGAGCTCCAGCGCCCAAGCTCTAGCTTTCTCCGCCCAAAAAAGCACTCCAACCATGTCCGGATCCGGAGCTGGAGGCAAGTGGATGGCCTCTTCTGTCAAGAAGAAGGACATCAAGGAGCTCCGGGAGTCCGGTTACCTGGGCAAGGAAATCGTTCATCGACTTCCGGCCAAGGGACAGATCGTCCCTACCCAGAGCCCCATGAGAGGGTTGTGTTTCTCACACACTTCGTCCGCGGGCTAGGATTCCCCGTCCACCCGTTTGTCCGCAGACTGATGTTCTCCTACGGGCTAGACTTCCACGATTTGGCCCCCAACTCTATCCTCAACTTCTCGGCCTTCATTGTTGTGTGCGAGGCCTTTCTCCGCATCCCACCTTGCTTCGGCCTATGGCTGAAGACCTTCAATGTGACGCCCAAGGTGGTGAGCGGCCAACAAGCTGAGTGTGGGGGTGCCATGGTGGGCAAGATGCCCAACTTCACCTGGCCCGAGGGCTCCTTTGTGGAGACGGTGAAGGGGTGGCAGTCGGGGTGGTTCTACATCACCGATCCGGAGTCCCGATGAGGCTCACCTCCTGGCAAGAGAAGGGCCTGGCCTGGGGCTCTCCGGACGAGCTGACAGCGCTCCAGACGCGCGTCCAGAATATGATAATCAAGAAAGTCAAGCTTGTCAACGTGGTCCATGTTATGCTCCTCCGCCGGATTCTTCCATGCCAATGCCGGACTTGCCACCTGTGGGAGTACGACCCGGCCAAGCACCAGACTCTGTTAGAACTCTTCGACACAATGCACGAAGATATATGGAGGGTGCTCTTCAAGGCCAACGAGGTGCCACCGGCCATGGACGAGGATCGTGGGCACGACCTGACCCACCCTGCAAATCTGGCAAGTCCTTTCATGTTTTCAAGGTGTTCCCTTTACTCGCATATTAGAGGAAGGCATCTAAGTCTCCCTATCGATTATTTCAGGATTGGACAGAGATAGCGAAATAGATTGACTGTCCGGCCCCGCTGCCCAAAGGCCCCAAGACTTCGCTCCTGACGAAGATGTTGTTTCCAACGCCTTACAAGGTGCCGAAGAAGAAGGCCAAGAAAAAGGCCAAGGAGACCATAAGTGGTCTCCGACACAAGGGTACTTCGGACGTGACGTCCGAAGACGCCGAGGCGCGCTCCTCCACCGAAGACAAAGAAGAAGAGGAGGAAGAGGAAGAAATCCACTCCCCTCCCGCAGGGGAAAAACAAAAAGGACGGCCCCCACGCATCCGGAGGCCGAGGTGTCCAAGAAAGGGAAAGCTTCCTTTCCGGACAGCTCCACAGCAGCTACCAACAGCAGTTGGGAGTGGCAGCCCAAGGAGAAGCCCCTGGCCAAATCGTAAGTGTCCGGACACGTATTTGCATCTGGATTCTTTACTCTATTATTTTAACGTGCTTACATTATGCACTTGCAGTCTGGCTCAGTCCCGCCTCGAGCGGTCCTCGTCAGAGGATTCGCTGGACCCAGCGGTGATGAACAGCGAGACCCTTCCATTGGCCACCTCTCCCTGGGATCTGGATGGCGCCGAAGCATCGTCCCGAAGGATCCCCGTCCCGGGAGAGAATCTGGCGGCCGTCCAGGAGGTGCCAGAGGGTGAAGCCTCGGCCGCTGGACATACGGGGGAGCAGATCCCCATGGATACTGACGAATGGTAACGAGTGGACATACGGGTGGGCTATGAATTTCTCCGTCGTCCGTACCCCAACCATCCTGGCCATAGTCCGGCTAGGACTCTCCTGATAACGAGAGATGCTTTAGTGAATTCAGGATATCGCCAAAAGGCGAGTATTGGAAGATGTCCGCGGCGGTGAATTCCATAACCGGCGCCCAATCCGGATCGATTGGTAGGGGCGCGGGAGGTTCGGAGTCTGGCGAGGAGTCCGGCGCCTCGGAATTACGAGTTTCGCGGGGGACAAGATTAGTGTTCGGCTCCATCGCCGTGGATGTTGAAGCCCCCAGGGCGGCGTCTATCCACCGGCCCTCGATCTGAAGCGATCGGCTCGGGCTAATGGCGAAGCGGATCCGTGTCGCGCCACCGAGGCACAGATTCGGTGGCGAGCTAGGTCATGCCCATCGCCAATCACGGCTTGGCGCGCTTGCACGTGGCTCGAGTCCGTCGAAGATCAAGTCTCCGCGGACATCGGCCGTGAAGTTTAAGCTTCCGAATCTGACCTGACGGCCAGGGGCGTAGCTTTCGATCTGCTCCAGATGGCCAAGTGAGTTGGCCCGTAGTGCGAAGCCGCCGAATACGAAGATCTATCCGGGGAGAAAAGTCTCACCCTGGACAGCGTCGTTGGTTGAAGATGCCATCAAGCCTATCGGTGACGACACAGAGGAACTCTCAATGAAAGCACCAATGTCGGTGTCAAAACCGCTGGATCTCGGGTAGGGGGTCCCGAACTGTGCGTCTAGGCGGATGGTAACAGGAGGCGAGGACACGATGTTTTTACCTGAGTTCAGGCCCTCTCGATGGAGGTAAAACCCTCGTCTGCTTGATTAATATTGATGATATGGGTAGTACAAGAGTGGATCTACCACGAGATCAAGGAGGCTAAACCCTAGAAGCTAGCCTATGGTATGATTGTTGTAATGTATGTTGTCCTACGGACTAAAGCCCTCCGGTTTATATAGACACCGGAGGAGGCTAGGGTTACACAGAGTCGGTTACAATGGTAGGAGATCTACATATCCGTATTGCCAGGCTTGCCTTCCATGCCAAGGAAAGTCCCATCCGGACACGGGACGGAGTCTTCAATCTTGTATCTTCGTAGTCTTGGAGTCCGGCGGACGATGATAGTCCGGCTGTCCGGACACCCACTAGTCCAGGACTCCCTCAGTAGCCCCTGAACCAGGCTTCAATGACGATTAGTCCGGCGCGCGTAATGTTCGGCATTGCAAGGCGGGTTCCTCCCTGGAATAATCCGGAGAAGATCATGACCACCTGGATAGTGTCCGGCTCTGCAAAATAAATTCCACATTCCACCGTAGAGAGAATAAAATGTACACCAGTTCAATCTGCTGACGTATTGTGCGGCGTGACATCACACCGCTACCAGGCTTTTTCTTGAATCGTTTTTTACTTTACCACCTCAGCATGTTTAGCGAAGCGGTTTCCTTGGCACGTCTTGTCAAAGCAGAGATCGTGTTCCTCTTATTCCGAGATTCTCATCAATATGGTCGTGGGTAACCCAACCGCGCCATTGATGGTGGCGCTTGGGAGATAAGCGAGTTTAACCAGGCCGGTGGGGGACGCATAGTTTTCGTCCGCCTATAAATAAGGGATAAGGATTCACCTTCTCACTTACGCCTTCTTCCTCCTTTGCTTATCCATCTCCGCGCACTCAAGCTCCAACACCCAAGCTCGCGCATCTCGCCTCAACCTTCTCTGAATATGTCCGGAGGGGGAGGCAAGTGGTTGGCCTCCACCGTTAAGGAGGAGCACATCACCAAGTTGCGCAGCGCCGGATACCTCTCCGGCGATATCGCGCATCGGCTGCCCGACGAGGGGCAGCTCATCCCTACCCCTGGCCTCACGAGAGGGTCGTCTTCCTTCCCCACTTCCTCCGCGGACTGGGCTTTCCGCTCCATCCATTCGTCCGGGGGCTCATGTTCTATTACGGCCTGGATTTCCACGATCTAGCGCCGAACTTCATCCTCAACATCTCGGCATTCATCGTCGTGTGTGAGGCCTTCCTCTGCATCCGGCCCCACTTCGGCCTGTGGCTCAAGACCTTCAACGTCAAGCCGAAGGTTGTGAAGGGCACGCAAGAGGCGCCATGTTGGGTAAATTACCCAACGTCCTTTGGCTCGAAGGGGCCTTTGTGGACTCCGTCAAGGGGTGGCAATCGGGGTGGTTCTACATCACCGAGCCGCGCAAGCCTACATGGGCAGCGGCCCCCGAGTTTAGATCTGGCGTCCCCATGCAGCTCACCTCCTGGAAAGAGAAGGGCTTGCAGTGGGGCAATCCGGTGGAGGTGACGGGACTCCAAGCCTGCATCCAGAAACTGGTGAGCAATAAGCTCAGGCTCGTCGACGTGGTCCAAGTCATGCTCATCCGCCGGATTCTCCCATGCCAAGAACGGGCATTCAATTTGTGGGAGTTCAATCCGGAACAGCACCAGGCGCTAAGCGGGCTCTTCGATCGACATCTGAAAGGCGCTGGAGGTGCTGTTCAAGGGCGCCAAGCCCCGCATCCGTGACGGAAGATCGCGGATTCAGCTCGCGATATCAAGCGGCGAGGTAAGTGATTCAACCCCATTACGGGACACTTGTGATAATTAAATTGACTCTAGTGGGGTTTCATTCATCTCTTCCTTTGACAGGAATGGATGGAGAAGGCCAAGCTACTTATCAGCCCGGCTCCCATGCGAAGACCCGATGGGCGCCCGCTTAGCGGGGCTGCTTGGTTCCGGCACCGCACGTGGTGCCGAGAAGAAAAAAAGAAGGTGGCGCGGGGACTCGAAAGAGTTCCCGCAATCGAGCGTCTGACGACGACGCGGACTCCTCCCGAGAGGAGGAGGAGGTATTCTCTCCGGAGGAGGAGAGAAGAAGAGGAAGGCTTCCCCAATCGGGGAGGCGAAGGGTCAGAGGAGAACTATCCCCGGACAGTTCGCCAACACCAGCGTTGGCGAGGATGAAATGGCCTCAAGGGCGAGGCGTCCGCAAGATCGTAAATATCCGGATCATTTATATGCAATATCCTTTATGTCACGTAGTGTCCTTCTAACGCTGCATTACGCCCGTAGTCCGGCCGATGGCGATCTCCACGACTCATCGGCGGTCGTTGGCCTCGTCGGATGTGAATTCAATTCGATTGCCTCCACCCCACGCGCCGCGAGGGCGCCGAGGTGGGATCCCGAGAGGACCCATCGGGAGGAGGCTCGGGCGCCGTCGGGCAGCCTCCGGACTTGGCGCCGACTCTACATCGGGACCCGCGGTGGTTCGAGTCCGGCAAGCGGCCCCTTGAAAGAAGGAAAGAACTCAACCGTCCCGCCATAGTCCGGCCAGATTCTTCGATAGCGAGAGATGCTTGAGAGATTCAAGATATCGCCAAAAGGCGAGTGTTGAAAGATGTCCGCGGCGGTGAATTCCATAACCGGCGCCCAATCTGGTTTAATTGGCAGGGGCGCGGGAGGCTCGGAGTCCGGCAAGGAGTCCGGCGCCTCGGGATCACGAGTTTCGCGGGGGACAAGATTGGTATTCGGCTCCATCGCCGTAGATATTGAAGCCCCCGGGGCGGCGTCTATCCACCGACCCTCGTCATGGGCGATCGGCTCCGGGCAAGTAGCCGGGGCGGATTCAAGTGCGGCCGCCAAAGCACTGTGCGGCGGAAGAGCTAGATCATGCCCATCGTCACAGTGCGGCGCGCTTGGCTGTGGCTCGAGTCCGTCGAAGATCAAGTCTCCGCGGTCGTCGGCCGTGAAGTTTAGGCTTCCAAATCTGACCTGACGGCCAGGGGCGTAGCTTTCGATCTGCTCCAGATGGCCAAGAGAGTTGGCCCGCAGTGCAAAGCCGCCGAATATGAAGATCTGTCCGGGGAGGAAAGTCTCACCCTGGGCAGCATCAAAGGTTGAAGATGCCATCGAGCCTATTGGTGACGCCACAGAGGAACTCTCAATGAAAGCACCAATGTCGGTGTCAAAACCGGCGGATCTCGGGTAGGGGATCCCGCTGTGCGTCTAGGCGGATGGTAACAGGAGGCGAGGACACAATGTTCTTACCGAGTTCAGGCCCTCTCGATGGAGGTAATACCCTCGTCCCGCTTGATTAATATTGATGATATGGGTAGTACAAGAGTAGATCTACCACGAGATCAATGAGGCTAAACCCTAGAAGCTAGCCTATGGTATGATTGTTGAGATGTAATGTTGTGTCCTACGGACTCTGACCCTCTGGTTTATATAGACACCGGAGGGGCTAGGGTTACACAGTCGGTTACAATGGTAGGAGATCTACATATCCGTGATTGCCAAGCTTGCCTTCCACGCCAAGTAAAGTACCTTCCGGACACGAGCCGGAGTCTTCAATCTTCTATCTTCGTAGTCTGGGAGTCCGGCGGATATTGATAGTCCGGCTGTCCGGACACCCCCTAGTCCAGGACTCCCTCAACTAGGCTGCAGCTAAGCCCCCGAGCGAGAGGTTTGCTCTTCACTCGGTAGGATTTTTATATCTTAGGCGAGCACTGGGCTGCAGCTAAGCCCCCGAGTGAGAGTTTTGCTCTTCACTTGGTAGGATTTTTATATCTTAGGCAAGCACTGGGCTGCAGCTAAGCCTCCGAGTGAGAGTTTCGCTCTTCACTCGGTAGGAATTTTATGTTGTATTTGTGGCGAAGCTCAGAGGAGAGGGTCGCAGTCGACCTGCACCTCGTCCTCCTCACGAGCGCACATTGTACTTATGGCGTAGCTCAGAGGAGAGGGTCACAGTCGACCTGCACCTCGTCCTCCTTGCGAGCACACATTGTACTTATGGCGTAGCTCAGAGGAGAGGGTCGCAGTCGACCTGCACCTCGTCCTCCTTGCGAGCGTACGTTGTACTTATGGCGTAGCTCAGAGGAGAGGGTCGCAGTCGACCTGCACCTCGTCCTCCTTGCGATCGTACGTTGTACTTAGGCGAGTACTTGGACTGCAGCTAAGCCCCCGAGTGGAAGTCTGGCTTACCACTCGGTAGGATTTTGATAACTTAGGCGAGTACTTGGACTGCAGCTAAGCCCCAGTGGAAGTCGGCTTACCACTCGGTGGGATTTTTATAACTTAGGCGAGCACTGGCTGCAGCTAAGCCCCCGAGTGGAAGTCGGCTTACCACTCGGTGGGATTTTTATAACTTAGGCGAGCACTGGCTGCAGCTAAGCCCCGAGTGGAAGTCGGCTTACCACTCGGTGGGATTTTTATAACTTAGGCGAAAGCGGATTCGGCTAAGCCTCCGAGTGGAAGTCCGCTTACCACTCGGTAGGATTTTACAAACTTAGGCGAAACGGATTCGCTGCTAAGCCACCCATGCTGGGGAAAATTTTCTTGGACAAAAATAAAAAGTGACAAAAATTATGAAGGAATTATGACACTATTATTTGAAATCCATGAACTCTGAAGTACTTTATTACAACTCATCCGAGTGAAAAACTTTAAGTGTAAAATGGGCGGAGCAGATCCGCATTCAAGCTCGGGGCTCTTGATATTGTGTTCGACGTTGTAAAGGCGGTATGCCCGTTGTGGAGAACCTTGGTGACGATGAAGGGTCCTTCCCAAGAGGGAGCGAGCTTATGTTGTTTCTGCTGATCCACTCGAGAGAACTAGATCTCCTTCTGGAAGGCTCGACCTCTCACATTTACGGCGTGAAAGCGGCGCAAGTCTGTTGGTAGATGGTCGATCGGATCGAGCCATCTCCTTTCTTCCTCTAGAAGGTCATTGCGTCTGGCGCTTGCTCAACTTCGCTTCGTCGTAGAGCTCAACCGAGGAGCATTGTGAAGAAGATCGCTCGGCAAGACTGCTTCAGCTCCATAGACCAAGAAGAATGGAGTTCTTCCGATCGACCGATTGGGTGTGGTCCGCAATCCCCAAAGCAGAAGGAGTTCGTCAACCCATGCTCCAGCCGCATGCTTGAGATCTCGCATCAGTCGGGGCTTCAAACCCTTGAGGATTATGCCATTGGCTCGTTCTGCTTGTCCATTCATTGCGGATGGGCGGTGAAGCGTGGTCGACTCGTGTGCCTTGAGAGTTGCGAAATCCTGAATTCTTCGAGTCAAAGTTCGACCCATTATCCGTAATGATCTTTGTGCGGGACTCCATATCTGAACGTCGGCTCCTGATGAAGGTAACAAGCGATACCGGCGTCAAGATTCTTTATTGGTTTAGCCTCAATCCACTTGGTGAACTTGTCATTGCTACGGTACATCGTGAAACCACTTGACCTGTTCTCAAGGGACCGACCATGTCCAACCCCATCTGCGAAAGGCCGACGAGTGGAATGGTCTTGAGCCGACGCAGCTTGTGTGACATATTGGAGTAGAGTGACATCCTTCGCACTTGTCCACTATTTACTTTGCCATCTCATTACGCCCTCGGCGATAAAATCCGGCTCGGTATGCTTTGGCTACAATGGTCGAGAAGGGCGCATGGTGACCATAGGTCCCAGTGGATATCATTGAGAATGATTCAACCTTCTTACGGCGTTATGCATTTCTGACCAACTCGAGTCGGGCTCTCTCTATACAACTGTCCTTTGATAACGGTAAAGGCTTTGGATCGACGGACGATCTGCCGAGCCTCTTCCTCATCTTCTGGGAGCTCTTTTCTCAGGATATACGCTATATAGGGAATTGTCCAGTCGGGAGTGACCACTAAGACCTCCATGACTAAGTCCACCACTGCTGGGACCTCAACTTCAGTCGGATCTGTGGCACTCTTGGGTTGTGGAGCTTCCTCTGTGAAGGGATCTTCTTTGACTGACGGAGTGTGTATATGCTCCAAGAACACACCACTAGGAATGGCTTCTCTTTTGGAACCTATCTTTGCCAGATCATCTGCTGCCTGATTTTTCAGTCGGGGGATGTGATGGAGCTCTAACCCCTCGAACTTCTTTTCTAGCTTCCTCCTTTGCATTGCGATATCCGATCATGGCTGGGCTTCTCGCGTCACTCCTTCATCACAGTTGACCACTAAATCTGAATCGCCATAGACCATCGAGGCGACGGACGCCGAGTGAGATGGCCATGCGCAATCCATATAAAAGGGCCTCATACTCTGCCTCATTGTTGGAGGAATCAAAGTGAATCTGGAGCACATACCTAAGTTTATCTCCTCTGGGGGAAACCAGAACAACCCCAGCACTGGAACCATTCAGCATCTTAGAGCCATCAAAGAACATGGTCCAATGCTCCGAGTGAACTTCGATCGGGCTGCATTGTTCAATCCACTCGGCGAGGAAATCTGCTATTGCACGGGACTTAATGGCTTTCTTTGCCTCAAACTTGATATCAAGGGAAGAAGTTCAATCGCCCATTTCGCCACTCGACCGGTTGCATCTCTGTTGTGCGAGAATCTCGATAGTGGAGCGTCGGCGACGATCGTGATAGAATGATCGAGAAATCTTGAGCAACCTTCTTTGTGGTCATGTATATCCCATACACAAGCTTCGATAGTGAGGATATCTCTGCTTGGATGGAGTCAAGACTTGGACAAATAATACCTTTGGCGCTGAACTTTGAAGGCCTTTCCTTCCTCTTCCGCTCGACCGTAAGCCTTTGTCTTGACGACTTGTCCGTGGCTGCGATATAAAGCAACAGAGGCTCTTTGCTGATTGGAGCAGCAAGCACCGGCTGGGTGGAAGCACAGCTTTTAGCTCGACAAGCGCCGCATCGCTTCGAGTCCACTCGAACTTGCATCTTCTTCATCGATCGGTAAAGAGGCAATGCCTTTTCACCGAGTCGTGAGATGAATCGACTTAATGCGGCCAAGCATCCGATGGCTTCGGACATCGTGCACTTTCGCCGCAGGCGTTTCATTAAGTAGAATAGTGCCGATCTTCTCTGGATTAGCATCGATCCTCGCTCGGAAGCGAAAACCGAGTAACTTTCCACGGGAACTCGAATGTGCACTTTGATGGATTGAGCTTGATATCATACCTTACGAGGTTGGCAAATGTTTGGCGAGGTCAGCGAGCAGGTCGGAACCTTTTCGTGACTTGACGACGATATCATCCATATCGCTTCCACATTCCGGTGATTTGAGTGAGTAGACACTTCAATCATTCGCATAAATGTGGCTCCGGCATTCTTGAGGCGAATGGCATGGTGATATAGCGAAGCACCGAATGGAGTGATGAAAGCTGTTTTATCTCATCGGGTCCATCTGACGGATCGATGATACCGGAATATCGTCTAGAAAATACAATCTCTCACATCCCGCGGTCGAGTCAACAATTTGATCTATGCGAGGGAGAGCAAAATGATCTTTCGGGCAGGCCCGATTGATGTGCTTGAAATCAATGCACATGCGGAGCGACTTGTCCTTCTTAGGAACCATGACGACATTAGCGAGCCACTCGGAGTGGTATATCTCTCGGATAAATCCGGCCGCCAACAGTCGAGCCACTTCCTCACCAATAGCCTTTCTCTTCTGGACGGCGGACCGCCAAAGATGCTCTTTTACTGGTTTTGCTGATTTGTCGACTCTGAGGCGATGCTCAGCCAGTCCCCTGGGAACACCTAGCATGTCAGCTGGCTTCCATGCAAAAATGTCCCAGTTCTCACGGAGGAACTGGATGAGCACTTCTTCCTATTTCTGGTCGAGTGTTGTGGAGATGTGGGTCGGGGCTGCATTGGGGTCGGTCGGGTGAATGTGAACAGGCTTCGTCTCACCAGACGACCGAAATGCAGATTTTGTGGCGGGTTTCTTGGATCACAACAAATCACTCGGATCTGCGCTTTGCTTGTACTGTTCGAACTCGACCGCTGTCACCTGGGAATCGGCAATCTTCGAGCCCTTAAAAGCACTCTTACGCCTTTTTCCGATCACGGTGGCAGTGATCACTCCTTTGGGACTGGCATTTTCAGTTTGAGGTACCGTAACATGGTCGAGCCATGAACCGTGCGTGAGGCTGGCCTCCCAAAATGGCGTGATACGCACTCTGAAAATCCACGACCTCAAGCGTCAACTTTTCCTTGCGAAAATGCTTGAATCACCGACACCACGTCGAGCTATTTGGCGAGTGACTCAGCTTTCTTCCCTGGTATGACTCGTGGAAACTCATATTCTTGGTGCATAGTCGGGACATCGGAATGCCCATTCCTTTCGGTTTGTCTCGCATACAACAAGTTCAGCCCACTACCACCGTCCATCAGGCACTTTTGTCGATCGAGTGCCTTCGACAAGCTGGATCGACCACCAAAGCTTGCCTCCCGGGGTGGCAATATGAGTCGGGTGATCAGATTGGTCGAATGTGATGGGTGTTTGGGACCATCTCAGATAACTTGGTTTTGCTGGAGCAACCATGTTCACCTCACGGTTAATGACTTACAGTCGACTCTTGCTTTCCACATCTGCGAAGATCATCAGAGTGGAGTTGACATGCGGATATCCTTCCTCACTGTCCTCCTTGTCTTCGGCCTTGTCCGACTCCTTCTCCTTGTCCTTAGACTGTTTTCCTTGAAACTGTTGAATCAGGAGTCGACACTGGCGAGTGGTATGCTTTGGGTAAATGATATTGCCCTCTTCATCTTTTTTCGTGTGGATGTGACACGGCATATCCATCACGTCGTTTCCTTCTTTATCCTTTACTTTCTTAGGATTCCATGATCCTTTTGGCTTCCCCTTGAACTTTCCCTGAGTCACGGCCAGGGCCTCTCCAGGAGCTGCTGGTTCGGCCTTCCGCTTCTGTTTCCGACTGGAGTTTCCCTTCTCCGACTGACTTGGCTTGTACTTGCCGCTTCGGAGTCGGTCCTCTTCCTCGCCGTTGGCGTACTTGGTAGCAATCTCCATCATCCGACTCAAGGTCATGTCCCTGGTTCGACCAAACTTTAGACTCAATTCTCTGTTCTTGACGCCATCTTTGAAGGCGCAAACTGCCTGATGATCAGACACATTTTCCACAGTATGGTGCAGAGTGATCCACCTCTGAATATACTCTCTGAGAGTCTCATTGGTTTTCTGCACACAGACTTGCAGCTCAGTCAATCCAGCTGGTGGTTTGCAAGTTCCTTCAAAGGTTACGGCGAACACTGGGACAAATCTTCCCAAGTGTAAATACTGCTAGGAGGTAACTGATTCAACCACGCTCTGGCTGAACCTTCCAACATGAGGGGCAAATGCTTCATGGCCACCTCGTCATTCCCACTCCCAATCTGAACAGCCACTCGGTAGTCTTCAAGCCAAGTTTCAGGCTTGGACTCACCAAATGAACTTGCGACTCCTGTTGCCAACCTGAAATTGGGGGGAATCACTGCGGCTCTGATAGCCCTGCTAAAACACTCTGGACCAGAAACATGCACTCGGCTGCTCGTGGGCGCATCTCTCTCGGGTCCGCCTCGATGGGCTCTGTTCCGGTCGACCAAGCCTTGCATGATAATGGATCGCGCGTCGAAGCCTGGTTCCCCAGGGTCGACCGGAACTCTTCGCCCGTCTTGAATCGGCGCTGTCATCCTGCCGCCGAGGCGTATGACCCATCCCGAGGAGAAGCGGGCACTCGGCGCTGTCATCCCGGTCGTGTCGGTCTCCATCTGATCTCGCCGATTGTCGCGCCCTTCTCGCGCGGAGGCGATCTGGATCTGTGAGCCGGTGAACCGTATTCGCAGCGACGGATCGATGTGAATTACTGTTGCGCGATCGCGACACGGCTGAGTTCGGTCCCTGCTGCCGGAACAAATCCACGATCGCATCAAACCTCTGCCGACCTCCGGTGAGAGGGCTGGATGGACTCTGCTATACAGGTTGCATTGCTAAATTCTGGATTGGGGTTCGATATACGAGTCGGCGGAAGAGTTGGCGTTGATTGGCATCGGGAACTTCGTTGTCGCGCTCTCGTCGAGTGCTCGCTGGAGGTTCTCGAGACGCGCGTTCACCAGATTAAACGCGTGCCTCCTCCAAGGCACGAGCCTCGAGGTTTCTCTCGCGATGGGAGTATGCAGGGCATCCATGTTCCTGCGGCGAAGCTCCTCCCTATGGAGAGAGTCGAGTGTCTCGGGCTGGTACTCTTCGTGGTCTCGTACGGGGTCGCCTCCGCCGCCTGCCCTGCCCTCGTGGGCGAAGCCAGGAGGACTGCGGGGTCCATTGACCATCAGGATTTCTGCCGCCGGATCACTGCTATCACACTCGGATCACGTCTCTCTGAGCTAGTCGACAGATCGAGCAGGCCGTAGAGACTCGTCGGGCTCAATTGCGCGACACAGGCGGTGGCCGTCTGGCGAGCCACCGCGTGCTTCACCCACCGGCTGGAGCCTCGACCGACTAGGCGCTTGCGCTGGTGGGAACCGGAAGGGTGGCCGATAAAGAGTCGACCGACTGGGGTCGATGGTTGCCGCAGCAGAGCATAGCGGACACATCTTGTAATCGTCGCACCATGGACGGAGGCGCATCAATGTCAGTGGAGCCTCCTGGAGCCATGCGAGTCGTCGGCGACAAAGGTGAGAGCGCCGAGACGGATCTCGCGCCCCTCGACCAAAACTCTAGCAGTCACCATGATGAAAGTACTCGGAAGTATCGCAACTTCTCCACAAAATCGCTAAAACACCTGCCCCACGGTGGGCGCCAACTGTCGTGGTTCTAAGTCTGACAGTAGAGTGGGGGTAGGTATGGAGAGGCAAGGTCCTAGCTATGGAGAGGTTGTAAACACAAGCGATGTACGAGTTCATGCCCTTCTCGGAGGAAGTAAAAGCCCTACGTCTCGGAGCCCTGAGGCGGTCGAGTGGATTATGTGTGTATGCGTTACAGGGGTGCGAACCCTTCTGCCTGTGGAGGGGGGTGGCTTATATAGAGTGCGCCAGGACCCCTGCCAGCCCACGTAATGAAGGGTTTAAAGTACATTAAGTCTGGGGCGTTACTGGTAACGCCCCACATAAAGTGTCTTAACTACCATAAATTCTATTCAATTACAGGCCGTTGCAGTGCAGAGTGCCTCCTGACCTTCTAGTGGTCGAGTGAGTCTTCATGGTCGAGTCCTTCAAGTCAGTCGAGTGGGTTCCTCGTAGGTCGACTGGAAGGTGATCTCTTCTAAGGGTGTCCTTGTGTAGGGCGCTTAGATCAGGCTTATGACCCTACCCTAGGTACATGAATCCATCAACGGGATCCTCAGGTACGACGAATTCATCATCGTTGAGGCTTGCTTCGTCTTCGGAGGGAGGCATATAGTTATGATCCTCAACCTCTTCGTCTGCCGCCCTCTCGTGAGGGCTTGCTTCTGCATCCTCCTGCGCTGAGTCTTGCTCGAGGGATTGTCTTGACACTCTCGAGTATTATTATCTCTTGTGCCGGAATCTCCATTCTTGCTGTGGCGGGATTTAGAGCGGCGCCGCGGACGTCGGCGTTTGGGCTGCTTCTTTAGAGAGTCTGCCTCCGCTGCTTCTTCGCTGTCCCCGTCTTTTGGGGTGTCCACCATATATGTGTCGGATGACGAGGTGGTCTTCCAGTGCCCTGTAGGCGTTGGTTCTTATTCGTCTCCGGCATCGTTGTCCATAGCGTCGATGTCATCGGAGTCGTAGTCTAGCATGTCGGTTAGATCATCGACAGTGGCTACAAAGTGGGTGGTGGGTGGGCTCTGAATTTCTCCGTCGTCCATACCCCAACCATCCTGGCCAGAGTCCGGCCAGGACTCTCCTGATAACGAGAGATGCTTTAGTGAATTCAGGATATCGCCAAAAGGCGAGTATTGGAAGATGTTCGCGGCGGTGAATTCCATAACCGGCGCCCAATCCGGATCGATTGGCGGGCGCGGGAGGTTGGTCCGGCGAGAGTCCGGCGCCTCGGAATCACGAGTTTTGCGGGACAAGATTAGTGTTCGGCTCCATCGCCGTGGATGTTGAAGCCCCGGTATGCGTCTATCCACCGGCCCTCGATCTGGCGATCGGCTCGAGCTAATGGCGAAGCGGATCCGTGTCGCGCCACCAAAGCGCTGTTCGGTGGCGAGCTAGATCATGTCCATAAATCCGCAAAGTCGCGGCGGCTTGGCGTGGCTTGAGTCCGTCTAAAGATCAAGTCTCCGCGGACATCGGCCGTGAAGTTTAAGCTTCGAATCGACTGGCGGCCAGGGCGTAGCTTTTGATCTGCTCGGATGGCCAAGTGAGTTGGCCTGACGTCTCGAAACCGCCAAATCTGAAGATCTGTCCGGGAGAAAAGTCTCACCACGGACAGCGTTGTTGGTTGAAGATGCCATCAAGCCTATCGGTGGCGACACGAGGAACTCTCAATGAAAGCACCAATGTCGGTGTCAAAACCGGCGGATCTCGGGTAGGGGGTCCCGAATCTGCGTCTAGGCGGATGGTAACAGGAGGCGAGGGACACGATGTTTTTACCTGTGTTCAGGCCCTCTCGATGGAGGTAAAACCCTACGTCCCGCTTGATTAATATTGATGATATGGGTAGTACAAGAGTGGATCTACCACGAGATCAAGGAGGCTAAACCCTAGAAGCTAGCCTATGGTATGATTGTTGTAATGTATCTTGTCCTACGGACTAAAGCCCTCCGGTTTATATAGACACCAGAGAGGGCTAGGGTTACACAGAGTCGGTTACAATGGTAGGAGATCTACATATCCGTATCGCCAAGCTTGCCTTCCATGCCAAGGAAAGTCCCATCCAGACACGGGACGGAGTCTTCAATCTTGTATCTTCGTAGTCTTGGAGTCCGGCGGACGATGATATTCCGGCTGTCCGGACACCCCCTAGTCCAGGACTCCCTCAATGAAGCCTCGGCCGCTGGACATACGGGGGAGCAGATCCCCATGGATACTGACGATGGGGGTCGTACTCAATTCGGCCCTCATCCGAATATAATTCCAAAGACCCCTATGGTTCCGGAATCAGGCGAGCATCCCCCTTCGAAGGAAAGGGGCGCGCCTATTCTGCCAGTGACCTTTGTCCAACAAGGGGCACCGGACTAGTTGCTGGAAGCGCTGAGAGGTGCTTCCATTGCTGACGAACACCGTACCCTGATGGGTACGGTGATTGGGAAGGTACAGCCCACAAAAAGCGGATTGACCGATGCCTGCGCTAGCCTTCTAACAGGCTTTCACGTAAGTAATATAATTGTAAAAGAATATCACAGTGTAGACAGTAGCCCCTGATGCTCTGTTCGGTGTTCGGAAAGAAAAGCCAAATAGAGGATCAAAATAATTTTCACAGGAGTCTAACATAAGATGTCTATGTGAGTAAGCAGGCGTCACTGCTGGCTACTGCTGCTCGTACTGCAGAGGTCTCCGGACTAAAGCAGAATCTGGAGCGGGCCGAGGAAGAGCTCAGCCTTGTGAGGAAGCAGCTGGAAGAAAGCAAAGGTATGTAGTAACATGCGTGTATATTTAGGAAGGATGAGTGGTTCGTGCTGACTAAAGTGTCATGAACTTTATTAGGGGCCACGACCGAGGTGGCAGCCCTCAAGAAGGTGTTAGCCGAGGCCGAGGACAAAGTGGCCAGGGAAGGCGCCACAGAGAGCAGGGAGTCTGGGTCGTGAGGTCCAGCAAAGAGCTCGGGCGCGCCCGTCAAAATCTGAGCCCTTGGAGCGTGATTCTAAGACTCAAGAGTCCGAATTTGCCAAGGCCTGCCAGAGCGCACAAGATGCCCGAGCCGAAGCACAAAGCGCCCGCCAGGAAATCCAGGCGACCAAGAACATCACGGCGGGTAAGGCTTTCATTATGCAAAGCAAGTCTGTGAAGGAAACGTTCCTTTTACTTAACCGAATTTGGAGCTCTCTAGGGGCGTTTGCGGATCTGCCGCGCAGCATATTAGATGCCGCAGAGTTCTATCAAGCCGAAAAGGTGAGCTCTATGGAGAAGCTGTTCTAGTCTCAATACCTTGGACTAGAACATCCAGTGCCCTTTAGCGACCAGCTGAAACAGCTGGTCGAGCTGCATAAGGCGGACGAACTAGCCATGAAGGACCTAATAGTCCGGCTATGGCCTGCCGAGCCCATGCCCAGTAGCTACTTCAGACTCATGAAGCGGCTTGTGAGTGCCTTCCCACGGATTGAAGTCACAAAGCGGTCGGTCTACATTGAAGGTGCGTGGATGGCCTTTTCCCGTGTCAAGATGCACTGGGCGAAGATGGATGCCAAGAAGCTGATGACCGACGGGCCACCTGAGGGGAAGGAGCACCGCCGACCCGAGCTATAATTCGATAGTGTCCTGGAGGGATCCCGCCTTGTGGCGGAGCAATGTGCCAAGGATATCATATTCCCATGAAAACATTCATGTTATCCTATCATGTAATATAAAACAAGATCTTTATGTAATATAATGCTTGTTTGTTTTAAAATTTTACCTCATGTGTGGCCATTTATGAAATCTGAGAGTTGGCCAGTCGTCTGCTTCTGCCCCCACGTAGATAGTACAGGGGTGTTCGGGATAAATATAAACATTCTTTACTCCAAAGTTTGGTCCTTCAAGGAGGTGTTTAACGCAACGAACAAGGCAATCGGACTATACGGCTTTATCACCCTCATTTAGCCATAGGAGTTTGACATTGAAAATTTTGGCACAGCCCCTTGTGTTCGGAAGGCCGAACTTGGGACGCTATACACGCCTAATCGGATAAGAACCGATTCCTCGCATAAAGCAGAAAAAATCTCTAAGGATTTGAAAACCTCTCGAACAGCTGACCAACTCTCGCCGCATCATGACAGTCAGTTTTCGGCTTTCTCTACTAAGGTGCTTGTCTGGAAGAACCAGGACACAATCGCAGTAGTTCTCCCTTTACTACCTTAGCCGATATAGGGGAATGTAAGGTAGTAAGCACAGGAGCCGGGCAACCCAACTATTGACCAAAGACATCATTCGGAGCCGATGCATATAATGCTATAAGTTCGAGGTGCCGAACTATACTATAAAAGTGTTCGGACTTTATTGTCGTATTGCGGGGCGCAATGAAGCCCCTACAGGAATTAAAAAACCAAGTTTCTCAATCTTTCCGGCCAAGCCACGACGCCCAGATGTTTGAATTTCATTCCCATTTCTTGCATGGGACCTAGAAATTCACCCAAGGACACACATGTGATTTTTCAACCAACTTTGGTGCACTGGAGCATGTGCTTGTAGTTCAAATTTGGATCATGCACACTAAATGCCAAGAAACTCAATTAATGTATAAAAAGGCCAAACGAACCCACAGTAATTCCAAAATTTAGCACGATACTTCTATTTGGTCTAATCTGCCTGTGTAAAAAAAATTAAGGCGGGAGATGGAAGTGTACGTATGTCGTTTCGCACACGGAGGTGACACATTCCCTCTCGGAACCACAAGCCTTCTTGAGGGAAGATCCGGTTTGCAAGAAGCTTACACCAAAGCTTGTCCCAATTCGGCCAAAAAATTTACCGTAGCATGTTGGTGCCATGTCATGACACCATGCCAAGTTTCATGATTTTCAGGTGTGTTTTGGATTTACATGAATTGAAAAACCAAGTTTCTCAATCTTTTCGGCCGAGCCACGACGCCCATATGTTTGAATTTCATTCCCATTTCTTGCATGGGACCTATAAATTCACCCAAAGACACACATGTGATTTTTCAACAAACTTTGGTGCACTGGAGCATGTGCTTGTAGTTCAAATATGAATTATGCACATTAAATGCCTAGAAACTCAATTAATGCATAAAAATGCCAAAGAAACCCGAATAATTCCAAATTTAAACATGATACTCATGTACTAGTTGCATGTTCACTATACGTAAATGTTCTAGCAATTCAAACATCGTCCTTTTCCTCTGTAACACCATTTTGTCTTTGAAAACATAATGAAAAAATCAGGTATACCACACACAGTTTACTAGAAAGAATCATGTGGGATGCGACATAAAATATCTTGGCACACCGACTTGTCTGGCTTACGCAGGAAGCCTCGTCATCTAAAGTCCACCTCCCCCGCTTGAATCACACTTGCGCGCCAATTTCTCACGGCACCGAGTGAATTTTTTTGCCACCACGGAAATATCTATCTCCCTGCCCCCTCCCTCCCACCAAAAGCCACATTTCTACTGTTCCTCCTTGCTTTCCAAGTTCAAACCTTCACTGCTGCTTGCTGGTAGCTCAGCCTCCTCGGCGGTGACCCTTCTTCTTGCAGCGCCACCTCCTCGTCGACTACCCTTCTTCTTGTAGCGCCGCCTCCTCGCTGGCGACCCTTCTTCTTGCAGCACCGCCTCCTCGCCGACGACCCTTTTTCTTGCTGCATGGCCTCCTCGCCACCAACCCTTCTTCTTGCTGCGCGGCCTCGTCGATATGGTCAGGTAATCCACACCATCCTCCTCCTTTCCCGTCCCACATGCCCCGACCGACGGCACGACACCTTCCACCAAAATTACTGTCCCCATCCTCCAATTAAGCGCCGCCCATAGCCATTTTGCACGCAGTATAATGTGGAGCTCAGTAGCATGTGGCCGCACGCGTGCACGAGGTTGCTATGGCTGCCATGTGTGCCGACCACCAGATCTTGGAGGAGCACCTCGTCATTGAGGCCACCGTCAACACCGCCCCACGGTTGTCTACTTTAAAATACAGTTCGTGCTGTTTTCTCAAGGCCACTGCCAGTGCCTTCTAGTGATTTGTCCTATGTAATGTTAATATGCAATCTGATGTTTAGTTAACAGTTTGGTCCTCTGAAATGTAATGTTCAGTTAACACTTTGGTCCAACAATTGCTACATTTTGTAGTACTGTTCTCAAGCATTCTTAATTTTGGTAACTGTCTTATCTTTTAGTACATGTTTCTATTCTGCAATGTTGTGCTCAGTTAACTATTTTGGTTCATTTGGTCTGCTGTCCATTTAACTGTTTCGTTAAGTTCTGCAATTTGATTTTCATTTGTTGTGGGTACAATTCTGTACTGTTATGCATGTGACACCAATCGAATTTGGCTGTACTAAATACATATTCTACTGATAGTATGGCAACTCTCAGTTAACCTGATCAAGATCTTCCTTATGTGTGTTGCAGGGAAACAATGGGAGACATTGCGGTTTACCATCGAGGTTTGTTCAAGCATGGTCCTTTGGCTAATAGCACATTATTGTATGGTTGCAGGAATCATTCTAATATTTAGGTTTCTTACGATTTGACCTTGCACATGTAGGTCCTGCTATCAGAGGCTTAGACCCACTGTTCGACCCATTTTGCATATGGGGAAATGAGATGTCCATGAATATCAGTCAAGTCAACACTACTAGGGAAAACCCTAGTAGTAGCGCTTGAAATATGCATAGTAGTAGCGCTTGAAATATGCATAGCAGTAGTGCACTCATTCGAGACATGATAGCGCTACATCATGTCATGTCTCGAATGAGTGCAACTGCCTGGTCATGGCGCACACACAAGTTTTATCATCTCTATCTAAACCATGATATAGAAGAGAAGAGCGATCGACATGAGCAAGAGCGCGACTATGTAGTCCGGCGGTCCTGCCCCTACTCATGCTGGAGTGTCCACCTCAAGTAACTACTTTCCGCCTCGGCTCTGCTGTCGAACCCTCTGTGGCTAGCACCCGGGTACCTGTGCACCTGGGCCTGAGTGGCTCGACAGTGGTCGTAGACTCCTGGAACCCTCCCAACGTACACGGTGTAGTAGCCCTTCGCCATCTCTGATCTATGTGCCTGCATCATGAGTTGATGAATTGAATGACAATATGCAACATACTGTACTTAAGAAAACAAAGAGGCATAATTAGCAAAATACAAGCAACCAATAGTAAACATAAATGACGAAGTTCCTCATACCCAAACTAATTAACTGGAGTGATCTACGCTAGTTCAGGACCACGGTTTAGTTACATCACAGAATTTCGCCGTGCATAAATTCAAAGTTTTGCCATAGAAATAGACAGTAGTGACATATGCATTGTCATCAACAATCAGTCCTTCATGTAGGCGGTCCAATCTTCATAGTCAGGGAGGAAGCACCCAAGCTTCTTGAAAGGCTTCAGGTCCAGACGCTGAGCGAGTAGCAGTGCTCGGACATCTTCCCGCGTGATTGGCCCATGGTAGAACATCCCTGTTGGTTCGAGGACCTGCTTCATGATCACTTGGGCAAGTTCACACTGTACGTGATAAAACTCAGCTCTGATTCGATGATCCGGTGTACTTCCTATGCTTGTGGCCCAGCTGACAATCTCAGCATCGTTGGTAGTAGGTGACATGCGAAGGCATTGACTATCCCTTCTGTACTCGAGTAGGTGATGCATGAGGTAGAATCCATCAGCCATACTGGTGTGCGGTTGCTGGATGCAGCAGAAGTCGGTCTTATGACCGAAAGCCAGCCCGTGATTCATATACCTTTTCGCCTTGATATATCCACCAGACAGGCTGAAGGTTAACAGGGCACTATCGAGAACACTCTTTATGTGCTTGTAATCCTTTTTCATCTTCGATGAGTCCAAGTGCATAGAATGGGAGTATTCCAGGTACAGAACGATGAGGACGCCCCCCCCCCTCTGTGCAAATTAAGTACACCTCAAATTAGCCTCAATGCTTGCAAAGGAATG
The DNA here is from genome assembly GCA_021437245.1 of Aegilops speltoides. NCBI lineage: Eukaryota > Viridiplantae > Streptophyta > Magnoliopsida > Poales > Poaceae > Aegilops > Aegilops speltoides. Next base: position 185,879,546 of record CM038145.1, read on the forward strand.
ATTAACACTTATGAAAGGATATGTGCGGATGACTTATGTGGGATGATAAGGCACTAGAATCGCTTCCTTGTCCTTATTAGCGATCATGAATTCGCCGAGGTACTTGCTCGCATAGTCACGGTGCTCTTTGCAAACTTCCAAGAAGCTCTCGTGCATATAGTACGGGTCCACAATGCAGTATATTTGATGTTATTGACCCTGATGAAGTAGTTCAGATACAACACATACATGCGAATGAACTGGAAATCCAGCTTGGTCATGTGGAACATGTCGTAGATGTAGTCCAATCGCATGATGAACTGATTCGTGGGCCAATTCTCGATGTACAACTTCCCAGCCCGCACCTTAGCCGCGTAAAGCGGGTATCCAGGTTTTTCCGCAATCAAAAGGCTTTTCTCTCTGGCCAGCACATCTTCATGGAGTCTCCTTATATCATTGTTTAGTATGTGCTCTAGCGCTTTGGCAGGTAGGATCTGGTCGCCGGCGACATGGCAACGCTTCTTACCTTCGATAGGTATACTGTCTACCACTCGGGGATTCAGAGGCGGTTGGATGCTTGAAGTAGCTCTGGAGCCTTTAGGGCCTTTCTTGTCCGGTCTCCTCCTTTGCTTCTTGCCGGGTGGTGGTAGTGAGCCCACCATACCTTCCCTAACCACCACCCAGTGTCGTCGGTCTAATCAGTGGATGGCCCTCGGGGGGTTGCTGGGTACAGGCGGCATCTGGAGGCGTCTCCTGCGAGGATCGCTTGAAGAGAGACTTTTTGCATTCCGCCTTAGGACGTTCTGCTCCGGCAAATCAGGTAGCATCAAGTCATCATCTCTATGCTCATAGCCTGAGTCTTCGTCGTCCTGAGCCATCAATCCTCCATCATCATAGGCGATATTGAAATACTTGTCTGGGTCCTCCTCCTCATCCTCCATGTCATCATCAACATTTGCTTCTTTAACAGAGGGGCCGACATCATCTGGCACTAATGGAGGCTCTCCCTCGCCTCGTCCACTATCACCCGCCACGACAGGTGTAGGTAATTTGGTAGGTGGGGTGGTGTTCATACCTTCTTGAGAAGGTGGCATTGGCGTGATACTGGGCGCCTCGAGACGAAGAAGAGACTTGGGCTAAGGCAAGAACTAGTTATTGCATGCGCCAATCATCTTAGGGGTCTCGTCGTCACTGACTGGTACCGGGGAGGAAAATCCTCGAAGCCCGCTAAGACACTGGCCACGTTAACATTGAAGACGCGATCGAGCATCTCTCGGTTGTGGAACATGTGGTCCTTGGGCTTCATGATCGTTGCCTTTCCCACGGCCACCTTCTGGCCCTTGATGTCGTAGAGTAGGGTGCACCGGGTGTCGTCAGCCTACGAAGGAGACATGTCTGCGACATCAAACATCCGAAAGGCAACTGAAACGGAAGACTATAGACATGCTGGTGAAAAGGGTATGATGCGTAATTACCATGAGGGCGTCGAGCTCAACCAACGATGAAGGCCCGCCGAGCGTGCAAGAGATGGAGGTCGGGCTGTTATGAACAGGAGCTCGTCGATTTCGGTGCCGCTCCTCTTACGTGGAGGTCCTCGAAGCTCAGCCAACCCATTGAATAGATCTCCACGCTTTCTCCATGGGTCATCCTTCTCGAGCCATCTACGGTGCCCCATGTACATGATTTTCCCGGAGCCGCCCTCTTTCATTGACGTAAGCTACGGAGACATTGTATCATCCAGGCACCTCATGCATCCGCAGTATCCATGGCATACCTGGCCTAGGTATACCCGTAACCGAGATAGTCATGCACCATCGTCATCAGCGCGGCTCTCATATGGAAATGTTCTCCTTTGCCTGCGTCCCATGCCCATGCCGGTGTTTTCCATAACCTGTCTAGCTCCTCTTGCAGAAGCCCCATATACAGGTTAATACTATTTCCCGGTTCTTTCGGCCCTTGAATCAGCTTGCTCATGTGTATGTACTTTGTTTTCATGCACTTCCATGGGGGGAGGTTGTACATCCATACAAACATGGGCCATGTGCTGTGGTTGGTGTTTTGATTTCCAAACGGATTCATGCCATACTCGCTCCAAGCACGATGTTCCTTGGATCTTCTGCAGCAAATCCATATACGGCGTTGAATGCTCTCCACTGGCTACCATCCATGAGGTGTCTCGGCCTCGGATCATCTCCATCGTCAGGCTTCTTCCTCTCTGTGTCCCAGCGCATGAGCTTTGCTTCCTCAGGACCTATGAAATACCACTACAGACGGGGAGTGATCGGAAAGTACCATCCAACTTTTTGTGGAGCTTTCTTTCCTGCCTTCTTGTATCGAGAAGCATTGCACACTGGACAGCTGGTTTTTTCCGCGTGCTCCCCCCGATAAATGATACAATCATTAATGCATGTGTGGTACCTAATGTGCAGAAAATCAAAAGTGCAAACGATTTTCTTGGCCTCCTCGACACTAGTAGGACACAGGTTCCCACCGGGAAGAACAATATTATGTAGATTCTTCAAATGCTCATCGAGGCTTTTGTGTGTCCATTTGTTTTTGGCCTTCGTCTTTAGAAGTTCGAGCGTGAAACTCAAGCGGGTCACCTCAGGATCGCAACTGTCATACAATGGAGTCCTCAAGTCTACTTCAAATTGCACCAGCTTGGCCTCCTCTCTAGAAGCAGCTCTCTCGCTAGTCGTACTCTTGCAAAGGAGGTCTCGGACATGAGGGTCCTGCACGACTGCACTTAGTAGCGTCGAAGACTACGGCATGACCACCGCCTCTTCTCCGCCATGTGCGGACTCTTCTTCGCCATGTCCGGAATCTTCTCCGCCGCCGTCGTCATTTCTGGACTCTCCCCCTTCGACATGGTCGGTGCCATTGTCTTCATGTCGATCAGTCATCTCTTCGTCTAGCCCCATGTCATTATTCCCTCCCATGTGGACGTCCTCCTCATCATCATCTTATTCAGTCATCAACTGAGTATAGACATCCATGAAACCATTCATCAACAGGTGTGCCTTCAAAGTGCCACGATCAAAAGGGTCCAAAAGGACTCCTTCCTTGCATCTTGCACACGAACATCTAATCCTAGTCCAATTATTTGCATACATGTCCATCACCGCGGATTGCATGTACCGCTCCACCTTCCATCCACTCACCTTCATGACCGACTGCACGGTATAACAAGCAAAAGGGTTATAAAATAAATAATGCATGCTTCAAAGTCATATATATATATATATATATATATATCCCAAACACACATATTCTCATTCACACACATATTCCCATTCTTGAAATGAACAACTTTTTACTCACCTATATATAGAGAGAGAGAGACCGAGAGCACGCAGTTAATTAGATGATGAGAGAGCACGATCGAGAGAGCACGTGTGGTTGGCTAAATAGCTAGCTAGAACTAGTTGCTGGGGAGGAGAGGTGAATCTAGCTAGCTAACTAATGGAGAGGGGTTATGGTGGAGGGGGCATTAATGGGGGAGAGAAGAGAGGTGTAGGAGAAAGAGAGAGGCCATTTATGGAGGAGGGTGCCATTAATGAGGAGAGAAGAGAGGTAGGAGGAAGAGAGAAGAAGAGCAACAATGGCGGAGAGTGGAGAGGGGAAAGGGGAAGGAGGGGGAGAGAGGGCAAAGTTGGGGAGAGGAGGGGGAGGGGTGGAAAAGGTGGCACCAGCCGCAACTAGCAATAGCGCTGCTTTGCAAAAAGCGGTGCTGCTATTAGACTTAGTAGTAGCGCTCTCCAGAAAAAGCGCTACTACTAAGTGGGGCCCACTAGCAGTAGTGGCGCATTTAAACAGAGTGCTGCTACTAAACTGTTAGTAGTAGCGCTTGTTTCTATACACCGCTACAACTACGGCGACCGTCGGTGGCCTCGTCTGGTCCCACATAGTAGTAGCGCGTTTCTGCATCACAATGCTACTACTATGGTGTTACTAGTAGCGCTTTCCAAGAAAAGCGCTACTGCTAAATAGCAGCATCGTTTACTATTCTCCAGCGCTACTACTATGGTACTGTGTATAAGCATTTTCCTAGCAGTGCAAGAAACTCAGAAAGATTGTTAGGATGAAGAAACTTGCGACGAATAATAGCAAGATCTTTGTTTGCAAAATGAAGAAGACATCAGTCAACTATAGGATGGTACTAACTCTTTTACCTTGTTTTTACCCCTTGTGCCATTTCAAAATTTATAACAGCGATTTATGCATGTCTTTGTTTTTAGTACTTTTCAAAGAAGTTCACCAATGATTATCTCTCAAACCACCTGCATGTTCAAGAGGCGAGGAAGGTATTCATTCAACACCCATGGTACAATATTGAAGTCTTGCAGAAGAGGACGAAGGTTCGGCGGGCAATTATCCATAGCCACTGGCCTAAAGTTGCAAGGACATTCAACATCACTGAAGGCTCAATATTTGCCTAACGCTTCTGCTGTTTCCTAGATGAGATTCATCTATTTACCGTGTATGATGCTACTTTCCAAAGGTTTTTGATGCTGCATGTGAAACTTGATGCTATTGTGTAATGGCATAACTGAGTGCCGAAGCTATATGATGTAATTCGATTATGAAATCCTGCTTGCTGTTATACAGATATGAAATATCTGGTGTGTTTTATAAGAAATATCAATTTGACTAGTACATGGACTATCAATAATAGGCTAATACCCTGCTTATTGGGGTTCTCTATTGCAGACGGTTACTCAGACAGCACCATGGGCGATTAACTCAAACAACCCGCACGGTTTCAAGAAAGTAGGCATGTTCGATCAACTAACAATCACACACAGCTTCCGGCAGTGAACTGTTTGCATTAGGCCACCTTGCACAAACGTTTCCACACAAAGAACTGTGTGTGATATATATACTTACGAAATATTTTTCTGGGATTCACCGTGTGGGATGTACATACCTACGGAAATGATTGGGTTTCGAGGCCTCCCCCGACCGCACACGGCCCCGGCCTGTGTCCCAGGAGGGCCTATCCCCGACAATTTCTGGGTCATGTGGGAAGGACCCCCCTATCGCTCACACTCACTTGGCGACGGTTCCAAATGTCGTCGCGGAAAGGGGTTAAAAACCGTTTGTATAGCACGTCGCTGTACCAGTAAACTCGAAGTTGGTAATGATCTGATCTAAACATCTTATGCATCTTCATATTGTTCCAAGGATCATGCCCGTTGGCATTTTTTTCTACTATGTTTCAGAACAAGGTTGAATTACGCCACACACATGGAATGCTGCCCAGCTATATCTTTTTTTGTGCAGAAGTCACTTACAAGCCTTTTCTATTTTTTTTAAAAATGTTTAGCTTGATTAAAATAATTATTGAATAAATAAGTTATATCTTGTACAATATGTGCATGTTATTTTTCTTTGATCCAAGCAAACGAACACCTTGGGATAGGCGTAGAAGTGGAAATCAAACAAACCTCTCTGCGCTAAAATTGAGTGCGGCATCGTGCCTGGAGGCTGGATCATATCATAGCATTCCCTCTATCTTGTCCGTACACAAGAGCTGCTTCATTGCTGCCGTCTTCCCGATGTACTTCCCCAGGACTGTATCACCATAAAAAATGGCGAACTAGCCACAAGGCTATGCTTGTGAGACCGGATACTAAGGATATGGTCTTGTTGGTTATCGAATGAGGAAACCTCTAAAAAAGAACTCGGGATGCCATGCGGCTTGGTCACAGCCCACAAGTATGAATGAAGCCAAATACAAAAAAAAGAGGGGCACCCAAAAGTGCCTCTAGGGCACATGTCCATTCTTACATCAGAACTACTCCCTCCGTCGCATAATATAAGAGCGTTTTTTACACTAGTGTAGTCTCAAAAATGCTCTTATATTATGGGACAGAGGGAGTATTTGGTAAGGTCCTCTCTAGGTCACATCCGATGGCTACTTGGATTGCCAGCTCCGCGACCCCCACAAAGAAGTCTGCTTCCCCGCAACCCTTGGCCACAGTTCTGGCGACCCCTGGAATGCAAGCATCATGTCGGAATACCTCGAGTCAAGACAAAATGACCCAAGCCCATTCAAAGGAAGTTGATTCCTGCCACTTTGCAAGTTGATCAGGACATGCTTCCACGAGATCATGCCTGCGACATGCCGTTAAGAAGGGTCACGGTGTCCTGCATCCTATGTTCAACAAACAAGGCTCGCAGCTCAGGGAATATCGCTGCAGAAGAAATATCTGGTTCAGAAACATCACAAGCAAAATTAAAAGGCATCAAAATACTCAGGAGACTTACATTGTGCAACCCTGTTCAATCCTTGAATGCAACCATGCTCGTCAGAAACATCGCAAGCCCAACGATTGGCCTCCCAGAGGAGCTCAACCTCTGCAAGCTGGCTCACAATCCTTTGAGGTGTCAAGTGCATTCCGGCCATCCGCTACCTCCTAACGAAGAGCATCTTCTGCTTGACATAGTTCACCAACCAAGAAACATAAGTCCCCAGCTAGTTTCCGACTGGACTTCACCGCATTCTTCATCATGGGAATCAATCCCGGTAGGAACATACTTCTTTGGTAGAGGCATCTGTTGTGTCCAACATCTTTATGGGCTTCGCCAAGCAGAGTACGGTCTTTATAGTACTGCTTCTCCACTACGTTGAGGAAACAAACCACAGGTTGTTAGGCTAACAGACTGACAAGATGGATCATGGCATTTTCGGATGAGGAACTTACAAATATTACTCAAAATGGTAGCTTCAAGCCCGACATTTCTCTACTTTTCTTCAGCTCTGTGACAGCCTGGTTTTTGCCTCCTTTCCTTTTTCTGAATTTTATTGCCATTTGATTTGAATTTGGGTTTTGTATCAAATCAGTCGGCCTTAAACACTTGGGCGCACCTTTGATTTTCACCGAAGTGTCCCCTCTCCCTCTCAAGCTATTTTCTCTTCAAAACCCCATTTCAGCAACATATGCTCCAAAGCAACCCCTACTTTCTTTGCCCACAAAAACCTAAGAAAATTCCCAAATATTCTTTGAACCCTAGGGCACCTCCCTGATCAAAAATATTGCATCACTTTTTGTAATATTTTTGCTACAGAAAATCATTTCTGTTCTGAATAGAATAGGCAATTTACACAACAAGTATACTTTTCCTTGATCCAATGAGGCTGTTTTTTCTTGAGCTTCATTACATTCCTAAGAGGCTGCTAAACCCCAAAGCTCAGCCCTCAACTCTTACTGGATCACTAACAGTTAACCTCACAAGTTACTCTCCAGAAACTTACCATGAAGTAAGCAACGCACACACAACTCCTGGGTTCAACTCAAAGTGTTGGAACCACTCAAACCACCAAGGACTACACGCCAGGCATGAAGTTTAAGCTTAGCGTGGCCTAATGTCATAGTTCACGCGGTGACTGCACTCGTCCAGGCGTGCTGGCATGCAGCCGACGCGCTCTACGACGTGCTCGAGCCGCTGTTGAGCTCATGCTCGCTTCCCCAACCACCGCGCCTTGCCAAACTTCGCCACGATCATCGTCCCGACTCCCTTAACTCCACACTGGCGCTTGCCGATGCTGGAGCTCACTGCAGGGAGCACGGGCACGGCACGGCCAAGTGAACAGTGCACCCATGCTACTATGTTTGTCGTCATTTTCGCTCATGTGCTCGTCGCCGCCCTCCCACAGTGCCCCCGTGAGCTGCGTCGCCTTCTTCCCCTCTCGCTGACGCTATTTGCCGCCGGGCTCCGTGTCCAGAAGCCCTCTGACGGAGCCCGATCCCCTCTCCTTGCTCGCCTATAAATACAGCCACACCCAGCTTCCTCGAGCATCACCACCCACTCTCTCAACCTCCACAAGCTCGTAGTTAAGCTGCAGCCCGGCCGGGCAGGCCTCTGGCCGCCGCCCCGACCCGAGCTCGCCGACAGTTCTTGGTAGCCCCTCCTCCTCACTCCAGTGCCTCCCGAGCTCGATCCACTTCCCAGCCGACTTGCTAGTGGTTCACTGGTGTCGTCCGACCCCGTTGGAGCCCCTGGTGCAGCCCCACGTCACCGTCGTCTCCAACTCCGGCGACCTCTGCTTCCTGCCGCCGTTGGAGAGGCCAGTTCCAACCCTATTCGATCACCCCTAGCCAAATTACGGGTAAGGGCAGGTGCGCCTCGATCCCCTCTCTCGTTCTATCCCACTGGATCTGGCCGTCGACCTCTACTCGCCGGAGAAACGCCGGCGCATCACCGCCCCACCACTATTTGTCTTCCCCTCTCCCTAAACCTGACACTGGTGGCCCACTGTCTGCCACCCAACCCCGCGGCCAAAGCGGTACATGCTGGCGTGGCGCTGAAGTGATCCCCCTGGTCATTTTCCAAATTTTACAGAAACTTCAAATGGCCATAACTTTTTAACCACAAGTCAAAATGAGTTGATTCTTTTTGCATTGTGTTCTTACTGAAAAGATCTAGCAGCACACCAAAAATGAGATTTTCTCTTTGGTCTAGATTTTTTGGTAATTTTCAGAAGTGTTCTTGATATTTTCTTTTTGTCATTTTAATTGTTTTCAGAAGGAGAAGCTTGTCTTGAAGAGACCCCGGAGGAGTGTGAAGCTCCTCTGAACTAAGGCGAGCCACACCAACATTTTCATGGTGTCATTGCAATATTCATGATTTTTCCAACTTGAAAATAAGTTATTTCTTGCATATAATTATTTAATAAATAATGCTTGTGTTAGTTATTTTGTCATGGGTAAAATGCTTAGTTTACAGAAGTGAGTACCTAGACTAGTGTGATCTAGCATGAGTAGTTTGCCTATGTGATGTATTACTAGCATCGTTATCATTTTCTTATGTGAAGGCTTGTTCTTATGAAAATGATGAGTGCTAATAACCAGTGACAAAGAATTAGTAAAGTCTAGTGAAGATTTGTGCAAGCAGAAATTTTGATGATGTTGATCTGTTTATTCTGAGTGATATGTGATGCATGCCGTATGGTTGCATGATCATGGCATATGGTGACTCGAGAATTTTTATATCAAGTTAAACTTGATGTTTATCGAACTTGAACATAAAGTTGATCGAGTCATGGTGCCACTGAATCGAGTTTTTCCCAGTGCAACCACATTTGCCTTTATGGGAAGGCCTTTAGTCGGTCCATTGTCATGCCTCTGGTCGGTGCCTTCAACGGGGGAAGGTTACGGGCATGCGGTACCCTGGCCCGGTAAGCAGACATAACCTTGTGTGCCTGTTGTTCTTGAGATAGTACCTTGTCCCCGTTTGGGACCGTTTGAGTTTTGCCACGACGGTGGCCGTTGATGCCTTTGGTAGGCACGGGGCCACCCATGACTTAGCCCAGTGGGGAGTTAGTCGGAATGGCCGAGAGAGTGTCATGGCAATGGGGGAGTTCCGCCGGAATGCCGTTGGTCCACCCGAATGGGAGTGCGAGGCCATGGATTCCGTGGTGTGGGTATAGTGCGCTACCTCTGCATAGTGTATTTAATATATCGATAGCCGTGTCCTCGGTTACGGACACAACTCGTGAGTAAGTCATACCATGGATCAACATTAATAAATAATCTTGCACAGTAAGTTATTTGTTTGGCACTGGTTATGTGATGATGAATCAGTGAGAATGATGTTGTGGAAATCAAAGTGTTGGTTTTGATTGTGATACGGGAGTGATCACCGTTTGGTTATGAGGCAACCCATTGGTAAGAGAGTCCGAGGGACTCGGTGCACAAGTTTGGTTGCACGGCATGAGTAGTTTTCTTTCACCTGTATTTAACTTGATTAAATGTCATGATATTGTTTGCCATTATGTTTATGCTTGTTGTGAGCTTGCAAGTACATTCAATGTACTGACCTGGCGTGTTATGCCAGCTTTCAGGAAAATCTAACCGGATCAGAGTGCTGCCGTATCTATATCGTGTCCACATCGGTGTCCCTGTGCTATGGAGTCCCGCTTCATCATCGTTCCGCTGCCGTGTAGTTGATATGATCGAGGCCTAATGTACATATTGTCCGGCCACACCATGTGTGCCACTTGGCCTCGCTACTTGATGTAACATCGAACTATGTTCCGCCAGTATCAATAAAGCGGTTGTTTTCTGTACCAAGATGTTGTGTGTTGCCAGAAGATGTGATCTCTGGGCTGGCAATGCAAGGTAAGCTGGTTGCTCTGAGCCGGGGTGCCACAAGCTCACACGTGTTGGACCTCCAATGCCGCAACCTCCAGTGAACCTTTTGTTGATGCAAAGCTTGCGGCAAGCAAAGTACCACAATGAGGGAGGAACAAGATCCAACAAGGACAGGTGAAGGGGGCCCGGGGCTACACGATGACTAGCCCCAAATAAGAGACCCCTACAAAAGACAAAGGAAAAAAAGAACCTCAAACCCGGTCCTCCAATGACTCAAGCTTGAGGCTCGGGGGATACTAGGTGCATACGATTTGTTACCACAAAGGACCCTACAAAAGACAAACTTACACAAGGAACTCAGATGCATTCTGAGATAAATAGCTTCTTCTAGCCGTTGCAGAAACCTGGTGAGGGCTTGGGCACAAGTTTGTCTCTCCCTCAACACCATCTTGCTCAGTCCAACTACCCTTAGAGAGTCAGGTAGAACATGCTGACGATGAAGCCATAGGCCCAACCTTGGTCGACAAGGATGGAGCGTCCTCAGATGTTGAGACCTCGACACCTTCCACGAACTCATGATGGCCGATGTCCATAGCCTGCGACATGATTTCTCCCTCCTCGACCTCAAGAATGACTGATATCTCTTTCGGCCATGATGCACCATAATTAGGTGTCATGTGTGGTTCTGAAGCCCTAATGGGTTCCCCAATGCATGATAGCTGATCTCCTTGAGCGGTAGATCAGTGGAAGTCGGATCATGGTACGACGGCAGTATGAACGGAGGAGTCAACGCTTGTGGAGATTTACGACCCTTCAACTTCTTTCATGCAAGTCTAGAATATGTGGTTAAGGCTATCAAACAGACCAAAGAAAATATCAAGGGACAAGTCCAGTAAACAACAACATTTACATACCCGTGGGACGGCTTGCGTGCCTCGACCTTGGGACCCTCGAATCAAAACTCTGGGAAGTGAAGTGCTAACTGCCGGTGGCTTTACCTCCTCACCAATCTTCGGAGACGGGCTCGTCATAGCCTTCTTTTGAGCCTCCCCATACTCTGCTCCCAGTGCTGAGTTGGGAAGTGCGCCTCCACAACTCGCTGCCTCTTCACAGATGACAAGGCTCGAGGGCAAGCCACGCCATTGCTTGTCCCACCTTCAGAGCTAGATAACGGCTGCATCAAGCATGACAGCTCTACTGGCGGTAATCTCCCAGGCCAAGGTGGCTGGGATAAAAAAGGCCTAAATGCCTACGTAAAAAGGTGGGATAGAAAATATCAAAAAGCTGAGAACTCATGGGGGGATGCATGGGATGCAGGGCTTATGTTCTATGGATGATGACCCTAATGAAAGGACTCCACCATGATCTCTAGAGTAATCTCATCCAAAGGGACATGGGTCATGAAGTTCTTGCACGACTTTATCTCTGATACGGAGATATCTCACAGTTCAAAAGACAAGGGTCGTTTCGGCCCAGGTATTCAAACATTAGGTGAGTCCGACCAGCTAATGGTTGTATATTCCTCCTAGCCTGCATACCAAGACCGCTAAATATGCATTGCTCCTAGCCTGTGCTCTTGGATATACTAGACCTCTTGGGCCAGCAACCCGACCTCTATGCTTAGGAGGTTGGTCTCCGAGAGTGATATTTTTGTGCTGGTTACACCATTGTTTAAATTGGATAATCCCAATTTTTTTGAGAAAATCACTTTGTTGTTGCTACTAATGACTAATGAATGCAATAGCTCATGAGATCCTTTGTTTACTATGTTTCCGTAAGAAAATGGCCAAAACATAGAAGGATACCATCATATACAAGGAAATGAAAAAAAATGTGGAAGAGGCAAGTCAACAGGAGGTGCATCAGGCTCAATAGAACGCAAGACGGAGCAAGGTACGAGCATGCTCGCTCATGTCGCCACTTGTTCTACTTGTCGTCAGCTCTGTATGGTCCATGTGACCAACATTTATAAAGGGATCGACGATAGAATGTCAAATGGAGAGCACCATTCAAAAACCGAGAACCAGAACTAACCTTCCAACCCTAGCCATCGCTGTCGGTGTCAAAACCGGCGGATCTCGGGTAGGGGGTCCCGAATTGTGCGTCTAGGCGGATGGTAACAGGAGACAAGGGACACGATGTTTTTACCCAGGTTCGGGCCCTCTCGATGGAGGTAAAACCCTACTCCTGCTTGATTGATATTGATGATATGGGTAGTACAAGAGTGGATCTACCACGAGATCAAGGAGGCTAAACCCTAGAAGCTAGCCTATGGTATGATTGTTGTAATGGTTGTCTGTCCTACGGACTAAAACCCTCCGGTTTATATAGACACCGGAGAGGGTTAGGGTTACAGAGTCGGTTACAATGGTAGGAGATCTACATATCCAGACGCCAAGCTTGCCTTCCATGCCAAGGAAAGTCCCATCCGGACACGGGACAAAGTCTTCAATCTTGTATTTTCATAGTCTTGGAGTCCGCCGATGATGATAGTCCGCTATCCGGACACCCCTAGTCCAGACTCCTCAAGAGTAGCCTTTAACCAGGCTTCAATGACGACGAGTCCGGCGCGCATATTGTCTTCAGCATTGGAAGGCGGGTTCCTCCTCCGAATAATCCGTAGAAGATAGTGAACACCAGGATAGTGTCCGGCTCTGCAAAATAAATTCCACGTACCACCGTAGAGAGAATAATATACACACAAGTTCGATCTGCTGACGTATTTTGTGGCATGACGTCACGCCACCACCACGCCTTTACTTGAATCGTTTTTTATTATACCACCTTAGCGCGTTTATTGAAGCGGTTTCCTTGGCACGTCTTCTCGAATCAGAGATCGTGTTCCCCTTATTCCAGGATTCCCATCAATACGGACGTGGGTAACCCAACCGCGCCCGTCGCCACGCCTCCTCTATCGAAGGTGAGTCGCAAACGGTCACGGGGACGGCTCTTGGTATTATTCCCTCTTTATAATGAGACCAAGGCTCGTTTCTTTTCTTCAATTGAATCTACCCCTCGCCCCAAGTTCCAACACCCAGAGCTCCAGATTCGAGCTCTTCGGACCTTCAACAATGTCCGGCTCCGACCTACAGGGTCGGTGGATGCCCTCCTCCGTCACGGAAGAGGATGTGCTAAAGCTGCGAGAAGCCAGGTACCTAACCTACGAGATTTCGCATAGGTTGCCCGCCAAGGGGCAAGTCATTCCTACTCCCGAGCCCGGCGAGAGCGTCGTGTTCGTGTCCCACCTCCGTCGGGGTTTAGGCTTCCCGACGGATCCTTTTGGGAGAGGGCTCATGTTTTACTACGAGTTGGAATTCCATGACCTGGCTCCGGAGTCTATCCTCCACATCTCATCATTCATCGTCGTCATGGGCCTTCCTCCGCACTACTCCCCACTTCGGTTTGTGGCTCAAGACCTTTAACGTGGAGCCAAGATGATCGAGGGTCAAAGCTGAGTCTTGGCGGCGGTTATAAGCGTATGGTCGATGCTCCATGGCCCAAGGGCTCTTTCCAGAGGAGCTCGGCCAGGCAACAGGAGTGGTTCTATATTACCGCTCCTAGGGGCAGCAAGCAGAAGCCGCTGCCCATCTTTCGCTCGGGCCCTCCACAGCGGCTGATGTCGTGGGTCAACCAAGGGCTCAACTGGGGGCCGTCAAAGGACGTACCCCTACTGCAGGGCCAGATTCAAGACCTCCAAGAGAGGGAGATCAGTCTGGTGATGGTGATGCAGGTTATGTTGATTCGGCGTCTTCTGCCCTGCAAGCGTCGCCCCCTCCGCCTGTGGGAATTCAATCCAGAGGGGCCACGAGCTCTCCAACACTTCATGGGTACGACACCCGTGGAGATGTATAAATTGTTCTTCGGACCACAAGAGATATGTCCGGAATTGACCGAGGATTCCGGTCTAAGCTGCAATCGCCCGGATGCTCAGGTAAGTGGCCCTACGTTCGGACATACCGTTTGTTTGCGCCTTCTTGAATTTGCCTTTTAACCCATCGTCTCTTGAATAGGAGTGGATAGCGCAAGCGAAACTGATACGGTGTCCGGCCCCCCTCCCGAAGACCGTGCCGGATCCCGTGCTGGTCAGAATGATGAAGGTTGCGCCTTCAGGGGAAGGCGAAGGGGAGAACAGGGACACTACCGCCTCTACCAAGGAGGCATTTGAGAAAGGGGGAATCGAGAATCCCTCCTTCAAAGGGGAGAAGAGGACTGCTTCCGAAAACCCAGAGGCCAAGGCCTCGAAGCGGGGGAAGAGATCTTCACCAGAGGGTCCTGCGTCTGGGGAGGCCCCGGCCGCACTATCTCCCCTAAGGAATGAGCCCTCCAGCGAGCTGTAAGTAGAAAAAAGGGGGTTCTGTAATAAGAGACATCCCTACTTTTGCTTCTGAGGATAACCGAAGTTTTTACCTTGTAGTTTGGATCTTCGTCCTTCTCAGATGAGCTCGTCTTCGGGGGACCTTCGTCCGGAGATGGTGGAGAGCGAGACGCCTCCGTCCGCCGCACCATCAGGCAGGGCGGACGAACCTGAGGTGTCATCGCGGAGGGTATCCCCGAGTCCGGCGGGGCCGGAGAGTTCGGCACCGGCTGGTGTGCGGCCGGGGGAGCTGAAGGATCTGCTTGAGAGGGCGTCTATCTCAGAAGGTCACCGTACATTGATGAGTATGGTGATTGGAAGAATTTCATCCGCCGAAGGCGGGTTGCATGATGCCGTTAGAAGCTTGCTGGCGGGGTTTGAGGTACGTAAAATGACATACCTTTTGACAGTTTTGCACCTAAAGTGCGCCCTGTATAGATAGTAGCCCCTGGGACTCGGTAGGTTGTCGAGAGTGACAGCGTGCCGAGGATCAAAATCGCAGGTATTGATTTTCGCCTTTCCTATGCAGGTGGCGGATAGTCCGGTGGCCAGCCGGACTGATGGAGTTGCCGAACTAGAGCGGCAACTTGACGTTGCGGATGCGGACATCACGCTGGTCAATAAGTGACTTGACGAGTCACAAGGTAGGTTTTTCTTCGT
This sequence comes from Aegilops speltoides, assembly GCA_021437245.1. Classification (NCBI taxonomy): domain Eukaryota; kingdom Viridiplantae; phylum Streptophyta; class Magnoliopsida; order Poales; family Poaceae; genus Aegilops; species Aegilops speltoides. The sequence goes on from CM038145.1 coordinate 185,894,636, forward strand.
GGTCACCTAGTAAGGGAGCCGAAGCCCACTCCTTACAACATGTGTGCTTAATGCAGATGGTGCCGCTGCTGTGGAGAGCCTTTGGGCAGAACTTGCTCGAGCCAAGGAGCGGGCCAGAAGGAGTGATGCGGCTGCCTCAAGGGCGGCCGAAGAGCTAGAAGCCGAAAGGGCTGCTCACTGCCGAAGCAAGGAGGAGATGGCCGAAATGGCCGTGAAATTGAAAGATGTTACCGACCGCAATGAGGTTCTTGAAAAGGAACGCCGAGTGGAGCAAGAAGGCCTGAGGAAGGCCACCGCCGAAGCCAAGGATGCCCGTTCTGCGATGAGGGCTATAAAGGAGGAGTTGCGCAAGGCCGGAGATATTGTGGCTGGCAAGCCCTTTCTGCTGCGCAGAGGTTTACTGGATCCGGCACGCCAGCTTGGCCACCGTGGGGTCCGGAGGATCCTTATATGGACTTAGCGGCGAGTCGCGGCGGATGCTGTTGTGCACTTCGAAGTCAAAAGGATCACGAGACGGAAGAGCTTTTTGGTCTCAATTCCATAGTCCGGGCGTTCACTTCACGACCGATCGGTTGGCTGAGTGGGCTGAGCTAAATAGATTGTCCGGACTTGCCATGACGGATATCGTGGCTCATGTCTGGCCGGATAGGCCCAAGCCGAAGAGTTATTTTGGCTTATTGCAGCAATTCCTTGGGGCTGTGCCGCATATCAAGGCGATGAAGCGGTCGGCCTGCATAGAGGGTGCCCGGATGGCCCTCGCCCGTGTGAAGACATACTGGACGGAGATGGATGCCACCGCTGTTGCGACCCAGGGTTTGGACGAGAGCCGGTTACCCGCCGAGCACTATTTTGGGGAAGTTCTGTGTGGTGCTCGTGTAATAGAGTCGCAGTGCTCAAAAAATGTCATGTTCAAATGAACTTTATGGTTTGTAAAACGATGTTTATAATATAAGCACTTTTTGTACTTGTGCGTTCAAGTATTGAAATATCTCTTGTGCGCCCGTTAATGTATACTTGTGTATAACCTGAAAGATGGCAGTCTTAGGCTTCAGCCCCCACTCACATAGTGCGGGGGTGTTTGCGAAATAGCGCATTTTCACACTTAATCCAACGTCTTGGTCCTGTTAAGGAGGTGGTAGCGTAGCAAACGAGGCAACCGGACTATAATGCTTTATCACTTTCACTTAGCCATAGGAGTTCGAAGGTGGGGCTACGATATAGCCCCTAGGGGCACCGCACTCCCCGTATTTGGGGCACGTGTGTGCCTGACCGGGAAGCAGTCCTTCGTCAAAGCGGAGGAATTCTAAACATTCCAGAGGTCGACCGAGTGGTTGACCAGTCTCTCGCTACATCATGACGATCGGTTTTGGCTTTCTCTCGAGGTGCTCACCCGCCGAACTGGGCACAATCGCAGCAGTTCTCCTGGTGCCGCGTTAGCCGATGATACAGAACGTAAGGCAGCAAAACACAGGAGCCGGACAAACCCAACATTTGACCAAAGACATGATTCGGAGCTGATGCATATAAGGCCTAACTCGAGACGCCGAACACTCCCTGAGGTGTTCGGTCTTTATGATGACGGGCAGATCAATGCCCTAAGCCCCTAGTGTCCAGGTACACGCAAGGTCCTCTGACGCGGCCGATGCCAAAACGTCAGCCTCCTCTCTGGTTATGATGAGAAACCAGGGGATGTATAGCAACAAGAGACAGTAAAAAAGGTTTACGCAGGGTCTTAATCTGAAAAGAATCCTTGCAACGGGTCCCTCACCGCACGCTCTGCGCTTTGTGTCTCCGCAGTCTTTGTATCCTGGACGGGTCTAACATGCTGTTCATCTGTAAAAGAGAGGAACTTAGTTTGAAAAGTAATCGTGTCAAAAATGTATTTAAAACAAAGCATGAATAAATGAATAAAGTTGAGCTTTTATTGGCTCCTTATTGCTCATACGCACAGCCCCTTGTAAAGGGGTGTGCGGCGAGGGAGCCCCTAGCTTATTTATGCTGGACTCGTCTAGCCATGTTCGGGGTCTTGAACGACCTTTTAGTGAGATGATGCCATGTGGACCGGGCATTTTAAGTGTAAGAGACGTGTAGTGTGGTATTGCGTTAAAGCGGACAAAAGCTTCACGCCCCAATAGTGCTTGATGGCTACTTTTGAATGGGGCGACATGAAAGATTAGCTTTTCGCGTCGGAAGTTGTCGGGTGACCCGAACACAACTTCTAGTAGTAAGGAGCCCGTGCACTTGGCGTAAGGGCCTGCGTCACTCCTTTGAAGGAAGTGCGGCTATGGCGAATTTTAGTACGGTCTATCCCCAACTTGCAGATTGTGTCCGGATATAGCAGTTTTAAATCGCTGCCGCTATCCATTAGGACTTGTGTAAATTGTAGTCCGTCGATTATAGGATCCAATATTAGAGCAGTCCATCCTTCGTTTCGAATACTTCTGGAATAGTCCAGGTGGTCGAAAGTAATTGGTTTTGACATCCAATCTCGGGGTTCCGCTGGGGTGGACCGTGCGACACCTACTTTCGCGGGTGCCGCATTGTTGTTCCGTATTATCACATGAAGTTAGTTTACTGTTTTGACTTCTTGTGGGAAAGTCTTTTGTTTTCCGGCGCTCTGCTGGTGGGGTTCGTCATCATCCTCGCTTGGCGCGTCGAGCCCCTTGTGTTCGGCGTTGAGTCGGCCGGACTGTTTGAAAACCCAACAATCCCGGTGGGTGTGGTTTGCAGGCTTCCCGGAAGTACTGTGGATTTGACATATCCGATCCAAAATTTTGTTCAGGTTGGATAGCTCATCACTGTTGTCCTTAAGAGGTAGTGTTTTATTGTTCGGCCGCGAGCTTTTGAATCCGGTGTTGACCGCCGTGTTCTTTGGGCTTTTTTCTTTATTTCGGCACTGGTCCTTTCTGCGTCGTGATTTTCCGTTTCCATCTCTGATCTTGGATGTACTCGGGTCGCTGGTGCTACATCTTGCTAGCCAGCTGTCTTCCCCCGCGCAAAAGCGGGTCATGAGGCTTGTTAGCGCGGCCATTGTTCTCGGCTTCTCTTGGCCGAGGTGTCTGGCGAGCCACTCATCTCGGACATTGTGTTTAAAAGCTGCTAAGGCTTCGGCGTCCGGACAGTCGACTATTTGGTTCTTTTTGGTAAGGAATCTGTTCCAGAATTTGCGTGCTGACTCTCCGGGCTGTTGACTTATGTGACTTAAATCGTCTGCATCCGGAGGGCGGACATAAGTCCCCTGAAAATTTGCTCTAAACACGTCCTCGAGCTCTTCCCAACTTCCAATGGTATTTTTTGGGAGGCTTTTGAGCCAATGCCGAGCTGGCCCTTTGAGCTTGAGGGGTAGATATTTTATGGCGTGGAGATCGTCCCCTCTAGCCATGTGTATGTGCAGGATGTAATCCTCAATCCAGACTCCAAGATCTGTTGTTCCGTCGTATGCCTATATGTTTACGGGCTTGAACCCCGCTGGGAATTCGTGATCCAGCACCTCATCGGTGAAACATAGTGGGTGTGCGGCGCCCCTGTATTTAGGTGTGCCGCTATCTTCGAACACTCGGCGTGTTGTGTTACTTCCTGGGGCCCTCTTCTTTGGCCCATAAATGGACCTGACCGGGCCATCCGTTTGGCGAGGGTCTTTATGCGTGTCATGTGCCGGCTTATGTGCGGCGCCGCTTGACGCTCTTGGCCTGTCATCTGGTCGCCTATCCGGCCAGGCGGCCTTTTTTCTTTTTGATTGTGGAGGCTCTACGGCCTCCTCGTCGAATTCTGGCAGCAACTTGCGCTTCGGGTAGCTCTTTGTTTGGTGGCTATTGCCATATTTGTCCGAGGTCTTGAGTACTTTGCTCCACCTCATTCTGAGTATGTCTTCCGCTGTTTTGAGCTTTCGTTTCTCCTTCTTCAAACTTCTTGCAGTGGCGACAAGCCTTTTTCGAAGGTTCTTGTGCTCCGGTGGTGTGTCCGGCGTGAGATCGTCTGGACTGTTGTTTTCGCCGGGGCTGGATTGATTATCCGATTCATCCTGCTCGGATGGTTGCTTGGTTGCATGTTCGTCGCCCACTGGTTTGCCCTGCTCTACGGCTGGGTCATTATGGGTGCTGTTGTTATCGAGGCGAGACTTGGGCGGCGCTTGCGTCGCCGTTTTGGTTGTTTTTCGGGGGAATTATCCTTCACCGCGTCCCGTTGTTCCTCGTTATCGCTCCCTTTTGGAGTGTCCACCATATGTACATCATGAGTTGAGGTGTCCTTCCAAGGCCCCGTAGGCGCTGGTTCTTGATCGTCTCCGGCGTCGTAGTCCATACCGTCGATGTCTACGAAGTCGTAGTCTAGCCTGTCGGTTAGATCGTCGACAGTGGCTACAAAGTGGGTGGTGGGTGGGCTTCGAATTTCTTTGTCGTCCGCATCCCAACCATCCTGACCGCAGTCCGGCCAGGGCTCTCCTGATAACGAGAGATACTTTAGCGATTTCAGGATGTCGCCAAAGGGTGAGTGCTGAAAGATGTCCGCAGCGGTGAACTCCATGATCGGCGCCCAATCAGATTCGATTGGCAGGGGCGCCGGAGGTTCGGAGTCCGGCAAGGAGTCCGGCACTTCGGAGTCACGAGCTTTGCAAGGGACAAGGTCAGTATTCGGCTCCATCGCCATAGAAGTTGCAGCTCCCGAGGCGGTGTCCAGCCACCTGTCCTCGATCCGCGCGGTCGGCTCCGAACTATTGGTTAGAGCGGACTCGTGTGCAGCCTCCAGGGTACTGTCCGGCGGCAGAGCTAAGTCATGCCCATCGTGACAGTGCGGCACGCTCGGTTGTGGCTCAAATCCATCGAAGATCAAGTCTCCGCGGATGTCAGCCGTGAAGTTCAGGCTTCCAAAGTCGACTGATGGCGAGGCGAAGCTTCGATCTGCTCCAAATGGCCAAGTGAATTGGCCCGCAGTGCAAAGCCACCGAACACGAAGATCTATCCAGGGAGAAAAGTCTCACCCTGGACGGCGTTGTTGTCGATTGAATAAGCCATCAAGCCTATCGGTGACCACACAGAGGAACTCTCAATGAAAGCACCAATGTCGGTGTAAAAACCGGCGGATCTCGGGTAGGGGGTCCCGAACTGTGCGTCTAGACGGATGGTAACAGGAGACAAGGGACACGATGTTTTTACCCAGGTTCGGGCCCTCTCGATGGAGGTAAAACCCTACTCCTGCTTGATTAATATTGATGATATGGGTAGTAAAAGAGTGGATCTACCACGAGATAAAGGAGGCTAAACCCTAGAAGCTAGCCTATGGTATGATTGTTGTAATGGTTGTCTGTCCTACGGACTAAAACCCTCCGGTTTATATAGACACCGGAGAGGGTTAGGGTTACACAGAGTCGGTTACAATGGTAGGAGATCTACATATCCGTATCGCCAAGCCTGCCTTCCACGCCAAGGAAAGTTCCATTCGGACACGGGACGAAGTCTTCAATCTTGTATTTTCATAGTCTTGGAGTCCGGCCGATGATGATAGTCCAGCTATCCGGACACCCCCTAGTCCAGGACTCCCTCAATCGCCATTTCACATCTCATCTCCATAGCCGCTGTCACCATCATCACTGCAACCATTCTCTTCAAGTTAGTCATACTTGTAATCGGTGTATCGTATCCGACAATAATTATAAGATATCTTATCAATCAATCATTAATCTTTACGTCGTATTCGATGAGTTCATATTGCAATCTAATCACCAGTGTGGTAATTCTGGAAGGCAATGGGTTGAGGCAATACCTTGCAACCTGATATATTTGTGCTAGGGATCATTGGAATGACTTTGCGTATTTGACGTTACTTGTATCTATCTGATTATAATAGTTTTCTCTTGTCCTCTCGTTCTAGGGCCCTACAGGTACCCAGGATCCTGTAGATCAATCAAGTCGATGGCAACGAGCGAGGATTATGTGGAAGGCTATCCCGAAAAGCAGTGAGAGAAGGGGTTAGTATGGTACTGGAAAATTATTCCTTTGGGATGAGTGAGTTGTAGTCATTAAACGCCCAATGCTTTTGTCTGAATATTTATTCTTAATAACTGAGGTAACCCTGCACGACAGTAAGGGCCATCGATTGGAGAACTGACCCTCGATGTAGGTCGTGCACCGGTCAAGACGTACTTTGGACACATCCCCGCATGATCGCGTCACAAGCACATCATAGTGGTAGTCTTCAAGAGCTATGTTTATTATCGAGATGAGATCCCACACACATATATATGGTCGTGAGAGTAAGAATTCATATGCGTTGCCAAATTTACTAGTGTTTACATCGAAAAAGGTAGTTAAAAGTACAATTGAAAAATAAGAATTTAATTCGTTGGTAATAACTTGTCAGAGCTTTTTTGGTAGTGCATATCCTCTCGAGAGTTCGATAACCAGGGTCACTTCTCGGGGAAAAGGCATGCAAACCTTATGCTATCCAAACCAAATCTCAAAGGGCATCAACCACCTTTTCTGGTGCCGTTGCCGGGGAGGCATTGTGTCAGTAGTGACTGTGTTACAATAATTGACGAAGCTAAATCCGACAGATCTCGACGTAGGGGTCCTAAGCTAGGCGTTTAGGAGCGATGGTAACAAGGACACATGGTTTTACCCAGGTTCGGAATCTCCGAGGAGATAATACCCTATGTCAGCTTGTGTTCATTATGTCGGAGTGTAGCACAGAGTATAGGTAATCTACCACGAGATTGTACTCCCTCCGATCCTAATTTCTCTGCTCATAAGTCAAGACGCATATACCAAGAAGGGTCTGGTTGTGTCTATACTTGGACTATTTTGCCCCTTTGCATGCACAGAGTAGTTTAATTGGTGCATGCAATGGATTGGTAGCCGCTTCTGTCTCTTTTTCTCTCCTCCATGCGCGCGTCAGAGGTCGTTTGCATGCTGTGATTGATTGGTTAGAGCGCCGCTGCCGCTGCCAAATTAATGCATGCGCATGCCACAGATGCGGGGTATAGATGGAAACATGCGCGAACGAAAAGCAACGCGCAGACTAATTAGGATAAAACGGGAATAAGTTATACGCAGAGAAAAAAGAATCGGAGGGAGTATTGTGTCTTCTACGAGCCTGGCCCCTAGGTATTATAGGTACCGGGGTCCTAGGGTTACAATATTCTTGTGAGCTACGTACGGGGAGGCAGAATCCTCCATGGGTCCAGCGTCTTAGTAACACGGATCCAACGTCTCGGAGTATGCGTCAAGTCTTTTAGATCTTCATGTAATCGTCATGGGTTGCCTGAAGTGGCCCAGGGTGGAACCGACATGGGGTCCTAGGCCCGGCCCACAAGTCGGGAGTCGACATGGTGATAAGCCCCTTAGCGGGTCACCACCAGTTATTGTTAAAGTTTTTATCCAGCTTTCATTCCAGATTTTGTTCTTATCTTTATATGTTTTTCTATTTGTGTTGTTATCGAAAATCCAAATAAAATTGAGACTTTGCTGTTCCAAATGAGAATTTTATGCATGCACCAATCACACTATCTGATGTCACAGCCGAACAATATGAAATTAAGCTCCTCTTAGTCATAATGGTTCAACAAGATCAATTTGGTGGCTCCGTATCAGAGGATGCTGGCATGCACTATTTGTATTAACTTATGTATGTATGGGCAATCAAAACGGTGTGCTGTTTATGTATAAAATTATGAGGTACGTGTGATTTAAATATGAAATCTTCTGGCTGCAAAACTTTCAGAAATACTTTAAGCACTTCTATAAATTATTCGAAAGCACTATCATTTAGGAATCGATAACTTGTAAAATCACTCACAAAGACATATAGAAATGATCAGCCTAATTTTCAATTGCATTTGACCTTTTTATCATGAACGCAACGGATCATGTACCTGTCGTTTGCGAAAAGCTTTTGTATGAACCTCCGCCCGTAAGAGCAACGCTAGCGGCAAAAATCTATCACGAAAAAGGTAGTGGTTGGATCGACTCTCGGTTCGCCAGCGTCACTGTGGACGACCATGTGGAGGAATGGTGACGAGCACATGGACGCCTATGAAATTCTTTCCCCCCATCGAGCGGCCCGTTTGAGCACTTGTGACCGACCGGCTGATCAAAGGTGGATCACAAAAGTCCAACCGAGGATCCAAGATACTATATGAAGGTCCTTTATAAGCGACCGTTCAACGGTCTAGCCATCATGCAATACATTTCAAGACACCGATCAGTATGATTATGCTGCGACTGACAGAGAAACATTGTACCCAAATGCCATGAGTACATAGCATACAGACATACAGAGTAGCTATCCTTTGTCGATTTTATTTTAATTGGTTACACCTAATCAATAGAAAGGGTAGGGACAGCATCGGCGTCGTGCTACATATTCTTATATTCTCCTCTGCAATGCCAGCTAGTACTATGTGTGTGCGCAGAGTAGTACGCTGCATAGGGTGATCACTTGACGAAGTTTGGTGCTAATTCATGGAGCAGCCCACCCACGCTCACCAACAACAGGTGTAGCATACGACACTCCCGCAACAACTTCAGATTATATATATTAGTCCCCGCAAAATTAACAAGCCAAACCAAACGAATCCCAAGACAACCAGACATTTTATACTATATAGTAGTACTGTGTTGCCAGAAACAAGCAAACTTTTCTCGAGACACACGCATCCATGAACAAAGGAAGGCACACTAATTAAGCTGTGGCGCATGCTGTTCATGACACCTCAACCGTCTGATCAGAAATCCGTGCTCCGGATGACGCTAATCAGATGATCGATGTGACCCCAGCAAAGCTCATGTCCTGCCATTTTTCGCGGTGGCAGACGATCAGACATGTTAATTATTGCTACTTATCTCTGTGTAGTCCGCCCGGCCTGGTCATGGACGTGGACGCGGTGCGACGGACCGGCGGGCAAGGAAAGCACCGTCGGCGACGTCCATGGCCCTCCTGCACCCGTATAGGTCGAGGAACCTGATGACACGGACCCCGCCGCCGGCGAGTCGCCACGACCGCGCCATGCGGCTGGAGTTGGTTGTCGTCGGCGTCAGCCAAAGCTTGTCGTATGCGTCGTCTGTGCCTTCTTCTCTTGTGCACTCCACGAAGGCGGCGGCGAAGGGGTCTGCTGCGGGTGCAGGTGCAGGGGCGTCGAGGGCGCGGCGGCGTCTGCGCTGCCGGCAGCGGCGAGTGGAAGGGCGCAGTGGCGGCGGTGGGAGCGGAACGGCCGCGGTGCCGCTGGACGAGGAGGTAAGGCCGGCGAGATTGCTCTTGGGGAGTCCCGGGCGGCGCTCCCACGAAAAGGGCACCACGGAAGTGGCTGAGGTGGTGCGAGGAGACGGCGCAGGGGACGTCGACGGGGAGAAGGAGGAGGAGGCGGTGGACACGGAGGAAGACGAGGAAGAGGAGGAGGCGCTGCGGTTTCGCCGGCGCGGGACGGTCGACGGCAGCGAGAGTGGCGGAGGTGGCAGCGGCAGCGGCAGAGGCTTTGGCTGCGATTTGTTGGTCTGCGAAGCTTGCATCATGAGAGAGACACGCATAGCGCGGAGTTGGAGATCAGTCGTTAGACCCTCCACGAATAAATACCCAAGACGATTTGCACAAGCAGCGCGGAGCGGGCTGCGCTGGCGGTAGGGAGAGAAAACAACAACGGCCTTCCTAGGCTCCTAGCCGTTTTTTTTTTGTGAAGATTGGGAGCTTTATTAATGGGTAACGTTTATACCCGGCCGACCGGCCGAGTCTTCGGCCGGCCATCCACAAAGCACGTAGGATGCGGGCCATCCACCCTGCCCTCTTCGCTTTCTTCTTCAACCTTGTGCGAATATGCAACGTCTCCCTTTTTTTCCTCTCCTAACGAGCGTGCATCTCCTCTCTCCTTTTTCGAACACCCAGCGCGAATAGCTGCTACATCCATCACGCCAGATATGCACCTCGACGGCGGCGACTTTTTTTCTTTTCAAACTGGCGAAGCTGCAACGACCACCGCTGTTTGCTACAAACACGCCGCCGAATGCTACAACCACCTCCAAAGAAGCTGCAACCACTGTTGGGAGAAGCTTCAACGTGCGGTGGCGACTTGTTTTCTTTTTACTAGTACCGGCTTCGTTTTTTTGCAATTACCGCCTTTGTTTTTTGCTACAACCGAGGATGACGAGCATAGTGTGCACGGGCCGGGCCGAACCGGCAAAATTTAGGACCCTTTGCGACACTAAAAAGGGGCCCTATTTCACTAAAAAACTAACAAGCAATTATAATGTATATAACCCTAAAGAAAAGCAATTATAATGTATATGATATAATGTCTTACCAGACTGATGTTTCCTCATGATGACTAAAATCAATATTATTGTAACACAAGATACAAAACATGAATAAAGCAAAATTAAACTAATACCACAGCAGATATCAATTGAAGGTTTTTTTTTTGCGAGGGTAAAGGGAGTTTTATTGCAAAGTCCCAGAGTTACAGTCGAGAGGCCACAAGTCCTCGATACACGGTGGAGCATGACGGAGCCAAACAGCAGTGGCTCGCTCCGTACGGTTGTAAGAAGCAAACGATCGGCAACTCTATTTTGAGAACGACTAATCTTCTGTGGTACAAACTCCCTACTACCAGATAAATGTTTAATCTCTAGAACTAACTGGCCAGAACCTGACCGCCGCAGAGCATTTGTGGACAAGCAAGAAAAAGCTTCCAAGGAGTCCGATTACAACACCACCGATAAGTTTGAGTGTTGTATGGCCAGAGCCATACCTTGCATCATTGCATGTAGCTCCACCTCAGGTGGATCGTTACAATGGAAAATATATCTGTATGCCGCAAATAAGATTGAACCCTCAAAGTCTCGGAGAACACACCTGGCCGCCGCGGATCCATCGTGTGGGTTATACGAACCATCGACGGAAAGGGCCACTGTCGGTGTCAAAACCGGCGGATCTCGGGTAGGGGGTTCCGAACTATGCGACTAGGCGGATGGTAACAGGAGACAAGGGACACTATGTTTTTACCCAGGTTCGGGCCCTATCGATGTAGGTAAAACCCTACTCCTGCTTGATTGATATTGATGATATGGGTAGTACAAGAGTGGATCTACCACGAGATCAAGGAGGCTAAACCCTAGAAGCTAGCCTATGGTATGATAGTTGTTGTGATTGTTGTCCTACGGACTAAAACCCTCCGGTTTATATAGACACCGGAGAGGGCTAGGGTTACACAGAGTCGGTTACGATGGTAGGAGATCTACATATCCATATTGCCAAGCTTGTCTTCCACGCCAAGGAAAGTCCCATCCGGACACGGGACAAAGTCTTCAATCTTGTATCTTCATAGTCTTGGAGTCCGGCCGATGATGATAGTCCGGCTATCCGGACACCCCCTAGTCCAAGACTCCTCGGTAGCCCTCGAACCAAAGCTTCGATGATGACGAGTCCGGCGCGATATTGTCTTCGGCATTGCAAGGCGGGTTCCTCCTCCAATAATTCATAGAAGATTGTGAACACCAGGATAGTGTCCGGCTCTGCAAAATAAATTCCACGTACCACCGTAGAGAGAATAATATTTACACAAGTTCAATCTGCTGACGCGTATTTTGTGGCGTGACATCACACCACTACCAAGCCTTTACTTGAATCGTTTTTATTATACCACCTCAAAGACGCTTAGCGGCGCGGTTTCTTGGCACGTCTTGTCGAAGCAAAGATCGTGTTCCCCTTATTCCGGGATTCCCATCAATACGGGCGTGGGTAACCCAACCGCTCCATTGATTGCGGCGCTTGGGAGATGAGTGAGTTTTACCAGGCCGGTGGGGACGTATAGCTTCGTCCGCCCATATATAAGGGGATAAGGATCCACCTCTTTTACCTACGCCTTCTTCCTCCTTTGCCTATCCATCTCCACGCACTCGAGCTCCAGCGCCCAAGTCCGCTCATCTCACCTCAACCTCCTCTAGCCATGTCCGGAGCGGGAGGCAAGTGGATGGCCTCTTCCGTTACGGAGGGGCACATCGAGAAGCTGCGCAGCCGGATACTGTCCAAATGACATCACAGACCGGCTGCCTGATGAGGGGCAGCTCATCCCCACCCCTGTGCCCCATGAGAGGGTCGATTTCTTCCCCACTTCCTCCGCGGACTGGGCTTCCCACTTAACCCCTTTGTCCGGGGGCTCATGTACTACTACGGCCTGGACTTCCACGATCTGGCACCAAACTTCATCCTCAACATCTCGGCGTTTATCGTCGTGTGCGAGGCCTTCCTCTGCATCTAGCCCCACTTCGGCTTGTGGCTAAAGACCTTCAATGTCAAGCCGAAGGTTGTGAAGGGTAGCCAAGCGGAGTGCGGAGGCGCCATGGTGGGCAAAATGCCCAACATCATTTGGCTCGAGGGTGCCTTCGTGGAATCCATCAAAGGGTGGCAGTCGGGGTGGTTCTACATCACCGAGCCGCGTGACCCTAAATGGGCAGCGGCCCCCAAATTCAGATCTGACATCCCCATGCAGCTCACCTCCGGTTTATATAGACACCGGAGAGGGCTAGGGTTACACAGAGTCGGTTACAATGGTAGGAGATCTATATATCCGTATTGCCAAGCTTGCCTTCCACGCCAAGGAAAGTCCCATCCGGACACGGGACGAAGTCTTCAGTCTTGTATCTTCATAGTCTTGGAGTCCGGCCGATGATGATAGTCCGGCAATCCGGACACCCCCTAGTCCTGGACTCCCTCAGCCACCATATCCCTGGTCGGAGCCGGCCATGGCACAGTGGGCACAATCGTTTTTTGGCGCGTCTCCTCCTGTTGCACCGAGGGCATTTTGCCTTTGATAATCTCCTCTGCTGAAAACTTGCCCGCGAGGTTGATGGATTTATAGTAGCTATCCAAGAACTCAGCCAATGCAGGCACGGGCGGAGCTTCCTTACCATGATAACAGTCATTGTGTAGCTTCCATATCCGCCATATCAGCATAATTACCATGTCTCGGACCATCTCTGAGCAGGAATCAAGTAGGAGTATTAACCATTCCTTCCCAGTGTTGATGAGGAGATCGTCATCTGGAAGAGGCCATCTCATACGCATGTTGATCCACAGAATCCTCGCCTGAGTGCATGTGATCAAGGCATGAAAGGTAGACTCCTCCTCCACCCCACAGATAGGGCATAGTGAGCGGGTGGCCAAATGCCGGTTGTTCTTGCACTGTTGCGTAGCTAGGGTACCCGTAACCACTCGCCATGCTGTGATCTTCATTTTCTGTGGACCAAATCGTGTTCCATAGTGAGCGATTCCCCTCAGGGTCTAAACTAGAAGAACCACCAGCAAAGGCAGTGTTATGATCACATGTGGCTAATCTATATGCACTCTTCACCGTGAAGGTCCCACTCTTCTCCAGAAACCAGGACAAGAAATCATTCCACATGCGGGGCGAAGTTCTGATCTTAGTGATATACTGTACGTCCATGGTCCAAAAGAATTCACGAAGACGATCCACCCGCCAAGCCCCGTTTTCATCAAGAAAATCAACAACCCTTTTTAGGCAACAATTGCCTTTTGGAGTGATGGGGCGAAATGACGATGGCCAAGGGATCCAGGGATCCCTCCAGGTGTATATGTCAGCCCCGTTTCCCACCCTCCAGATTACACCTTTCTTGAGCAAGTCAAGGCCATGTAATATACCTTTCCAAATTGATGAGCCATTGCCCGAGAATACCGTATCTAGCAGCTGTCCAGATGGATAATACTTGGCCTTGAGAAGGCAAGCGCAGAGGCTCTCCGGCGTGTCCAGCAACTGCCACGCTTGTTTAGCAAGCAGTGCCTGATTAAAGGAGCTCATGTCTCGAAACCCCATGCCACCCATTGACTTAGGCAGCCTCAACTTATCCCCTCTCATCCAAGCCATCTTTTTCTTGCCATTTTCCACTCCCCACCAATATTGACGGATCATACGAGTTAGTTCGTCACAGACCGAGGCTGGAAGATTAAAGGCACTCATAACATAAGTAGGAAGGGCCTGGGCCACAGCTTTAATAAGAATCTCCTTATTACCAGCGAACACATATTGCTCGCTCCAATCTATAAGTTTCTTCCGTAAGCGCTCTTGGATAGTTTCAAAGTTACCCTTGTGGATTCTTCCTTCCGGGACAGGGAGACCCAGATATTTGAGCTTGAACACTTCTTGAGTAATCTCCACAACAACTTTAACCTCCTGAACCACATTTGGCAGACAATTATCTTAAAAAAGGATGGAACATTTCGATGGGTTGATTAATTGTCCAGTCGCCGCCGTATACGTGTTCAACACACCTTTAACCAAGAGAGCCTGCTGCTCCGAGGCACGGAAAAATAGGAGGGAATCATCAGCAAATAGGAGATGTGAGATGACCGGAGCACCTCTACAGATCTTGACCCCTTGTAAACCTTCCTCGTTCATAGACTTGTTCAGAAGGATTGACAGAGCGTCAGCCACAAAGAGGAAAAGGAATGGGGATGAAGGATCACCTTGGCGTAGACCTCTCGAGGGAGAGAAGGACTCCAAGAGATTGCCATTAAACTTAACAGAATACTTCACTGAGGAGACACAAGCCATAACACGAGATATCCACTGATCAGAGAAGCCCCATTTAGAGAGCGCCCTTTCCAAGAACAACCAATGAACGCGGTCGTAAACCTTTAACAGATCAAGTTTGTATGCACACAATGATGGTGAAATATCCTTGACTGACTGAATATGATGAATGCACTCAAAGGCAATAATGGAATTATCAGAGATTAGCCTCCCTGGGATGAATGCACTCTGATTTTTAGAGATAAGCTCAGACAGAAGCGGCCGGAGCCTATTGACCATGCACTTAGATACTATCTTGTACACCACATTACACAGACTAATGGGGCAGAAATCCTTTAGTTCCTTAGGGTGTGGCACTTTTGGAATTAAAACAATCATTGTGTCGTGAACACCATCGGGCATGATACCAGTAACAAAAAACTCCTGAACTGCAGACACTATTTTCACCTTCATAAGAGCACAGTTCCTCTGATAAAACCTTGCCGAGAAACCATCACAACCTGGGGCTTTCAGGGGCCTGATCTGGAAAAGGTCATTTGAAATCTCCTCCTCCGAGTATGGTTTACACAAGGTATCATTCATCTCCGCAGACACCCTCGGAATAATATTGTCAAGCACCACTTGCGGCTCCAGGGTAGGATCTTTGTTGAAAATCTCCTTAAAATAGGAATTGGCGATTCTTTCCATATCGGATGGCAAGGTGCACCACGTGCCGTCAGCCATCATTAGTCGCTGAATGTGGTTGCGACGAGCCCGCCAAACCGCTCGTCCGTGTAGATATTTAGTGTTGCGTTCTCCTTCTTTCAACCATTCAATTCTCGACCGTTGGAGCCAGAGCATCTCTTCTCTATAGAGGAGCTCATCGAGTTGATTCATTTTGGCCCGGATTTGTGCCTGGTCCACGCCTGACAGTTGAAGGTCAGCAAGCTGCTGACGAAGATTTTCGATGTCCTTCAGAACATTACCAAAGTTTAGTTTGCTCCAATGCCTCAAGTCAGTCATCACCTCCTTCAACGGTTTAGCCACCGAACCCAAACTACCGGTTGGCCGGTGCTTTATCCAAGCTTCAGAGATGATAGTGGGGAGTTTAATGTCTCTCTCCCACATTATCTCATACAGTGGAATTGACATCCTACGCCTCGGTTCTTGCACTCCTTCCAAGTTGATCAACAGAGGAATATGGTCAGAGCAAGAGGTGCCAGGTGCACCACCCGTGCCATAGGATAGATGTCCCTTAGTGCTTCATCCATGCAGGCCCGATCGAGGCGGACCTGAACATTGCAATTGAAGGTTACACGTGAATATTTGGCAATTTGAGGAACCGTTTAAATCACATAGTCCTTAATGAGAAATTAGGAGTAGGCCGAAGTTAATCAGAAAGAAGGACTCTTCAA
Source organism: Aegilops speltoides (assembly GCA_021437245.1). Lineage (NCBI taxonomy): Eukaryota > Viridiplantae > Streptophyta > Magnoliopsida > Poales > Poaceae > Aegilops > Aegilops speltoides. The sequence goes on from CM038145.1 coordinate 185,910,557, forward strand.
TGGGAGGCTACCTGTTTTGGCGAGAGGATCAGAAGAACTGTCGTTGTTGTTGGAAATATGCCCTGGAGGCAATAATAAAATGGTTATTATTATATTTCCTTATTCATGATAATTGTCTATTAGTCATGATATAATTGTATTGACTGGGAACCATAATACATGTGTGAATACATAGACCACAACATGTACCTAGTGAGCCTCTAGTTGACTATCTCGTTGATCAATAGATGGTCATGGTTTCCTGACTATGGACATTGGATGTCATTGATAATGGGATCACATCATTAGGAGAATGATGTAATGGACAAGACCCAATCCTAAGCATAACACAAGATCGTGTAGTTTGTTAGCTAAAAGCTTTTCTAATGTCAAGTATCATTTCCTTAGACCATGAGATTGTGCAACTCCCGGATACCGTAGGAATGCTTTGGGTGTACCAAACGTCCCAACGTAACTGGGTGGCTATAAAGGTACACTATAGGTATCTCCGAAAGTGTTTGTTGGGTTGTACGAATCGAGGCTGGATTTGTCACTCCGCATGACGAGAGGTATCTCTGGGCCCACTCGGTAATGCATCATCATAATGAGCTCAATGTGACTAAGTAGTTAATCATGGGATCATGCATTACGGAACGAGTACAGTGACTTGCCGGTAACGAGATTGAATGAGGTATTGGGATACTGACACTCGAATCTCCGGCAAGTAACGTACCGATTGACAAAGGGAATTGTATACAGGATTGCTTGAATCCCCGACATCGTGGTTCATCCGATGAGATCATCGTGGAACATGTGGAGCCAACATGGGTATCCAGATCCTGCTATTGGTTATTGACCGGCGAGATGTCTTGGTCATGTCTACATGCCTCCGGAACCCGTAGGGTCTACACACTTAAGGTTCGATGACGCTAGGGTTATAGGGAAAGTTTGTATGTGGTTACCGAATGTTGTTCGGAGTCTTGGATGAGATCCCGGACGTCACGAGGAGTTCCGGAATGGTTTGGAGGTAAAGAATAATATATAGGAAGTGAGGTTTTGGCCACCAGAAGTATTTGAAGGTCACTGTAGTACAGGACCCCGAAAGGTTCGAGGTCCACCGAAGGGCCACCAGCCCCGGAGGCTTGAATGGGCCAAGAGTGGGAAGGGAACAGACCCTGAGTGGGCTGGTGCGCCTCCCACCAAGGCCCATGGCGTAGCTAGGAGGAGAGGGGGAAACCCTAGGCGCAGATGGGCCTAAAGGCCCACCCTAGGGCGCGCCCCCCTCTCTCCCCCTCTTGGTCACCCCCTCCAATCCCATCTAGGGCTGCCGCACCCGTAGGGTGGGAACCCTAGAGGGGGCGCAGCCACCTCCCCTCCTCCTATATATAGTGGGGGTTTTGGGGCTGCCAAAGACACGAGTCTCTCTCTCTCTCTCTCTCTCTCTCTCTCTCTCTCTCTCTCTCTCGGCGCAGCCCTACCTCTCCACATCCTCGTCCTTCGTAGTGCTTGGCGAAGCCCTGCTGGAAACCACGCTGCTCCACCACCACCACCACACCGTCGTGCTGCTGCTGGAGTTGTCTTCCCCAACCTCTCGCTCCTCCTTGCTGGATCAAGGCGCGGGAGACGTCACCGGGCTGCACCTGTGTTGAACGCGGAGGCGCTGTTGTTCGGCGCTTTGATCGGAATCGACCGCGATCTGAGTCGCTACGTGTATGACTCCTCCAACCGCGTTCTTGTAACGCTTCCACATTGCGTTCTTCAAGGGTATGAAGATACACTCCCCCCTCTCTCGTTGCTAGTCTCTCCAAAGATTGATCTTGGTGATGCGTAGAAATTTTTTATTTTCTGCAACGATCCCCAACAGTGGCATCATGAGCTAGGTTTATGCGTAGTTTCTATGCAAGAGTAGAACACAAGTTATTGTTGGTGTCGATTTTGTCAATTTACTTGCTGTTACTAGTCTTATCTTGATTCGGCGGCATCGTGGGATGAAGCGGCCCGGACCGACCTTACACGTACGCTTACGTAAGACATGTTCCACCGACTGACATGCACTAGTTGCATAAGGTGGCTAGCGGGTGTCTGTCTCTCCCACTTTAGTTGGATCGGATTCTATGAAAAGGGTCCTTTTGAAGGGTAAATAGCAATTGGCATATCATGTTGTGGTTTTGGCGTAGGTAAGAAACGTTCTTGCTAGAAACCTATAGCAGCCATGTAAAAACTTGCAACGACAATTAGAGGACGTCTAACTTGTACTTGCAGCATATGCCGTGTGATGTGATATGGCCAAAAGGATGTGATGAATGATATATGTAATTTATGAGATTGACCATGTTCTTGTAATAGGAATCACGACTTGCATGTCGATGAGTATGACAACCGGCAGGAGCCATTGGAGTTGTCTTAATTTATTGTATGACCTGCGTGTCAATGAAAACGCCATGTAATTACTTTACTTTATTGCTATCCGTTAGCCATAGTAGTAGAAGTAACAGTTGGCGAGACAACTTCATGAAGACACGATGATGGAGATCATGGTGTCATGCGGGTGACGATGATGATCATGGCGCCCCAAAGATGGAGATCAAAAGGAGCAAAATGATATTGGCCATATCATGTCACTGTTTGATTGCATGTGATTTTTATCATGTTTTTGCATCTTATTTGCTTAGAACGATGGTAGCTTAAATAAGATGATCCCTCACTAAAATTTCAAGAAAGTGTTCCCCCTAACTATGCACCGTTGCGAAGGTTTGTTGTTTCGAAGCACCACGTGATGACCGGGTGTGATAGATTGTGACGTTCGAATACAACGGGTGTAAGCCAGATTTACACATGCAAAACACTTAGGTTGACTTGACGAGCCTAGTATGTAGAGACATGGCCTCGGAACACAAGAGACCGAAAGTTCAAACATGAGTCATATAGTAGATACGATCAACATGAAGATGTTCACCGATGATGACTAGTCCGTCTCACGTGATGATCGGACACGGCCTAGTTGACTCAGATCATATATCACTTAGATGATTAGAGGGATGTCTATCTAAGTGGGAGTTCATTAATAATTTGATTAGATAAACTTAATTATCATGAACTTAGTCTAAAATCTTTGCAATATGTCTTGCAGATCAAATGGCCCACGCTAATGTTGCCCTCAACTTCAACGCGTTCCTAGAGAAAACCGAGCTGAAATACGATGGTAGCAACTATACGGACTGGGTCTGGAACTTGAGGATCATCCTCATAGCTGCCAAGAAAGCATATGTCCTAGAAGCACCGCTAGGTGAAGCACCCATTTTCCCAGCAATTCAAGACGTTATGAGCGCTTTGGCGATCAGCGTAGTGATGATTACTCCTGGTTCGATGAGGCATGCTTTACAGCTTAGAACCAAGGCTCCAAAAGTGTTTTGAGCAGCACAGAGCATATGAGATGTTCCAAGAGCTGAAAATGGTTTTCCAAGCTCATGCCCGGGTCGAGAGATATGAAGTCTCCGACAAGTTCTACAGTTGTAAGATGGAGGAAACCAGTTCTATCAGTGATCATATCTCTACTACTATAGTACATGTTTTTTTTGAATATTTGGATCTACCTTCATCTCAGATGTTCTGCCCGCCTCTTCCAATATCAATTCATTCCTAGCCGTCGGATCTATTCGATCGAATGGCTCAGAGCGCATGGATTCGCCACTCACGTTTTTCCCGCCAACCTACAAACACTCACGCCTTCTAGAAGACTCCACAGCCCACGGTCGCCTCCTGGTACTGCTGGACGCATGGAGAAAATTGATTCTTGAGCCCATTATTTGTGGAGACATGGGCGTCTGGCTGCTTGCGTCGGCGGGCATGAGGCGAGCAAGAACGGGATCTGATTTTTTAATTCTTTTGAGAAAAGGAACGGATCGATGGAGGGTGTGGTGGTGTGCGACACTCTGCTTTCTTTTACAGTGGCTATAGCTGTCGAGTGGCAGGCTTAGTGGCCCGTATGGCCGAGTGTCAACCAAAATTCGTAGCTCAGCCCACGCGGAAAGGAGGATGGCTCTTTGCCACGCTTTTCACGAGTTTTTGATAATATAAAAAAGCTACTACCATGCATATACATGTACATGTATGGTGCAGATTTTTGGGGACAAGGTTCTAGACGCACCCTATATAGCATTTTTAACATTTTAAGTATCAAGAAAAAAAATCAGAAAATGTTCTCTTGGCAAATATGATCGAGTTGTCTACTCACGCATGAAGTTTTATGAAGAAATGACTACAGTGTTCATCTATGCGGGAAAAATAAAATTGCAACTTACAAAGTGGAATAGTGTTTTTGTAAAAGGAAAACAATATACAAATAGTAAGTAGTATATTTTTAAAAGATTGAATAGTGACTTTTATATATAGAAATCTTCTTTTTAATAGAGGATCATGAAAGTCATTTCTTCATGAACCTATACACATGAGTATAACACTAGACCATATTCGTTAAAATAAGTTTTAGAATTGTTTAACGTTTTGAATATTTTTAATTAGGGCGCACTTATACCCAGGTTCCATTGTGTATTTTCGTATATATATCATTTTTTTGCAATTCTTTCTGGATATGCGACCATTTAATAATTATAGCCTAGCCTCTGGTTGTATTCCATCTACGTCCAGATGATGTAGAATGCATATAGATGATCATTTTCTCAGCAAAATATGATTCCGTGACGTGAACCACCATTTTGTGAATATTGAATGCAGGTTTGTGAAGTAGTAATCCCTCATGCGAAATATAAGTCTAAAAGGTCTTATATTTCTTTACATATAAGTCTAAAAGGTCTTATATTTCTTTACAGAGAGAGCACACACTAACCAACATTGCTTGACATATTTTGGCAATTTGAGAAAATGAAAATTATCAAGACATCATAACTTGGTACATGTTGCAAAGCTAAAACAATCCATGTAAAAGGTGCTCACTTTGTATTGAAAATTCTTTTTGTGTGGAACTTTTTATTAAGAATGTACACGTGCAAAGCACGTGCCTTCGACTAGTACTCACTATGTCCGGGTTACACCGTCGTTTGTCTTAGTTGGGAGTTAATCTCCCAGATGACTCGGTCATTGACAGGATCCTCCAGTCGCTCCCACCTAGCTACAAGTCTTTGTGATGAACTACAATATGCAAGGGATGGAGAAGTCCATTCCCGAGTTATATTCAATGCTAAAATCAGCGGAGGTGGAAATCAAAAAGGAACATCAAGTGTTGATGGTGAATAACACCACTAGTTTCAAGAAAGGCAAGGGTAAAAAGAACTTCAAGAAGAACGGCAAGGGAGTTGCCGCGCCCGGTAAATCAGTTGCCGGGAAGAAGAAGCCAAACAATGACCCAAGCCTGAGACTCAGTGCTTTTATTGCACGGGAAATGGTCATTGGAAGCGGAACTGCCCCAAGTACTTAGCTGACAAGAAGGCCGGCAACACCAAAGGTATATGTGATATGCATGTTATTGATGTGTACCTTACAAGTACTCGTAGTAGCTCCTGGGTATTTGATACCGGTGCGGTTGCTCATATTTTTAAATCAAAACAGGAGCTGCGGAATATGCGGAGACTGGCGAACACTACAAAAAAAGACACATCCATGACATTTTGGGCCGAACGAATTTTTTTTCCTGTCATACTTATGACACTTATATGACGATAATTGGGACAAAACCCGGTATCATCATAGATGTGGCGGGATCCTACTTCTATGACAAAAAATTATGACAGAAAATGGGCTTTTCGTCCTGGGCGGGCCGGAACGCAGCTGCATGACATTCTTTGGGCCGTCCATGACGGGAAAAACCGTGGTAGAAGCGAGGGCAAGGAAAATTTCGGCGAGTTCCCAGTTATGGTGGTTGGTCGGGGACCGAGCGATGCACATTTCTCTCGTACACGTACGCGCGTGTGTGCGAGGCATTGGCTCTAACTGAACCCGAGCGAGGTGTTGGGCTCTAATCGAACCCGGCGATTGACTGCGCAGTTACGCGTTCTTGAACTTCGAGGCGATCGATCGATGGCTGTTAACTGAACCCGATCGAGCGATTCCTTTGCTACTGCTGCTAACTGAAGCCAATCGATGCTGCCTCTGGATGAACAGTGAGCATTGGGGGGGTTGGATGAGCAAAGGAGCCGTGGGGTGGATGAACAGGACCCCATGGTGTTGCCTCTGGATGAACAGGACTCCAATCAATCGAGCCGGTTGGGGCTGGATGAACAGGACCCCGTGGAGGGTTGGATGAACAAGACAACCCTGTGGAGGGCTGGATGAATAGTAGACGGTGGAGGGGTGGATGAGCGGTGGCCCGTGGAGGGGTGGTTGAGCAGAGCCCGTGGAGAGGGGTGGTTGAGCGATGGCGGTGGAGTAGCGCGGTGGAGGCTGGATGAGCAGAGCCCGTGGATGAGCAATCGCGGTGGAGGTTGGAGGAGGTCGACGGTGGATGAGCGAGAGCTTTGTGGAGTCTGGAGGAGGTCAACGGTGGAGATGAACAGTATCCCGTGGAGTCCCGTTTTGTGGTACGCCACACCCTTCCCGATGAACAGGACCCCCGTTTCGACCGTAGCGCTCCAACAGAAGTCCGTTTCGTCCGTTTTGCGGTACGCCACACCCCTCCCAATCTATAGGACCCCATTTCGACCATAGGATGTCCAGCACAAGTCCGTTTCCTCCGTTTTACGGTATGCCAGACCCCTCCCGATGAACAGGATCTCATTTCGAACGTGGCCGGTCGAACACAAGGCCGTTTCCTCCGTTCTGCGGTACGCCAGGCCTCGTTTTCATTGCCTGTTCCGTCCAAGCCGGTTGGCTCCCACGCGTTCCATTGCCTCTCGATGAACACGACGCATTCCATTGCCTCCCCATGAACACAGCGACGACGCAGTTTCTCCGTTCCAACCCAGTCATGTACATGAGCCCTAGCCGTACGTATGCGCGATTAGGCGTTCGAGACCCCGCCCGTATGTACGTACATGGCCGTATTTACTTTCTTGCACCCTGGCCGTTGTACGTACGTGTACATGCTACGTGCGCGCCTCTACTACGACACGTGCGCACATCTACTACGACACATGCGCGCCTCTACATCGACCAGTATGTACGTACACGTTCGCGATCAGAATGAAAACGCTACGTACGCTTCGACCAGGTGGGTTCCGACTATCAGGCACTTCCTTGCGTGCGAAGATGTAGCTGGTGGGTCCCAGCAGTCAGGGGGGCGAATCGTTTTTCCCCGGGCGCACTTCCTTGCGTGCAAAGATGTAGCTGGTGGGTCCCAGCAGTCAGGGGGGAAACATTTTTTTTGCAAAATACGGTGGCCCGTCCGGTGGGTCCCTGCAGTCAGGTGGAGGAATAATTATTTTGCGCGTAATAAGGAGGCACTTCCTTGCGGCTGCTATGGACCCAGCTGTCAGTCTCTCCACGTATAGCACTCTTCCGATGGAAGTCGTTCCTTGACCATGTTGACCACGCCGTGCCGAGAGCACTAGGGCGGTGGACGACGGCGAGGCCTAGGAAGGAGACGTCGCGGAGCCGGGGAAGACGCGGTAGTGGAAGCCCGTGCGGAGAGGAGTACGAGGGTTCACTGGTTTGGCTGCGGTGTGAGGCTGCAGTCGCCGCAGAATAACAGGGCGTGTGGGTGAGTAGAGGGATGGCCTGGCCAGCGGTGGGAGTAGTAGGGGGCGGTGAGTCCTCCGCGGCGTCACAGCCGGCCACGGGAGGCAGGAGCACGCGGCACGACCGGCGCTGGTTTGGGCGGCTGGAGCAAGAAGACCAGAGGTTGAAGAAGCACTACGGCCGTTGTAAACCCCTTTGAAGTAGGACGTGGCAGTCAGGAGTTTTCAACCCTTGTACCTTGTTTCCATCTGCACTGACTCTCCTTTCAGGGTTGGAAGCAAATCCATGTGGGAATCTCATATGTGACAGGACCTTGCAGAATTCTTTTCTTTTTACCTTGTCCAAGACATACACAATTGGTGCCGTATCCCGTAGTTTACCTTCATCTTGCACCTGCAAATCCTGTCTGATACCCAGGTGTGTCAAATCAATCCTAGATTTTAAGGTATCTTTCGTCTTGCCTTCAATATTAAGAAGTGTGCCGATAGTGCTGTCACATATATTTTTCTCGATGTGCATCACATCAAGATTATGCCTTAGATCCAAATCTTTCCAATACTCCAAGTACCACAAAGTGGACCTGCGGGTAAACAATAATCTCTCTTCTGCCCTGCCACACTTCCTTTTCCTGCTACCATTACCAGGATGGTTTTCTAGTGTAGTATGCCTGACCTTCTCTAATTCCACTTGCAACTCATCGGCGGTGAGCCTCTTGGGCGCATCACGGTTTTCATTCTTTGCATTGAACACTTGTCTTCGGTATTTTCTAGGATGCGGCTTGTCCTTGGCAAGGAAACAACAGTGTCCAATGTAACAGATCTTGCTAAGTATTGCATATGATAGCGGATTCCTGTCACGGCAAACATATGCATTGTAACCATGTGTCGTTCGCCCTGACATAGTGGCCAAAGCCAGATAATCATGGATGCACCAAATTATAACAGCACGTAGAAAGAAATCAGCTGGTGGGCTGCTATATAGGTCTCGGTGAGAACACCCCCATAGCTATTGAAGTTCCTCCACAAGAGGCTCCATGAACAAATCAAAATCCTTTCTAGGACTTTTTGGACTGGGATGAGCAAGGCCATCATGTAGTTTGATTCTTTGGTGCGACATTTGGAGGCATGTTGTAAGGATAACAAGCAGCGCCACATGCTATATGTGGCGCTCTGGTGGCCAAATGGGTTAAATCCATCTGAAGCTAAGCCAAGTCTAATGTTTCTCGGGCCAGTAGCAAACTTTTTGTGTTTATGATTGAAGCTTTTCCACTCACTACCATGAGATGGATGGCTCATTACATTCTGATCTCTGTACTCCTGGTTCCTAGAATGCCATAGTACATCCTCTCTTATTTCAGCATCATGAAACAACCTCTACAATCTTGGTATAATTGGAAAATGTCTCAGAACATTATGAGGAATCCTCTTCACAGCATCGCCATCTTTCCATCTTGATGTTTTGCATTTCGGGCATTCACTTAAGTTGGCCTAATCCTTAGGAGCGAACACAATTATTCTTACAAACATGGATCATATCATATCCAATTCCAAGCGCACGAAGGAAATTCTTCATTTCTTCAGGTGTGTGGCAGCTCGGTAGATCTCTGGAAAGATTTGCGGAAAGCAGCCAACATTGGATCGAATGATTTGTTGGTCATCCGCTCAGATGTCTTCACCTGAAGAAAGGTGACCATAGCTGAGAATACTGACAGCTTATTTCCTGGGGTGAGAGCCACGCTGCATTGTTCCAACATGCGGGCCCACCATTTTTCTTCTGCAGGTGAAAGTTCACGAAATGCACGAGCATTGTTTTAATGTTGGTCAAACTCATTGGCTCTGCCACCACCACCACCTCCTCCTCTTCCACCTGAGCATCAGGCAGATCAAGATGGTGATCTGCTGCTTCCACGTAGTCAATAACATTGACGTTCACAGTTTCACCATGATGAACCCACCTAGTATATGTGACCGACATCCCATACAAGTGTAGATGATTTTGCCTTTGCTGACCGGGTCTTGTAACTAAATTCTTACAAGCGCTACACGGGCAAAGCACATCGATTTCGGACCACTTGTACTCAGCTCGATAAAGTTCATGAAGTTTTCAACCCCTCGACATATGCAGCGGAGAATATTCGAGCGAAGTTATCAAGTCCTGTCCATATGTTAGACATACAAATTAGTTCTTCTACTAGATATTACAGAAAAACATATATGCTTTTTATGAAGTCGAGAAAAAATACCTAGGTCGATGTCTAAAGCTATGGCAAGATATTTGAACGAGCGAGATCTAAGTAACGAAATATATGTAAAGCTAATTAAGCAAACAGATTTGAGTGCTAAATTGTGGCAGTGCTGTTTCAGCGATAATGAGGTCGAGCACACGACCATCGAACTATCGAAGGCCATCGCAGCAACAAAGATCGAGTATAAAACGGTGTAGAGCTATTTCACCTAACAGATTGGCTACTAGACCATGGCAATCTACGTCACAATAAATATATGGCAGGGTATTTTAGCAACTAATCGGCCTTGACATGCCATCTCAGCTAAGCAGATTAAGTGCAGAACAGGGCAAGGAAGCTTCTTAAGCAGAGCATATTGACTGTAGACTACTTCGGCAAACAGTGAGATTAACAACGTCTATCAGCTAACATTTAGCGCTACACCGACATGAACGGGGCCTCAGTCTAGAATGCGCATACCGTTGGAGAAGCTGACCACCGTGCGTCTCCACATGAACATCGCCAGCGGTGGCGGCGCTGACCGCCATGCGCCTCCACAAGAACGTAGCCAGCCACTACAAAAAAAGACACATTCATGACATTATGGGCCGAACGAATTTTTTTCTGTCATACATATGACACTTCTATGACGATAATTGTGACAAAACCCGATATCATCATAGATGTGGTGGGCTCCTACTTCTATGACAAAAAATCATGACAGAAAATGGGCTTTTCGTCCTGGGCGAGCCGGAGACGCAGCTGCATGACATTCTTTGGGCCGTCCATGACGGAAAAAACCGTGGTAGAAGCGAGGGGAGGAAAATTTCAGGGAGTTGCCGGTTACGGTGGGAGGTCGGGGCCCGAAGCGATCGCATTTCTCTCGTGACACGTCTGCTGCGTGCGTGTGCGAGGCATTGGCTCTAATCAACCCGAAGCGGCGTTGGGCTCTAATCGAACCCGGCGATTACCTTTGCATGCTATCGTTCATCGAACTGAGCGATCGATCGATTGTCGTTAATCGAACCCGATGGGCGATTCGCCGCTATTCTTTGCTAATCAAGCCGATCGATTGGATGAGCAGTGAGCGTTGCGAGAGGGGGTGGGGGTTGGATGAACAGTGAGCGGTGGCGTTGCCTCTGGATGAACAGGACCCCGTGGTGTGGAGGGCTGGATGAACATTAGACGGTGGAGGGGTGGCCATGGAGGGGTGGTTGAATAGGACCCCGTGGTGTGGAGGGCTGGATGAACAGTAGACGGTGGAGGGCTGGATGAACAGTAGACGGTGGAGGGGTGGTTGAACAGTAGCCGGTGGAGTAGCGCGCGGTGGAGGCTAGATGAACAGGAGCCCGTGGAGGCTGTAGGAGGTCGATGGTAGCCCGTGGATGCTGGAGGAGGTCGACAGTGGAGATGAACAGTATCCCGTGGAGTCCCGTTTTGCGGTATGCCACACCCCTCCCTATGAACAGGACTCCCGTTTTGACCGTAGTGCTCCAACACAAGTCTGTTTCGTCTGTTTTGCGGTACGCCACACCCCTCCCGATCAACAGGACCTCCGTTTCGACCGTAGGAGGTCTGTTTCGTCCATTTTGCGGTACGCCACACCCCTCCCGATCAACAGGACCCCTGTTTCGACTGTAGGAGGTCTGTTTCCTCCGTTTTGCGGTACGCCACACCCCTCCCGATCAACAGGACCCTGTTCCGAACATAGGAGGTACGTGCGGTACGCCGTGCCTCGTTTCCATCGCCTGTTCCGTCCAAGCCCTCCCGATGAACACGACCACGCATTCCGTTCCGACCCAGCCGGTTGGCTCCCACGCGTTCTGTTGCCTCCCGATGAACACGACGCATTCCATTGCCTCCCGATGAACACAAGCATTCCGTTGCCTCCCCATGAACACGACGGTGACTCTGTTTCTTTGTTCTGACCCAGCCATGTACACAAGCCCTGGCCGTACGTATGCGCGAGTAGGCGTTCAAGACCCTACCTGTATGTATGTACGTGGTCGTATTTTCTTTCTTGCACCCTCGCCGTTGTACGTACGTGTAAATGCTATGTGCGCGCCTTTACTACGGCACGTTCGCGACCAGAATGACAACGCTACGTATGCTTCGACCAGGTGGGTCCCGACTGTCAGGCACTTCCTTGCCTGCGAAGATGTAGCTGGTTGGTCCCAGCAGTTAGGGGGGCGAATCGTTTTGTTTTTTTTGCCCAGATGCACTTCCTTGTGTGCGAAGATGTAGCTGGTGGGTCCCAGCAGTCAGGGGGGTGAATTGTTTTTTTTGCCCGGACGCACTTCCTTGCGTGTGAAGATGTAGCTGGTGGGTCCCAGCAGTCAGGGGGGCGAATCGTTTTTTTTCAGACACACTTCCTTGCGTGCGAAGATGTAGCTGGTGGGTCCCAGCAGATAGGGGGGAACGTTTTTTTCACGAAATACGATGGCCCGTCCGGTGGGTCCCTGCTGTCAGGTGGAGGAATAATTATTTTGCGCGTAATAAGGAGGCACTTCCTTGCTGTGGCCGTGGACCGAGCTGTCAGCCTCTCCACGTATAGTCCACGTCCGATGGAAGCCATTCCTTGACCACGTTGACCACGCCGTGCCGAGAGCACCAGGGCGGTGGACGACGGCGAGGCCTAGGAAGGGGACGACGCGGAGCCAGGGAAGACACGGCAGTGGATGCCCAAGCATAGAGGAGTATGATGGTTCACTCGTTCGGCTGCGGTGTGTGGCTGCCGTCGCCGCAGAATAACAGGGGGTGTGGGTGCGTAGAGGGATGGCCCCGCCAGTGGTGGGAGTAGTAGGGGGCGGTGAGGCCTCCGCGGCATCACAGCCGGCCATGGGCGGCAGGAGAAGGCGGCACGACCGGCGCTGCTTTGGGCGGCTGGAGCAAGAAGACCAGAGGTTGAAGAAGCACTACGGCCGTTGGATGGACATCGTACGGTCACTGGAGCTAGAATCGTTCATATATTGACTAAAGTTGACAAAGGCCTCCGTCCCAGTCAACTTAGTAGGCCCACAAGTCAGCCTCCCACCAAGGTTGGTCCCAGCTAGCAGGGGTATTCATTTTTTGTGCGTAATAAGGAGGCACTTCCGGTAGGTCCGAGCTGACAGCGGGGGGAACATTTTTTTCGCGAAATACGGTGGCCCGTCCTATGGGTCCCAGCAGTCAGGGGGAAACATTTTTTTCGCGAAATACTGGTGGCCCGTCTGGTGGGTCCCTGCTGTCAGGTGGAGGAATAATTATTTTCCGCATAATAAGGAGGCACTTCCTTGCGTCTGCCGTGGACCCAACTATCAGCCTCTCCACGTACAGTACTCTTCCGATGGAAGGCGGTCGTTGACCACATTGACTACACCACGCCGAGAGCACCACGGCGGTGGACGATGGCGAGGCCCAGGAAGGGGACAACGCGGAGCCGGGGAAGACGCGGCAGTGGAAGCCCGCGTGGAGAGGAGTGCGAGGGTTCACCAGTTCGGCTGCGGTGTGAGGCTGCCGTCGCCGCAGAATAACAGGGGGTGTGGGTGAGTAGAGGATGCCACGCCAGCGGTGGGAGTAGTAGGGCGCCGAGGCTCTGCAGCGCATAGATAGCCGCCACGGAGGCGGAGGCGGTCCCTTGGCGCTGCTTTGGCGGCTGGAGCAAGAAGATCGAGATTGAAGAAACCGACGGCCGTTGGATTGACATCCAGCGGTTCGTCTCGCTAGAATCGCTTGTTGGCGTAGTATATAATAACTAAAAAATCTTGCATCTGCGTCAAATAAATAGTCCCACAAGTCAGACCACTCCCTCTTTTTTAATAATTTATATATAGCTCATGGCAACTTCTTATGCAATTTATTGCGATCGTTTTTTGTTGGCGGGGCCAATTTCGCATATTTCTGTGGGTTCCAAACTATTTTTAATACCGAAATGTCGAGCCAAATTTAAAGTACTTTGAAGATATATTTAAATTAGGTTAATGCCCAGTGAAATAGGAATTTGAAAATGTGAAAAAAATCAGAAATTATAAAGTAATTGCCAATTTGTCATCTGTTTTTATATTTACAACCCATTTCATATTACTTTCAAGATTTGCAGGCGTCTTGAAAGAGTTGCAGCTCATCAGGGTGTAGAAAAATAAGTAAGCATGGATTGGGTATTCTTTAGAAAAAAATAAACTGGGCTCATTTTCACAAAGAAAAAATAGCTGGGCTGGTCACATGGTGAACATAAAATATAAGCCTGGGCTAGACGGGCCACAACCCAGTTCAAACCCTGCTCCTTCTCAACAATACCAAACAAAAAAATACTGCTCGAGTAGCTACGTCCCAGGTGTCAGTCGATCTTGTGCTGTTCTCTTGTCTATTGACTATATACGCTCACAATGTCGTGGGTCCCAGATGTCAGGAAAACACTAGGAGGAAGCATTTTATTTTTCCATACGCTGACGTGGTGGGCCCCTACTGTCATCCTCTCCACGTACTTCTGCCGATTCCTGTTGTTTGTTGACCATGTTGACAATGCGATAGGGCGGTGCCGCGGCGAGCGCACCAAAGTGCGTGGAGGACGTCGGCGTTAATGATTTAGGAGATGGTGGGGCGGCGATCGTCTTGTTGGGCGCAACCACCGTGGGAGGCGGAGCGAGCAGCCCACTTGCGCTGGTTTGGTTTTGGCGGCTGGAGGAAGATAGGACTGAAGAAACATGACATACTGTAAAAGCAGTAGGAGTACTTAACGACCTTAACTGAAACCAGCAGGGGCATTTAACAACCAAAGTTGAAAGTAGTATGAGTACTTATACAGGTTCAACCGTACAAAGCACGCCTCGAACAGTGCTACTTTGCCTACAGTTAACCAAGGGTGAGGCCGCCAAGCCCCAGGACAAGGCCCAGGCGCCACCTCGCGCATCCACAACCTTCTGAAAGCGGCTTCATCTCGCAATGTGCTCAATAAACAGGATATTCGCTTTAGAGCCATGGAAAAGTATGAACATAATCTTCTGTCCTATTCTCCAAGATGGACGGGCCTTCATTATATGAGACCACCCACGAATAAGTATCTTTTCACCTCCAAGGGAATTGAGTAGGTCGACATAAACATCATGTTGTGACCAAGCGCCGCGTCGACCCGACCATGGTCAGCATCCAGATAGGAACAATTGAACTCGGCGAGTTCTGTTTCAAGAAGATCACAGTTGTAAAACTGTGTATAAGCAATAGTTTATGAACAACATATATAACAGAAAACAGCTCATACCATAAGTTTCTCGACACAGTTGGACCTGTTCAACAAGTGCAGCAGTGGCACACATATCCCACGTGGCCTTCCACCATTGAAACGCCCCCCAAGGACCTCAAGACGATCAATAAAGTGTAGAAACTTGTGGATGTCGATCCAGTCAACTTTAGTGCCATTAGTAATAGCCGAGTTGTTACAGAGTAACAAACGAGCAGACTGCTTAACTCTGAAAAGACCTACACGTGACACCAACTATAAGAAAATATTAGTTAGAAGTAGCATCTTCATCAGAGATTCGTTGCTACTTCTAAAGTTAAATTGTGATTAGTTAGATAGAATAGGTGGATTAAGAAGTAATCGAGGCAACAAACAAGAACCAGATACAAAACTAACATGGATTAACAATTGGAACAACGTCGGGGTGCAAGATCGCAGTGAAGATGAGACCAGGTTCTGCTATTTCCATCAACATTCGTGCGCCAACTTTCACTCCGTAACACTTGAGAAAGTTTATCCAAGTTCAGCCATAAAAAAAGCAGCAATCTTCTTGGTTCATGAACCCAACTCGGAAGTAATATCCATGGATTGTCTTCACTGTGACCATTAAACTAGTGTATTCAGTTATGGTAAGGCCGAGCATCTTGAGTACATGTGTTCTGGCAGAGCAAATAATACATTGCAGGAAAAATAATATGAGAACACAGCATGTTCGAAAAAACCCCACCCTCCCGGATAGAGAAGAGGATTCTAGGAACATACTGTGTGCGTTTCAAAATGTTGTGGTAGGATGAGAAGGAACAAGTGTGGCGTCTCGCCGAGGGCGCAAAAATCTGTAGGGTACTCACACTTTGGGCACTGCAACTGAAACACACTAGATTCAGTACGAAGAAAAATGCATCAACAACGGCGGCTGCTATCCTAGGATTACCTGCGACCAAGGGACTTGGATTTATCGGGGATGGATGAAGAATTCGTACCTGGTTCTCCATGAGAAAACCCAATGCAATCGCCGAGCGGGGGTTTTCTCTGAACAATTGCCGCTTCGTCCGTCCAGCTTACTGCTAAAGCTATAAAGGGGGGATTGTGATTTGACGGCTCATTGGGCATTACTACGGCGCTACGACCTGGGTGTGTCTACCATGAAGTTGTGCACTCTAATTTGTGCATATGGCACGTGGACCCCGTTGCCGGTTGCCCCACATATCAGCGAAAGGAAGTAGAAAGACAGGAGTAACTAGTTACACATAAATATATTTTTTGACAAAGAGATACTCCCTTTGTAAAGAAATATACAAATCTTTTATATCACAGGCTCACCTTGTCGAGAAATATACTCCCTCTGCAGCGCACGGGCATTATGGGGGTTCAACTTTTTTTATGGGGGTTCAGCTGAGAATATAATACTCAGATTGACTCACGGTTCTGGACTTTGGGCCGCAGGCCGACCCTGCATGTTTGGGGGCCCATGTGTTCTACCTCAGCGCTTTTCATATTGCAAGCGATCGGTACTGCGCTGGTTTTAGATGCTCTCGCAAGGCGAATACACAAAATCGAATAAAGCACAGCAGCTGTTGGAATGAAATCGAACGATAGTTCCTAACCAGCAATCAGAGTTGCAATTCTATCAATGATATACCATGTGATAAATAATACTGTCGTACTACTTATACACATAGGACACTTGTTTCACCATGCCAGATTATTACATCAAAATTCTCGAAGGATAGATCACTTCGGCAGTTGCGTGCTGCTACTAAAGAATTTCAAAGTTGATTTGGACCAGCTCTCCTTGCCGAGAAAGTTCGATTTTGACATCATCCCCTACCACAAGATATGATTTAGATTTGAACCTTGACCATCCTTTAGCATCAATCATCATGCAACCATCCTTTGTACTTACGGTATATTGAGCAGGTTCATTCACACCAAGGCTGCGCATGGTAAGAGAAACTTGGCCGCGGTCGCCTGGATTATTGAACGACTCCCACGTTGCTCTAGGAATTCTCTGTTTGCAAACAAGAAGACATACCCAAACAGTTAGATCAACACAGTGAATCATGTGAAACAACATCGAAAGAAAAAAGAACGAAGCACTTGGGTGGCTAATGCTTAACAAGAAGGTGGACATGTCGGTTTTTGTAAGGACTTTGGTATATGAAGTGCGAACTGCAGCCCAGTCTGTTGCCGGTGCAACTGCACGGGCTAGACCAAATGCAAGCGCAAGTGTTGGTGCAGGTGCCGAAGCCGTTGTTGCTGCCGGAGATGGTGCTCCTTGTAGAGATGGTGCCGGTGTCGATGCCTGATCCTCCGGTAGATCAGACTGATCCGTTGACGCGGTCGGTGCCCAATCCTCAGCTGGATCAGACTGAGCTGCTGCCGCTGTTAGTGCTAGAGCAACTACCGGTGCTCGATCTGTGCGAGACAGCGGTGATAGTGTCTGGTCTGCTATGATCAGCTTTCTAACTTGACTAGGATCAGTGACCGTGATCCAGTTTTTTCTTCATTTCTTTTAAATGCGAGGACTAATTGTGGCGTTTTTGTTAAACCAAACTGCAGTTCATCATAGGGATTCGGCTTGTACTCAGACAACATACTGATCCAATTTTTTCTAGTAATATAAGTGATGGATAGTGCCTTCGTTACTGACACGACATAAGAAGTGAAACCTGCAAAAATAGCCATCGTAGAGCAAACCAAACGGTTTATTCTGTGATGAATGTCACATGGCAAAACCTACATCGTAAAATTGCAGGAAAAGAAAGAAAACATGACATTAAATGAATAGGATTTAGACAGTAAATCAATAAGATTTACTTGATGTGACACGAGTGAATCCTTACTAGGAAATCACTATGTTGAAGTACTAAACAGAAGGTTGATCGTCCAACTATGCGTGGCATGGAGGGGCCCAGCCTACTCCCACAAGCAGGATAGTCCAAAGGTCGTGACATTAACATAGACCGTTCTCAGGACTGACCACACACCAAAAGCGGCAGTACTAATAAACAATACTGGGTTCACAAACACAAATCAAGTACTGAACAATAGTACTTACTATAGACAAGCAGAGTTGCACTAAATAAACTCTGCAGACTATTTCTTGCCACCGACCTACGGGATGAACCCCGCATAACTGACTAGGCCATGGACTTCGTGTGAGATGTCTACATGCACCATCACCATCTTGTCAACCTTGGAGAACCTAACAGAGTGGTCTTTCCACTCATAAACATGATGATGAAGACATGCCGCATCAGATTTGTTGGGAAGCTTTCAAGAACCACACCCTTCAGAATCGAAGGCACAACCAGAAATTGTTGTGGTCAAGCACAGCCTCGAGAACACGCCTCGACAATAATGCTACATGAAAACACTAGTTCGGGACACGTGGCGGCAAGGACACAATTGGATAGTTCACCAAGAGAACTCATCATCGGTCTTCCAGTTCACACGGCATGACTTTGAGAACTTCATCTCCACCATGCGACTGGTTACGATTCAAGCGAAACCATATTTTATTACTACCTCCGTTTAGAAATATAAGATGATTTTCGATATTATACTCCATATATGACTACATATACGCACAGAAATGAGTGAACAAAGACACTAGAACATGTCTTCAAAGGCATGAGAGCATAGGGATTACATGCAATATCCATAACACATGTTACTGAGGCAAATATACCCTCTTAAAAGGTAGCATTGATATTCATAAAGTACTCCTCCCGTCCCAAAATTCTTGTCTTAGATTTGTCTAGATACGGATGTATCAAGTCACATTTTAGTATTAGATACATCCGTATCTAGACAAATCTAAGACAAGAAATTTGGGATAGAGGGAGTAGAAAGTAATCTATAAGAATTCAGTGTCAACCTCTCGCATGTTTTGGTCAAAAGAGGAATTTAGAACCGTCATTTGGCACACTAAAATCACATGCAAGATCACCCGAAAGTTGTACTACCAAGACTAGTATCTGCGTGTTAGATGAAAAACACGATCAAGATCGAGAAAAGATCGTCGACAAGAGACATTACCGGACTTGCTTAATGAGGGATCCCGGAGAGGGGCTTGGACGGGGTGATGGCTTTGAGCTTGTCTGCGGTAGTCTCGGCGGGGTGCTTGCGCTTCTTCGTACCATGAGCCTCGGCGGTTTGGCGAGCCATAGACATCACGTCGGCGGTGCTCCGGCATCCATACAAGAGAGGAAGCTGAGAGAGAAGAGTGAAAGGAGGAACGAGATGAGGGAGAAGCGAAGCGACTGGGGGTTTTCTTCAAGAGAGGAAGCTGAGAGAGAAGAGTGAAATGATGGTTGCTTCGTCCGTCCAACTTACTACTAGAAAGGAGGGGGTTTTGTGATTTGACGGCTCATTGGGCATTACTGCGGCGGTTTGATCGGGGTAGTCAACCGTCACTCTACTACGGAGTAATTTAGTGCATGGCTGGTGGACTGCTACCTCTTGAGCACTGCGTTGGATTTCCCCGAAGAGGAGAGGATGATGCAGCAAAGTAGCGTAAGTATTTCCCTTAGTTTTTGAGAACCAATGTATCAATCCAGTAGGAGACCATGCACAAGTCCTCGTACCTACACAAAGCGATAGCTCCTGCAACCAACGCGATTAGGGGTTGTCAATCCTTCACGGTCACTTACGAGTGAGATCGATAGAGATGATAAATAATATTTTTGGTATTTTTGGTATATAGATGCAAAGTGAAAAGTAAAAGGCAAAGTAAAAACAAAGCAAGTAATAAAGTAATGGAGATTGATATGATGAGAATAGAACTGGGGGCCATAGGTTTCATTAGTGGCTTCTCTCAAGAGCATAGATATTCTACGGTGGATGAACAAATTACTATTGAGCAATTGACAGAATTGAGCATAGTTATGAGTATATCTAGGTAATGATCATGTATATAGGCATCACGTCCAAGACAAGTAGATCAAACGATTACGCATCTACTACTATTACTCCACTCATCGACCGCTATCCAAATGCATCTAGAGTAATAAGTTAAAAAGCAGTGGCGCCTTAAGCAAGATGACATGATGTAGAGGATAAATTCATGCAATATGATAAAACCCCATCTTGTTATCCTCGATGGCAACAATACAATCGTGCCTTGCTGCCCCTACATCCTTTGGGAAAGGACACCACAAGATTGAACCCAAAGCTAAGCACTTCTCCCATTGCAAGAACTACCAATCTAGTTTGCCAAACGAAACGGATAATTCGAAGAGACTTGCAAAGATAACTCAATCATACATAAAAGAATTCAGAGAAGATTCAAATATTATTCATAGATAAGCTGGATCATTAACCCACAATTCATCGGTCTCAACAAACTCACCGCAAAAAGAAGATTACATCAAATAGATCTCCACGAGAGAGGGGGAGAACATTGTATTGAGATCCAAAAAGAGAGAAGAAGCCATCTAGCTACTAGCTATGGACCCAAAGGTCTAAAGTAAACTACTCACACTTCATCGCAGGGGCTATGGTGTTGATGTAGAAGCCCTCTGTGGTGGATGCCTCCTCCGGTGGTGCTCCGGAACAGGCCCCAAGATGGGATCTCGTGGATACAGAAGGTTGCGGCGGTGGAATTAGGTTTTTGGCTCCTGTTCTGATCGTTTGGGGATACGTAGGTATATATAGGAGGAAGGAGTACGTCGATAGAGCAACAGGGGGGCCATGAGGTAGGGGGGCGTGCCCTAGGGGGGGGGCCACCCTCGTGACCGCCTCTGTTACCTCTTGGAGTAGGGTCCAAGTCTCCTGGATCATGTTCGGTGAGAAAATCACGTTCCCGAAGGTTTCATTCCGTTTGGACTCCGTTTGATATTCCGTTTCTTCAAAACACTGAAATAGGCAAAAAAACAACAATTCTGGGCTGGGCCTCCGATTAATAGGTTAGTCCCAAAAATAATATAAAAGTGGAAAATAAAGCCCAATATAGTCCAAAACAGTAGATAAAGTAGCATGGAGCAATAAAAAATTATAGATACGTTGGAGACGTATCAGGCATCCCCAAGCTTAATTCCTGCTCGTCCTCGAGTAGGTAAATGATTAAAAGAGAATTTTTTATGCGGAGTGATACTTTGGCATAATTTCAATGTAAATCTTCTTAATTGTGGTATGAATATTCAGATCCGAAAGATTCAAGACAAAATTTCATATTGACATAAAAATAATAATACTTCAAGCATACTAACTAAGCAATTATGTCTTCTCAAATTAACATGGCCAAAGAAAGTTATCCCTACAAAATCATATAGTCTGGCTATGCTCTATCTTCCCCACACCAAATATTTAAATCATGCACAACCCCGATGACAAGCCAAGCAATTGTTTCATACTTATGACATTTTCAAAACTTTTTCAATCTTCACGCAATACATGAGCGTGAGCCATGGATATAGCACTATATGTGGAATAGAATGGTGGTTGTGGAGAAGACAAAAAGAGGGAAGATAGTCTCACATCAACTAGGCTTATCAACGGGCTATGGAGATGCCCATCAATAGATATCAATGTGAGTGAGTAGGGATTGCCATGCAACGGATGCACTAGAGCTATAAGTATATGAAAGCTCAACAAAAGAAACTAAGTGGGTGTGCATCCAACTCGCTTGCTCACGAAGACCTAGGGCATTTGAGGAAGCCCATCATTGGAATATACAAGCCAAGTTCTATAATGAAAAATTCCCACTAGTATATGAAAGTGACAAAATGAGAGACTCACTATCACGAAGATCTTGGTGCTACTTTGAAGCACAAGTGTGATAAAAGGATAGTAACATTGTCCCTTCTCTATTTTTCTCTCATCATTTTTTTATTTGAGCTTTTCTCTTTTTTATGGCCTCTTTTTTAATTTTTCGTCCGGAGTCTCATCCCGACTTGTGGGGGAATCATGGTCTCCATCATCCTTTCCTCACTTGGGACAATGCTCTAAAAAATGATGATCATGACACTTTTATTTTTCTTACAACTCAACAATTACAACTCGATTCTTAGAACAAAGTATGACTCTATATGAATGCCTCCGGCGGTGTACCGGGATATGCAATGAATCAAGAGTGACATGTATGAAAGAATTATGAACGGTGGCTTTGCCACAAATACGATGTCAACTACATGATCATGCTAGCAATATGACAATGATGGAGCGTGTCATAATAAAGGGAATGGTGGAAAGTTGCATGGCAATATATCTCGGAATGGCTATGGAAATGCCATGATAGGTAGGTATGGTGTCTGTTTTGAGGAAGATATATGGTGGGTGTATGATACCTGCGAAAAGTGCGCGGTATTAGAGAGGCTGGCAATGGTGGAAGGATGGGAAAAAAGTGCGTATAATCCATGGACTCAACATTAGTCATAAAGAACTCATATACTTATTGCAAAAATCTAGAAGTTATCAAAGAAAAGTATTACGCACATGATCCTAGGGGGATAGATTGGTAGGAAAAGACCATCGCTCGTCCCCGACCGCCACTCATAAGGAAGACAATCAATAAATAAATCATGCTCCGAGTTCATCACATAACGGTTCACCATACGTGCATGCTACGGGAATCACAAACTTCAACACAAGTATTCTTTAAATTCACAACTACTCAACTAGCATGACTCTAATATCACCATCTTCATATCTCAAAACAATTATCAAGCATCAAACTTATCTTAGTATTCAACGCACTCAAAAGAAAGTTTCACATATCTTGAATACCAAGTATATTAACATTAAGCAAATTACCATGCTATTAACGACTCTCAAAATAATCTAAGTGAAGCATGAGAGATCAATAGTTTCTTTAAAACAAATCCACCACCGTGCTCTAAAAGATCTAAGTGAAGCACACAGAGCAAAAATTATCACGCTCAAAAGATATAAGTGAAGCACTACGAGCAAAACTATCAAGCTCAAAAGATATAAGTGAAGCACGTAGAGTATTCTAGCAAATTCCAGTTTATGTATGGCTCTCTCAAAAGGTGTGTACAGCAAGGATGATTGTGGTAAACTAACAAGCAAAGACGCAAATAATGCAAGACGCTCCAAGCAAAACACATATCATGTGGTGAATAAAAATATAGCTCCAGGAAAATTACCGATGGAAGTAGACGAAAGAGGGGATGCCTTCCGGGGCATCCCCAAGCTTTGACTTTTTGGTGTCCTTGGATTATCTTGGGGGTGCCATGGGCATCCCCAAGATTAGGCTCTTGCCACTCCTTGTTCCATATTCCATCAAAAGAATTCACCCAAAACTTGAAAACTTCACAACACAAAACTCAATAGAAATCTCGTGAGCTCTGTTAGAGAAAGAAAACAAAAAACTGCTTTAAGGTACTGTAATGAACTCATTCTTTATTTATATTGGTGTTAAACCTACTGTATTCCAACTTCTCTATGGATTATAAACTATTTTACTAGCCATAGATTCATTAAAATAAGCAAACAACACACGCAAAACAGAATCTGTCAAAAACAGAACAGTCTGTAGCAATCTGTAACTAACGCAAACTTCTGGAACTATAAAATTCCTACCAAAATAGGAAGTCCTGGAAAATTTGTCTATTGAACAGCATAAAAAAGAATCAACGCAAAATCACGTTTCTATGATTTAACAAAAGTATATTTGTGCGCGCAAAGTTTCTGTTTTTCAGCAGAATCAAATCAACTATCATCGTAGGTTATCCTATAGGTTCTAATTGGCACAAACACTAACTAAAAGATAAAACCACATCCAAACAGAGGCTAGATGGATTATTTATTCCAAAACAGAAGAAAAAACAAAAAGAAAACAAAAAAAAAATTGGGTTGCCTCCCAACAAGCGCTATCGTTTAACGCCCCTAGCTAGGCATAAAAGCAAGGATAGATCTAGGTATTGCCATCTTTGGTAGGCAATCCATAAGTGGCTCTCATGATAGATTCATACAGTAATTTTATTTCTAGGGAAGTGTTCCATGCCCTTCTTTAAGGGAAATTGGAATGTAATATTCCCTTCCTTCATATCAATAATTGCACCAATCGTTCTAAGGAAAGGTCTACCAAGAATAATAGGACATGAAGGATTGCAATCTATATCAAGAACGATAAAATCTATGGGCACATAATTCCTATTTGCAACAATAAGAACATCATTATTTCTTCCCATAGGCTTTTTAATAGTGGAATCCGCAAGATGCAACTTTAGAGAGCAATCATCAAAGTCACGGAAATCTAGCAAATCACACAAAGTTTTGGGAATAGTAGAGACACTAGCACCCAAATCACACAAAGCATGAAACTCATAATCTTTAATTTTAATTTTAATAGTAGGCTCCCACTCATAATAGATTTTTCTAGGGATAGAAACTTTCAACTCAAGTTTTTCTTCATAAGATTGCATCAAGGCATCAACAATGTGTTCGGTAAAGGCCTTATTTTGACTATAAGCATGAGGAGAATCTAGCACGGATTGCAACAAGGAAATACAATCAATTAAAGAGCAATTTTAATAATTAAATTCCTTGAGATCCAAAATAGTGGGTTTAGCAACATCGAGGTTTTTATTTCCTTCAATCCCACTTTCATCAATTTCATCATCAAGATCTAGAAACTCCAAATTCTTAGAACGCCTTCTAGGTAAAGGAAGATCATATTCAGTTCCATCAAGATTCATATTGCAAAACAAAGATTTAATGGGGGACACATCAATAACTTTTAGATCTTCATCTTGATTTTCATAGGAATTGGAAGAACACGCTTTAATAAAGGCATCTTTGGAAGCACGCATCCTAGCGGTTCTTTCTTTGCACTCAACAATAAAAATTCTCATGGCTTTGAGAGACTCATTGATATCATGCTTAGGAGGAATAGACCTAAGCTTTAAAGAATCAATTTCAAGAGAAATTCTATCAATATTCCTAGCCAAATCATCAACTTTAAGCAATTTCTCTTCAAGCAAAGCATTAAAATTCTTTTGTGAATTCATAAACTCTTTAACACTATGCTCAAATTCAGAGGGCATCTTATTAAAATTTCCATAAGAGTTGTTGTAGTAATTTCCATATTTATTAGAAGGATTACTAGGATAAGGCCTAGGATTAAAATTCCCTCTATATGCGTTGTTTCCAAAACTATTCCTACCAACAAAATTCACATCCATACATTCATTATTATTCTCAATCAAAGTAGACAAAGGCATATCATTGGGATCAAGAGGAGTATTTTTAGTAGCTAACATCTTCATAAGTTCATCCATCTTTTCACTAAAACATTGATTTCTTCTATAGCATGCACTTTTTACTAGAAGATCTTTCGGTGTGCCATTGAGAATAATTAGCCATAATATTAAGCAATTTTGTAGCATCTCCTAACATAATTTCCATAAAAGTGCCTCCCGCGGCCGAATCTAAAAGATTTCTAGAAGCAAAATTCAATCTGACATAAAATTTTTGTATGATCATCCATAAATTCAAACCATGAGTAGGGCAATTGCGAAGCATCAATTTCATTCTTTCCCAAGATTCGGACATGCTCATGATCAAGTTGTTTAAAATTCATAATATCGTTCCTAAGAGTGATGATCTTAGAGGGAGGAAAATACTTAGAGATAAAAGCATCTTTGCACTTGTTCCAAGAATCAATACTATTTTTAGGCAAAGACGAAAACCAAACTTTAGCATGATCTCTAAGTGAAAACGGAAATAACTTCAATTTGACAATATTGTTATCTGTATCTTTCTTCTTTTGCGTATCACACAAATCAACAAAATTGTTTAGATGAGTAGCGGCATCTTCACTAGGAAGGCCGGCGAATTGATCTTTCATAACAAGATTCAGCAAAGCGGTATTGATTTCACAAGACTCATCATTATTAACAGGAGCAATCGGAGTACTAAGGAAATCATTATTATTGGTATTCGAGAAGTCACACAATTTGGAGAAAACACAAAGTTCCAGCAAAGTACATTACCCTCATCAAGGACATGTATGATAATGTTGTGACAAGTGTTCGAACAAGTGATGTCGACACCGATGACTTCCCGATTAAGATAGGACTGCATCAGGGGTCAGCTTTGAGCCCTTATCTTTTTGCATTGGTGATGGATGAGGTCACAAGGGATATACAAGGAGATATCCCATGGTGTATGCTCTTTGCGGATGATATGGTGCTAGTTGACGATAGTCGGACGGGGGTAAATGGGAAGTTAGAGTTATGGAGACAAACCTTGGAATCGAAAGGGTTTAGGCTTGGTAGAACTAAAACCGAGTACATGATGTGCGGTTTTAGTACTACTAGGTGTGAGGAGGAGGAGGTTAGCCTTGATGGCCAGGTGGTACCTCGGAAGGACACCTTTCGGTATTTGGGTTCAATGTTGCAGGAGGATGGGGGTATTGATGAAGATGTGAACCATCGAATCAAAGCTGGATGGATAAAGTGGCGCCAAGCTTCTGGCATTCTCTGTGACAAGAGTGTGCCACAAAAGCTAAAAGGCAAGTTCTACAGGACGGCGGTTCGACCCGCAATGTTGTATGGCGCGGAGTGTTGGCCGACTAAAAGGCGACATGTTCAACAATTAGGTGTGGCGGAGATGCGTATGTTGAGATGGATGTGTGGCCACACGAGGAAGGATCGAGTCGTAATGATGATATCTGAGATAGAGTTGGGGTAGCACCAATTGAGGAGAAGCTTGTCCAACATCGTGCGAGATGGTTTGGGCATATTCAGCGAGCCTCCGAAGCTCCGATGCATAGTGGACGGCTAAAGCGTGCGGAGAATGTCAAGAGAGGGCGGGGTCGGCCGAATTTGACATGGGAGGAGTCCGTTAAGAGAGACCTGAAGGATTGGAGTATCGACAAAGAGCTAGCTATGGACAGGGGTGCGTGGAAGCTTGCTATCCATGTGCTAGAGCCTTGAGTTGGTTGCGAGATCTTATGGGTTTCACCTCTAGCCTACCCCAACTTGTTTGGGACTAAAGGCTTTGTTGTTGTTGTTGTTGTTGTTGTTGAGAAGTCACGCAATTTGGTATTATCTTGCGCCATGGCAACAAGTAATCCAACACACAAGCAAATAGAAAGGCAACGGAAAAAAGAAAACGGGAAAAAGAGGAGGAGATTGGGAAAGAGAGGGCGAATAAAATGGCAAGGGTGAAGTGGGGGAAAGGAAAACGAGAGGCAAATGACAAATAATGTAATGCGAGAGATAGGGATTGTGATGGGTACTTGGTATGGTTGACTTGCTCTTGCGTGAGCCTCCCCGGCAACGGCGCTAGAAATTCTTCTTGCTACCTCTTGAGCACTACGTTGGATTTCCCCGAAGAGGAGAGGATGATGCAGCAAAGTAGCGTAAGTATTTCCCTCAGTTTTTGAGAACCAAGGTATCAATCTAGTAAGAGACCACGCACAAGTCCCTCGTACCTACACAAAATGATAGCTCCTCGCAACCAACGCGATTAGGGGTTGTCAATCCCTTCACGGTCACTTACGAGAGTGAGATCTGATAGAGATGATAAATAATATTTTTGGTATTTTTGGTATATAGATGCAAAGTGAAAAGTAAAAGGCAAAGTAAAAACAAAGCAAGTAATAAAGTAATGGAGATTGATATGATGAGAATAGACCTGGGGGGCATAGGTTTCACTAGTGGCTTCTCTCAAGAGCATAGATATTCTACGGTGGGTGAACAAATTACTGTTGAGCAATTGACAGAATTGAGCATAGTTATGAGTATATCTAGGTAATGATCATGTATATAGGCATCACGTCCAAGACAAGTAGATCGAAACGATTCTGCATCTACTACTATTACTCCACTCATCGACCGCTATCCAGCATGCATCTAGAGTATTAAGTTAAAAACAGAGTAACGCCTTAAGAAAGAGGGCATGATGTAGAGGGATAAATTCATGCAATATGATAAAAAAAAACCATCTGTTTTCCTTGATGGCAACAATACAATACGTGCCTTGCTGCCCCTTCTGTCACTGGGAAAGGACATCGCAAGATTGAAGCCAAAGCTAAGCACTTCTCCCATTGCAAGAACTACCAATCTAGTTGGCCAAACCAAACGGATAATTCGAAGAGACTTGCAAAGATAACTCAATCATACATAAAATAATTCAGAGAAGATTCAAATATTATTCATAGATAAGCTGGATCATAAACCCAAAATTCATCGGTCTCAACAAACATACCGCAAAAAGAAGATTACATCGAACAGATCTCCACGAGAGAGGTGGAGAACATTGTATTGAGATCCAAAAAGAGAGAAGAAGCCGTCTAGCTACTAGATATGGACCCGAAGGTCTGAAGTAAACTACTCACACTTCATCGGAGGGGCTATGGTGTTGATGTAGAAGCCCTCCGTGGTGGATGCCCCCTCCGGCGAAGCTCCAGAACAGGCCCCAAGATGGGATCTCGTGGATACAGAAGGTTGCGGCGGTGGAATTAGGTTTTTGGCTCCTATTCTGATCGTTTGGGGATACATAGTTATATATAGGAGGAAGGAGTACGTCGGTGGAGCAACATGGGGGCCACAAGGCAGGGGGCGCGCCCTAGGAGGGGGGGCGCCCCCTCCCTCGTGACCGCCTCTGTTACTTCTTGGAGTAGGGTCCAAGTCTCCTGGATCACGTTCGGTGAGAAAATCACGTTCCCGAAGGTTTCATTCCGTTTGGACTCCGTTTGATATTCCGTTTCTTCGAAACACTGAAATAGGCAAAAAAAAACAGCAATTCTCGGCTGGGCCTCCAGTTAATAGGTTAGTCCCAAAAATAATATAAAAGTGCAAAATAAAGCCCAATATAGTCCAAAACAGTAGATAAAGTAGCATGGAGCAATCAAAAATTATAGATACGTTGGAGACGTATCATGGACCCAGGTGCTGGCTGTCCCACACGTCGGTGAAAGTGAGTAATTTAGTGCATGGCTGGAGGAGGATCCGCACGGTAGAGCGTGTCCACTATTTTTCATTCTGAAGAAAAAAATGATTACAGCAAGCGTTTCCACTCTTACGACAGAGGAGTGCGAAACACGGCAGCCACTTGAACATACACAGTGCTCCTACTACTAGGCATGTGCGGTGGTTCATACGTCAGTACTACACAATCTTGTTGCTAGTGTAGTAAGATATGACGATAACAAATGATGTTGTCGCATGTCAACTACTCCTATATGTAACATAGTACCGCTTTTTCATTTATGCAGTCGAGAATGAGCAGTGAGATCAATGTTAACAGAACTAGGTCCACAAACATGGAGAGTGCGGTGCTCTGATACTCCACGAAACATGAACCATATGAAGCACATCCTATAGTGTTAGACAGGTGTATGAAGGGTGCAGGATGGGAGCAAAGTTCCTTCTCGACCCACTTTTGGGTGTTTAGCGAGTGCATGAACCATGAAGGGTGCATGAGTCCACACTAGTAGGTTGACAAAAATACACGAAGAGGAAACAACTATATTGAGATGAGAATGCAACCAAACACACCCACACGCTTTGTGCTACAGTGACTGATCTACACCGTCTGAGTTTGATCCAACGGTCATGTTGTGCCGGGACATGGACATGCCCATGCAGAGGGCACCTAAACACCACCAAAGTCCCTCTACTTCTCGAGGCGCACGATGTTTGTGATGCAGGGTGCAACCGCCCGTAGAGCCCGCTCCCGGTCGACGGGAGCCACCCCGTCAAAGACGGCGTCCAATGGCACGAATGGATTCCGGTGACGGAGCCCTGAAAGGATTCGCCCGGCAACGGCGACGGCAGCCTGCAACCCCTCCTTGTCCAGCTCAGCCCCCACCATCGCGCGGAGATGGCTCAGCTCCTCGGAGATATAGGTGAAGAAGGAGACCAGGTCAGGAAGCCGCAGCTCGTTGAAGTCGACCGGGTGGTTGAACGGGTTTAGCCCGACGGCCGACATCATCGCGCTGGCACGACGGTAGGCATCGCGCAGCTGCAACATGTGCGTGGCAACTTGGTTCACCAAGTGGCCGAGGCGATCCTGGACCTCGTCATGATCGGCCGGCTCGCGCTCCAGTCGGCTCCCCTGAAGGCCTATCGTATCTCCCGCTTTCTGCAGCAACGCCGCCGACTCCTCAAGCATCTTTGTGGTGGACGCCTGCCGCTTTTGAAGCTCTGTGAACTCCCGCACATAACAGAGGAGCATGGCACTCCTGTCCTCCTTGAGCTCACGGAGCTCCACGTCCTTGGCCCTGAGCTCCGCATCCTTGGCATGGAGCTCCTGTGTCAGGCGCCTCACCTCGGACTCCGTGATCTGCTGCGCCGCCATGGCACCAGGTAGAAGCAATGGGGAGAGGAAGCAAAGGGGGCGAAATGGCTGAAAGACAATGCAATCTACGGGAAGGCGGAGAGAGCCAGCCGAGGAGCGGGGAATCTTTTAGTTTTCACCACGGTAAAACACCAATCGACGACTTCTCACATCAGGGAGCAGTGGGTTTTTACAGGCAAAGTCATCGTGACTAATTGCTGCCGCGCCTTCTCCCGTCAATCAAAAAATTAAAAATCCTGCCGCGCCTGCTCCCGTCAATCAAAAAATTAAAAATCCTACCGCACCCAAACACCAGAGCAACGCCGTGGTGGATATTTAAATTTACCTGCTAGCAAGTAGATAAAAAAGGGGTGAAAAACAAATGTGGCGGTGGCCTAGATAATAGGTCAAACTAGCCCAACTAGCTAGCCACCATGCTTCACTGATGTACTCGGCGGGAAAGGTGGTCTTTCGTGATTTGACGACTCATTTACTTGCTTCGGGGCTACGACCGAGGAGGACCCAGAAAACGCAGTAGGGGCGTCCCGTCGAGAAGAATATATCGTGCACCACCCGGGAGGACCCGAAACAGCGGTAGGGTGTGCCACGTCTCGGCACAGAGGAAAAATGTGCGTGTAAAAATATACTGTATCAGACGTAGTACCTATGGTTCGACCTCGGGACCCAGCCAGTCGGTCAAAAACACCCCACTAGCCACACAACTTCATCATGCAAACGTGGCACGGTTAGCTCCGTCTCGACCAGCCACAACGTCTCTTGTTCTAGGCGATTCTTCTATTTTCCAAGTTTTTTTGGGATAATTAGATTTATGCCCCTAGTTGGGTCCCACTCATCTGTTTTACGCCTAATTTCCAAAAGTCACCGGTTCTGTCCAAGTCACTTTGCTCCTCTTATGCTTTTGCCCTTTGACCGTTTGACCGTCAGTTTGAAAACTTCATAACTAATTCATACTAAATCAGAAAAATGCAAATAAGATACCAAAATGTTCAGAAAAACATCACCTATATGTCAGTGTCATTTGCATTCATGAAAAAAGTGTTGGAAAGTGCCCATCCGAGTTTTAGCTCTTATGCTACAGCCATGAATAGTGAACTCTAAACAAATTCAAGAAACATCAAAAAAATTTGGTGGCAAAGAATGACAAATTTTTGAAGTGCCTGCCAAGTTTCATCAGGGAATAATTTTCGCGGGTGCCGCGGCAATAAAAACAATCAGCACTCCAAAATAGATTATTTTTTTGCCACGACTTCCACAAATGTCGTTCCCTAATGAAAATTGGCAAGCACTTAGAACATTTGTCGTTCTTTGCCACCATATTTTTTTTGAATTTTTTTAGAGTTTACTATTCATGGTGGTATCAAAAGAGCTAAAACTCGGATGTGCACTTTACAACACTTTTTTCATGAATGCAAATGACACTTACATATAGGTGATGTTTTTCTGAACATTTTGGTATCTTATTTGCATTTTTCTGATTTAGTATGAATTAGTTATGAAGTTTTCAAATTGATGGTCAAACGGTCAAAGGGCAAAAGCATAAGAGGAGCAAAGTGATTTGGACAGAACCGGCGACTTTTGGGAATTAGGGGTAAAACAGACGAGTGGGACCCAACTAGGGGCATAAATCTAATTATCCCTTTTTTTAGTTGTAATAATACCATGGCAAGCTAGCACCGCTCTTCGTGTGTGCCCGTGCAAAGGTTAGACGATGGAGAGAAGGGAGATTGAGATCGCAGACCTGGGACCCACCAGTATGTGAGACAACGGTCATGCACGTGTTGACGAGGCACTCCCTCTACTCTACTCAACGCAAGTACTGTATAAAATCAAGTTATGGGACAAAGCCAACAACCGTTCGTTTTTTCAAAGCTATCGACTTACGCTTTGTAGTCTAG
Source organism: Aegilops speltoides (assembly GCA_021437245.1). Taxonomy (NCBI): domain Eukaryota; kingdom Viridiplantae; phylum Streptophyta; class Magnoliopsida; order Poales; family Poaceae; genus Aegilops; species Aegilops speltoides. Next base: position 185,942,772 of record CM038145.1, read on the forward strand.
GTTGCGATTCGAATCTCGTCTTTCGATTTGTTAGTTTTAGGTCTAAATTTGATTAATGACAAGTGGGACCCCGTGTGTTGTTCGATATTTCAGTGTAGGATGGTTTTTGAACAAACACTTTGCGCGGTTAGACAAGTAACGCACGAGTTACACGTATTTTGCAAGTTTACGAACAAGAATGATAGCGGCATAGAATATCACATCCACCCCGCAGCTTAGATACTATGGTGATACGAGTTTTTACACCATTGGAAGTGAGATCCAATGGCTTGGGAGTAGTCTTTGTGATTATGCGCAATTTCTAAACTCTCCAAAGGTTTTTTTGCAAATAAAACATTCAGGCCTTGTGTGTGCCGCTGCATCTTCGATCCAACGGCTCCCCGGTGCTCATATTAGGTGCTCCCCGTAGCTTAATTACCCGCTACGGTGATATGAGCATCTAGGTCATATGATCAGTGATCAGATGGCACATGCATAGTACTTGTACTTTCTGCGCATTTCCCAAACTCTATCAGCCGTATATTGCAAAAACATTCAAACCTCCTACTGTGGGCCGTTAGATCTAAGTGAATTCGTATCACCATAGTATCTACGGTGCAGGAGCACCTCATACTCTCCCGTGCGAGAAAACATAAGGTGCTATCGCAGCTTGGATGCTACGGTGATCTGAGCTTGGAGGTCGTTTGATCTGAGATCAATGGCATCTGGCGGTCTTTGTGCTTATGGCGATGGCGAACTCTTTTGGGGCTTCTCTACAAAAACCATTCGAACCACCGAGGAGGTTTTGGGTCACAAATCCAACGCTTCCGAAGAGCTTGTATCACTAAAGCATCTAAGGTGTGGTAGCACATGATATTCTTACATACAGGAGAATATGATGTCCTCCTTCATCTTAGATGCTACAGTGATATGAGCTTCGAGGTCGTTGGATATGGGATCAAAGGGCATCTAAGTAGTTTTTGTACAAATTGTGTGCAATTCTCAAACTCATCAAGGTTTCCTGCAAAAAATTAAGACACATCATGTGAGCTGCTATATCTCAGATCTACAAGCTCCAAGCAACTCATATCGGCATATAGCATCTAAGGTATGGGGGCACATGATATTCTCCCGGGGAGGAGGGGTGGGGCGTGCAAAACCAATCGGTGGTTGGGAGGGTGGGGACAAATATAATCTAAACAACCCTAAACAGAGCTCCACAATTTTATCTAAGGTCGAGGGGTTGACCCCGACAATCATAGCTCCGCCTAAACACAACATTTGCATGTACTGTAGTACTAGACTTAATATTCATGTTTTAATTTCATGTTCATTTTAAATATTGAACTGAGGACCATGGATGTCTTACATTTTACTCCCTTCGTTCCTAAATATTAGTCTTTTTAGAGGTTTGAAATGGACTGACACATACAGATGTATATAGACATATTTTAGAGTCTAGATTCACTCATTTTGCTCTGTATGTAGTCACTTGTTGAACTCTCTAAAAGACTAATATTTAGGAATAGAAGGAGTATTTTTGAATTCGTGTCATACATGCATGGGTTGGAAAATAGATGCGCTATACTTATTGGATTGTTGTTGTGTTCATGCGTCTCTCTCTCTCTCTCTGTGTGTGTGTGTGTGTGTGTGTGTGTGTGTGTGGTCATATGCTTGATACATACAAATTTTTCTCACCTCCATATTGTTCATCTTTTAAATTTGAATTTGCATTGGAAAACTTACTAGGGATACCATGAAATGTGAAATCCACGTTGAGATAACTATATCACAAACTCACTCTAATTCAACAACTCGTCATAAATCAATTACCACGTTGAGATTAGTATTTGCAAGGAAAATATGGGTATTGTAATACACATAGATTCGTTCGGCAATTTAAAAGGTTCCTTTTGTATTCTCGAATGGTAGGACCCAACGGTGTACCAGCCAGACCTTGGCTCGTGTTGATCCTAAAAAAACAGGCTCATGTCCTTCGGTGGCGTGCGTGGTATGCACATTAGGCAACCCCAACCAGTCGAGCCTCAGCGTTTCAAGTCAAAATATCTGGCGGCCAAAATTCTAGCCCTAGGAAATTCCCCTCATGTCCCCGTTCCATAATGACTACCGATGAACAACGGAGGGATGCTTTAGTAACTAGATAACGTTACCTACTGTGCCGAGCACGGTTCAATTCCCTCGGTCGCCGCTCGTCAAGGTCACCCGTCAACTGCATTGCCTAGTACTACTACTACTACTACACCAGGATGAGCCCAGAATTGAGCCCGTTTGTTCGTGCCTAGTACTTGAGTTAATATATTAGGCAATGCCTTTGATGCACGAGGATTATCCTTTTACTCCCTCCTTTCCGGTTTATAGGGCTTATCTCAAAATTTTAGTTTTCCCATTTTATAAGTCTCAATTTGGTTGTTCCCCATCACATGTTCAGATTTCAAGGTGCAATAAATCATTACATGCAAGAATTAAGAGAAAATTGAACAATGCATGTACTTTATGCATGCATGCATTGCAATTAATGCATTAAATAAACACAATTTTGAGGAAAACAAAGCGCATTAATTGAGTGGTTTTGCAAACTACAACAATTGTTCCACCACTCACCATCTACCTTGGTTGGTGGGATTTTTGAATTGAGCCCTATAAACCAGAAAGGAGGTTTAACTAAGCAAAATGTTTGACCAAATCCATTCTAAAGAAATACAACAGGACAGATGTATGGCTTGAAAATTTATTGCATGATGCAGGTTATGATATTGTTTGAATCCTGGATCTTAAATTTCAGAAAATCAAAAGTGAGCATAAATTCTTGGCCCCGAGCATGGTCACGTGATAGGGCACAAATATTACTTAGTAAGTTTTTCTTCAATTCAAGACAAGCTGCTTATGACAAGTTGCACAAATGAAGAGCCAAGGTATTTTGGAACAAAGACACATCACGTTAAAATGACGCTTTCACTATTGAAACCGTGGGTGTTTACGTGCCGCCACGAGTTCCGCTTCTCATCGGCGGTCTGTCCCGACAAGCGTGTGAGTCGATGGGGCGTCGAGAGCAGACCATCTGCGCCCGGTGTCGAGGAGGCATCTTGGCGAACCGTTGTGCAGACTCACCGGGAGGCGAGCCCTTTGACCAGGCTCCGCCGCCCACCGTCGTCCCAACTGCTCCCACTATTAATGTCGTCGGCGCCGCAGTTTAAAATCAACCCCGTACTACCCGGTATAGCTACAATCCTCTCTCTTCCTCTCCGATTCTCCTGTCGTCTACCTCCAACTAGCCCGACCTAAACGTACGCCATGCCGCATCACGATGGTCTGCCCTTAGTGTTCCAGTTTCATCAGGAAGACACCCAGACGGACTCTCAAGAACATAAGGCGCTTTGGGACGAGCTTGACCTGGCCTTGCGAGAAGGCGCGCTCTGTCCCCCTCCGTTCGGCTCCGTCGCCCGATGCGCCAAATACCATCCCGTGGCATTGATGGGTTGGGAGCCGCACATTGTCGCCGAGCTTGATGCCATGGGGTTCCACGAGGTCCCGCCGACTTTCACGCGCCGTGCACTGCCGCATGCGCTGCGCGCGTGCTGGCAGCAGCGCTGCTGTCGGTGCCGTGCACCTGCCAGCAGATGTTCCTGCGCGTGCACTGACGTGCATGCCCGTGCCGGTGCCCGTGCACACGAATGTCTCCGCCGCGACATTGACAGCGCCTGTCCCCGTGCGAGTGCCAGTGCCCCCTCAGCGAAATGGATGGCCGCCGTCGACCGCTTCCTTGCACCAACGCCAGTCTCCTCCTCCCGCCAGTTGACTCGCTCCGAAGTCCAGAACATTTTGGCCTACCTTGAAGCTAGGCCAACGTCCAGGAGTACGCGAACAACGGTGCAAGACGCTGCCGTCGCCGTCGGTCAGTGGCCCGATGACACATAGAGCACGACAGAGGAGCCGCTTCCCACTGTGAGACGCCCCCGCCGCCGCCGCGTAATCTAAATTTGCCGTGAAAAACGTTCGGATTACCATGCTTAAAATCCAAATGTTTATCATTTCCGTTTATTTTATATCGATCGTCGTATAATTTAAAGTCAGAGTCAGACCGAACGAAATGTATGGTTTGATCGATTGAATGTTCTGCTAGAGCCGTATCAAATTAAATATAAAACGTCATCAAGCCACATGTATTCCTTGTCATCCAACGACCTAGACTGCTTCAATGTCGAGCGCTCAACACGTTTAGCGTGCAGTTAATTTCATGCCAAAAATAGTGCATAGTAGTTAATATCCGCATGCACTTAATATACTTCCAAACTAACATGCATTGCACGTACACACTGACTAGTGCTGCTAGTACGTGAAACTTGTGCCGTGACTTGTGAACGCGTCCAGATATGGTCAACGGCAACATCGCCCTCGAGTTCTTCCTGTTTTCCGTGCGTCTAAGCGAAGGGAGGAGAGAGAGAGCACACATGGAATCCACCAGTAAGTGAAGGTGAATAGTACTAAAAATAATATTACAAGTTATCCATTAATAGGCTGTGGTAATATAAAAACATTATGTGAACAAAGGGGGTACAACAAACATTGTTATTCTACGTATGTTGCCTATTGACGTGCGGCTTGAAGGCCCGGTCGCATGTTTTGTTTTTAACTTGTATATGGGTCCAAATTTGTTTCATGACATGTGGGCCCCTCGGTGTGTAGTTTGTAGCACTTTAATTTGTGGGTCGAAATTTGTTCCATTCCAAGTGGACTGTCGGTGTGTAGTTTTGTAGCCTATTTATAATAATTAAAGAGAACAACATAGTTTTTTCAATAATACCATGGTGCGACGTTGAAGGCGAGAAAGGACGTGCGAGAGAGTGATGACCGAGCCAGAGGGAAATCAACTAGGGGAGTTGCATGGGTTGCAACGGTGTTTGGAGTAGTTGTGGGCCGAATGCTACGAAAATATAATTTAAACCAACCGGAGTAAATGCCTACACAAATTAATCCAAGGTTGGAGTGCCCCTCGCAATGTAAATAGCTCCGCTGCGAGGATGGAGAGGTAGTAGCTTCAGCGCGGGAAGATACGGTGTGAAAGCGAGGTCAATCGAGAGACATATAGATAGAGAGACAAAGTGAGTGTGGTCCGACATTCATTGAACAAATATATATGCTCCGGAGAGATATTGTCCGATTGTGCTTTTGGTAAGGGTGAGGGCTGTAAGATAGAGCTTGAGAGATGATCCAGTCACAGACGTGTAGATATATTTTGTGTGTGGGAGGAAGCAAGGTCAACCGATCACATAGGGGCCGTGCAATCGAAAGAGTGAGACAGGTTGGAGAGAGTGACCTAGATAGACAATGTGCGTGAGAGAGTATACAATGTGAATAGGTCGAGTTGGGATCAAACATGGTGATATATCGTTTTTGGCCGAGAAAGAGCAAGGTCAATCGAGACATACGTATATATATATATATAGAGAGAGAGAGATTGAGTGAGCGTGGCCCACCATGAGGTCGAAAGAGTGGCGGCGGCTTGGATGGACTGACCTAGAAAGACAATCTGCGTGAGAGAGTATAGAGTGTGTCGATCAAGGCCCGAACAGGAGATATATCATTTGTGTGTGAAAGAAAACGAGGTTAAACGAGACTCAGGTAAAGAGAGCGAGATTGAGCGAGTGTGGCCCGCCGTGCGGAAGAAAGAGTGAGACAGTCTTGAGGGAGTGACCTAGATATACAACATGCGTGCGTGCGCACGAGAGGTTGGGGGGCTAGATAGGCAATGCATGTATTTAGTGTGAGAGGGTGAGAGGGAGAGGGGGGAGAGAGAGAGCTCGGCATGGGGTGCAATGGCGGGTGTGTGAGGTAAATACATTTGGTAACAGGAGTGGAAAAAGGGGTTGTGTAGTTGAGAGACTTAGAGATCAAAACATGGAGAGAAAGAATGAACATGTGTTGGAAACCGATAGCTTGCTAAGGTGGTTAGGAGAGGAAGATTGAGTGATCTGAGAAGTATGTAGCGTTTGTCTTGTGCAGAAGTGGGGCTAAAACAACATTTGAATGTACATAGTACGAGACTTAATATCGATGTTTCAATTCGGTGTACATTGTAAGATTTGAACCGAGGACCAGGCATATGTGTATTTATTTCGAATTCGTGCCATACTAAGTTTCGAAAAGTTGACATTGACTTAAGTTGTTGTGCTATTTTGTAGGTCATATGTTTGAATCCATCCAAAAGTGTTCTCACTACCATGGTGTTCATCATATACATATGAATTTGTATTAAAAAGTAGCATGGATACGGTGAAATCTAAATCCACGTTAGAATTGGAGATAAGCTCGTGACACACACTCTCATTCAAATAACTAACTACGTGACACACACTCTAATTCAAATAACTAATTATGTGACACACTCTAATCCACGTTAGCGTGGGTACCGTTTCGATTTTTTTTCAAATAACTCCTTATTAATTAATTTATAGTACTCCCTCTGTTCACTTTTATAAGACCTTGAAGACATTCCAGACAATGTGCAAAACAGTTCATTTTAAGTTATCTGAAATGCTTTACAAAAGTGAAAGGATGGAGTATCTCATTCCGAATGACTAATTATTGCAAGGAAAACACGGGCATGGCAATACATACAGATTCGTTTGCAAATGAAAGAAGATTCGTTTGCATTCTCAAATGTAGGCGCACCAGGCAGACCAGGGTCGTGTCGGGGTGGACGCTGCTTTGGTGCCTTAAAGGCAACTGCCCTTGGGTGGCTGACATGTGGGCCAGCCACCTGTTGGGCCCACATGTCGTGGACACAAAGGCAGGTGCCTTTAGGCACCGAAGCATAGTCCTGTCGGGGTGGTCGCGTGTGTCGGACGGACGCGTAGCACCCAGCCACCCACCCCCTCCCCCCGAAAAAGGATGGCGACAATATAAGTTCGCGCTTCCATGTTTCGGATTGAAATATGTGGCGGCCCCAATTCCAGCCCTGCAAAATCTCTCTTCTCCACCGTCCCCTTCCGTGCCCAGATTGCTCAAATCCCTAATTCGCCACCATCCCTCGAATCGCCCCTCATCTCGTCTCTTTCCCCACCGTTCCCCACCTCTGTGCTGGACAACAACGACGAAGACGACGGTCGCGCTTCACCACCGCACCGGAGCTACCTCATCTACACCCTCGTCTACCGCACCGGGTGGTCCACCGACAACGTCAGCCGCCGCAATCGACGTGCCTCACAGACACCGAGTTCCATTGCATCAGGTGCACTTCACCGACGCCGTCTCCCAGCTCACCGGGGCTACTTCACCGAGCACATCATCACACCTCCGCCCCCCGATGCCGTTGGGGCTTCACCAACGGTCTCATCCACCGCATCGTAGCGCTCTGCTGCCACTCAAGATCTGCATCTGTGCGCGGCCAGCCAACGCCAGCGCATCACCCTCAACGGCTCTGAAGTGACCCGCACTCTATCTAGGCGAGCATTCCCAAACGCCGACCGAAACTAGGTATCCACACATCACTCCCTTGTGCACTATTCCGACGATGTTTGGATATCCTTTCACTACTCTCTTTGCTTACACGCCTATGCAACTCTGACTTTAACTCTTATTTCTTCTGGAGATATCATCTGAAACAAACAAATCCATTTTTTAGCGAAGCATGACGGCGCTACGGGATCTGGTACACATCCTGCACACCCGTATAACCTTGTAAGTATCTGTCCTCCGGTACAACATCAAGGTCGATTCCTCTTATTTGATCAACCATTCGCCGTGTCAAAAATGCAGAGGGGGATGCAAGGAGCACCAGGCCTGCACATCCAAGCAAGTGGTAACATGGACTTGTACATGGAACATCCCAAGCATAAGCGAGCTGCGATGAGCACTGCATACACGAGCTAGCGTAAGTCCACGCATTTCATTTAATTAAATCTTGGCATTCGTGTATGATTTGTGTGCGATGGCTGATCCACGAATTCAAGTTACGAGGCGAACATTTAACTTAAAAAATCGAAGGCACTTGCACTCGAAATCAACATAACTTGAGAAATGTGAAGCTACATGCACTTTGAAAACCAGCTAATGATCCAAAGTAGTTCAGATTATAAACACTAAATGATGCAAGCACCAAAAACACAAAATGCAACATGGTGTACAAGGACTATAAACATAGTGCACCTGCTTGAATTATTAGTTCTCTTGCTGAAAATATCGAAGTGTAATTGCACGTATAACCGGTCATAAACTGCATATCAATATATCTATCCTGCACAAGTATGCCAATAGTTTCAAACAACAGATTAGAAAAGTATATATGCTATGTTGTCATGATCTGAGGACTTTACGGTAGATGGCCTCGGCGTTTCCTCAAGCTATGAAAATGCACTATAATTTGCATGTCATCAATGCTCGCAAATCTCTGTCTCTCTCAACATAGTAGATCATCATTAGACACTAAATCCTTCAATGAGCTTGCAAAATGCTTGCATTAGATCCCTCATTAGACACTATATGTTCATCACCGGGAGCATGTAAAATGTTTGCATCAAATCCTTCATTAGCGATCATTCATTAGACACTTTAGGCTCAAGAAAAACATGAGCTTGTATGTTTGCACGGAAACTTGATTAGATACATCAGATTGATCGATTCGGTATTGATTGAGGAATTATAAAATAAGTAGAGATTGGTTTCATTTTCTCATAGATTCCCTACATACAAGCAGTTTTACAACACCGTCGAGTTTAACTATTGGCCATAAATTGAAGAGTTGAATTAGATATAATCAGGATGTGATGTACACGCTCGTTCGCATGCTACTCTTGCAAGCTGCGATTGTCCGTTTATAAGCTCGATGCCATGCCGTCTTTGCCGCCCGCCTCCCATGAGCTACACCCGAGGTTGGATCTTCATCTTCTTGTCCTTCCGTTCGCTTGAAGCCCGGCGACCGCCCTCCAACGAGGGCGTGAGGAAGTGTTGTGTCGGTCTATCCAGCGGCGGCTAAGTTAGGAGCGAACCAGACTGGAGGCTGGAGCGAATGAATTGGGATTTTTCCTGCTGTCGATTGATATGGGAGGCGCTCGTATGGGCCGCGAGCCTGCTATAGGGCCTACCTTGAACTTATGTTATTGGCCTATCCAAATTGAAACATTTTTCTTCATTTTTTACATTGCCTGCTCGTGCGTTGGGACGAACAAAACTAGCATGGGCCAACCTGGATGACTCAAACTAGGTGCACACTTTCCAGCCACCTGAGGCGGCCACCCATACCAACCCCTATGGTGGTGTTGCCCCTTTTTGCATGTATGATTGGATAGTGAAAAATACTCCAGTGGCGCTTTTGATTTACCCACAGAATGGTTGAATTGCTTGTTTCTATGAACTGAGTTCGCCAATAATGTGAAGGATGCCAGTCTTTTCATCCTATTGTAAATTGCTTAGATCTCGATATGCCAAAAGTAATCGCATGAAATATATAAAGTAAGAGCCAGTGTGATGTGTTTGGCTACAACTAGTCTGACTACACGTCCTCATATAACATATCAAGGATGCACCATCTTACCAGATTAACCATTCGACTTACCCATGCAGTCTGGGAAGAAAGAAGTATTGGGACTGCGTATCCAAGCAATTGATGCCATGGACTCCTTTGTACAACCTTGTAAGCGAAAAAGGAGTTGCAGTGTGCTTGTACAAAGAATTAGCGTAAGTTCAGTTACCTGCTTCTCCGAATTTTAGTTATCCACTTATTCCAAAATTGTTCAATTATGTTGCTTGGCTTAATTTAGTTTGCTACTGATTACATAATGGCACAGCCTGTTAATCATATTGTAGACTGCGCCTATCTATGTGTTTGATACTTACTATTAAGAATTACCTGTTTGCCTCAACTTAAATATCTACTTGTTTGTTTAAGCGCTTTGCTTCTTTGCAACAATGGGTTACAATGATGTTAATAACTCTTGTACTTTTCAGCATCAATTGAAACTCATTAATTCCTTGTTTGTTTAGCTGGTTTGCTGTTATAACTCCCAGTTGAGATGTTTTGCTAACTTCAACTTTTCGAATCAATCGAACTTTAATGGCAAAACAGGTTAGCCCAAGATCAAGCGAGGTCCCCATGGATGTTGCATCATCCACAGTGTGTACACGGCCCTATCGTGCATTATGAATTGCCAACTGCGATGCTCTAGAGGCTAAACTAGTGGTAGAAAGAGATTATGTACGCACTTAGAGATGAAGTTGACATGTTGAGGAAGCAAACAGCACAATCACAAGCAGTACTCAAGACAACCATTAAATATTTGGTGGATTTCAAAACGAAGCAAGCTGAGACTGACCAGATTGTTAAGGTCCTGAAGGAAAAAAGGAAATTAAATTCCTACTTGGTAAATCATAGGTGAAATGTTCTTTCCATAATTGAATAACCTTTGTGTGTCTATTCATCTAATCAATCAAACCATTTGTTTTAGAGATCATGTAATAATTGTTTTTGTTTTTGCTTTTGTTTTTTGGTTTGTAATTTTGTTTGAGCACAAGTCTGTATTAATTGATAAGACTCGGAGACAGTTCATTTGGATTGCTATGCCAGACCTACAAATATGCCAATCGGGCTGAATGTGCATTCAACAATAGTAGTAGTATAGATGGACCATAAGTGGCACGCATCGAAAAGGGCCAAGATCTTTGGCTAAAAAGGATCTTGTTGTAGCCAAAAAAAAGTACAACAACTGGCTTATGTATGTTAGTTGATATTATTGATCCATATACTCTATAAGTGTTTATATATCTCATTAGTTACGTACATTATTGGTTGATTGACTCGGTATTTGAATCTTGATACATCGCTTGTGTACATATCTAAATGGGAGTACACATTATGCTACGTGTGACATATGAGTTGGACATTAAGTGTTCCAACTATTCGAATTCACCGTAAACTGGATTCTAGTTTCTGAATTTGAGTATCGGCATTTGTAAACCATATTCATATATGACGGTGGAATACATCTTTGTCGTCCTTTTGAACATATATAAAAACACATAGAATGATTTATAAAGATTCATATAGGAATACAAAGTGGATTCGAATTTAGTTGCCAGGGTAAACGTGGATGCTTATTGTCCCAAAATTCGAAAGAAGCAGCAAAATGTCCACTCCGACGTCGGCTGCCCGTAGCCAAGTGTTTAGGAGATGGAAATTACTGTCTACGCATTACACGGACAATCCATCGGCCCGATTCCACTGCTCTAAATAGGGTAGGTTAGTAACTTCAATTAGACGTGACACGACCGCCTCTAAGCCCATTCCAACACGGTGGGCATCAAACATGGGCGGCAAAAAACATTTGATTCAAGCTCGTCCGAAAGACCTCTGTTTCTCCCTCCATTCCCCATTCATACACGGTGGGCGGCAAAACAAACTCGACTCGGCCGAAATCGATGTAGGCTTCAATAGGGGCAGGTTTGTAACTTCACTCAGACATGACACAACCGCCCTACCTATCAGCCCCGTTCATACATCATGGGTGCCAACCACCCTCTCCTCGCCCGAAATCGCTTCGGGCAAATATTGGCGAGATGCGAGATTACCGTCCTATCCCCAACCGATGAGACATCCAAATTTTAAACGGGGGCTAAGTTCGTAACTTTCCCATATTTTAGACAGGTGTGTCCAAAAAACATGGTTCCCCGTACCTCTCCCTCCATTTTCCCATTCATACACCGGCCGCGCTAGAACACCTTATCCCCACACCAGCCTCCGTCCGCCACCCCATCCATCGCCGCCGTCCTCCACCACATCCATCGCCATCGTCCACCACCATGCCGGAGCGCCTACCAAGACCGCGTTGTCCACTACTAGAGATGGACGTTTCTCATCCACGGCGACAGACCAATAGCCTTGCATCGCGTCCTCTCGCTTCATCGGCGCCGCCGTCCTCTTTGCCGGGGCCGCTCACACGACCTTCTCTTCGGTATAGCAGGACTTATCCCCGATGCACCGTCTACCGTCACGCAGATCTGCTTCAACGCCACCGACAGCCATCGCACCCCCGATGCCTACACGGCGCCGCAAGAGAGGTGGTACTTCATATCTCCTCAACTTTTTGATCTCAACTAGAAAATAGATCTTAACTTGGTTACTCTACTTTCTTTTCAGCTCTTAGAATTTAGTTCTTAGTTCGAAGCAAACAATGGATGCTAAATATCATTTCTCCGGTTTGCAGCTTCAAATCTGCCATGGCACAACCATATCTGATTTAATTGATGATGCTTAGGGTTTAATTGATCATGTTGGTTCCGTGGTGGTTTCTTTAATAGAAATCGGAGGAAACCCTCTTTTGCTAAAAAATATGCTTAGAGTTTCCCCTTTTATGATCACTATCGATCGAATCGTGCTTCGTGTCATAATAACACTTGCTCCACCCATCATGCTAATCAAGCTTAGATGTTCAAATACGAATCTGATATTATTAAAACAGAGTTGTTTAATTGGTCAGCTAAATGTTCCTAAATTAGTTTCGAAAATGCATGTTCGACGCTCGGGTGTGTATCTCTACAAGGTGCCCACGGTGGGCCGGCCCACCCTGGGATTTTGGGTCGTCCCAGGCCCCGATTCCCCTCTGTTCTGCTGCGCGCTTCCGATCTCTACTCGCCCCCAGCCGTCTGCGTCACCGGTGACTTGCCGTCCCCGGACGGCATGACTCTAGGAGGAGACGCCGGACTAACAGGAGGCCAGGAGCCGCTCGCCCAACAGCGTCACCCCTGCCCGGGCGCGCCGCCGTGCCTACCTTCCCAGCCCATTAGGGCTCGGCGTGCAGCACCCACCAAGCCAACCCGATTTATCCTGAGATACGTCCTCAACACTCAGCAGCCACTCCTCATCACCCATTTTCTAATTGATTCATTACTCATTAGGCAGGACTGTCATTAGGGTTTGTTGTGTGCTCAGTGCTACCTACACTTAATGGTTCAGATGTATTTCAGTAATCTTTAGTACCTCTAAAGTTTACAGGGTTTTCAAAATTCCGGCCCTCGGAATAGAAACTAGTCATTTTGGATTGTTGGTCGTAGTGACATTGACCCAGATTACTGCAAGCCAGGTTTGTTGACAATTTTACTTGTCTTTCTTACTCATTCGGTATAATATCCAATTATTCACGTCGATTAGTTGCAAACAATAAGTGCTAGACAAACTTCTTCATTCAGATTTTGGACAGTATCTTACTACAGTTACAATTCTGCATACTTTTCCTAATAAGCTCACAAGTAAATGATTGATTCACTACATCTATGCTTGCCTTGTCATATTTGTTGTCAATATTCTTTTAGGGTGGACCACCCTGTTTCTAAATACTGGAACCGTAGACATGAGTGGATAGTATTTCTCTATGTGATCTCTTTCATCATGTGTGGGTAACGAACACTGCATTGTATAGAAAGAAAGTGTCATTTCCAGCTTTTATATAGGTTTCGATCTTTTACATGGAATACAATCTGCCTACTTGCTTTGTGTCGCACTACCAACACTCCACCATTGAAGCTAAACATTACACCACTCATAATTGCTTAGTTTATTTGTTCAAATACGAATTTCATATGATTCTAATGTTCCTACTTCAGTTTTGAAATGTGTGCCTGCCTGTTATAGAGACATAAGGGGTTTGTATTTACGTGTGTGATGCAGTCGGCACGGTTGGGGAGGTGAACTTTGCATATGCGAGGGGTTTATAGGAGACACTCTCGAGTTGAATCCATAATGCATTCCATAGATAATCTGACTACTTTTTTGTTTTCATGAATCTTAGATTCTGAACAACATCATAATGACTATGAGCTTGCGCGCATGAAAAGAATAAGCAGAACAATGCCATTGCTGTCAAACTTGGCATTAAGGGACTGAAATCAAGTCTGGATGCAATGCAATGCAAACACTCTCCACCTAAAGATTCGTGCTCAGAATATGATCCTAACAGTGATTCTGAGCTAGAGGGAGACCTAAGTCAATGTAGCTCCCTAGTGGAGGAGTCAGAGGAAGATGCCCTATCTTATTCACCCATCAAGGTACTTGCTCTAACTTTCCAAGGTTACATTGCTCGCACATATCTTGCAACTGATGCTTTGCATTGCTTCTACTTTGTTGAACTGCCATTAGCTTAGTTTACACATTGTGTATGTGAATCATACTGCCTATCCATTTTCATTACATATTCCATCGTCATCATACCATATTTATCCATTCAAATGCTGTTCTTGTGTATCAGACGTTCAAAAGGAAGAGGGCGATTGTTGATCGTGGAGGAGCACAAGCAAGGTATTTGGAAAAGGTAGTGGCACCTGATAAATCAAATAGCCCATTAGGTGTAGTTGCAATATCACCTGACCCACAAAATACCCCAACTCTAGCAGACTCTAGCCCTACTACACTTGTCGTGGATTTGTCACAGCAGATGTCCTAGTGAGAGGACTTAGTCGTGGAGCCATCGCTACGGGTTAACTTGAAGGGGTTAAAGCGGACACAAAGACACGAGGGTTTATACTAGTTCGGCCCCTTCGATGAAGGTAAAAGCCTACATCTAGTTGTGATGGAATTGATGTGGTCTCGATGGCTAGGGAGCAAACAAGCTTCGCCTAGGCTCGAGTTGTTGTTGTCTATCCTGAACCGCCACTGGGTCGTCCCCTTATATACACGGGTGATGCCCGTCGGTCCATGGAGTCCCATACCGGTTCATATTCGTACCCCGGTTGGTCTCTCTCTATTCCTAACTTACAATACAAGCTTTACATACCATGCCGGTTTACGGCTACAGGTTCTAAACCGTCTACAGGCCGTGGGCCTTCATCTGCTTACATTACTAATGAAGTTAACCCGGCCCAAGTAGGACGGTTCACACCCAGTGGTAATATCCCCAACATTAGGCCCCACATTGATTTGAACTGGTTCATGTCAATCCTTCACAAAATCTTTGTCTTGGACATCTTCCGGTAATTGGTAAACTGCCATGTCGTCATCATCTCTGGTTGTTGTAAACCGGCATGACGTCATCACGAAGTTAACATTTATGACGCCCTCTTTTATTAATAGATCTGTGATACCCAAGTCATCAGCTCCACTTCCAAAATTTTGGCTCCTGGATTCGCGCGCCTGACCCACGTCTGTTGCCTTATAAATAGGACCGAAGGGTCATTTCCTTTTCTCCTCTTCGTCTCTTTCTCTTCGTCTTCCTCGCGTCGCCAGCCTTGGAGCTCCGCCGCCGCCGTCGACCTCTGCATCGTCTTGGGCCGCTGCATCAACCTGAACGCACCAGAGCACTGCGGTAGCCTTCCGCGTCTTCTTCGTTTCCAGTAAGCCTTCTTCTCTTCTTGACATAGATCTGTTCTTAGGGTTTCATGTTCTTGCCGTGTTCCTCGCCTGTTCATGCTCGTACCCCGACTCCTGGATAAATCTGTGAACCCCTACTCTGATTAGCAGTAGCATTTTAGCATCCGCCTGCAGTTTCACGCTTAAGTCCATAGATCTCATGTACATATCTGCCCGTTGGTTTACTTCTGTTCTGTCTTTACCCTTTTGAATATCTTCTGTTTTTCTGAACTTGCTTCAGATCCATTGCTGCAATCAGACTTTGCGAAACCTGTTTCTGCATACTTAGCCATCCGCAACCTCGATTGCTTTCAATGTTGTAGATCCGGCGGTTTAACTCAATATATAAAAAGTTAATAAACCGGTATATACCATTAGTCCCCTGGTTGAACTGCCAGAATTCTTTATCCATATGATGCCACTTCATAGAAATCCGGTTTAAATACACTTCCTCCGGTTTAGCATTGCTCATACCAGCGTCTTCCTTTATTCAATCTGTTCTTGAACGGGAATCACCTATTTCTTGTAGATCTCATCATGGCCAAACAAGTATATGAGTGCAATTGGGTTCATTCTCGCGTCACAGAAACTCAGCTGGACGATTTAGTCTTGATCGGTGCTTTAGACAACAAAGATACGATCCTTTGGAGGTTCTGAAATGAATGTCCTCCACACCTCAAGAGGAGAGGTTGTGATCTTCGCAGATCACTTGGCCCGGGGCTTCAAGCCGCCCGGTTCTAAATTTTACCGGGATGTACTAGCCAATTTTCAGCTTCGCCCGCAAGATATTGGCCCAAATTCTATTACCAACCTATGTCACCTCCAAGTGCTCTCTGAGGTATACCTTCAAGAGGAGCCTTCAGTCGAATTGTTTAGAGACTGCTTCCACTTAAACCGCCGTACTGAATTCACTGACGGCCCCAATACCGAATTGGGCGGTATGGCAATTCAGAAAAGGAAAGAGATCACTTATCCCCACGTCAAACTACACAGTCACCCCAAGGAGTGGAATGCAAAATGGTTCTATTGCAAAGACACCTCCCCTGACAATGAGAACCCCTTGCCTGGCTTTCGTCCGGAGCGGCTCAGCAACACTCACCCCTTTCCACAAAGATTAAGTGCCAAGGAGAGAAGCAAATATGCTCCGCAACTATCCAAGCTCCGAGCCTTCATGGCCAATGGTTTAACAGGAATAGATCTTGCACGCTGTTGGATATCATGGAGCGTACTGCCCCTTAGCCAGCGGTCCGGTTTGATGTGCAAGTATACTGATAGCGTCGATGACCCACTCCGACACACTAAAATCCAGCTCTCCGATGATGAAGTCACAGATTCTGTGAAGAAAATGTTGAATGAACCGGAGCACCTCTGCGCTCAAACCGGCCTGCTCCCTTTCTGCGCTACCAACAAACCGCCAGCTGTAAGATTTTGATTGTTCTTTTATTGAACCTGTTACTGCTATCTCCGTCTGACATCAATTATTGTTTAACCAGGGTGATAATCCGTTTTGGAGCAAGAAGCTTCCACAAGACAAAACGGAGAAAGCAGAACGGCCAACCCGGCCAAAGACCAAGGCCATGAAGAAGCCTGCTAAAAAGAGGAAAACCACTGCTTCATCTGATCCGGCTGTTGATGATGATGTGGGTAACTCGGACCTTGAGGTAGAACTCGATTCACTAGGCTTACTTTTTACCGCCTTATTAATGATGATACTTGTCGGGGCGACGCTGAAGCGATAATCTTGATGTCGCCGAGGTAACTATTCTCTCTTCGATTCAGATCCTTTGCCTTTGCCAAAATTTACGCGAGCAAACCGGAAAGTTAAATTTTCTCATCCTCTTGCTTACTTGGATCCCAAATTTCTTGTGAAGACTCAGCAACATGAAGCTCGCCGCACAACCCGGCACAGCGGTCAGGTAGTTACCTCCGCCGGTTTACCAAACAGTCCGGTTTGAAAACGCCGCTCCGAGGTCTCCGACCTTTTTATTAATTTATATCCTAAAGCAGGTTACATCCGTCAACCACTTAATCCGCCTGACTCCGATTATCAAGTTACTTCTCATTCTTCCTCTGGTGAATCATCGGCCACTCAGCTGCCACCACTGAAAATGGTCCTTGGGTAAGCTAGGCTGAACATATGCTTCTGGTATACTGTGTTATAACTTATGCTGTTTCTTGACTCTTTGTTTCTCTTTCAGGGCTAAACCTAAACCGAGCAAGAAAGCCCGCCTGGACAAAGCGGCTGAGGAGGATGTCGCCCCTGAACAGGAGAAAGCACCAGATCTTGAAGCGTTTGTTCATGAGGATATTCCCAATGATCCTCCTTTGCAAGATGATGCTATTCCTGAGGAAAGGCCTATCAATACTTGAGTCCTGTGACCCTTTGCCAGCTCCGTCCGGATTGAAAGATCCCGCAGTCCTGCTGATAAACCGACCACGCCAATGCAAACCGGTGAGTCCAAGGATGATGATGTTGTAATTACCGGCGTAGGTCGCTTTGAACCAGGGAATCCTGTCGCTTTAACCAAGCATATAGTGAAAGAGGATTTTTCTGCCAAGAACAAAGGCAAATGGGATGTGGAACTGGAAACATATGCTGCTCTGAGTGCCCAAGATCTTCATTCTGGCTATTTGAACCGGCTATATACTAGTCGTGACTGTGAAGCTGGCCTAGTAAAGATGATGATAGACAAATTTGAGGTAACTTCCTTGTGCTTCTTCTTTCTTTACTTACTGCCACTGTATTAATCCTCCTAGCCCCCAAGGGCCGGTTTGTAACCTTCTTCAAACCGGGACTTGGATATAATCCTCAGTATTTTGAAATCCGGCAATATAGCCCCCAAGGGCCGGTTCAACCTAGCATAGTTAAACCGGGACTCCAATAAATATTCTAACATCAGAACATAACTGAGCAAATAGCCATTAGCCCCCAAGTGCCAAGTTGAATACCTGTATTGAGCTTGGGACTTTGTGATTTAGTAATAGATGAAAAATTGAAGGTGCATTAGCCCCCAAGTAACAAGCATATAACTTGTTATGTGGTTGGTACTTCAAATTCTTGTACCATTTTGTTTAAAGCCAAATCTTTCAGATGCGAGGCTGAAGTGAGGTCAAAGAGGACGGATTCTTGATCGACAAGAAACTCTGAAAACCCAACAAGCTGAAACCGACAAAGCAAGGGAGGAATTGACCAGTGCCTTGAGCATCACGGAACAGCTGAAGGAGGGCTTCAAGAAGGAGCAGGCTGACTGGGCCACTGAGAAGGCCGCTTTAGTAAAAAGAGCTGAAAACGCTGAAGCTGCCCTAAAACCGGTGGTAGATGAGCTGACCGTCGTAAAGCGGAAAATACACTCCATGACCGCTGCTATCTTTGGTAAGCTCCTTTTGGTTTCTATGACAACTCTGGCTTGCTTATAATAGATCCGGTTTGTGATCGTTCCTGTACTGTTGCAGGTACACGCATTGGTCACTTAGGGTCAGATGTTCGAAAGAAGTTGAAAGCTGCCTACACTTTAGTTGAACAACTGTATACCACAGCGCAGCGGATCATCACCACAGCCTCTCATAACAATCCGGCACCCTCTTTAATCCAGGACACTCTTAATAGGTTGTCAATGCTTCCTGCCCAGATTGAAGAGCTGAAAAAATCTGCTGCTTGAACCGGAGCCATAAATGCCTTGATCCGGGCAAAAGCATGGGTGCCGGATTTCGATCCTGTTGAGGCAAATCAAGGCTATCCCAGCCTGAAGGAAGATGGCTCCGAGTTCAATGAAGATGATTTGAGGGCGATAAACCGTGCAGTGCGCCCTCTGGCTTGTCAATTGGCTGAAGAGGCAGACTTGTCGCATTATCAAGCCCAATACAACAATCAGAACAAACGAGTGCCTGCACCAACTCTTGAAGCGGAGAATCTGATTCCTCCAATCCGTAAGCATACTTACACTCCTGATATTGAACCGTCTTCTTTGATCCATGAAGAGGCTGTCTTTCAAGCTTTAATGGGAATCGACTGGACCACAGTTGATTTCCAGCCAATGGATAGAGACGAGGAAGCTGAAGCGGCGCAAGATGATGAGCAGGCTTGAACCGGAAGCCGGTTTAAATAGCTGCCTTACGATGATCCGCCAAAATAACAATGATCTTATTGGGCACCGTGTTGCCTTGTAATAGGATAGTTAATACTTTTGCCTTGAATATGCCTTCGTGCATAAGTACTGATGCTTTTGCTTAAAAAACCTCAATTTATATTTCCTACAATCAGAAAATCTTGAACTTCGGTGGCGGTTATACCGCCAGCCGGTTTATGATCTTGATATATATGTCATCAATGTATTTAAAACATATAACCAAATTAAGAGATACAAAGTACCGCCATCCTTTGGGCATGAAGTTGGCTTAGCCAGGCTTGAAGCGGAGGTTTTATAAACCATTACCGTCAAAGGGGAGAAAACAGCTCCCATGTAAACCGTGCTGGGTCATTACGAGCCCCCCTGTTACTCCATGATGTTAACAGGAAAGGTAAACCGGGCATACTTCTCCGGATTACAAATAAACCAAATCCGTCAGCTGAACCGGTAAAAAGTGTTGTTGGTTTAAATGAAACACAACAAAAATTAAGAAATAGCCATAAAAGAAATATGGAAACAAAGGCAATGATAAAAACCATTTGCAAAAAACATGCTATACTGAGCTGATCAGATGGTGTTACCATGGTCGGACAGGACCAAGCCCCCAATAGGAGTGACAATGGTTCAAGTCAGCCAGGTCCCCAAATGAAACCGTGGCATATATGCCAATCAAAAGGCGTGGCTATGGTTCGGGTTCGACCAAGCCCCCAAGTGATTTTGTGGCCTTAGGCCGATCAAGAGGCGTGACTAGTTCAGACTTGACCATGTCCCCAAGTGACCTGGTGGCTTTCGCCTATCAAAAGGTGTCGCGTTGGTTCGGACTCGACCAAGGCCCCAAGTGATATAAAAAGCAAATTTCAAGGGGTAAACCGGAGGCCGCTTTAAAATAGAACCACTCCATGTAACCACGCATGATATGAAAAGACAGAGACCCCGCTTTAGCTGAGGCTCCGGTTTTATTATATCAAAGATAATACATACTCTGTCATAATATGTACATAGATAGAGCCGATGGCTCGGTGTAGTAAGGCGAAGATGAGCTATGTTCCACGGCTGTTGGTCTCCTCCTCGATGTCGTGAGTCTTTATGCTCTCGAATATCAATCGATAATCGACCCATTGTGCAGATTCTTCTTGACCACGAAAGGTCCCTCCCAAGGTGGGGATAACTTGTGCATATCATGCGGTCTTGGATCGATTGAAGTACCAAATCTCCTTCTTGAAATGTTCGGTTACGACCGGCGATTTGTGATAGCGACGAAGATCTTGTTGATATATCGCCGAGCGGGCAGCCGCTATATCACGCTCCTCATCCAATAGGTCCAAAGCGTCTTGCCGTGCTATCTCATTGTCCGCTTCAACATAAGCTGCCACACGAGGCGAATCATGCCGGATATCACTAGGGAGAACCGCCTCCGCTCCGTAGACCATGAAAAACGGCGTGTATCCTGTAGATCGGTTGGGCGTAGTATTGATACTCCACAGGACAGATGGTAGCTCTTCAACCCAACAACCCGGTGTTCTTTACAATGGAACCATAAGCCGGGTTTGATGCCTCGCAAGATCTCTTGATTAGCCCGTTCTGCCTGCCCATTTGACTGGGGATGAGCCACTGATGATACATCAAGTCGGATGTGCTCACGTTCATAGAACTCCTTCATAGCACCCTTGGATAAATTGGTACCATTGTCATTAATGATACTGTGTGGAAAGCCAAACCGGAAAATCACCTTTTTGATGAACTACACCGCTGTAGCTGCATCACACTTGCTGACAGGCTCCGCTTCAACCCACTTGGTAAACTTGTCCACTGCCACCAAAAGGTGGGTTTTCTTATCCTTGGATCTTTTAAAAGGTCCGACCATATCCAGCCCCCAAGTTGCAAACGGCCAAGTGATTGGAATCATCCTCAATTCTTGAGCCGGCACATGAGCGCGCCTTGAAAATTTCTGACAGCCATCACACCATTTAACCAAGTCCTCCGCATCAGCATGCGCTGTCAACTAGTAGAACCCGTGACGAAACGCCTTGGCACCAGAGACTTTGAACCGACATGGTGACCACAATCCCCTTCATGGATTTCTCGTAAGATTTCACAGCCCTCCTCAGGAGAGACACAACGTTGAAACGCCCCTGATACACTGCCATGATGCAATTCACCATTGACAATCGTCATAGACTTGGATTGCCGGACTATCTGCCTGGCTAGAAACTCATCCTCTGGCAACTCTCCCCGGTTCATGTACGCAAGATAAGGAACTGTCCAATCCGGTATGACATGCAGGGCTGCCACCAATTGAGCCTCCGGATCAGGAATAGCCAAATCCGCTTCACCGGGGAGCTTGACTGACGGGTTGTGCAACACATCAAGAAAGACATTAGGCGGGACCGGTTTACGCTGAGAGCCCAACCGGCTTAAAGCGTCCGCCGCTTCATTCTTTCGACGGTCCACGTGATCCACCTGATAACCCTTGAAGTGACCCGCAATATTATCCACTTCACGATGATATGCAGCCATGAGCGGGTCCTTAGAATACCAAGTGCCAGACACTTGTTGAGCCACGAGGTCCGAGTCACCGAAGCACTTAACCCGGCTTAGATTCATCTCTTTAGCCATCCGGAGTCCATGGAGCAAAGCTTCATACTCAGCTGCATTATTAGTACAAGGGAACATTAAGCGGAGAACATAACAAAACTTATCACCTCGTGGGGAAGTTAATACGCCTCCAGCCCCCGAGCCTTCCAACTGTCTGGATCCATCAAAATGGATAGTCCAATATGTGTGATCCGGCTTCTCCTCTGGTGCTTGCAACTCCGTCCAATCATTGATGAAATCAACAAGTGCTTGAGACTTTACGGCCATCCGAGGCACGTACTTCAATCCGTGTGGCCCAAGTTCTATAGCCCACTTGGCAATCCGGCCAGTTGCTTCCCAGTTCTATATGATATCACCCAAGGGAGCTGAACTGACCACTGTGATGGGGTGCCCTTGGAAATACTGCTTCAACTTCCGGCTTGCCATGAAAACTCCATATACCAGCTTCTGCCAATGCGGATACCTTTGCTTGGATTCAATAAGCACCTCGCTGATATAATAAACCGGCCGCTGAACCGGATATTCCTTGCCTGCCTCCTTGCGTTCCACCACAATAGCCACGCTAACTGCACGAGCATTGGCTGCTACGTATAACAATAATGGCTCCTTGTCGACCGGAGCCGCAAGAACGGGCGGATTGGCTAATTGCCGCTTTAAGTCCTCCAACGCTTCATCAGCAGCCGGACTCCAGATGAATCGATGTGTCTTTCTCAACATCTGGTACAAAGGGATAGCCTTCTCTCTGAGGCGGCTAATAAACCGGCTCAATGCGGCGATCCGACCCGCCAAACGCTGAACATCGTTGATACACTTCGGTTTAGCCAGGGAGGTGATAGTCGTAATCTTCTCCAGATTAGCCTCAATTCCTCTGTTGGACACAAGAAAACCCAGTAACTTGCCTGCCGGAACACCAAAGACACACTTGGCTGGGTTAAGCATCATCTTGTCAACTCGCAAGTTGTCAAAGGTTTCCTTCAAATCATCCACCAGCGTCTCCTTCTGCCTTGACTTGACTACAATATCATCCACATAAGCGTGCACATTACGGCCGATCTGTTTATGCAAGCAGTTCTGTACACACCGTTGATAAGTGGCTTGGGCGCTTTTGAACCCAAAAGGCATAGATACATAGCAGAAGGCTCCAAAGGCAGTAATGAACGCCGTCTTCTCCTGGTCCTTAACCGCCATTTTGATCTGATGATATCCGGAATACGCATCCAAAAAACTCAAACGCTCACAACTCGCCGTGGCATCAATAATCTGGTCAATGCGGGGAAGGGCAAAAGGATCCGCTGGACAAGCTTTGTTAAGATCCGTGTAATCCACACACATACGCCAAGTGCCATTTTTCTTAAGAACCAGCACCGGATTCGCAAGCCAATCTGGATGGAACACTTCAATGATAAAGCCAGCCGCTAAGAGCCTGGCTACTTCCTCTCCAATAGCTTTGCGCCTTTCTTCGTTAAACCGGCGGAGAAATTGCTTTACCAGTTTATACTTAGGATCCACATTAAGAGTGTGCTCGGCGAGTTCCCTCAGTACACCTGGCATGTCAGAAGGCTTCCATGCAAAAATGTCCCGATTCTCATGGATGAACTCGATGAGCGCGCTTTCCTATTTAGGGTCCAAGTTGGCACTGATAGTGAACTGCTTGGACGAATCGCCGGGCACGAAGTCAACAAGCTTAGTCTCAACCGCCGATTTGAACTTCAGATCTGAATCATGCTCCGTGGTTGGCTTCTTCAAAGGGGTCATGTCCGCCGGATCAACATTGTCCTTATAATATTTCAACTCCTCCATGGCACAAACCGACTCTACATAGGCCGCATCACCTTCCTCACATTCCAAAGCAACCTTACGGCTCCCATGAATCGTTATTGTCCCCTTGTAACCCGGCATCTTGAGCTGCAAGTAGATATAACAAGGCCGTGCCATGAATTTGGCATAAGCCGGCCACCCAAACAAGGCGTGATACGGGCTCCGGATCTTCACCACCTCAAAGGTTAGTTTTTCGGATCGGGAATCATGCTCGTCCCCAAAAGCCACCTCCAGGGCTATCTTGCCAACAGGATATCCTGATTTGCCAGGCACCACACCATGGAACACCTTATTAGACGGTTTGAGATCTTTATCTGTTAGCCCCATGCGGTGGAATGTCTCATAGTATAGGATGTTAATACTGCTCCCTCCATCCATGAGTACCTTGGTGAATTTATAACCTCCCACCTAAGGGTCTACCACTAATGCCAACTGGCCCGGATTGTCAATCCGGGGGGGGTGATCCTCCCTGCTCCACACGATAGGCTGCTCCGACCAGCGTAAGTAACGTGGCACAGCCGGTTCAACAGATTTCACCGCTCGCTTGTGAAGCTTCCGGTCGCGCCTATCCAAGCTAGTTGTGAAAACGTGATACTGTCCGCTGTTCAACTGTTTTGGCTGGCTCTGATAACCCAACTGCTGCTGCTGCTGCTGTTGGTTGTAACCCCCTTGTTCGTTCTGATTATTCTGATTATTATTGCTGCCCTGATTGCAACCTGAACCGGAAGCTCCATGGTGACCCGGCCCATGGAAACCGGATCCTGAACCGCCACCTGACCCGCGGTCATACCGGAAGGCATTACAGTTTTTAAACTCCTGCATAATGTAACAATCCTTCCAAAGGTGGTTAGCCGGCGCCTCCTTCGTCCCGTGTTTTGGGCAAGGCTGATTCAACAAATAATTCAAGCGATCCGGGTTAGGATTTGGAGCCCCATTACGATTTGCCGCTTTACCTCTGCGCCGCTGACCCTTGTCCTGTGCGTTAGTGTTAGCCACAAAGTCCATGTTGACGTCTGCTTTGCGCTTGCCTCCATTTCCATGGCCCGCCAGTTTGTACTGATGCCCCTTGGAGTTGCTATTCTTCTTTCCCTTCCCTGCTTCATCATCGTCAGTCTCGGGATCCTTGGTACTATCAGAATCAGCATACTTCACTAAAGCGGCCATGAGAGTTCCCATATCATTACAGAACCGCTTCATGCGCCCCAATTTCAATTTTAAGGGCATAAACTGGCAGTTGCCCTCCAGGGTTAAGATCGCAGAGTCAGCATTGATCCTGTCAGATGAGTGCAAGACTTCCGAAACGCGGCGTACCCAATGGGTTGTTGATTCTCCGTCCTCCTGAACACAAGCCGCCAGGTCTACTATGGATTTGGGCTGCTTACACGTATCTTTGAAATTCTGGATAAAACGGGCCCGCAACTGGTCCCATGAGCTGATAGAATTAGGCGGCAGGCTCTTCAACCAAGTACGGGCCGTGCCTTCAAGCATCATGGTGAAGTACTTTGCACACGCGGTCTCATCCACATCTAGCATCTCCATGGCCATCTCATAAGTCTCTACCCACGCTTCCGGAGATAAATCAGCGGTGTAATTCGGCACCTTGCGCGGACCCTTGAAATCTTTGGGCAGGCGCATGTTGCGTAAAGCGGGGACTAAACAGGGTACTCCCAAGGCAGATACGACCCATGGCCCGGCAAAGGTGGTAGGACGAACCGGTGTAAGCTGATCCGCCTCGTTCTGTGCTGCTAACTCGGCCTCCCTTCGTGCCCGGGCCCGGTTCACTACATCCTGAGCATCGCGAACACCACCTGCCGGGTTATTGCCATGGGCCGCTTCACAGCCTCGCGTGTTGCTCGATATTGCCGGTTCATCCAGGAACCTGCTATAGCTCCGGCTTGGACGAGGTGTGGAGTGAATCCGATCGCGGCTATATGAATATGCCTCCTGTTGAATCAAAGTGGTCCAGAGAAGTTCCTTAACCCGGCGCGTCTCTATTGCTTGCGGAGAGTCTCCTTCCACCGAGATAGCTTCTAATCTCGCAGCTGCTGCAACAAGATTGTCCATAGGATTAGAATAATGACCCAGAGGTGTCTGGACCGGCGGAGGAATCACAATGTTCTGTCGAGGAGGTTCCATCAGGCGGGGGTGGACCGTCGCTCCTGGCCCTGGTGCCTCGACCCGGTTTACTTCCTGGTGCCCCGGCAGATTACTGTTTCCAGCTCCCGGAGTGTGCAAGAGATTCCGAGGGTCGAAACCTAACGGCAGGCATGATCTGTGCTTCCGCTTCAAAACCTCCTGTGATGCGTTACGGTGAGCATGAGCTTATAGTCTGGGCGTCCAGCGGCTTCGCTCTGCGGCCATCTGTCCTTCTCTGCTGCCGGTCGGCTTTGGCTGTCACGATCTGCTCTCTCACCTTGGCAATCTCGCATCATGGGCCTCTAATCCGCGGGATTGGCTTCGCCATAAGTGCAGCTAGGGCATCAAGCAGGTCGAGCAGAACTTGAACGGCGGGCGCACAAGGCCTCCTACACTGCTTTGCCGCTGCCATGCTGATCTGGAAAGCATTGCTGCTTGCGGTCGAAGAGTGATTCGCCGCTGCGTGCGGCCATGAATATTCAACCGGTTGATCTGATCAGGGGTCCGGAATCTGTCGCCATCGAACAGCCCCTAATCTGGTCGTCTTGCAACCGGTACAATGATTCGGTCTCTCGGTTGAGGACTCGTCGCCGCGGAATAGATGACGGTCTCACCACCAGATTCGACTCGTCCTCATGCTCTCCTCCGTGGATGACTCCGGCGAAGGCACGCTTCACGGCGGTTTAACTGGGTAGATTTCGCCGCTGAGCCGTCTCGGCGAGGTCGGTGCGGATGTCGGCTCGAGCCCAGGCTCGCCGATCTTGCCGATGAAAGCGTGTATACCACCAAAGGGGACCCGATACCCCTACTCGTCGAATCGGCGGGACCCCATCCTGCGTCGTCGATGTAGATCTTGCCACGGCGACTCTTGGTCATCCGGCCTGACATAGTCTTCGAGTCCTTTGAGCTTGCCCTCCAAGATCATCAAACCGTCATGCGATAGCCCCACGGTGGGCGCCAACTATCGTGGATTTGTCACGGCAGATGTCCTAGTGAGAGGACTTACTCTTGGAGCCATCGCTATGGGTTAACTTGAAGGGGTTAAAGCGGACACAAAGACACGAGGGTTTATACTAGTTCGGCCCCTTCGATGAAGGTAAAAGCCTACGTCTAGTTGTGATGGAATTGATGTGGTCTCGATGGCTAGGGAGCAAACAAGCTTCGCCTAGGCTCGAGATGTTGTTGTCTGTCCTGAACCGCCACCGGGTCGTCCCCTTATATACACGGGTGACGCCCGTCGGTCCATGGAGTCCCATACCGGTTCATATTCGTACCCCGGTTGGTCTCTCTCTATTCCTAACTTACAATACAAGCTTTACATACCATGCCGGTTTACGGCTACAGGTTCTAAACCGACTACAGGACGTGGGCCTTCATCTGCTTACATTACTAATGAAGTTAACCCGGCCCAAGTAGGCCGGTTCACGCCCAGTGGTAATATCCCCAACAACACTGGTCATTTCTGATGCCCCAACTCAGCAGACCCCAACTGCAGCAAACAGTATGATTATGCCAGTTGACATAGCACCAACTGTACGACGCAAAACCCCCATTCCAGCAAAGAGTACACCAAATCCAGTTGCCAGATCCCTTTTCAAACCAGAGAGAGCCCCAATTGCAGCAAATAGGACCCCTGTTCCATTTCTTCCCAGTTTAGAAGACGAAGCTTATGTTGTTGTCAGGAACTTTGTGCGCATCTTTCCTTCATGGAAAGATTATACCACGAACACGAACAATTTCGAGTCTTCCTCTGCAACTTACGCGTAAGTAATGTACTAATGTTATTCATGGTCATTACTGCATATGTTTCTGCTGACAGAGGACACAAGATTTCATTCTTTTAAATAGGCGAGGAGCAAACTGGATTGTGATGACGAGCAAGAGTTGGTTGCGCTTTTCAAGCACTCATTGATGAAGTATCATTCCTACCTGAGGCAAGCACACTTCGATGGAAAGCCTTTGAACGAAATTTCTGTAAAGTCTCTGGTGCTACATTTATCCGACGGTGACTGGAATAATCTTGTTACACATTGGTCTCGGCTGCAGCGTAAGGTACTGTCTATGATATCACATCACAATTTGAACTACATTTCTGCATTTGCCTTAATGTCTCACTTGTACGGAAACTGTTAGCGTAAGAACATTTGTTCTCAAGGGACCACTGAATCTCGCAACTATCTGCACAATCGCATTGCTCTTGTGAGTACCTCTTGCCCTGTATGACCATACTTACTTTCATAGCTGTTTGATTATGTAGCATCACTGCACATGTTAGCCTCGTAATCGTCCATTTGGTGGACATTATAAGATCTATGTGGACTCTTACACAAATTTAGAATCAACCCAATGCTTTTGAAGAGGTTTAGCTCTGCAGTCCTGTTGTAAGGACTGAACGTGGTCTATCATTGTACTTACATTAACAGCTACTCCCTCCGTCCCATAATATAAGAACGTTTTGTACAGTACACCAGTGTTCAAAACACTCTTGTATTATGGGAAGAGGGATTGGTTCATTTTGTATCATTCTGCATCTTATCTCCCTCGCCCACCATTTACTAAAAAAGATCAGATCTATATTTAATCTTACCAACAAGTAGAATACACAGACAATGCCAGTGCAGAAGTGTAGCCCATTGCTCTTGTCAGTACATTTTGTCCTGTAACGCTTGTACTTCCAGGGATTGGTAGTTGATTATGTAGCATCTTATCTTCATTATCCTTAATCCCTTCCAGTATTATCATATCTATAATTACTCTCTACAAAATGTAGAGTACATGCAATGCTTATGAAGAAGATTCTGTGTTGAAATTCTTGAGTTATCCCCTTGACATGGAGAAGGGCATTACAAAGCCGGTGTTAACTGTTAATGTAAGTCAGTCCTTCTAAAGCCTTTATCCTCAACTGGTGATTAATTTGCTCATACTCCCTATCATTTACTGCTGTTTAGTTTGCTGTTTCTACCAAAATGCATGTTCGTAAGAACCGTAAGTTTTAAGTTTTACTTGTAAAACCAAATTTCTTATTCATACCATGCACATTACTTAATACTCCCTATATGTATGCTTGGTTTGTGGATATATAATCTAGTGTGTGGTGAAGCAGCCCACATTTGCACCTTGTCATCTCTTGTTTTATCTTACTGATGTGGCTGATGATATGAACAACATGCCATGCACATTATCCAAAATAGATACAATGATTTTATTTGCCCTTCATCTATGATTGTTATGTTGACATGGTAATCCAGTAGTGTGGTGAAGCTCCCCGCATTATGAACAATGCCAAATTATGCTATTGATATTTTGAACTTACTCTTTATTTTCTAATTTGAAATTGGATAGAATAGATAGAACAGTTATCATCTTTGTTTATACACGTGCAAAACCTGTCATCTCTATGCTTTGTTTCAGGGTGATATGCCTGATGGCATGCACAAGTCTGCTGAAGGCTGTGAGACAAACCCAACATATATTGCAGCAAAGAAGGCAAAAAATCTTGAAGATAGCGAGACAACCCCAAAGTCTTGTCTTGATGCAGTGTTCAAGTTACTTGAGACTAACAGTCAGACAAGCTCACAGAATTCATTGTCTGAATCAGTTCGACTTCTTTAGTCCCAAGTTCTAGCAGAAAGGCATTCTGCAACTCAACTTAGACTTGAAGTCCTATCTCTAAGAAAGATTACAGAGAACACCAATGAGAACCTCATCGCTAAATAGCTACACCTGGAAGCTATGACCGACATGCTAGGCCGGTCTCACAGCCTTGCTCAGTAGCTTGCAGCAGTTCCCCATAAGGCTATTCTTGAACTGTCTTGGAAGTGGTCTCGGTTCGAGATTATTTTGTTCTGCTGCAATGGTGCCCGATTTTTGTAATCTGCTTCTTCGTTGCTTTATGATCACTCGTGGCGAACTTTGATGCCCAGTGGATGTAATATACCTTAAATCCTTTATTGTATAGTGTAGGTTTATTCTTAGTTACTATGCCGTAATTTCTTTATTGTATAGAGTAGGTTTGTTCTTAATTCCTACTAGTTACTGCCATCATTTGTTATCTAAAAAAATATCAGATGTAGTTGACCGGGCCGAAACATCCAACTCTAACGGGCCAGGTTTTTAGCGGGCCACAATTGGGCCGGCCCGCGTCTTTCTTGGGCCCGAATGATTGGGGCCTTCACACATTGCGCCAGGCCCAAACTTACACCGGCCTATATTTTAGTTGGGCCTTTTGTCGACCCAGTGCTTAGTTTGGCCCAGGTAGCGTTGGGCCATTAACAGGCTGAATATTGTACTGGCCTGTTACGGCCAAGATGAAACCATGGGCCTTTAGCAGGCCAAAATGCATGTTGGGCCTCAATTTTCACTAGTCGTCGACGGGCCTTCAGCAGGCCAAAATGTAGACCGGGTCGTTATGGGCCCAGTTAGCTCATGGGCCGTTACCAGGGCGAAACATATCTCGGGCCTTAGTTGGCCCACTGATATCATGGGCCTTTAAGAGGCCGAAAGCTTAGTACAGGCATCAAGGGGACGAATTATGCGATAGGCCTTTAACAGGCCCAAAGTCACGTTGGGCTTAACTGTTGCCACCTTTAGCATGGGCCGTTAGTGGGCCCGATGTCCCATCGGACCTTATATGGCCCATGGGCAGCATGGGCCATTCCCAGGTCGAAAGTCACACCAGGCTTAAATGGGCCCATGTCTACATCAGGCCTCTAACAGGCCGAAAGTCACTGGGCTGTAGTTGGGCCCGAATATTCGGCGAACAATTAACGGGCCAGATCTGGCTTCGGGCCGCAAATGGGCCCAAATATTGGGCGAACAATTAATGGTCCAGATCTGGCTTCGGGTCGTAAATGGGCCCAAATATTGGGCGAACAATTAACGGGCGGATCTGGTTTCGAGTAGTAATGGGCCTTTATTAAGCAGGCCGTTATTGGGCTGGCCCACTAGTACCTGATTAAGTTCTACGGGCCTTTAACTGGGCCGGTCTTTTTAACCTATATGGGCCTCTGTTGGGCCCAGCCACGTGTCGACGTACCATAGGCATGTCTCCTCCAATGGACGGGTGACATCTGGCCCACTGACGAGCTGACAGGTGTTTCCTTCGGCCAATCAGAATTTTACACGTGGAAATTTCCCATTGGTCGGGGCTGTTAACGGGTTATCGGATCCAAAATCCGACCCGATAGCTTAACGGCGTTCTGTTACGGTGGATGCCACGTGTAGGTCACCCTTGACGAAAGCACTTCTGTGACGCGCGATTTATCGTCATGGAAGTGGACACTTCCGTGATGATAATTTTGGTAATGTCACGGAACACTTCTATGACCGCACAGGTATGACTATCTTGATTCTGTCATAAATTTTTCATGGATGTACATGCATGACAAAAAACGCGACCTGCTATGACAAACACGTATCATCACGGAAGTGTATTTTTTTGTAGTGAGCGGTGGCGGTGGAGCTAGAGGACGGCAGTCTACGAGAGCGTACTGTGGGAGCAAGAGGATCACCGCGCGTCCCCTCAACAAACCGCGGCACCGGCGTATCAGCACGGCAGGGAGGGCAGCTTTGGCAGAGCGAATGGAGTGGTGGGGGACGGGGGGGGGGGGGTGGGAGGGGGGTTTGGGGAATATTATTGTCTAGTTGGCCGTAGGGCGGTTGAATCGGATTTGGGGGGAATTTTTGGATGGGGTGGGTATTTTTGCGCGGTGGGTGGGGGGAGTTTGGCGCATGGTCGGTTTCTCCAAGTGCGGTCCACGTGTCAGTGAAGAGGCAAGCCGAAGCGCATTCCATTTGTGTGAGCCGTGTGCAGGACCGGACGTGTGTGGGGTGCAATGCGACCGCGACAGGAGTGCTGTGAGTGTACCGCCTTTTTTCCTTTTAAACTAGGTGCTTCGCCCCCTAAAAAAACTTGTTGCTTCACGCGATCCATCTATACTACTACTTGTAATCCGGTAATACCGACTAAAACGGCGCGGCTGGGTCTTTTCCCACGCGATATGCTGGGAGGTTGGCTTAGTTGGGTTTTTTAGGACGAGTAATGCTACACCTACGTAATCCCAGTTACGTAATTAATGTAATGTGAAGCATGTGAGCTGTTGATTGTAGACTGGGGGGGGCCCACTACCATGAAAATCAGGGGAGGGGAGAGAGAGGCAATTTACGTTAACCCTTTCGTAGGTTCCCGTAGATGTGGAAGATGTGAAATGCGTGAATGTGTAGTGGACGTACTATTGGAGTGCCTAAGATAAATTGTGTATGTATAGACCCTATGTGTTTATTTTACTTCGCATGTTAGATTTGTCTCGATTCAATAAAAATCAGAGTTGGTGATGATGGTGTGCCTGTCATCCTGCAATATAGGCTGTACGATCTATATCTAACGGATAGGAAGGAAACTATGGCAATTTACGCGCACTCCTCACCACATTTGCAGATAAGGCTTTCCCTCGTTCATCCTTTTCCCCCACAAGATCTTGATCTTCCGTGCAATGCACGGGCATCTTGCTAGTACTCCTACAATATACTATATTATTGTGAAAGTTCATATACATTGGCCAACATTAATGCAAACACGACAGATTTTCATTACATTTCGAACTTCTATAGGAAAAATAATAAAAGAAACCCGACCCTCAACCTATTCTATGGCGGCGACCGACATCCTCCATGTGCGATCTCTATGTACGGGGGCGGGGTTCAAGACCCGTTAAGTGAAGGTGCGGTCTCCGGCAAGGAAGAGTAGAACACGGGATACGGACCGGCCAGTTGGCACACCATGCCCTGCCGTCTCCCATGCCCTACTCATCCTCGGAGGAGTCCTCGACCTCGGCGGTGCCGGACGTTGGACGGCAGCAAGTAGGACGTGTGGCTTACGATGCTCCCATCATCGGCCGCCAGCGTGGCCACCGCTTGTGCGGTCGTGTCCGCGTCCGGCTACACCGCTATTGCGTCGCGAGAGGCGACTTGAGCGAGGGCGGCGACCTCGAGCTTCCTCCCTGAAGACAAGCTCTCCCACAGATGTTCGCGCTTGCGGTCATGGCGGATGTGGTTCCAGGTAGGAGGACGATGCGCTATGGTGTGGAGGTTAGCTAGGCGTTGCCGCTTTAAGTAGCGCATTCCGGTGAGGCCAAGCGTCCGGGTGCGTCATTAAGTTGCCGGAGTTGGTTCCTCAGGCACCGAGCCTCTTAACAATGGCATACGAACGGACGGCATGAATGCGGGCAGCTGGCGCTGGCTGGGAACGCCTTCTTGAACGGCGTGAGGGCGAGGTTTTGGTGTGCGGGGTAGTCACCGCAGTCATGGCAGCGTTGGAATGCCCTTTGCTCACATGCGATCCCCGCATGTCATTGAAAAACAAGATGACCGGCATGGTCTAAGGACACGAGGATCACGATTAGCGCGCTACACCACTCCGCGGACACGTCGCGGCGCCCCGTGCATCCTCGACGAGCCGGGTGTTGGAGTGTGTTTGGATTGTGGCCAAAGTGCACCTTACCAAAATTTGGTCATGACCCAAAGATTGGTCTTTGTTTGGATGGTTGCCATTTTTCTGGCATGCCAATGAACTCTAGCCAACTCTAGTTCATTTTTCTTGCCAATGTCGGCCAAATCATGGGCAACCAATACCTCAACCAAAATTTTGGCTACCCAATGCTTTGATGGGGCAACCTTGGGCACAAATCAAACATATTGTTGGTCGTGCCACAACACTAACCCCACCCTCGGCACACTGAAACCGACCGTGTCTAGCAACGATGAGCGTGTTGCTCACCGTGGTTGCTATGTCCAGAGGCGGTGCTGGAGCTGCGCCATATTGTTGGCCCCCACGACCCACATGAACGGTTGTCGGTGGCGAGGAGGTCGTGGGCCAGCTCCTCCATTGGACTAGTCTGCGCTACGTCGTCCTGACAGGTATGCCCGACATGTCGGTTTCCCTGTTTTCCCAGCCATATTCGAGCGTTAGTGCTCCGCGTTGCGCATTAGGCCTTTCACTACGTAGGCCAAGCAAGACAACTTATTGTTTGTTTGAGCCGTTCAAGTATAATCATGTGGCGTTTGCTTATTTCTCATTCCTCTCCAACCCTCTTCTCCATCGATCATGTCGCCCTCCGATCGAGTCCATCCTCCCGCATGCCTCATTTGAACATTCCGCCGAGTATCATTCGCATGTACCCACCCTAGTCCTCTTTCAATCGATCTCCGGATCCCGAGATGAAATCGAGAGAGAACGAGTGGGGGCACGTGATACCTAAGGTGGATTCAAAATTTTGAACCTGTGATCATAGCATCTGCAAATCATATATAAAGGGTATTGACTGTTCATTTCGTTTTTGAACGTACAATATACTCCCTCCTATCCTTTCTAGTTTACATATAAGTTTTATGTGTAGTCAAAGAATCTCTACATTGATAAAAAAGTATCAACATTCAGCAACGCCCAATCAATATTGTTAGATTCGTACGTACTCCTAGATTTGTATTCGAGGTGGTTTCCAATTTGTTTTCAACCATGTGAATGTGCTTGTTCTCGCGCATGCTCTTCCTACTAGGATTTCACCATGTATAGCCAGTCCAATAGTAACTTTTTTAAGCTCCCTGTCCAATAGTACTAGTGGAGTACTGACAACATCTGTACTAGAGTATGCAGTGCTCATATTAGTACTCCCTCCTTCCATTTGTATAGGGCCTATGTGGAGGAGAGAGATGTGAAAAAGTAAGGGGAGTGAGCTCTCATGCAAGAGCCCAGCTATATACGCATTCCTAGTTAAACACAATAAATATGAATAAAGAGATAGAGAGGAGATGGAAAAAAGTACTGATACAATAGCCAAGCTTATAATTTTTTTTGCGGGAAATAGCCAACTTTATAGCTCACACTACTGTATGAGTGCATATAATAGATGATGGCTATAGATGACATGGCAGTCCCTCATCGACTGGCTATATTATTAACCATGATCTAATGCATTTTTAAAACCGCATTTGACTATTAACAAGATTAATAGTACATGAGATGTATAATGTGAAAATTATATCATTGTAAACTCCTTTCACATACGAATTTGACCGTATGCTTTGTGTAAGTTGCATGTCATATATTATTACTCTAACATTTGGTCAAAGTTAGCCTCGAAAAATGCAGTAGGCCCTGTATAGTAAATGGAAGGAGGGACTAGCAGTGGAAGTGGATCCTCTGACATAGGTATCCCTGCCTTACCCTCCCTTTTAGTCACTTATTTTCGGACCCCATGCTTGCTAGGACCCGCATGTCAGTTACACAATGGGTTCAGCCACGTCAGGAGATCCTCATCCGTAGTATACTCCCTCTGTTTTTATTTACTCCGCATAAAACGGAGAGAGTGGTAGTATAATAATTGACGCATGCGGGGGAGGGGGAGGGACGTCGGTTTGCTCTCAACTGCGGTCCCACAAGTGAGCGAAAATGCAAGATGAAGCGCGTTTCATTTGGTGAGAGACGTGGAGAGTCCAGCATGCCGGTCTAAAATGCGAACGCGACAAGAGCGATGTACAGTCAAAACCTATTGACCGGTCGTCACCGGAACCACTATTCACACCAGAACCTTCGCTGCTCGGCCTATGCCAGCCACTGCTCTAAAACCACACCTAATCTCCAGCCCATTCCCCCACCTTTTGATCCCCTAGCCCGCATCAAGCGTCCCCTAGTTCGACTGAAAGCCATGGTGCGCCACAAGATCACTTACTACAAGATGCTGATGCCGGAGCGCCACACAGAAATCGCGGCGGTGGTTGGCGCCACAGACCACCGTTCCCAAGCTCGCTTTGCGGCGGGCCAATCCCAGAATTCTCTGGAGCCAAGCTACAAGGAGGAGGAAGCCGATCCAATGTTCATGGCGGAGGTCGCGGCACAGAAGGCCCCCGATGGGTATGAGACGATGGACGTCAACTTCATGCCGGCGTCCGAGTCCCCCATGGTGCAGGCAGACCAGCGGTTCAACATGGCGATACTAAAGGAGGACCGGGAGGCAGAGGCTCAACTTGACGTGGAGCACGCGCATGCCGCTGCCATCGACGCTCTCCAGCAGGCGGAACCGGATGTCGTGGATGTGAACCGGGCGGCGGAGGCTCAACTTGAGGGGGAGCGCGCGGATGCCGCTACCATAGAGGCCCTCCTGCAGGCTGAACCGGACGTCCTGGACTTGAACTGGGCGGTAGAGTCTCAACTCGACACAGAGCACGTGGATGACGCTCTCATTGACGCCCTCCTACAGGCGGAACCGAACGTCCTAGACTTGAATCGGGCGGCGGAGGCTCGACTCGACACAGAGCGCGCGAATGCTGCTGCCATCGAGGCCCTCCTGCAGGCGGAACCGGACGTCCTCGACTTGATCTGGGCTGTGCTCTCATCCGTGCAGAGTGCCTGCACACTCCACGTGAACAAGTAGCTGGAGGCCGAGGACAACCACAATGCGAAGACACACGTCGGCAGCTACGGCTGGTTCGCGCCGGCAGCCAAAGGCAACAAGGCTGTCTCGTTCCGCGTGTAGTGATAGTTTTTCTTTATGTTGTTGTTTTTATGGATCTTTTGCTATGTAAAAACATATATTGTTATGCAAGTCGACTGACTTGGGTCAGTCTACCATTTCAGGTGGTTGGATGAATATCCTACGTCTCCTTACCCTTCTTCCTCTCCTCTTCTTCCCCAACAGACTACCGCATGGGCCGTATGGGATACTCCCCAACATGCGGTTGGATAAACATACTCTATGAACGAAAATTATGTGTCAGCGGTAGGATGGCTGAGTTTGGTTTGTTCACATGCGACGACGCGTGTCGATGTGGTCGTTCCTTGGTTGGGTTTGCGGTGTGCAGGAGCGACTGTGTGAGGGTGCGGTGCGACCGCGACAGCTGTGCGCAAGTGTACCTCCTTCTCATTTTGAAAACTTTAGGAAAGCTTGGCAAAAATGTGTGGTGAAGTATGGCAATGCAAGGCCTAGACCCAAACAGGATAAGTATGTACGTACTAGGAGTACTAGTGTTAAAAAAGAAAGTCGGGGTTTTCCTTCGCGAGATTTAATCGATACGAATCCTCATTTCACGTGTCAATTAATGTGTATTTTTTCTCCAAAGACCAAAGAGCTAACCATCCCACTCCTCATCGCTTGATTGATGCAGCGCCATGCAAACCAACCTTCTCACTTCTGCATGCATTCAAGGGATATTAATGTCCTTGGTTGCTAGTACGAGGCAAACCCCATCAATTTTGCCTCGATTAGTGTTAGTGGCCTTTTGCAGATTGTAATTTTAATATACTGGCCTTGTGTACAAAAAAATGGAGGTAGTAACTATATTTGACTTCCTTCCCCATTGCGGTGACGTCGATGATATTTCGAACGTTGTGGTTTGGCGAAGTGCGTTCGATGGAGAACACCATTGAGGGAGACCATGGTAAGTCGGTCGCAAGTGCCGCCTGCAAGCCGAGACAACCGCCTTATTTGCATCCAGGAAGTCCGTTGAACCAAAGGACGCGTAAATGTACTAGTACTACTAGTACACAATAGCGTCGTCCATCCAGCTTAGTGTGGTGAGATGGTTTCTCGAAGAAGACGATGGAGAAGCGGAGTCAGCGAAGAGTGAAATGATCGTTGCTTCGTCCGTGCTTTTGTGATTTGACGCTTCACTGCTTTGTGATTTGTGATAGAAGGGACAGGGGAGTAGACTTTGTGCTCTATACTGTACTACATGCGTCCAAGCATGGGAGAAAGAGGAGAGACGTTGCATTTTTCTGTTCCTCCAATCAATCAATTAGGGAGCTTCGGTTCCATCTTTTTGGCTTTGGCAACACCGTCCACAATGGTTCCCATGATGCCAAAAGCTATTTTCACGTTTGGCTACACATTGTGGATGCCCTTAACCGTACCACTTGGTTTTGCTCCTGTGTGCTATCTATACAAATATCTATTATATTGATCTAAAAATTATAGAATCAAGATTAGTAAAAAGGAGGTGATTTTGCCGCGCGGGTGGCGGGGGAGGTTTCTTATTTTTAGAGGACATTGTCCTTGTGGTTTGCTAACATGCGGTCCCACGTGTCAGTGCTTTACCAAGCCGATCCACGTCACACATGAGGAAGAACAACGGCAGAAGCAACACCTGGTTAAGTTGAAGAAGATGAGGGACAAGCGGATTCAGTAACGAGTGAAATGATGGTTGCTTCGTCCCTCCAACTTATTTTTTAGCATTATTACTTCGTCCCTCCAACTTAACTGCGTGAAAGGTGCAGCTTTGTGATTTGACGGCTCATTGCTCATTACTACGCCGGCGCCATGGCTGGGGTGCTTCACCCGGCTGCTCTGCTTGTATTCGGTATGTACGTGGAGCCGGTAGCTTGATGTCCCACATGTCGGCAAAAGGGACTAGAAAATTTATGAAAGCGAGCGCTCCACTCTTACGACGGAGTTGTACACGACACGACGGCTAGTGAACTGTCACTTGTACTGTATAGTACTATAGTTTTGTTGTTTCGCACGATCCATCGATACAAACCCGATTAAGCAGAAAAGGCGGATTTTTCCGTGCGGTGAGCGATCTTGGCCATACATTTCAAAGGCAATTTTAATGTATGCAAACTGAATAAGTAAGTAACAATATGATATCTAGTAAAACTAAAAACACATATGATTTATTGTGTTAGAGTGTAGTAGTAGTGCTGTATTGCATAGTTGTTAGATGTAACATGCGAGAAAGTATAGAGATGTAGTTTTGGAGGGCCTACAGAGAGAAAAGCGTAATACGGTCACCGAACTTCAGAATAAGCTGATTACCGTCACTATATATGTTTTGCGGTGATTATATGGCCACTTGCTCACGGTTCAGCATCGGATTGCACTCTGTTGACCGGCCAAATAGTCTGCATGGCGCCATGTTGACTAGTTAAATTGACCACGTTCCTTGTGGGTCCCACCTGTCAGTTCGCCTAGGGAAAAGGTCAGATAAACACGAATTTACGCAGGCGCAACAAGACTCCAACCCATGCGCGGGAATAACCTGGTTGTGTATGTGTCTGTTAGGGCCTGATGTGTGCGCATGCACGTGTAGGTTGAGCACTTGATCGTGAGAGTGTGTGTTGATCGTGTGGTGTACTGGTGTGTTCATGCATGCGTGTGTGTGTGCGTGTGAGTGTTGCGTGCATGCGTGGCTCCGTGAGTACGTGTGAGTGTTGCATGGGTGCGTGGGTGCATGTGTTTGTGTGAGTGTTGCGTGCATGCAGTTCGTGTGCATGCGTGCGTGTGTGTATAATCACCACACCAGCTCCTGTGTGTTAAAATAGACGGCTCAACATACCAATACAAGGTCGCCTTCTCCGCTGTGCCCACGGTCATGACTTCGAACCACCGTCCAATATTTTTTTGTCGTTTGTTTTCATTCTTACGAGCAAGATGCCCGTGCATTGCACATAACATCAAGATGCATTTGTATGACTAGTTTATCTTGTGAGAGAAAAAGATGAACGAGGGAAGGCCTTATTTGCAAATGTGGAGAGGTGTGTGGGTACCTTTTTGCAAAATTGTCATAGTTTCTTTCCTATTTGTCAGATATAAATCGGACGGCCTATATTGCAGGATGGCAGGCACACCATCATCACCAACTCTGTTTTTTTATAAGAGTGTATTTTATAAGAGTGTAGATATAGAGTAGATACAAGCCGACAGGTGGGCACGATGGTAGTGAGATAATGTGATGCAACACTAGAGGTGCCACGTGGAGCGTTTAACTGGTCAACTAGTCACGTCTTGAGCAAATGTACGGTGAGCCCGTGACTGTATAATAACCCCTAAACATAAATGGTGACCGTAATGAGTGGATTCTGAAGTCCAATGTACGTATCGTGCTTCCGCTTCAAATACAGTGATCGCCATTGTATATATCGCGAGGGAAAGATGAAACATGCATGAATGTGTTGGGGGCTTACTTTTAGAGGACCTGGAGATAGTTTGTGTGCATACGTGAAAGGGGCTTAGAGGGGGGGGGTATGCGATGGAGAGAGAGATGCTCTTCATTTCTATTTATTATGACTAACTTTGTATATAGTATAAAAATATAAAAATTCACAGTGCAGAATAAATATCATTGTGGGGCACCATGCAATGCAAATTAGCGTTCGTACTCCTCCATATAACTTTGTAATGTTGTAGATATGTAGAAATTATAAAATAATTTTTGGCCACACTTTATTCAGAAGGAATGTTATATGCGAAATAAACGTGAAGAGAGGGCTTTTTTGATCAATGGGGTACGTGATGTAACATGTGTGAATGTGTAGTTGATGCATTTGGCGGGGCCTAGAGAGGTATGTGTGTGTATTACGTCTTCGAGAGAGGCATGGATAGAGGGGCCGGGGGCGTGGGAGAGATAGCACGAGAAATGAGAGTGGTCTAGAGAGAGAGAGACGAATATGATGTCACGACGAGAGATTCCCTTGAGTGTGTATATGCAAGGGGGAGGGGATAGAGGCACCATGAGAATTTTGTGTGTGTGTGTGGTGTTTGTGTTGGTATGTGTGGGTGTGAGAAGATAGCGAGACATGGGGGAAGAGGGTGTGTCACTGCGTGAGGTCCGGTGGGTCGAGGTGAGGCCCTTCGTTCGGTTCCGCCCTGCACCACATTGGTCGGCTCATGATGCATTTAGGGAGACCCATGGATGACTAGTCGTACAAGACAAAGATAGCAGAATTTTGAAGGACTCTATGTCCACTGACAAAGCCGGCTAGGATTTGTAACCCTAGGTTCTCGGACTAAGGTAACCCCTTTATCTCTGATATTACTATTCATCCAACCTAACTTTAAGGGGCATCCTATAGAATGCTCTGCTAGAATCATACTCGTTGATTAGGAAGAGAGGTGTGAGACAATGCGTGAGAGACAGGCCTAAAGATAATGTGCATACAAGAGACACGTAGGCAGGTCTATGTATATAGAAAGGGTCGATGGGGATTGTGCGTGTGTATGCTTGCGAGTGGAAGAGTGCTTGTGATAAAGGTTAGTGAAAACAGTTGCAAATGGTTATGAGAGGGAGGGAGGGTTATATCTAGAGCATGTGTGCGAGAAAGACACCTCGGGAGAGAGTGTGTGAGCGTGCGAAGAGTTGGCTATTATCAATGGATAGTAGAAGTGTAAGACATTGGCCTGTTAATAAGGTCAAGCCAAAAGGTGGGCTTTATTGAATATCTGTAGCCCCTGGTGTCCTCTATGGGATTACATGTATAGCGGCCAGCTCAGGTTTATCTGGGCTGCCGGACTCGTCTAACCGTGTCCGTGGTCTTAACGACCGATCATGCGTTCTGATATTAGAGGCCGCTTAGTGTCCGGCTGCTAGAGCCATCGCATATTCTTTCGTGCGTAAGGAACGCTCTGTATTTCCGTTAACGGTGATGACGCCACGTGGACCGGGCATCTTGAGTTTAAGGTAGGCGTAGTGTGGTACTGCGTTGAAGCAGGCGAAGGCCGTTCTCCCGAGCAATGCATGATAACCACTTTGGAGGGGGGCGCAGGTGAAGAGTAGTTCTTCGCTTCTGAAGTTGTCTGGGGAACTGAATGTCACCTCTAGTACGAGGGAGCCCCTGCAGCGGGCTTCAACGCCTGGTATCACCCCTTCAAAGGTGGTGTTACTTTGGCTGATTCTGGATGGGTCTATCCCCATCCTGCGGAAAGTGTCCTGGTATATTAGATTGAGACTACTGCCGCCGTCCATGAGGACGCGAGTGAGATGGTATCTGTTGATTATTGGGTCGAGCACCAAGGCAGCTGATCCTCCGTGTCGCATACTAGTCGGGTAGTCCCTGTGATTGAAGTTGTTCGGGCAGGCCGACCAGTGGTTAAGTTTGGGGGCGACGGGCTCTACAGCGTATGCATCTCTGAGCGCGCGCTTACGCCTTCTCTTGGGTATGTGAGCCGCGTGGATCATGTTTACTGTTTTTACCTCTGGTAGGATTTTTTTCTGTCCCCCAGTGTTCGGCTGGCGAGGCTCATCCTCGTCTTCACTTGGTGTTTCCCTTCACTTGTGCTCGGCATTTAACTTGCCGGCCTTCTTAAAGACCCAGCATTATCTGTGAGTGTGGTTCGCAGGTTTTTCGGGGGTGCCATGAATTTGGCACAGTCTGTGCAGGACTTTGTTCAGGCCGGACAGTCCCTCTTTGCTGCCTTTAAATGGCTTCTTTTTAACTGGGTCGAGAGCCTCTGAACCCGGCGTCAACCGTTGTGTTGTCCGGACTTTCTTCCTTGTTTCGACGTTTTTTTTTATTTTGCCGTGGCTTCCCGTTGCCAACCAGCTATCTTCACCCACGCAAACGCGGGTCATAAGGCTTGTTAAGGCTGCCATCGTCCTCA
Organism: Aegilops speltoides; assembly: GCA_021437245.1. NCBI lineage: Eukaryota > Viridiplantae > Streptophyta > Magnoliopsida > Poales > Poaceae > Aegilops > Aegilops speltoides. The sequence continues at coordinate 185,985,143 of CM038145.1, forward strand.
GCTTTTCTTATCCGAGGTGTCTGGCGAGACACTCATCCCGGATACTGTGCTTGAAGGCCGCTAGGGCTTCGGCATCCGGACAATCGATAATTTGATTCTTCTTAGTGAGGAATCTATTCCAAAGCTTACGGGCGGACTCTCCGGGCTGTTGAATTACGTGACTTAAATCGTCAGCGTCCGGAGGTCGGACATAGGTTCCTTGAAAATTGGCCCTGAAAGCATCCTCAAGTTCCTCCCAACTTCCGATTGAGTTTTCGGGGAGGCTTTTCAACCAGTGCTGAGCTGGTCCCTTCAACTTGAGGGGAAGGTATTTGATGGCATGGAGGTCGTCCCCACGCGCCATGTGGATGCGAAGGATAAAATCCTCAATCCAGACCCCGGGGTCTGTCGTTCCGTCATATGCTTCTATGTTCACGGGTTTAAAACCCTGTGGAGATTCGTGGTCTAGTACCTCTTAGGTGAAGCACAGAGGGTGATCGGCCCCTCTGTATCTGGACATGTTGTGGCGTGTTGTCGACTGTTGTTGTGTCCGGTGCTGATTCCGAACTGGTACTCGATCAGTCTAATCGTTTTGGTGACCATAATCCTACACTGGAGCGTGTCCTCTAGATCCATAGATGGACCTGGTTGTGCCGGCCTTTTTATCCAGGAGCTCACGTAAATCGTGTGCGGTGTCAGTAGCTATTCTATTGCGGTCATGAAGTGGTTGGTACGGCTTACTGGCCATCTTGTTCTTCGGTGGAACGGCCTCATCGTCGAATTCTGGCAGTAGCTTGCGCTTTGGATAGCTCTTTGTGTGGCGATCGTCGCCATATTTTTCCTCAGTGTATAGCACTTTATTTCATCTGTGATTGAGCGTTTCCTGTGTGGCCTTAAGCCTTTGCTTCCGCTTCTTTAGACTTCTCGCAGTGGCCATAAGCCTTCTGTGTAGGTTATCTCGTTCCAAACGTTTTTCTGGGATGATGAATGCATCGTCGTCCGGACTGTGCTCCTCTCTCAGGGCAGGTTGATGAGTTCGGCTCTCAAGATCGCTGTGATCGGGCGTCTGCTCCGGGCTGTGTTTGGCGTGACTTGGCTCATCCTGCTCCATCGCTGGGTCCATATGGTCGTTGTTGCCTTTGGAGTTGACTGGGGTGTCAATCTTTCTAGCGCTATTATCGCTGTTTTTACTGTGGCTGGACTTAGAGCGGCGTTTGCGCCGTCATTTTTGTTTTTGTCCGGGGGTTTTATCCTCCGTTTTGTCACCATCGTCCTCCTTAGGCATGTCCACCATGTATATATATATATATATCATATGATGAGGTGGCAGTCCAGCGCCCTGTGGGAGGTGGTTCAGAATCGTCCCCTGCGCCGACGTCCGTACCGTTGGTGTCATCGGAGTCGAAGTCAAGCATGTCTATTACGTCGTCGACAGTGGCTATGAAGTGGGTGGTGGGTGGGGAACGAATTTCTTCGTCGCCTTATTCCCCCTCAAGCCGGACATAGTTCGGCCAAGCATCTCCTGACAAAGAGAGAGACCTTAATGAATTCAGCATGTCGCCGAGGGGCGAGTGCTGGAAGATATCCGCAGCGGTGAATTCCATTACCAGAGCCCAACCAGAATCGTCAAGCTCGGGGGCGCGTGGTCTGGAACCTACAGCCGGACACAAGTCCGGGGGTTCGGAGACACAGGCTTCCTTGGGGGTGAAGTCTGTGTTCGGCTCTACCGCCGATGAGTGTGCGGCCTCCGGGGCGGGGTCCATCAACCCGTCCTCGGGCGACGCAATCTGCCCCAGATTTAGGTCCGGAGCTCCTGCAGCTGCGATATCTCGAGTATGGTCCGACAGCAGGTCTAAGCCGTGCTCATCGCGACTGTTTGGCGCTCCTGGCGTAGGCCCGAATCCATCGAAGATCAAGTCTCCGTGGATATCACCCGTGTAGTTCAAGTTTCCGAACCTGACCTGATGGCCAGGGGCGTAGCTGTCGATCTGCTCCAGATGGCCAAGCGAATCGGCCTGCAGTGCGAAGCCACCGAACACGAAGATCTGTCCGGGGAGAAAAGTCTCACCCTGGACCACGTTGTTGTTGATGATTGAAGGAGCCATCGAGCCTTGCAGCGACGACACAGAGGAACTCTCAATGAAAGCACCAATGTCGGTGTAAAAACCGGTGGATCTCGGGTAGGGGGTCCCGATCTGTGCGTCTAAGGCTAATGGTAACATGAGACAAAGGACACGATGTTTTACCCAGGTTTGGGCCCTCTCGATGGAGGTAAAACCCTACTTCCTTCTTGATTGATCTTGATGATATGAGTATTACAAGAGTTGATATACCACGAGATCGTAGAGGCTAAACCCTAGGAGCTATCCTATGATGATTATGATTGATTTTCTACGGACCAAACCCTCCGTTTTATATAGACACCGGAGGGGCTAGGTGTAAGGGCATATTTATCCCTTAGGTGTTTTGGTGATTGATGACAATGCTTTTGCGGACTAATCGTGTGCCTTGAGTTTCTCAGATACTTCATCACTAGGCACGAGACGATTCGGTGCCCCTCGGAGACTATTGAAGTCAGAGTTGTTCTACGTTTCTCTTTGGTGGATTTGAGTCGTAGGAGAGCCATACTATTAAGAGGGGGTCCGCGTCGGAAAGGTTTGGATGGAATCAACACGTACACTTGTCCTACCTTTCCTTGCACTTTGGAGCATCTCTTCGTTATCCTAGTTGTGCCGAAATCTGACGGCTACTACTGTACTTGCGGTAGTACCGCTGTGGGTCACGGTAGTACCGCTCCTCTGGAGTCGTAGTACCGTGGCTCCCAGGCCTAGTGCCGCTCCGGTACGGTAGTAGGGGCGGATGTAAATTTTTACATCCGCGCCCCCCACGGTAGTACCGCTCGTCCAGCGCGGTAGTACCGCGGGAGGCCACGGTAGTACCGCTCCCTAGGAGTCGTAGTACCGTGGCCCTCCTACCTTGTACCGCGGCATCACGGTAGTAGGAGCGGATGTAATTTTTTACATCCGCGCCTCAACGGTAGTACCGCGCCTCGTCCGCGGTAGTATCGCGTCGGATTTTTGCACCACCTCATTTTCAGCGGAAGTAGGCACGGATGTAATTTATTTCATCCGCGCCCTTCCCAGGCAATGACTTTCCTGCCTTGCGGTAGTACTGCAAGGGGGATCGGTAGTACCGCGGGAGCGGTAGTACTACACCCTAGTCAGGCAAGTCCCGGCCTCTGCTGCTGTCGCGGAAGTACCGTGGTCCGCCACGGTAGTACCGCGCGGCCTCGCAGTAGTACCGTGCCCCTGGAGCGGCAGTACCGCATGTCGCGGGCTGAACATGTGGATAACGGTTGGATATTTCCCATGACTATATAAGGGGCGTCTTCTACCTCTAGTTGACCACCTCTTCCACCTCTAAGCTCCATTGTTGCACTAAGCTCCATTTTCGCCCGATCTCTCTCCCTAGCCATTCAAACATGTTGATTTGCTCGGGATTGAGGGACAAGGGCCCGATCTACATTTCCACCAAGAGATATTCGATTCCCCCCACTTATCCCTTGCGAATGTTGTTACTCTTGGGTGTTTGAGCACCCTAGACGGTTGAGGTCACCTCGAAGCCATACTCCATTGTGGTGAAGCTTCGTGGTGTTGTTGGGAGCCTCCAATTGTTGTGGAGATTGCCCCAACCTTGTTTGTAAAGGTTCGGTCGCCGCCTTCAAGGGCACCAATAGTGGAATCACGGCATCTCACACTGTGTGAGGCGTGAGGAGAATCTGATGGCCCTAGTGGCTTCTTGGGGAGCATTGTGCCTCCACACCGCTCTAACGGAGACGTACTTCCCCTTAAAAGGAAGGAACTTCGGTAACACATCCTTGTCTCCACCGGCTCCACTCTTGGTTATTTCGTGCCTTTACTTTTGCAAGCCTACTTGTGTTGTATCCCTTGCTTGCTTATGTGCTAGTTGTTATTGCATCATATAGGTTGCTCACTTAGTTGCACATCTAGACAACCTATTTTGTTGCATAGTTTAATTTGGTAAAGAAAAGCTTAAAAATTGTTAGTTGCCTATTCACCCCCCCTCTAGTCAACCATATCGATCCTTTCAATTGGTATCAGAGCCTCGTCTCTTTTTAAGGACTTTACCGTCCGAAGAGTATGGTTGATGTCGTAGATGATGTGGGAGAGCACTCCGGTGCGAATCCGATATCATCTACGGGAGATGGGGGTAACTCGATCTCACGTGAGGAATTCAATGTGGCTTTGGAAACATTGAAAACCTCCATGACGACTGAGGTCAAGGACATGTTTAAAGAATTCCTAGAAGCTCTCAAACAATCTACATCGCCGATGAAAGTGGGTGATCCCACTAACAAGGTGACGGATGCTACCTCCGGCAAGGGGGAAGCTAATAGTGAAAACAGTCCTTCTAATAGTGGTAGAAATGGCACCGGCATCTTTGCCCATGTGGAACCCCCAATTTATGGAGGGTCTATCCCCTCCACGCATTTGAATCATGCCGATCCTCCTCCTAAATATGAGAAACATGAAGATTTTGATTCTTGGGTTTATCGCTTCAAGCGTCATTTAAAACATGTGAACACTAACCTTTTGAGAATCATTGAAGAAGGTTTCTATCCTCATGACCCAAGAAACTTCACCCCTCGAGAAGCCATGGACAATCAATTCAATGAGAGCGCTCTCTTCATCATCCAAGATGCAATCCTTCCCGAAGATCTCCCTCATCTTCGACCTCATGCCATGGCTAAAGAAGCATGGAAATGTGTTGAGTCTCTCTATCGAGGAAGTGCTAGCATTCAACGCTCCAACTATGAAGTGGTGCAAGATGAAGCCGATGAGTTTGCAATGAAAGAAGATGAAGAACCTCAAGAGCTCTTTCGAAGAGTGACCAAACTCGCGGTCTCACTCCGAGATCATGGAAGCAAGGACACGTATGACAATTGGATCAAGCGCAAGTTCCTCAAGGCCATGATGCCCTACAATAAGGCCATGTCCTCCGTCATTCGTCAAAGACCGGACTTCCACTCCATGACCTCAAGTGAAGTGTTGGATGAGTTCATTGCAATGAGCATCTTGGACAAGACCGCCGACAATGCGGTGCTTCGTTCTCAAAGGGCAAAGAAGCCCAACCTTGCTTTGAAGGCCAAGGTCATCATGGAAGAAGAGGAAGAAGTGGAAGATGAGGAGAGCAATCCCGAAGACACCAGTATGATTATCATGAGCACATGGCCCTTGCTTCAAGACAATTTTGGAGCAAGAAGAATACAAGACCCAACTTCAACAAGAACAACTCAAGTGGCGTCAAGGGCAAGCAACAAGTTAGAACTTGCTTCAACTGTGGCAATGTGAGCCATTTCGTTGTGGATTGTCCTTACGAGAAGCGGGAAGACAATGGTGGCACATTCATTCGAAAAGACAAAGCCAAGTCCTTCCCCAACAAGAACAACTTCGCCAAGAAGACTCCAACTCGTGGGTTGGTGGTTCAAGAAGAATACCAAGAGGATGACGATGATGATGAAAGTGGAGAAGCAATGGCCATGGCATCCGTTGGCATTGCTACTACTCCCCCGTCTCTCTTTGATTCACCCAACGAAAACATCACCGCCAAGTGCCTCATGGCTAAAGCTTCAAACAAGGTAACCACCAACATCACAACCACCATCATTACTAATCCCTCCTTGGAGGATTGCATTGATGAACATGTTGAGGCTAATGAGGAAGTGAATGAATTTGAGTCTTTTATGAGTAAGCTCAAGGGTAAGTCCAAGAAGCACTTTGTTGCTCTCTTGGAACAACTTGGTGAGGCCAATGACATGATCGAGGCTCACGAAGAAACCATCCCTAAGATGGAGGGTCATAGTCGTGACTATGCCGATGAGATATCCGATCTCTCTAATGATCTCGAGGAAGAGCGTGTGCATCGTTTGACTTTTGAGGAGTCACACAATGATGACCATGCTAAATTAAAGAAAGATCTTGATCATGCTCTTGTTGTGTCTCGTGTGCTAACTTCCGAGAAGGCTAAAGCTGGGGTTGATCATGCTAGACTCAAAGAGGAGTTTGAGATACTTGACAAGACCCACAAGGTCTTGAAGGGTACTCACGCTAACCTCATGGAATCTCATGCTAAACTCCAAGTTAAGCTAATCAAGGAAAAAGCCACCTTTCCTCATATGGTATTAATTTTTTTTTGAAACTTGTGACAGTGGGAGAGGCTCCCACTGTTATATATATTTCCTTTCAAACATTTACATTACATTGTACAAGGTGTTTACAAGAGGCAACCCTAGCCACTTTTGTGGCAAGGGGGGTGGCAGGACTATCAGAAGCAGACTAATCAGAAGGAAGGGAGTCTAATAAAAGGAAAATGAAGTCCTTCATATTCTCTTTGACCCTATATTGAAGAAGACCAAAGTCTGTTTTAAATCTTTGTAGCCAAGAGTTGTAGGAGGGAGTAATTTGTCATTCCTCTCCTTCCAAATACTCCAAGATGCCTGAAGGAATGTTTCCATAAACATAGGTTGATTCCAGTTTGTCCTAGCCGCTTCCAACCATGGTAGGCAGCGTGGTATGATGGTGCAGATTGACCCCGATTTAGACCAGCATTGTTTACTAAATGGGCAGTTGAGGATCATGTGATCAACGTCTTCATGGGAATGACCACAAAGGAGGCAGCTCATATGGTATTAATTGATAATGCATGTGCTACTAACCCATGTTGTGAGCATGTGCATCTTGTGGAGGAGAATGCCAAGTTGAAGGATCAACTTGAGAAAGGCATTGTGACATGCATTCAAGGTGAGAAGAACCTTAATGACCTTTTGAGCAATCAAAAGGAAGTTGTGGCCAAGGAAGGAATTGGGTTTGCACCCAAGTCAAAGAGCAAGAAGAAGAAGAACAATAAGACCAAACGTCCTCCTCCTCTCAAGCAAACTTTTGTGAAAGAGGGAGAGGGTGCTCCCAAGGGGAAGAAGGAAAAAGTGAAGGGAGTTGATGTCCCAAAGGGCAAAAGCATTTCCTCAAACAAAGCCGACGACTTTAACCCGTCATATGTGTTGTGCCGTGCTAGTGATGGACATGTTTATGCTAAATTTGTTGGTTCTCCTTATGAGTACATTGAATGGTCTATTTGGGTTCCCAAGACCCTTGTCACTAACATCAAAGGACCCATTACTAAATGGGTACCTAAAACCAAGCATTGATCTCTTGTAGGTGTTTGCTTCCGGTGGGGGATCATGGTTGCTCGATAGTGGAGCAATAAATCATATGACCGGGAGCAAGGACTTGGTGGTGGATGTGCAAGAGATTCCATCTATGCCCACCAATGTCGAGTGGGGTGATGCATCACATTCTAAGGTATTGGGTCTCGGCAAGGTTGTCATTTCTCATGATCTCACGATCGAGAAAGTCATGCTTGTTGAGTCCCTTGCATACAATTTTCTTTCCATTCGTCAACTTGCACTCATGGGTTTTGCTACGTTCTTTGACATTGATACCGTGGCCCTCTTGTGGAGCAAGGCTCTTAAAGTAGCCTTTGTTGGGCATGTCGAGAACGGTCTCTATGTGATTAACTTTTTGGAGCGACCCACTAAGACCGCGACATGCCTAATGGCTAAAGTTGACGTGGGATGGCTTTGGCATCGCCGTCTAGCCCACGTCAATATGAGATCTTTGCAAAGTCTTCTCAAGGGGGACCATGTCCATGGACTAACAAATGTTAGTTTTGCCAAAGATCGTGCTTGCAGTGCTTGTATCGAAGGAAAGCTTCATGAAAAGGCTCACCCTCCATCAACCATCATCTACTCGAAGAGACCCTTGGAGCTCCTTCACATGGATCTGTTTGGGCCTCCATCTTTTGATAGTATTAGAGGTAGAAAGTATTGCTTGGTGATTGTGGATGACTATTCAAGATACACTTGGGTATACTTCTTCAAGGGGAAGAGTGAGACTCAACAAACCGTCATCGACTTTGCAAATGAAGCTCAACGTCAACACAATGCAAAGATCTTGACAATAAGAAGTGACTACGCCACCGAGTTCAAGAACTACACCTTGGATGAGTTTCTCAGTGATGAGGGGATCAAGCATCAATATGCTGCACCTTATACTCCTCAACAAAATGGTGTAGCAGAGAGGAAGAACCGGACGTTGATGGATGCGGCAAGGACCATGATGGCGGAGTTCAAGTCTCCATACAACTTTTGGGCCGAAGCCATCAACACCGCATGTCATGCATCCAATCGGCTCTATCTTCGCAAAGGCTTGAACAAGACTCCTTATGGGATACTCACCGGCAACAAGCCCAACCTCAAGTACTTCCGGGTGTTCGGTTGTAAGCGTTTCATTCTCAAGAAAGGTGTTCATTTGTCTAAATTTGAGGCTAGAGCTCATGAGGGCATATTTATTGGTTATGCTACAAACTCTCATGCTTACTGTGTTCTCAACAAGTCCACGAGACTCATTGAGGAGACGTGTAACATGGAGTTTGACGAAAATAACGGCTCCCAAGTGGAGCAAAGTGGTACTTGTGATGTAGGTGATGAAATTCCTCCCCAAGCCATAAGAAGAACGGGTATTGGTCAAATCCTACCCATTGAGGAACCCCTTGTGGCCGAAGGAGAAGGACAATGCTCCACTCAAGTGGAGCCATCACCTCCCCAAGACCCACACGCTTCCGAAGAACAAAGTGAACGCCCTCATCCTCGTGAACAAGACCTAGGGCAAGATCAACTTCAAGATGGTGGTGAACCTCTAAATGATTCCCAAGGTCAAGTTCTCTCCCTCGAGCAAGTTCAAGATCATGAGCAAGCTCAAGATCAAGAACAAGCTCAAGACGGCGCTCAAGATGATCAAGTTAACCCTCCTCCTTCCACGCTCGAGGAGGAATTAGAGCATCGTGCCGCGAAGATTGCTTCCAAGCTCACCACCCAAGGCCATCTCATGGAAAACGTGGTTGGAAGCCTAAGAAAGGGGGTAAGCACTCGTAGACAATTAGCAAACTATTGTGAACATCACGCGTTTGTCTCTTGTGTTGAACCCCAAAAGGTCTATGAGGCGCTCGAAGACTCGGATTGGCTCAATGCCATGCATGAAGAACTCAACAACTTCGAGTACAACAAAGTGTGGAGATTGGTGCCAAGGCCATCGGGGAACCACAACGTCATTGGAACCAAGTGGATCTTCAAGAACAAGCAAGATGCTCATGGGAACATCATTGGCAACAAGGCAAGATTGGTAGCACAAGGCTACTCCCAAGTCGAGGGTATCGACTACGGTGAAACCTTTGCTCCCATTGCTCGTCTTGAATCCATTCGTTTGTTGATTGCTTATGCTTCCCATCACAACTTTAAGTTGCAACAAATGGATGTGAAAAGTGCTTTTCTTAATGGTCCTATTAATGACTTGGTCTATGTCAAGCAACCCCCTGGGTTCGAGGACCCCTACTTCCCGGATCATGTGTATCAACTCGATAAGGCACTCTATGGCCTTAAACAAGCCCCACGTGCGTGGTCTGACCATCTTACCGAGTTGCTACAAGATCGTGGATTCGAAGTGGGGCTAATCGATCCCACTCTTTTTACTAAGAAGGTCAAAGGGGAGTTGTTTGTATGCCAACTATATGTTGATGACATTATCTTTGGTTCCCCTAACAAAGCTTTCAATGAGGAATTTGCCGCTCTCATGACCTCCAAATTCAAGATGCCTTCAATGGGAGATCTGAAGTTCTTTCTTGGTTTTGACATCAAACAAAGAAGAGAAGGAACCTTCATCAACCAAGCCAAATACACTCAATACATGCTTAAAAGATTCAAGCTAAGTGATGTCAAGCCGGCTACTACACCAATGCCTACCAAGTGCCAACTTGACATTGATCCCAATGGTAAAGCGGTGGATCAAAAGGTATATCGCTCCATGATTGGCTCCTTGCTTTACCTTTGTGCATCTAGACCGGATATCATGTTGAGTGTGGGGATGTGTGCACGGTTTCAAGCCGCACCGAAGGAAAGTCACTATGTGGCGGTCAAGCGAATCTTTCGATATTTGGCTCATACCCCAAACTTTGGCTTATGGTACCCGAGAGGGGCAAACTTCAAGCTTGAAGGTTTCACGGATTCCGATTGGGCGGGAGACAAAGTGGATAGGAAGTCCACTTCCGGAGGGAGCCAACTTCTTGGTTGCTCTTTGGTAAGTTGGTCTTCGAAAGAAGCAAAGTCGTGTGTCTCTCTCGTCCACCGAAGCGAATATGTGGCGGCCGGTAGTTGTTGTGCTCAACTCCTATGGATGAGGCAAACTTTAAAGGAGTACGGTGTCATTTGTGACAAAGTGCCTCTTTGGTGTGATAATGAAAGTGCCATCAAGATTTCTCTCAACCCGGTGCAACACTTCAAGACGAAGCACATTGAGATTCGGTATCACTTCATCCGGGATCACATTAGGCGAGGGGAGATCGAGCTCAAGTATTTCAACACTCATGATAACCTTGCAGATATTTTCACAAAGCCCTTGGATGAAGCAAGATTTTGCGAGTTAAGGCATGAGCTAAATATCATTGATTCGAGCAATGTGACTTGAACCCGTGCACCCCCCACGACACTCAACTTGTTGTCTAGTTTAGGTGTAGGCATGGACATAGGGGGAGTGTTGTTCTCTCAATGAACTCTCCCTCCCCCCATTATGCATAAATCGATCACCTCTTTCACATTAGCCATTTTTGATGGTACTTGTGCTTCAAAGACGAGTTTTGGTCATGGGCCCAAGGATAATTCTTCGTGGTGCCATACCATCTAACTCAAACATAGGTGGCTTCCGCCACCGCCCTCTCTCTTCGAGAGGTTTGGTCACTTTGTGGTTTCTTGTTGTCTTTCTGCCTCTGGTTTGTGCGTGCTCTTGTGGTTTCCCGTGTGTGAAAAGTTTCTGTGCAAAGGCTTTCTTCTCGTGTTGAAACATGTTGTGTCTTGAGTTCACGGTACTACCGCGGTCAGCTACAGTACTACCGCATGTGGGAGCACGGTACTACCGTCCCCACGCGGCAGTAATTTTTTACTGCCGCCTGGGTGAGCGGTACTACTGCCTCGGTGCGGTACTTCCGCCCGAGCGGTACTACCGTGATGATACGTGGTACTACCGTGCCGGTTTGGGCGCGGGGGGATAAGGACGGGCAGGGGGAGTTCTAACTCCCCATACCCATTCATAGTTCTTTCCCCACGTCGTCTCTTTCTCTCCCTTGCTCAAGAACGGAGCCAGCGTTTGTCGCCGGATCTCCTCCTCCGGCTGCTCTCCCGTGATTCCGTCCAGTGGGATCGTTCCCCACCACGTGCTCTTGCTATGGACCAAGGTTTTTCCCCAACTCCCTCTCCTTGTTGTTTGCGTTTGGTGTTTCTAGGTTTTGGGGGAGACTTGTGTGTTCTTGAGATTCCTAGGCTTAATCTATGCAAGAGTAGGATGAAGGAGCGTTGCAGTGCATTGGAAGTATACTTGTATTTTTGTCTTGCGCTAGATTTGATCACCGTAGCACCGCCGTTGTTTCGCGGTTCTTTTCAGACTCGAATCGTAGTTTGGATCTGATGTGACGCGGTACTACCGCCCGTCTAGCGCGGTACTACCGCTTGTACGGTACTACCGCCCGTCTGGAGTGGTACTACCGCGCACGCTGCGACACTAAAGTTTTACTTCCGCTCCAACCACGGTACTACCGTGACCTCGCACGGTACTACCGCGTTTTGGAGCGGTACTAATGTGTTTAGTACCGCAGGCACTGGCAGTTCTACCGTGTCTCGCATCTATCGCATGACAACTTTCTCGTATGCCTTCTATGTGTTTCTTGTGCTTTACCGTGGCCTTTGCATTGATCTTCTTTGCGTTCGTTGGTGTTTTGCGTGTGTGTCTCAGGTGGTGGCTCTCGCCAGTCCAATCCCAGTCGTGACACTGGCTCCAAGCGTCTGCGCAACCCAGGTGAAGTTCCAGAGGGCTCTTCTGCCTCCAAGCGCAATGTCAAGACCTCAGCTAGCAAGCACAAGGAGCCTGCTAAGGGCATGGATGAGATAACCCCATCTGAGTACGTCCGTCTTAGGCAGCTTCACCCGTATGTGCACCCTTGTTCCACTGTAAGAGGTTGTGAGCTGTTCTGGAACAAGCAACAGACCAACATCATCTGGATGTCATCAAGAACAAGCAGAATACCTACGTGGAGGTGAAATGGATTGATATGCATCACATGAGGAAGGACAAGTTCCGTGACTACTTTGGAGAGGCTCTGGACTTGGTGGAGCAGTTTGGCATTGAGCATGTGATATCCTTTCACCTTGACTATGACCCTGAGCTTATCTGTCAGTTCTTTGCCTCAGTTTACTTTCACTCCAATGAGGAGCGGAGGATGACCTGGATGACCAATGGCCGTCAACTGTCTGCTACCTGGAAGGAGTTCATGGATCTGCTCCAGGTTCCTGATGATGGGCTCAACACTCCAGTGGGTGTTCGCCCCCATGCCAATGCTGAGTCTGCCAACAAGGACAAGCTTGCACCATTCATGGTTGAGAAGGCGCTCGCCAATGGCAAGACAGCGTTGGTGCTCAACTCTTTTCTGGATATCATGTATCGCATCTTCCGCAACTCCTTGTTCCCTCGCATTGGTGACAAAGACAAGGTTCATGCCTATATGGTGGATATGATGCTCATTTGTGAGGAGGCTCGTTCGACTCAGTGTTAGCCACTTGATATCTCACACATCATGTGGTGTGAGCTTCGGTTTGCAGCGTTCAACCGCAAGGTGCCTATCTATGGGCCCTATCTGTTTCTGCTGATCTTGAAGACTTGGGAGAAGATGTTCCCTGGTGAGGAGTTCCTTGCTCCAGACTGGATTCGCCATGATCCCATCTGTCTACGTATCAAACCCAACTAGGCCAACACCACTACTCGTGCCGAGGCGACTGCTGCTAGGGCTGCTGTTGATGAGGAGGATGCTGGCGCCGAGGATGTTGCTGAGGGCCGTGCTGCTAGGCCTTCCCAGAGTTCCACTATGCCATCATGGGCCAAGAAGCTGAAGGACAAGATGAAGACTCTTTTCTGCATGCAAGCCAAGGGGCAGTATAGGACTCACGTGGCGTCCAAGGAGAGTCGTCGCAGGGACAAGAAGATCTTGCAGCTCTATGGTGAGGAAGTGTCTGGTAGGTCTGAGGAGTGCATCACTCCAGAGGCTGAGTGGATGGAGAAGCAAGGCTACAGGTGGACTGACTCTGAGGAGGACGCTGAGGAGACCATCCCTGCTGCTGAGGAGACCGACGGAGAGGGTTGGGACGAGTTCCCTTCTTGAGCCACCTTTTGTGTGTAGGTGTCCTCTCTGCCTTTTTGGCGCCTCGATGCCAAAGGGGAGAGAGTGTAGGGATTTGCGAGTCGTGTGTGCCGTGTGTTTGCTGCTTTCTCGGTTGAACTATTTGCTGCTTTCTCGTTTGAACCTCGGTTTCTCTACTTCTTATGGTGTAAGACATATGCACTCTATCTATCCTAGCGAGCTTGTGATATATTGTGCTATCTTTATGCTATGCTCTCTTTGATGTTAATTACCGTGCCTTGGTCTCTAAAATATAGGGGGAGTGTTGATCCTAGTTTGTGTGCTATGCAGTCCAAAGCATTCATCTAGTTTGCACACATCTAGGGGGAGCCCGTCTATATTTTAGAGAGGTGGGGTTTGCCCTTGCTCAAAATTATCTTACCTTTGTGCAAATCCCGTGTTGTCATCAATCCACCAAAAAGGGGGAGATTGTAAGGGCATATTTATCCCTTAGGTGTTTTGGTGATTGATGACAATGCTTTTGCGGACTAATCATGTGCCTTGAGTTTCTCAGATACTTCATCACTAGGCGAGACGATTCGGTGCCCCTCGGAGACTATTGAAGTCGGCGTTGTTCTACGTTTCTCTTTGGTGGATTTGAGTCGTAGGAGAGCCGTACTATTAAGAGGGGGTCTGCGTCGGAAAGGTTTGGGTGGAATCAACTCGTACACTTGTCCTACCTTTCCTTGCACTTTGGAGCATCTCTTCATTATCCTAGTTGTGCCGAAATCTGACGGCTACTGCTGTACTTGCGGTAGTACCGCAAGTACCAGCGGTAGTACCGCTGTGGGTCATGGTAGTACCGCTCCTCTCTAGCCGTAGTACCGTGGCTCCCAGGCCTAGTGCAGCTCCGGTACGGTAGTAGGGGCGGATGTAATTTTTTACATCCGCGCCCCCACGGTAGTATCGCTCGTCCAGCGCGGTAGTACCGCGGGAGGCCACGGTAGTACCGCTCCCTAGGAGTCGTAGTACCGTGGCCCTCTTACATTGTACCGCGACGTCACGGTAGTAGGAGCGGATGTAATTTTTTACATCCGCGCCTCAACGGTAGTACCGCGCCTCATGCGCGGTAGTACCGCGTCGGATTTTTGCACCACCTCATTTTAAGCGGAAGTAGGCACGGATGTAATTTATTTCATCCACGCCCTTCCTAGGCAATGACTTTCCTGCCTTGCGGTAGTACCACAAGGGGGAGCGGTAGTACCGCGCGAGCGGTAGTACTGCACCCTAGTCAGGCAAGTCCCGGCCTCTGCTGATGTCGCGGAAGTATCGTGGTCCGCCACGGTAGTACCGCGTGGCCTCGCGGTAGTACCGCGCCCCTGGAGCGGTAGTACCGCGTGTCGCGGGCTGAACATGTGGATAACGGTTGGATATTTCCCATGACTATGTAAGGGGCGTTTTCTACCTCTAGTTGACCACCTCTTCCACCTCTAAGCTCCATTGTTGCACTAAGCTCCATTTTCGCCCGATCTCTCTCCCTAGCCAATCAAACTTGTTGATTTGCTCAGGATGGGTGACAAGGGCCCGATCTACACTTCCACCAAGAGATATTCGATTCCCCCCACTTATCCCTTGCGGATCTTGTTACTCTTGGGTTTTTGAGCACCCTAGACGGTTGAGGTCACCTCGAAGCCATACTCCATTGTGGTGAAGCTTCGTGGTGTTGTTGGGAGCGTCCAATTGTTGTGGAGATTGCCCCAACCTTGTTTGTAAAGGTTCGGTCGCCGCTTTCAAGGGCACCAATAGTGGAATCACGGCATCTCGCATTGTGTGAGGGCGTGAGGAGAATACGGTGGCCCTAGTGGCTTCTTGGGGAGCATTGTGCCTCCACACCGCTCTAACGGAGACGTACTTCCCCTTAAAAGGAAGGAATTTCCGTAACACATCCTCGTCTCCACTGGCTCCACTCTTGGTTATTTCGTGCCTTTACTTTTGCAAGACTACTTGTGTTGTATCCCTTGCTTGCTTATGTGCTAGTTGTTATTGCATCATATAGGTTGCTCACTTAGTTGCACATCTAGACAACCTATTTTGTTGCAAAGTTTAATTTGGTAAAGAAAAGCTTAAAAATTGTTAGTTGCCTATTCACCCCCCCTCTAGTCAACCATATCGATCCTTTCACTAGGGTTTACACAGAGTCAGTTATAAAGAAGGAGATCTAATATCTGGATCGCCGAGCTTGTCTTCCATGCAAAGGAGAGTCCCATCCGGACACGGGATGAAGTCTTGAGTCTTGTATCTTCACGGTCCAACAGTCCGGCCAAAGTATATAGTCCGGCTGTCCGGATACCCCCTAATCCAGGACTCCCTCAGTAGCCCCTAAACCAGGCTTCAATGACGATGAGTCCGGTGCATAGATTGTCTTCGGCATTGCAAGGCGGGTTCCATCTCCGAATACTCCAAAGCAAATTGAGGATTGTGTCCGGCTCTGTGAGATAATTTCCGCACACCACCGTAGAGAGCATAACACTTTACAAATCTGATCCGCTAACAATTTTTCCTTTACGGTGTGCCCTTACGCCGTGGCCTGGCCCAACACGAACCGGTTTTGTCAGCCTGCCTCAATACGCACGCGGCGGTTTCATTGGCACGCCTTGCCAAAGCAGAGATCATGTTCCCCTTATCGCGGGATCTTCCATCAATACGGGCGCGTGCAACCCCACGATGCCTGTTGGTATGACTCCGTGTTTTAGGTAAGTCCCAAGCGGTTCTGCGAGGATGTGATATTCACCCCTTTATAGAGGGCGAGGCTGTCCCTCTTTTCTATGCACGCTTGCGCTTTTAGCATCTCGAGTTCCAACACCCGAAGCCCAAGCTTGAGCACTTCGATCTTCAATCATGTCGAATCCAACCTTGATTCTGGTGGATGGCCTCCTCATCCTGAGGGACATTGCGGCTTAGGAGGTCGAGATGTCGACCGCCGACATAAAGCACAGCTTCTGCTCGGGCAGGTCATCCCTACTCCCGAGCCTAACAAGAGCATCGTATTTGTTTCTCACTTCCTCCGCGGCTTAGGATTCACCCTTGATCCCTTTGTGAGAGGGCTCATGTTCTATTATGGGCTAGATTTTCATGATCTAGCTCTGGACGCCATCCTTCACATCTCGTCATTCATCGTCGTGTGCGAAGCCTTCCTCCACATCACCCCGCACTTGACATGGCTCAAGACCTTCCTTTGTGAAGTGAAGATGATTGAGGGCGACCTGCGAGTCTTGGAGGTGCTGTAATAAGCAGGAACGCCGACGCCCCATGGCCCGAGGGCTTCTTCCCGGAGGTTCCCAATCTATGGCAGCGGAGGTGGTTTTACGTCACGGCTCCCAAAGGCACAAAGTGGGTGGCTGCCCCTGACTTCCGTTCGGGCCCTCCACCTCAACTGGCATCATGGGCCAATGTGGGACTGGATTGGGGGCCTGCTAATTATGTACCAACATTAAAGAGCCGCATTCGGGAGCTTCTTGAGAGGGACATTAGCCTTGTCTGCGTAATTCAGGTAATGCTAGTCTGACGGATCTTGCTGTGCAAACGCCGGCCTCTCCGGATGTGGGAGTTCAATCCGGATGGGCCACGGACTATTCTGCACTTTTTTGGCATGATGCTCGAAGGGATGTGTAAGTTATTCTTCGGACCACAAGTAAAGTGTCCGGACACCACCGAGGATGCGGGCCTGAGCTGCAACCGCCCAGATACCCGAGTAAGTAACCCAGAAACCGAAAACTTCGTTCATACTTATCATAACATTATTCTGAAAACCATCCGCGGCCAGGAATGGCTCAACAAGGCGGAGAGAATCAGGTGTCCCGTGCCAGTTCCCGAAGGCTTGCCTAGTCCTGCCATAGCCAAGATGCTTAGTCGTGTGCTAAGTCAAGTGCCCTCAGGGAAAGACGAAGGGAAGAATAGAGAAGCAGAACTTCACACATTGCACAACCAAACTAGGGGAATTACTACCTCCACGAAGGAGGATAGTCAGGGAGGGGAATCTAGAGTCTCCTCCCCCCGCGGGAAGAAGAGGGCCACCTCTGAAGGCTTGGAGACGGAGGTGCCCATACAAGGGAAGAAAACTTCACCAGGGTGCCCTGCCCCGAAGGGTGTCCTCACCGCGCCATGCCCCCAAACGGGCCAGCCCTCAGCCAAGCTGTAAGTTAATCGTAAATACAAAGCTACTGCTCCCTCCTCTGAGAACAATAACCAGGATCCATCCTTTGCAGTCTGGCTAGCAGCTCTTCTTGACAGAGTTCATCTTTGGGGGATCTCCTTCGGGAGATGATGGAGAGGGAAACCCCACCAGCCTCTCCGCCTCATGGGGCGGGTGACCCCGAGGTGTCGTCACGGAGGAGTCTAGATTTGCCGAGGCTAGAAGCTAGTACTTCGGCCGCCCTGTGCCCGGAGCGTTCGGCTCCCACGGGGGGTGATAAGAAGGGTCCGGCAAAGTTTGGCGGCCGGCCGGACACGCTGACGGGCCTTCTGGAGCAAGCGGCTCTCTCGGAGGATCACCATTCATTAATGAGCATGGTGCTTGAGACGATTTCATCCACCACAAGCGGGTTGAATGAAGCTTTTACGAGCCTGCTCAGAGGCTTTGAGGTATGAAAGGCGTAATTTTTTGATTGTGGCGCACGCGCTAGGTGTGCTCCATATGGATAGTAGCCCCTGAGACTCTGGTTGCTAGCCCTAGGCGGCAAATGGAGGATCACATTGTTGAGTAATGATCGCACTGTATTCACGCGCTGGTGGCTAAGGGTCCGGCAGCCGACCGGTCCGTTGAAGTCGCCGAACTGAGGCGACAGATTGAAGTTGTGGATGCCGATATCACACTTGTGAATGAGCGGCTTAACGATTCACAAAGTATGTGCTCTGCTTTCCTTATTTTTTATAGGAAATATTAAGAGGAGAATAATGTTAATGTGATATGCTTGGACTGTAGGCGCTGCTGCTGCCGTGGAGGCCCTGAGGGCGGAACTTTCCCTAGCCAAGGAACAAGCCCGGGATTGCAATGTGGCTACCCTAAAGGCGGCCGAAGAGTTGAGAGCCGAACAGGCTGGTCATCGCCGAAGCAAAGATAAAATAGCCGAGATGGCTGTGGAGCTGAAAAACGCCGCCAACCGGTATGAGCTCCTTGAAAAAGAGAATCAGGCCAAGGAGACGCGTTTCGAAATTAGGGATGCGCGTGAGGAGCTTTGACAAGCCGGAGAAATCGCGGCTGGAAACCCCTATTTGTTACGGATGAAGTTCTTAGATCCAAAGTACGCTCCTCTAGATCGACGCTGGATCCGTGCAGACGCGTATGCGGATCTGGCGAAGAGCATGGCTGATGCGGCCAAGTTTTTCGAGGATCAAAAAGATAATGAAGTGGAAAAGCAGTTCTGCTCGCAATTCAGTGCTCCGACGTGGCCATTGCCATTGAGTGAGAGGATGGCTGCTGTGGCCGAGCTCCATAGGTTGCCCGGTCTTGCAATGAGGTCTGTAATAGACCATCTATGGCTGAAGGGGCCAAAGCCGGACAATTATTTTGGTTTAGTGCAACAATTCCTTGGTGCCGTAACGCGAATCGATGCCATGAAAACGTCAGCGTGCATAGAGGGTGCACGGATAGCTCTGGCCCGTGTTAAAGCATATTGGACAGATATGGAGGCCACCATCATTGCGACCCAGAATCCGGTGGGAAGCCAGGATCCAGCCGAGCACTACTTGGAGCAGGTGACAGAAGGTGCTCGTTTAATAGAGGCTCAGTGCTCGAAGAATGTCATGTTCGAGTGACAAATCGTTTCATTGTAAAAACAATTTTATTTTAATTATGGAGGCTATGTTTATACTTTTCTCCTGAAAGTGTTATTGTGCCTCCTGTGCGGCCGTTTGATGTATGTATGTAATCTGAAAGTTAGCAGTCGTTGGCTTTAGCCCCACGCGCTAATGCGGGGTGTTCTAAGAATATCGTAATCACACTTGATCCGACGTCTTGGTCCATTAAGGAGGTGATCGCACGTCGAACTAGGCAACCAGACTATATAGCTTTAACACTTTCACTTAGCCATAGGAGTTTGACGGTGGGGCTGCTATGTAGCCCCTAGTACCTTTGCGTGCATCCAAATACGGGCGCATGTGTACATGACCGGGAAACGGTCCTTCGTTAATGCGGAGGAATCCTAAATATTCCGATGAGTCCTCGAGTGGTTGACCAGTCTCTCGCTATATCATGACAGTCAGTTTTCGGCTTTCTCTACTGAGGTGCTCATCCGGAATAACCAGGGCACAATCGCAGTAATTCTCCTTTGGCCGCCTTCGCCGATAAGAACGGAACATAAGGCGGCAAACCAAGGAGCCGGGCAAACCCAACATTTGACCAAAGACATGATTCGGAGCTGATGCATATAAGGCCAAACTCGCGACGCCGAACACTCTCGAAGGTATTCGGACTTTAGAACATATACTGGGCTGAATAACGCCCTTTATTATGAACCGTGTATTTCCAGGTACGTGCATTAGTCTGTCGTGGCGAAATGCCAATAACGGCAGTATCCCCTGTGGGTGTAGTACCCATGGGATGTGTAAGCAACAAGAGACAATAAATAAGGTTTACACAGGGGCTTAGTCTAAAGAAAAACCGTTGAGCGGGGCCCTGCTGCATGTCTGCGCCTTTGTCTCCATTGTGCCGTGTCCTGGGAGGGTATCACACGAATAGTGTCTGTAAAAAGGAAAACTCATGTAGAAGAGTATGATGTAAGCGTGCGAAGAGTTGGCTATTATCAACGGATAGTACAAGTGTAAGACATTGGCCTATTAATAAGGTCAAGCCAAAAGGTGGGCTTTATTGAATATCTGTAGCCCCTGGTGTCCTCTATGGGATTACATGTATAGCGCCCAGCTCAGGTTTATCTGGGCTGCCGGACTCGTCTAACCGTGTCCGTGGTCTTAACGACCGATCATGCGTTCTGATATTAGAGGCCGCTTAGTGTCCGGCTGCTAGAGCCATCGCATACTCTTCTGCGCGGAAGGAACTCTCTGTATTTCCGTTAACGGTGATGATGCCACGTGGACCGGGCATCTTGAGTTTAAGGCAGGCGTATTGTGGTACTGTGTTGAAGCAGGCGATGGCCTTTCTCCCGAGTAATGCATGATAACCACTTTGGAGGGGGGCGACGGTGAAGAGTAGTTCTTCGCTTCTGAAGTTGTCTGGGGAACTGAATGTCACCTCTAGTACGAGGGAGCCCCTACAGCGGGTTTCAATGCCTGGTATCACCCCTTCAAAGGTGATGTTACTTTGGCTGATTCTGGATGTGTCTATCCCCATCCTGCGGACAGTTTCCTGGTATATTAGATTGAGACTACTGCCACCGTCCATGAGGACGCGAGTGAGATGGTATCTGTCGATTATTGGGTCGAGCACCAAGGCAGCTGATCCTCCGTGCCGCATACTAGTCGGGTAGTCCCTGTGATTGAAGTTGTTCGGGCAGGCTGACCAGTGGTTAAGTTTGGGGGCGACGGGCTCTACAGCGTATGCGTCTCTGAGCGCGCGTTTGCGCCTTCTCTTGGGTATGTGAGCCGCGTGGATCATGTTTACTGTTTGTACCTCTGGTTGGAATTTTTTCTGTCCCCAAGTGTTCGGCTGGCGAGGCTCATCCTCGTCTTCACTTGGTGTTTCCCTTCCCTTGTGTTCGACATTTAACTTGTCGGCCTGCTTAAAGACCCAACATTCTCTGTGAGTGTGGTTCGCAGGTTTTTCGGGGGTGCCATGAATTTGGCACAGTTTTTGCAGGACTTTGTTCAGGCCGGACGGCCCCTCTTTGCTGCCTTTAAATGGCTTCTTTTGTTGATCGGGTAGAGATCCCCTGAATCCGGCATTGACCGTTGTGTTGTCCGGACTTTCTTCCTTGTTTTAACATTTGTTTTTATTTCGTCGTGACTTCCCGTTGCCATCCCTGATTTCGGATGAGCCTGGGTCGCTGGTGCTTCTACGGGCCAACCAGCTGTCTTCACCCGCGCAAAAGTGGGTCATAAGGCTTGTTAAGGCTGCCATTGTCCTCGGCTTTTCTTGGCGAGGTGTGCGATGAGCCACTCATCCCGGATCTTGTGCTTGAAGGCCGCTAGGGCTTCGGCATCCGGACAATCGACAATTTGATTCTTCTTAGTGAGGAGTCTATTCCAAAGCTTGCGGGCGGACTCTCCGGGCTGTTGAATTATGTAACTTAAATCGTCAGCGTCCGAAGGTCGGACATAGGTTCCTTGAAAATTGGCCCTGAAAGCACCCTCAAGTTCCTCCCAACTTCCGATTGAGTTTTCGGGGAGGCTTTTCAACCAGTGCCGAGCTGGTCCCTTCAACTTGAGGGGAAGGTATTTGAAGGCATGGAGGTCGTCCCCACGTGCCATGTGGATGTGAAGGATAAAATCCTCAATCCAGACCCCGGGGTTTGTCGTTCCGTCATATGCATCTATGTTCACGAGTTTAAAACCCTGTGGAAATTCGTGGTCCAGTACCTCTTCGGTGAAGCACAGAGGGTGAGCGGCCCCTCTGTATCTGGACATGTTGTGGCGTCTTTGTCATTGTTGTTGTGTTGGTGCTGATTCGGCGGTACTCGTCGGTCGATCACTTTGGTGACCATAGTCCTGCACCGGAGCGTGTCCTCTAGATCCATAGATGAACCTGGTCGCGCCGGCCTTTTTATCCAGGAGCTCACGTAAATCGTGTGCGGCGTCAGTAGCTATTCTATTGCGGTCATGAAGTGGTTGGTCCGGCTTACTGGCCGTATTGTTCTTCGGTGGAACGGCCTCATCATCGAATTCTGACAGCAGCTTGCGCTGTGGATAGCTCTTTGTGTGACGATCATCGCCGTATTTTTCTTCAGTGTCTAGCACTTTATTCCATCCGCGATTGAGCATTTCCTGTGCAGCCTTAAGCCTCTGCTTCTGCTTCTTTAGACTTCTCGCAGTGGCCATAAGCCTTCTATGGAGGTTATCTCGTTCCAAACGTTTTTCCGGGATGATGAATGCATCGTCATCCGGACTGTGCTCCTCTCTCGGGGCAGGTTGATGAGTTCGGCTCTCGAGATCGCTGTGATCGGGCGTCTGCTCCGGGCTGTGTTCAGCGTGACCTGGTTCATCCTGCTCCATCGCTGGGTCCATATGGTCGTTGTTGCCTTTCGAGTTGATTGGGGTGTGAATCTTTCTAGCGCTGTTATCGCTGTTTTTACTGTGGCTGGACTTAGAGCGGCGTCTGCGCCATCGTTTTGGTTTTTGTCCGGGGGTTTTATCCTCCATTTTGTCGCCATCGTCCTCCTTAGGCGTGTCCGCCATGTATATATCATATGATGAGGTGGCAATCCAGCGCCTCGTGGGAGGTGGTTCAGAATCGTCCCCTGCGCCGACGTCTGTACCGTTGGTATCATCGGAGTCGAAGTCAAGCATGTCTGTTACGTTGTCGACAGTGGCTATGAAGTGGGTGGTGGGTGGAGAACGAATTTCTTCGTCGCCTTCTTCCCCCTCAAGCCGGACATAGTTCGGCCAAGCATCTTTTGACAAAGAGAGATACCTTAATGAATTCAGCATGTCGCTGAGGGGCGAGTGCTGGAAGATATCCACAGCGGTGAATTCCATTACCGGATCCCAACCAGAATCAGCAGGCTCGGGCGCTGATCGGAACCTCTGCCGGAGACAAGTCCGGGGTTGGAACACAAGCTTCACAGGGGTGAAGTCGTGTTCGGCTCTACAGCCGATGAGTGTCGCGACCTCGGGCGAGGTCCATCCACCGTCCTCGGGCGGCATAATAAGCCCGGTTTAGGTCGGAGCTCCTGCAGGTGCGATATCTCGAGTATGGTCCGACAGCAGGTCTAAGCCGTGCTCATCGTGACTGTTCGGCGCTCCTGGTGTAGGCCCGAATCCGTCGAAGATCAAGTCTCCACGGATATCAGCCGTGTAGTTCAAGTTTTCGAACCTGACCTGATGGCCAGGGGCGTAGCTGTTGATCTGCTCCAGATGGCCAAGTGAATCGGCCCGCAGTGCGAAGCCACTGAACACGAAGATCTGTACGGGGAGAAAAGTCCCACACTGGACCGCGTTGTTGTTGATGATTGAAGGAGCCATTGAGCCTTGCAGCGACGACACAGAGGAACTCTCAATGAAAGCCCCAATGTCGGTGTCAAAACCGGCGGATCTCGGGTAGGGGTCCCGATCTGTGCGTCTAAGGCTAATGGTAACAGGAGGCAAGGGACACGATGTTTTACCAAGGTTCGGGCCCTCTCGATGGAGGTAAAACCCTACTTCCTGCTTGATTGATCTTGATGATATGAGTATTACAAGAATTGATCTACCACAAGATTGTAGAGGCTAAACCCTAGGAGCTAGCCTATGATGATTATGATTGATTTTCTACAGACCAAACCCTCTGGTTTATATTGACACCGGAGGGGGCTAGGGTTTACACAGAGTTAGTTATAAAGAAGGAGATCTAATATCCGGATTGCCAAGCTTGTCTTCCACGCAAAGGAGAGTCCCATCCAGACACGGGACGAAGTCTTGAGTCTTGTATCTTCACAGTCCAACAGTCCGGCCAAAGTATATAGTCCGGCTGTCCGAATACCCCCTAATCCAGGACTCCCTCAAGCGCTGCCAGACATGGTGGTGGTGTGAGGTCGAGGGGACGGCGGGGCGGCGGAGGCAGGGGTCTGGGCTGGTGCTCGCTGGCGGTTCGAGAAAGATCATCAACAGTGACTGGCGGGAGGTAGACGAAGGCCATCTGCCCATTCCTTATAGATCGGATGATTCATTAAAAAAAATCGACTAACCTATTTATTTTTAGTCGACTGTTATCTTAGATATGACCACATGTGGTGGTGTGCTGGAGGAGTACCTGCATTTCCTATTCTCTGTTACAAAATCATACGGAGTAGAATCTAATTTTGCTTGCCATGCAATGTTGTAGAGCTATCATATGTCTCCTGTCATTTATTTTTCAGCCACCTGCTATCTGCTACTTTTACAGTGCACTAGTTACGCACACTTCACCCTTACTCTCACTATTGTGTTTTTACGAGGGTATTTCAGACTCTGCTGCCATGAGAAAGCCAAAAGAAAAGAGACAAGTCGCTCGGCAAATCTGGCGGATAGGCGGACACGTTTCACCCTTATAAAGGGTGCGATGTCGGCAGATGGAAACGATAGCGTAGCTCTGGAGTTGATGACCTTGCTCGCAGTGAACCACCATCCCAGGTGCTTGCTTTAACTTCGCGGTGTCATATGTGGTTGCATGTTCAATATGGTGTCTAGCTTGTATTCGAAAGGCCGAAGTCGGTCTTTATTAAGATAAGGAAAGATATTTTTTTACATGAACCACCATCCCGTGAGAACTAGAAGACAAATAGCTAGTCGGGGCACTGGCCGAGCCAGTGACAAGCCCAACAAAGACAGGCATCACCTGGAAGCCAACTAAAAAGCCGCGATGGTGGCGAAGCAGCCCGCCTCCCACCAGGCTCTCAGGTCCTAGATGATCATGCTCACCACTCCAGCCGAATGTCTAGCTTGTATTGCTTTCAATTTGGTTAAATTGCATCTGCTTAGCTTACACATTATACCTTTGAATATGACATGCCTTTATGTTTTTGGTACATACTAGTACATCTGTGTATTAACCATGTTCTTAAATCAAACTAATGTTCTTGTGTATCCCTCATCAATCACTTATGATGAGGCAGGTAGGCAAGTGGACTACTCCTCATTTAAAGAATGCAGCGTCAGCCTCCCGACATGATTCTCAAGAAATAACAAGGCTAGATGAAGATAGTGAACGTAGCTCTATAGTTGATTACCGCACCCTACATTAGCATCGCAGGTGCTTGCTCTAACTTGGCAGCATGATATGTGGTTGCATGTTGCATATGGTGTCTAGATTGTATTTCTTCCAATCTGGTTAAACTGCATGTGGTAGTCTGCTTAGCTTATACATTTTACCTGTTAATGTGACATGCCTTCATGTATTTAGTACATAGTACATATATCTATTAAGCATGTCCTTACATAAAACTATTGTTTTTTGTATCCCGCATCAATCAATATGATGAGACACCTTTAGTATATGCAGTGCGATATTAGTTGCATCTTTCATACGATTTATAGCATGCGCTGCTTCTAATTTGTTGAAATTCTATTTATGATGGGACGCTTTTAACTTGGCAGAGTCATATTGGTTGCATCTTTCATGTGGTGTCTAGCTTGCATTGCTTCTTATTTGTTGGAATGGTTTCTGCTTAGTTTACACAAATAGTTGTGAACATGCCATGCCGTCCTATTTTTCGTACATATTCCATCCTGGTATCATGTGTTTGCCTTACATCAAAGTAGTGATTGTCAGTATCATGCATGAATGAGTTCTAAAGAGAGAATTTTATTGCTTTTTCTTGTCGGTTTTACTTGACACTTCAAAATCAATAAAGTGGAAGGAAGTTAGCAAGGCAAAGGATAAAGGTGCTCCTTCCAAATGGAGGGCCTCTACAGTTTCTACTCCTCGACACCCCCAAGATGATTTCCAAGACAACACATGCATAGACACTCAACAAAGCTGTGTTTATGATGAGCACGTCTCCCCTAGTGCACCATCACCAGTGCTCCCTCTAACTTGGCACTGTTATATGTGGTTGCATGTTATGTGTGATGTCTAGCTTGTATTGCTTCTAATTTTATTGAATTCCTTCTGCGTATTTTACACATTATACTTGAATAAGACACGTGTTCCTGTTTCTAGAACATACAATATCTGTCTATCACACCATGTTCTTACATCAAACTACTACTGTTGTGTAACCTGCAACAACCACTTATCATAAGACACGTTTGACTTCAGAGTGTGATATAGGTTACAACTCGCATTCTTTTCTAGCTTGTACTACTAATTTGTTGAAATGGCACTTATGACGAGACAGTTTTAATTTGGTAGAGTGATATTCGTTGCATCTTTCATATGGTGTCTAGATTTCATTGCTTCTAATTTGTTGGATGCCTTCTCCTTAGTTTACACATCATAAGCTGTGAATACGCAATGCTGTGAATATGCAATGGCACTAATGACGAGAGACCTCTAACTTGGTAGTGTGATGTTGTTTGCATCTTGCATATGATTTATTTCTTGTACTGGTTCACATTTGTTTAAATTCCATTTATGATGAGACACTGTTAACTTGGCAGAGCGATATTTGTAGCATCTTTCATATGGTGTCTACCTTCCATTGCATTGTTTCTAATTTGGTGAAATGTCTTCTGCTTAGTTTACACATCATAGTTCCGGTTATCTCTTCCGTCCTGTTTTTCATACATATTACATCCTCCTATCATGTGGTTGTCTAACGCCAAAGTTCAGTTCGTCTGCATCACGCATCAATTTTTTCTGAAGAACTAAATTGTTATTCGTTTGTCTTGTCGGCTTGACTTAACATGGCACAGAGAAAGAGGAAGAAACACAGAATGGCAGGGAATGAGAAGCGGATGAATCCTGCAGATTCTACTGGTACTGATGGTGCAATAGAAGGTCAAAGTCAAGTGGAAAATTCTACAAACATGGCATCCCATGCTACACGAGCTACAAAAATAGCCAAACAGAAACAAATAGCTGCCACCAAACAAGCAAAGACAGTTGCAACACCTACCACAGTACTACCAGGTGCACAAGTTACTCGTGCGTCAACTGAGCTAGCAGCATGTTCCCAAGCTCCCTTGCCACCTGACACTACTTCCCAAGCACTCTTGACACAAGACGAGTTGGCAAGATCAGATGAACCTTGTGAGCTTAGCAAGATGGTAGTTGCTGGAGTCAAGTTACAATTGCATGCTTCTTTATATGTAGTCTCACAGTTTAATGTACACTACCACTTCCTATGTTCATTGTTGGACTAGCACCTAGGCACAAGGGGAAACAAACATTAGGGATAATGCTTGATAGGTTAACTAAATCTAGAGGAGGAAGAACGGAGATCCATTTTGAGGCAGGTTTAAAAAGGCCACGTGATGCTACATAATCAGCCAAGTTAGTATCAGAGGCAGCGGTTGCCGTTAGGTGTCATGTACGTATCCTCCCAACATGGATTCAGTACAGGAATGACAAAAACGAAACCCAGTTCAACACCTTCCTCGACCATTTATCTGTAAGTATGGTTATGTATGGAAACTAGTAATATCGTCTTGCTCAGTCCCATACTTTCTAGGTTGCTGATAATGAGACTCCCATAATTTTCAACAGATGAGGTTCAAGTTGGATAGCCAAGATGATGCAACCAGACAGGCTTGCACCCATGTTTTCAAGTCTGCTTTGCGATAGTATCGGTGTAACTTGAGGAAAACTCTCTTTGAAGGCAAGGTGTCGTGGAATAGTCACGTTAGATGTCCTCGTGAAAGGGCTTAGTTGTGGTGCCATCGCAACTAGGAAGCTTGAAGGGGTTAAATCGGGACAAGGGAAACGAGAGAGTTTATACTAGTTCGGCCCCTTACGGTGAAGGTAAGGCCTACGTCTAGTTGGGTTGGTATTGATGTTTGATAACGAGGGGCGAGACACGCTATGCGGTTCTCGATGTGTTGTTTCTTTGCCTAAGTCGCCAGCAGGTCGTCCCTTATATACAGGTCGGCGCCCACCGGCTTCTGAGTCGGCGGCTTATAAGCGAGTCGGCTTGGTGACGATTAAATCTACCTTACGTTGCAAGTCATGCCTTCATGGCGGTTTACTACAATGGGCTTAAGCCGCCCGTTGGCCTTAAGCTCTTTACTGAACCGCCATCTTCATGCTTGGCCTTGGGCTTCCTCTGATGAAGACTCTATGCGTAACCCGGCCCCTCCTGGGCGGCTTAGACAAATAGTCATCTCCCCAACATTAGGCCCCGAATTGATTTGAACCTGTTCATGTCAATCTAAAAAATATTTTTAAAAATTAAATCTTGATCTTGACTATATAGAGGTTTTTGTTAACCGCCATGGCGTCATCTTCGGATCCGTCTTAATTCGGCATGACATCATCTTCCTTTAACTTATTTTTATTCCACGAATCCTTGGCGGATCTCTTCTTCACTGACTTCTCCGAAAATCGAGGCGTCGGGGCCGCTGGATAATAATTGTTATCTCCTTGTTTCCCGCACCGTCTCAGTCATCTTCTCATTATAAATAGCCACGACTCGGGTCCTTTCCCTTTTACCCCTTCAATCGTCTTCTTCCTCTCCTCTCTGCCGCTCAAGCTCCGCCGCCGTCACCATCGACCCCCTCGTCTTCGTCAACTCAGACCGCTGCATCAACCTGATTGTAACCAGAGATCTACGACGAGCCTCCGCAGCTCCACCTCATCCGTGAGTTCTTTTCTTCCCTTTCCTTAGATCTATCTTAAAGCTCCGCCAAGTTCATCAGGTTCATCGCCGCCCGATGCGAATCCTTGCTAGATGCACTTCCACAGCCTGTTTAGATTATAAAAACTGTACAGAACTGCTGCGGTAGCTGTTTGCGTTGATCTTGTACAGAAATAGATCTCATTTTTCTTATTTAGAAGCCTCCTTTGGATGCATGAGCTTCTCTGCCCTGGTTTTAGGTCTAGAAAATTTCTCCATTAGAGCAATAATTTGATCCATAATAATAACTGTTATCCATGAAACTTGTTTCTATCACCCGGAAATTCCCTTCTGGAAAACTTTCTTTATCACCACTATATAGGCGTCCGGCTTAAATAAGTGACACTGAACTGTAAGCCTTGCCTTCCTCTCATGACCGTAAAATCTTTGAATCGCTTTTGATCCTGTTAGCGGCTTAAACTTTACTGCACAATTACCCTTATATCATTAGGCCCCTTGCTTAAGCCGCTATTTTGAATAAATTTGAATACTTCTCCCGGGTTAAATTTGAACCAGAGCTTTTACTTTGTCGTAGGCCACTGCCATTATGGCTCCTAAGGCGGCCAAGCCCCCTATGACTTGCAATTGGGTTCCATCCACAGTAACCAAAAGCAAACTTGCCGAGCTTGTAACGTCTGGCCATCTGCCAAAAAAGAAGGTCATGTCCTATCGTGCCCCTCACCCGTCTGAAGAGATACCTCAACCCAAAGACGGAGAGGTAGTAGTTTTCACAGACCACATGAACGGGGATTTGCCCCTCCCGGCTCAAAATTCTTCAGGGAAGTTCTGAATTTCTTTGACCTGAGGCCTCAAGACATTGGACCCAATTCCGTGTACAATCTGTGCAATTTCCAAGTCTTCTGTGAGGTTTACTTAGGAGAGGAACCAAGCCTGCTGCTGTTCAGAGAGCTTTTTTACTTGGACCGGCAGAATGAACGTGCCAACGAGCCTAGTCTTGAGCTTGGCGGCATCTCAATCCAGCGGCGGAGAGACTACCTTTTCCCTTACGCTGAGCTACCGAGTCACCCCAAAGACTGGAACCAGACATGGTTCTACTGCCAAGATACCTCTCTGGCTAACGAGAAGCCTCTGCCCGGCTTTCGCGCCCTGCATCTTGAGTCCAATCATCCTCTGCCGGACAAGTTAATTGCTGTTGAGCGCCTGCCTCTTAACCCCACCATCAGAAATATCAAGGCCCTCTTAGGCGGCGGGTTAGCGGCATTGATTTGGTCGGGTGCAGGTCACTGGCGGATACTACCATTAAGCGCGCTCGCTTAATGTGTACTTACATAGGCGAAAAGGGCGACTCAATGCGTCATAATCACGAGGACTTACCACGATGTGGCGGATCTACTGATCCAATCACTATTGAAGGAAGGCACTGTAACTAGCCATACTTTCAGTTTGCTTCCCTTCTGCAAGAAGAATCCGGCTCCTGCAGTAAGTTACTAGTCTTCACAAATACTCTTTAATATGTTACCTTCTGGTACTTATGATTCTTTGCCTTTTTCCACAGGCCAATGATAATTTCTGGAAGGTCAAGTATGACCATGAGGCTGCAAAACTGGCCCGGGCGGCCAAGAAGACCGAAAGGAAAGCCGCCAGGACGGGCACCTCTAAAAAGAAGAAACCCAGCGCCTCTGACATGCTTAAATTGGACGACTCTTCGTTAAATGAAGAAGAGGTAATCTTTTTTGATTTTCTTTAACTCCTTTGCAGTTTATCTTTACTGACATTTGATCCTTTCAGGAGGATACTGGGAACAGTCAAGCAACTGGCAAAGAGGTAACTATAATTTCCGACTCAGAGCCTTTGCAAACACAAAGAATCTGAAGGGTGACCCGAAAAGTAAGGTTTTCACAGCCTCTCGCTTACCAAGATCCTCAATTTCTTTTGAAGCAACAATAGCTTGAGAACCGGCGTCAGACTCGGGCCAACCAGGGCCTTGAGCTTTCCTCGGCTTACCGATGTAACCGAGCGTCGGATGAGGTTATCTCCGACTTACGTTTTGTTTTACCCTTGATGGGTTTGATTCGCCAACCTCTCAATTCATCTGACTCCAACTATCAGGATACCTCCCCTTCTTCTGATGAGTCGATGCAATCGAACATGCCGGCTTTCAAAACGGCTCTCGGGTAATATAACCTTTCTTACTTTTAACTTATCCATACTTATGCTTTGATACTTATCCTTCCACTTTGATTGACAGTGGGCAAGTAAAGCCCATCAAGAGGGCAAAGAAAGATAAGCCAACCCAAGACCCGGTGGTTACTGAACCGGTGCTTGACTCATCCGTTCCAAATAGCTCCACACATCAGCCGCCCTTTGAACATTGCGACATTCTAGAAACCAACCGACCGCTGCGAAGACTTGATTCATAACTCGGACGACCCAGAAGTTCCTAGCCCGGCCAAGACGGCTGACCCGGAGGTTGAAATTGTGAAGAGCCAATATGTTGAACTGGGCCGGCCTACTGCCCTTTCCCAATGCACCGCCAAGGAGGAGTTTGCCCAGCACCGTAAGTCCAAACAAGACCTCACTGACTACTCTCACCTAAGTATTGGTGATATAGTCTCAGGCTATCTGAACCAAGTACATAGTAGTCGTGACCTGGAAATTGACATGGTGAAGCAAATACAGCATAAATCTGAGGTAAAGTTTAAGCTTTCACTCTGAATCTTACTTACTGTACCAGCCCCCAAGTCTATTGCTTATGAAATTATGCTGTAGACTTAAAAATCTGCTAGCTATTAGTTTTGTCCGGCTTAAATCGAATATGTTTAACCCGGAGATAACATAAAACTATAAATTTGGGTTACATTAGCCCCCAAGTGTCAAGTACCTTTACTTGTAAAGTGCTTGAGACTTAATATGTGCAACTTGGTAAAATAGACTAAAAATTCTTTAAACATACATTAGCCCCCAAGTGCCAAGTTTCTTTACTTGTAAAATACTTGGGACTTTAAATGTTATCTTACCAAGATTCTTACCATAACCTGATGTCAAATGCAGGCCACCGTAAGTCAATTTGAGGCGGAGATTGCAGAGTTGAAGAGCCAGTTGAAAACCCAAGAGCTCGAAGCTCAGAAAGCCAATTCCAAGTTTGAATTCAGTATCTCTGAACAAGAGAAGCTGAAGAAAAATTTTGAATCGGAAAAGAAGGCTTGGGTGGATGAGAGGGCTTCACTGGTGACCCAGGCTGAAACAGCGGAGGCATCTCTTGCCGCGGCAACAAATGAGCTGTCCGACTTAAAGCGGCACATATCCCAAATGGTCTCAGCTATCTTTGGTAAGCCGCTCATAAATATTGTAATCCTTCAAGAGTTATCGTGATAGTTGCCTCCGGCTTATTGTTATACCTATGAATATGCAGGCCCCAGGTGTACTAATCTGAAGGAAAATATGCTTGTCAAGCTTAAGGCAGTGTACACCTTAGCCGAGTAACAACAGTACTCGGGTCACAGCGTGCGTTGACTGCTGTGGCTTTATCAAATACCTCTCCCCGGCTCCTACAAGACGTATTGAGACATCTGTCGGTGCTACCTCAACGCATTCAAGACTTAAGGCGGGCATCTGCGAGAGACGGAGCCGTGGCTGCTTCGAGTCGGGCAAAAGCATGGGTGCCAGAGCTTGACCTTGCTGACCTCTCGCTTGGATATCCAAGTCTTAAGGAGGACGGCACTGCTTTTGGCGAACAGGACTTCACCACCTGTGTCAAAGTCGTACGCCCTCTGGCGACTCTCATTGGGGAGGATACTAACCTCACCAAGTATTCACCGGGTTATGATAGCGAGAACCGGTGAATCCCAAATGTTCCATATGACCAAGTCAGCCTGCTCCATCCAACGCGCAAGCATGCCTTTGCCCCTTAAGTGGACCCGGCCAGTTTAATAGATGATGAAGCTGAATTTGAAGCTTTGAGCGGCTTTGACTGGGCCTCGTCCACCTTCCAGGACACAACAACCGAAGGAGAGGTGGGGAAGGATAACCCGGAGTCATCAAGCTAGCCGGAGGAATGAGCCGCCAGCCGGGTTATAACTTGGCAAAGAACAATGCTTCACTTATTCAGACTCGGGGAGTCTTGTAATAGGATAGAAAAACTCCTTAATGCCCGTCATGCCTTATGGTACTTATTGCTTTTGTTAAACCGCCAGTACTATTTCCATCTTGCTTATGTTAATCAAGTGGTTCCTTGCTATTTCTCCTTGCTCTGTTGTAATCTGCACGTAAAACAGGCAAGGCTTCTGACAGTTTCTTTGCACCGGTAGTTATAGAATATTGATAACCCGGACATGATCAAAAAATCATGTGTATAAGCCGGTTCATGATTAGTTAAAACATAATCATAACAGCATACCTGCAACCCTTTTTGATAACCGTTCTGGCTCATATAAGGTTTTACCTGGCACTTGTTAGAACCTGAAGTAACTAATATAAAACCGGAAAGATCAAGAACCATCTCCTCAAGAAGATTTCGATGATAGTGAAAATAATCATACTTGCAAATATTCACAGGCTCCTGATTTGAATACGATCAGAAAACCATTCCAAAGGGGTTAAGCTAAGATTCGGATACGATCATATAGCCCCAAGTGGCTTTGGCGATGCCGATCAAGTGGGTATCGACAGCTATGTTCTCTTTGGTTCGAATACGACCTATGTTTGAATAGGAAGCCCCCAAGTGAACATAAGA
Organism: Aegilops speltoides; assembly: GCA_021437245.1. Taxonomy (NCBI): domain Eukaryota; kingdom Viridiplantae; phylum Streptophyta; class Magnoliopsida; order Poales; family Poaceae; genus Aegilops; species Aegilops speltoides. The sequence goes on from CM038145.1 coordinate 186,018,503, forward strand.
GTTGTTTAATGACGCTGATTCGAAGACGATCCATGTCAGACCCAAAGGGGTTAAGCTATGATTCAAATTTGATCAGGAAGCCCCCAAGTGGGTTTGGCAATATGCCCATCAAGTGGGTATCGACAGCTATGTTCTCTTTGGTTCAAATCGACCTATGTTTGAGCAGAAGCCCCAAGTGACCAAGGCTAGATTCATATATGATCATAAGCGGACCAAAGGAAGCGGATTCAGATATGATCATCCCTGTTGGCATTGTCCATCACGATAAAGAAAACATGAAACATTCTTTATGGGAAAAAAGACGGAGGTCTGCTTTATTGCTTTATATAATATGTACATTATAAAAAGTATCTTAAAGAAGAGACTTAAGTATAGTAAGGCCGGAGATGAGCTATATTCCACGGTCGGCGGGTCTCCTCCTCCGATTTAAAGGAGTCCTTGCGCTCTCGAATATCGATGAGATAATATGACCCGTTGTGCAGATTCTTGCTGAACACAAATGGTCCTTCCCAAGGAGGGGATAGCTTGTGCATATCAGACTGATCCTGGATGAGCCGGAGCACCAAGTCGCCTTCCTGAAAGGTTCTGGTCCTAACCCGGCGGCTGTGATAGCGATGCAGGTCTTGCTGGTAAATCGCCGAGCGGGCTATTGCTAAGTCTTGCTCCTCGTCCAACAAGTCAAGTGCATCCTGACGAGCCTTTTCGTTATCCGCCTCAATGTAAGCCGCCACTCGAGGTGAGTCGTGCCGGATGTCACTTGGCAGGACTGCCTCTGCTCCATAGACCATGAAGAAAGGTGTGTATCCCGTGGACCTGTTAGGCGTAGTGTTGATGCTCCATAACACGGAGGGTAACTCCTCTACCCAACAACCCGGAGTTCATTGTAAAGGGACCAAGAGCCGGGGCTTGATACCTTTCAGGATCTCTTGGTTAGCTCGCTCGGCTTGACCATTGGATTGAGGATGAGCAACAGCCGAAACATCAAGCCGGGTATGCTCTCTTTGACAGAACTCTTCCATGGCACCCTTAGAGAGATTAGTGCCATTATCAGTTATGATGCTATGTGGAAAACCAAAACGAAAGATCACCTTTTAATGGGCTGAACCGCCGTGGCTGCATCGCATTCTTGACCGCTCGCCTCAACCCACTTGGTAAATTTATCCACTGCTACTAGCGGATGTGTCTTTGTCCTTAGACCTTTTGAAAGGTCCAACCATATCAAGCCCCCATCTTTAAGCGGCCAAGTAATTGGGATCATCCTCAACCCTTGAGCCGGCACATGAGCTCGGCGTGAGAACTTTTGACACCCGTCACATTTACTGACCAGATCTTCCGCATCAGTGTGAGCCGTAAACCAATAGAAACCATGACGAAAAGCCTTGGCCATGAGGGATTTTGACCCGGCATGATGGCCACAATCTCCCTCATGGATCTCACGGAGTATTTCTTGGCCTTCTGCAGGTGACACACAGCGTTGAAATGCCCCTATGACGCTGAGGTGATGTAACTCGCCATTAACAATTGTCATGGATTTGGAATGCCTGACAATTTGTCTCGCCAATGTCTCATCCTCCGGCAACTCACCCTGGGTCATGTAAGCCAAGTACGGCACCGTCCAATCCGGGATAACATGAAGAGCCGCCACCAGTTGTGCCTCCGGGTCTGGCACTGCTAAGCCTTCCTCGGTAGGTACCTTGACAGAAGGGTTGTGTAACACATCAAGAAAGGTGTTGGGCGGCACCGGCTTACGTTGGGATCCCAACCGGCTTAAAGCATCAGCCACCTCGTTCTTCCTTCGATCAATGTGCACCACTTGATAACCCGTGAAGTGACCAGCCACAGCATCTACTTCACGACGATAAGCCACCATTGTAGCGAACAGACCTCAAACGATCGATCTCGTACTCGATGTCATCCTGGATCGATAATCTGACACCACCACAGACTTGGAGGATTTATAACAGATTAGCAATCACACACTTATTACATCGAATGTCTCAAGAGAGAACTTATTGAAATAAATATGGCTTAAGGCCATCTAAAATCGATAACAGCGGAAGACTTGGAAGATAAGCGAGTCCATCAACTCCAACGGCATCACTAAGTATAGAACCACAACCTAAAAGCATCTTACTCGTCGTCTGAAAAGTCTGCAACATGAAACGTTGCAGCCTGAAAACGGGTCAGCACATGGAATATGTTGGCATGTAACACATAGAGAATAACAATGGAATAAGCTATACTACATGCATATTTGGCTGGTGGAAAGCTCTATGGTTATGGTTTTGCATAAAGCCAATTTTCCCTCTTGCAAAGGAATAAATTTATTTAACTATCATGGTGGTTGTTAAACATTGAGAATGGTTGACATCATCCTCAATCCCAATTAAAAGTACTCATTAAACCCAACAATATTAAATTAGAGTAACATGTTGAGATTCACATGATATCCAAGTACTAGATACTCAAGACGTCCATCACCGGGGACACGGCTAACCATTATTAGTTTATACACTCTGCAGAGGTTTGCGGACTTTTCCCCACAAGACTCGATCGCCTCCGTTTGATTCCTCGCACTACATGATGTTTGAGAAACGGATGACCGAGACATAGTCTTTTGGAAGCACTAGCACCTTACATGTGGGTAGACCGGTACACCTACTTTCCCCTACATTTGCTAGTCTACCCGTAAGGGCATCTCCAGCCGTTGGCCCCCCCAGGAGGCATTTTTTTCGCCTCTTGGGGGGCTGCCGGCGAGAATTTTACTCTGGGGCTGAAATTTCTTCCAGTCGTTCGCCCCCAAGGCAGCACACGAGGCGACGAGGCGTGCTGGCCTTGCTGCTGCTCTTCCTCGCCGTCGTGCTCTCCTTTCCCTCCGCGCTCCGCCTACTACCCTTCGCTTCCCGCCTCGCCATCACCGGGATCGGATGACCCTTCTTCAACCTCGGATGCCTCTGCAAGTCCCGTCGATCTGCTCGCCCCCGACCCTCCTCGGCTGCCTCGACCCCTACAGCGCTTCGGGTGCCATGGCCGGAGCTTCGCTCCCGCGCGGTCGTGCGCCCCTGGCCATGCCCCCGCGAGCCAACTCCTGCTTTTCTTTGCCGCAGCGTGCCGTGTTCACCGCCTGCTTTCTACGTGAGATCTTTGCTGCGTGGCTGCTTTGCTACTCCGCGGTCAGGCGAGCCCGACAAGCTCGCCGCAGCCAGGCGGGATGTGCACGAGCCCAACAGCCCAGGGGCGGCGTCTTGGCGTCGGGAGGCGCGGCGAGATGGCGAACCGGCCGCGGGAAGGACCAAGGAGACCAAGGACGCGGCGGCGGGGAAGACGAGGGAGACGGCGGAGATGAGGAAGATGAGTGAGACGAGGGAGACGGCCGTGGTCGACACGGTCGGGGCAGCGCACCGATGCGGGGCGCCCGTGACCTCCGCGGGCGGGGCCGCCCGTGGCAGCGCGCCGATGCGGGACGCTGGGGCCGCTGCGGCCAGCGCGTCGATGCGGGGACCTTCGGGCAGTCGCGCCGGTGTCGGGTTGCTTGTGGCAGCGCGCCGGTCAGGGGGCGCTTCAGGCGGTGCGCCCGGTGCAGGGCTGCCGTGGCGGCGCCTTGGCTCAGCTCTGCCAAAAAGCGGTGGCGAGCAGACATAGCGGACTCGGCGCTGTTCATGAGAAAAGATGAGAGAGAGGAGAGAGGCTGAGAGGAAAAGAGGAGAGAGAGAGAGTGAGGAGAGAGGTCGACATGTGGGGGCTTTGCATGCAAAAAAGATCGTCGGCACCCCCAGCTGCGCCCCGGCTTTTTGGGTTTGGGTTGCTACCGCCGGGCATAATTTCGTCCAAATCCGACGCTTTTTCAGGTCTTGGGGTCCCGACTTGGAGAAAAATTAGACGCCGGCATCCAAAAAATGCTCATGGGGGCATCCTGGGGGGCCGGCTGGAGATGCCCTAAGAGTTCGCACAACTTAAGCAACTATGCCAGAGCCCATAATGGCATGTGGCTGCACGCGTAAGTTTCTAGTTTGAATAATCTCATGATCCCTTTGAGCCTGGGTGGCGGTCCGAAGAAATACAGGCAAGTCCTGATAGAAACCGGGTGCCTCAATCCACCCAGATGTGTGTTCAAGTTGCCACCTTAAATAAATCATTAATTTAACAATCTCACATCTGTCATGGATACACTCACCCAATCCACGTCTACTAGCATAGCATGGCATAATAAGCAAACGTAGAAGTAACTCCCAAAGGTTTGATAATAAACAGGTAATAGGTTCTACCTCATCTACTTCCCATAACCCACAATTTAATTAGATCCTAATCATGCAGTGTTTGAGGATAGATCCAATGCATAAAATCTGGGTATGAGAAAAGATATGATCAAAGTGTTACTTGCCTTGCTGATGATCCGCGAAACCTAGAGACTCAAAGTAACAGGCGGCACACTCCGGGTATTCTATCGCAGACAAACAAACAAATAAACATACAATAAGTACTCATCTAATGCACAGGTAAAACTCGAATAAAAGATCTAACCTGAAAGTTCAACTTAAGAACTCCGGTTTGCAAAAAGATTCAAATCAAACAAAGCAACGAAAGTCAAACGGTGAAAGAAAACAGCTTTGCTTTACTAATCTGGATCTAAGTCAAATTTTACAGAAGCAAAAACTTGTTTAAGTTGATTATTCAGAAAGAGGGTTTCGAGATTTAAACTCCAGTAGCTTGAATCGCTGATTCCGATAAGCAGCTGAAAAGTTATACTAAAATGAAAATCGGATCGAGAATCGCGATCGGAAAAATCGCGGATTAAATCCGAGAAAAGAAAAACGACGAGCGGGTTGTGAGCGAGCGTTCGTTAACTAAACTAATCGACGAATCTGTTCGTTAAAAGCGAGCGAGCGATGAACGCTAAGCTAATTAAACTAAACCGAAATAAAAACCGATCTAATAAAAAAACCGAAACTAAAAAAACCGAAAATAAACCGACGGAAAACCGATCGATTTTCTAAAAAAACCGACAGGGAAGTCGAGGCGGCGGTGAACCTCGGCGAAGCGGCGGTGGAGTCGGCGGGTCCGCGAGGTCGGCGGCGGGTCCGGCGGCTCGGCGGCGGCACGATGGCTGGGCGGGCGGCGGCGGCGGCAACAATGGCGGCGCTGGCTCTGACTCGGTCAGGCGGCTAGGGTTTGAGGCGGTGGTGGGCCTCGGGATGGCTCCCCGCTTATAAAGCCCGTGGGTCGAGTCCTAGACGGACACGGCCCGTAGGTCGGTTGCGTTTTTTTAAAATAATTCCGCGCAGAAGAAAAAAATAAAAAGAAATACTAAACAGAATCCAAAAATCCCGAAAATAAATTTTTCCCGGCTTCTAAAATCAAGCCGGACAAGATGAACATCTATTTGGGGCCTAAATGCAATTTTGCAAAATGCGGATTTTCCTAAATCCAAATAAAAGGCGAAAAACTCCAAAAATAAATCTTATTTGATTTTTTTATTAAATCTTCTTTATTTCTTTATTTTGGGAAAGTCATTTTATTCCCTCTCTGAAATTTTGGTAGTAGAAACAATCGAAGATAAAATAAATGAAATCAACTGATCCTATTTTCAAAATTTGAGAAAAACTCAAATAAGAAAATAACGAAATTCCCAACTCTCTCTGTGGGTCCTTGAGTTGCGTAGAATTTCTAGGATCGAGCCAACAATGCAACAAAATATGATATGCAATGATGATATATGTATAACATTCCAAATTAAAAATTTGGGATGTTACAAACCTACACCCCTTAAGATGAATCTCGCCCTCGAGATTCGGGTTGGCTAGCAAATAGGTGAGGGTGGGCCTTGAGCAGATCTTCCTCTCGCTCCCAGGTGGCTTCCTCCTCGGTGTGGTGGCTCCACTGAACTTTGCAAAACTTGATAACCTTACTGCGGGTAACTCGGCTGGCATATTCCAGAATCTTAACTGGTTTCTCTTCATAAGTCAAATCATCTTTCAACTGAATCGCTTCTAGAGGCACTGTATCTCTCAGTGGTATATCAGCCATCTCTGCGTGGCACTTCTTCAATTGTGAAACATGGAACACATCGTGAACTCCTGACAATCCCTCAGGTAATTCCAACTTGTACGCTACTTCTCCCATGCGTTCCAAAACTTTGTATGGCCCCACAAAATGTGGCGCTAACTTTCCTTTAACTCCAAAACGCTTAACTCTTCGAAGCGGAGATACTCGAAGATAAACTCTGTCTCTGACTTCGTATTCTGTCTCCTTGCATTTTGAATCTGCATAGCTTTTCTGCCTTGACTGGGCTACCTTGAGCCTATCGCGAATCAACTTTACTTTCTGTTCAGACTCCTTAATCAAATCCGGTCCAAACAACTGGCGGTCTCCGACCTCATCCCACAACAACGGGGTTCTGCACCTCCTTCCGTACAAGGCTTCAAAAGGGGCCATCTTCAAACTGGATTGATAACTGTTGTAGTAAGAAAACTCCGCATATGGCAAGTTGTCATCCCAACTTGATCCATAATCCACCACACAAGCTCTAAGCATATCCTCCAAAATCTAATTGACTCTCTCGGTCTGTCCATCTATCTGTGGGTGGAAAGCTGTGCTAAACTCCAGCCTGGTTCCTATTGTTTCATGCAACTGCTTCCAGAACTTTGAGGTGAATTGGGTTCCTCTATCTGATACGATACTCCTCGGAACTCCATGCAAACATACAATCCTGGTCATGTATATCTTAGCCAATTTGGCACTGCTGTAGGTAGTCTTTACTGGGATGAAATGAGCTACCTTCGTCAAATGATCGACTACAACCCAAATTGAGTCATAGCCTGAACGAGTCCTGGGCAATCCTGCGATGAAATCCATGCCTAGTTTGTCCCACTTCCATTCGGGTATAGGCAATGGCTGTAACAATCCAGCTGGCTTCTGATGTTCTGCTTTCACCCTCTGACATACATCGCAAACTGCTACGTACTCTGCAATATCCTTCTTCATTCCGGTCCACCAAAAAGTTTCCTTCAAATCCAAATACATCTTGGTATTTTTGGGGTGAATCGAATATGGTGAATCATGTGCCTCTTGCAGAATCAACTTCCTGATCTCCGGGTCACTGGGCACATAAACACGGTCCTCAAATCGTAGGGTATCGTACTCATCCTCACGAAATCCCTTAGCCTTCCCTTCGCTCATTCTCTCCTTTATAGAGGCAACTTCCTTATCTATCTTTTGAGCTTCTCTGATTCTATCCATCAATGTAGATTGAATCTCCATTGCTGCTACATAGCCTCTCGGAACTATTTCCAAACATAGTTCATGAAGATCCTCGGCTAACTCGTTGGGTATTTCTCCCGTCATTAGTGTATTGACGTGGCTCTTGCGGCTCAACGCGTCTGCTACAACGTTAGCCTTCCCAGGGTGATAATGCAATCTCATATCATAATCCTTAATAAGCTCCAACCATCTCCTCTGCCTGAGATTTAACTACTTCTGCGTGAAGATGTACTTCAAACTCTTGTGATCCGTGTACACCTCACAATGATTTCCAATGAGAAAATGTCTCCACGTTTTCAGTGTGTGCACTACGGCTGCTAACTCCAAATCATGAGTAGCATAATTCAACTCATGAGGCTTAAGCTGTCGGGAAGCATACGAAACAACTCTTCCCTCCTGCATAAGCACTGCTCCAAGTCCTCGACGTGAAGCGTCGCAATACACTTCATAATCCTTGGTCTGATCTGGTAGAATTAATACTGGTGAGGTAACCTAACGTTTCTTCAACTCTTGGAAACTAGCCTCACACTCCTCAGTCCAAATGAACTTAGTATCCTTCTTCAACAATTCTGTCATAGGTTTTGCAATCTTCGAGAAATTTTCAATAAATCTCCGGTAGTATCCTGCGAGTCCAAGGAAACTCCTGATCTCTCCAACTGTTGTTGGTGCTTCCCAGTTTGTCACAGTGGCAACTTTAGTGGGGTCTACTGCTATACCTTCTCTGGATATAACATGTCCGAGAAATCCAACTTCCTTCAACCAAAACTCACACTTGCTGAACTTGGCGTATAGCTGATGTTCTCTGAGCTTCTCGAGTACCAAACACAAGTGCTCCTTGTGTTCCTCTTCATTCTTCGAGTAAACCAAAATATCATCAATGAACACCACGACGAACTTATACAAAAACTCCATAAACACCTTGTTCATCATGTTCAAAAAATAGGCTGGGGCGTTAGTCAGACCAAATGACATAACGGTATACTCATACAGCCCGTACCTGGTGGTAAAAGCCGTCTTCGGTATATCCTGCTCCCGAATCTTCAACTGATGGTACCCTGATCGCAAATCAATCTTGTAAAACACCTTAGCTCCTTGCAACCGATCAAACAGATCATTGATCATTGGTAGTGGGTACTTGTTCTTGATTGTTACTTCATTCAATCCGTGATAATCAACAACCATTCTTAACGATCCATCCTTCTTCTCTACTAGAAGTACTGGCGATCCCCAGGGTGAAGAACTTGGGCGAATAAAACCTTTGTCCAACAACTCCTTAATCTGCTTCTTAATTTACTCCAAATCTTGGGCTGGCATCCTGTTCGGTCTCTTGGATATAGGCCAAGTGCCTGGCGGTAGTTCAATTAAGAACTCAATGTCTCTATCCGGTGACATGCCTGGCAACTCTTCTGGAAATACATCGGGGAAATCCCTTACCACTGGTACTTCCTCCTGCACAACTCCTGATAAGGAATTTACATGTGCTCTTCTCGGCTCCGTGATACATACTTGATTCTTATTCCTTCTGGTGTCGTAAGTAAAATTGTCTTACTGGCGCAATCAATGTTTCCTCCATACATCGACAGCCAATCCATACCAGGAATTACATCCAAACCTTGGGATTCCAATATAATTAAATCCGTTGGGAAAACATGCCTTCCTATACTTAATGGCACCTGAAAACATCCTTGACTGACCATAAACTCAGCTCTCGGTGAATTTACTAGCATGGGTGTCTTAAGAGTCTTAGTGGGCAGGCTAAACTTATCCACAAATCCCCTTGATATGTATGAATGCGATGCACCAAAGATCGAAAAGAACAAGCGCGATAAATGCCTTAACCAAAAACTTACCTATTACTGCGTCTGGCTGAGCTTCAACCTCCTCCACAGTAACGTGGTTCACTTGCCCCCTATTGAAAGGGTTCGGCTTCTTTCTTGAGCTTCCATTGCCATTTCCATTTTGGGCTTCTAGGCAATCATTTGCATAATGCCCAGTCTTACGGCACTTATAGCAAGTGATATGACTCAGGTCTACCTTGGATGGTGTCGACGGGTTGGTGCGGCTTTGTCCGTTGCTTCCTCCATTCCCGTTTCCATTCTTTGTGCCATTATGATTGTGCGAGCTGCCTCCTCCATGAGTATGCTGAAAATGTCCTCTTGACTTCGGGGTAAAGCGTAGCTTCTGCTGAGCTCCAGAATTGTACTTCCCCTGTCCATACTTCCTTTTACGATTATCAATCTGCTGCTGCTTTCCCTCAATCATAATAGCACGATCTACTAATTCCTGGTAATTATTGAAAGTGGCTACCATCAACTACATGCTCAGCTCATCATTCAGTCCTTCTAGAAACTTCTCCTGCTTAGCTGCATTCGTAGCAACGTCATCTGGGGCATAACGTGCTAGCTTACTGAAATCATCCACATACTGGCCAACTGTCCGTCCTCCTTGGTGTAAGTTGCAAAACTCACGCTTCTTCATGGCCATAGCTCCGGCTGAAACAGGGGCAGTTCAAAAAGCTTGTTGAAACTGATTCCACGTGACAGTGTCTACAGGGTAAGTGGCTGTAAAATTCTCCCACCATGCTGCTGCGGGTCCGTCAAGCTGATGTGCGGCAAACTTCACCTTTTCTCATCCTGCTGTGGTCAACTCCCTCCCTATCTTACGGAGCCAATCATCTGCTACTATCGGCTCGGTGCTACTGGAAAACACTGGCGGATTTAGCCTTAAGAAACGTGCCAGATGGTCAACAGGTGGTGGTGGTGGTGGGTTGTTGTTGTTGTTGTTGCCTTGGTTCTGTACCAATGTTTGAATCAAGGTATTCTGCTGCTGAATCAACTGAGTGATCTCCGGTGGAAAAACAAACTCGGGGTCGCGTCTCGGAGGCATCTGAGGGTTTAAAGGGGAGAGGAGAGTTAAGAATAGAATGAGGCCTAGTGAGATAACACAACCCATATGCACATGAGACAAAAGCACACAATATCATTCCAATCAATTCAAACAAGGGCATACAATGGTCTAACTATCGTCACAAAAGTGCTTGAACTAAAGCTAATTAAATGGTGGAAAATTCTACTACTGTTATGGTGGTCAACTAGAAAAACTGCTCCAATGCAGATTCCATGGTATCTGCTCCAGCTTCATCAACATAGTCATCATCACTGTCGTCGGGATCCGAGTCGGTGTCGTCGATGATGATATAATTATCTGGACAAGTAGGTTCATCCTCTTCTCCTCTGGGTGCTGATCCTCCCATGAATACTCCAATCTTCTCCTTAAGGTCGCCGTTCTGTCTTACTAGAGCGACGATTTCTTCCATATAGTCTTTACATGTAGCCTTGAGTTCTTCTTCTAGCTCCTTGATCTTGGTCATAGCCTTCTGTAGTTCCTCCATGTCTGTGCACATCTGATTCTCCTGGCGTCGGATGTGTTGGTTTAGCTCCTGAATATAAGCTGCGATTGATCTGTCCATCCTGGTGGTGATCATCTCCCAATGCTCATCTCGGCGCCCACAAATCTGGTAGATAGTATTCTTGAGATCGTTGTGGTAAACTTCTCCAATTCGTCCCATGGCGATGTGAGCTGCCATGCTCTTTCCTAGGCTCCATGTTGGTGCATCAAAGGTAAACTCTATTGGCTCACTGGCTGGTGCAAATGTCCTTCCTGGAATGTAGACCTGAATCCTCCAGCGCTCCTCTTCGGGTAAAGTGGCGTTGAAAGTCCCGGTGAAGCTTGGTACTCCTATGTTCAGGTATCTAGTGGCTTCCTTCAAGTGATATCCAAAAGGTGAGTTTTCATCTGGTTGTGTGAACTTGATCCTTGCATCTGCCATCCTAAAGAATAGAAAAGATGAGGAGTCAGAAATGAGAAGAAAGAGTAGTGATCTAGGGCTTAAGCTTAGTGGTCGTGTCCTACAGTCAGCGTGTGCTCTGATACCACCTTGTAGCGACCAGACCTCAAACAGTCTGATCTCTGTGCTCAGTGTCATCCTTGGATCAGTAATGCTGACACCACATAGTACTTGGAGGATTTATAACAGATTAGCAATCACACACTTATTACATCGAATGTCGCAAGAGAGAACTTATTGAAATAAATATGGCTCAAGGCCATCTAAATCGATAACAGCGGAAGACTTGGAAGATAAGCGAGTCCATCAACTCCAACGGCATCACTGAGTATAGAACCATGACCTAAAAGCATCTTACTCGTCGTCTGAAAAGTCTGCAACATGAAACGTTGCAGCCCGAAAATGGGTCAGCACATGGAATATGCTGGCATGTAACACATAGAGAATAACAATGGAATAAGCTATACTACATGCATATTTGGCTGGTGGAAAGCTCTATGGTTATGGTTTTGCATAAAGCCAATTTTTCCCTACTGCAAAGGAATAAATTTATTTAACTATCATGGTGGTTGTTAAACATTGAGAATGGTTGACATCATCCTCAATCCCAATTAAAAGTACTCATTAAACCCAACAATATTAAATTAGAGTAACATGTTGAGATTCACATGATATCCAAGTACTAGATACTCAAAACGTCCATAACCGGGGACACGGCTAACCATGATTAGTTTATACACTCTGCAGATGTTTGCGCACTTTTCCCCACAAGACTCGATCGCCTCCGTTTGATTCCTCGCACTACATGATGTTTGAGAAACGGATGACCAAGACATAGTCTTTCAGAAGACTAGCACCTTACATGTGGGTAGACCGGTACACCTACTTTCTCCTACATCTGCTAGTCTACCTGTAAGAGTTCGCACAACTTAATCAACTATGCCAGAGCCCATAATGGCTTGTGGCTTCACACGTAAGTTTCTAGTTTGAATAATCTCATGATCCCTTTGAGCCTGGGTGGCGGTCCGAAGAACAGGCAAGTACTAATAGAAACCAGGTGCCTCAACCCACCCAGATGTGTGTTCAAGTTGCCACCTTACATAAACCATTAATTTAACAATCTCACATCTGTCATGGATACACTCACCCAATCCACGTCTACTAGCATAGCATGGCATCATAAGCAAACGTAGAAGTAACTCCCAAAGGTTTGATAATAAAACAGCTAATAGGTTCGACCTCATCTACTTCCCATAACCCACAATTTAATTAGATCCTAATCATGCAATGTTTGAGGATAGATCTAACGCATAAAATCTGGGTATGAGAAAAGATATGATCAAAGTGTTACTTGCCTTGCTGATGATCCGCGAAACCTCAAGACTCGAAGTAATAGGCGGCACACTCCGGGTATTCTATCACAGACAAACAAACAAACAAACATACAATAAGTACTCATCTAATGCAGAGGTAAAACTCGAATAAAAGATCTAACCTGAAAGTTCAACTTAAGAACTCCGGTTTGCAAAAAGATTCAAATCAAACAAAGCAAGGAAAGTCAAATGGTGAAAGAAAACAACTTCATTTTACTAATCTGGATCTAAGTCAAATTTTACAGAAGCAAAAACTTGTTTAAGTTGATTATTCAGAAAGAGGGTTTCGAGACGAAACTCCAGGCGCTTGAATCGCCTGATTCCGATAAACGAGCGAAAAGTTATACTAAAATGAAAATCGGATCAGGAATCGCGATCAGAAAAATCGCGGATTAAATCCGAGAAAAAGAAAAACGACGAACGGGTTGACGAACGAACGTTCGTTAACTAAACTAATCTGACGAATCTGTTCGTTAAAACGAACGAACGAGCGAACGCTCGCTAATTAAACTAAACCGAAATAAAAACCGATCTAATAAAAAAACCGAAACTTAAAAAACCAAAAATAAACCGACGGAAAACCGATGGGTTTTCTAAAAAAACGGCACAGAAGTCGAGGCGGCAGCGAACCTCGGCGAAGCGTCTGGGCGGCAGTCCGCGAGGTCGGCGGGGGTTCGGGCGGCTCGTGGCGGGCGTGGCGGCGGGCGGGGCGGCGGCGTGTGGCGATGGCAAGAAGCGACAGCGCGCGGGGCTGGGGCGGCTAGGGTTTGGGGGGGCGGCGGCTGGGCCTCGGGCTGGCTCCCCCCGGCTTATAAAGCCCCGCGGGCCGGGAGTCCTAGACGGACACGGCCCGTAGGTCGGTTGCGTTTTTTTAAAATAATTCCGCGCAGAAGAAAAAAAATAAAAAGAAATACTGAACGGACTCCAAAAATCCCGAAATAAATTTTCCCCGGCTTCTAAAATCAAGCGGGACAAGATGAACATTTATTTGGTGCCTAAATGCAATTTTGAAAACGCGCATTTTTCCTAAATCCAAATAAAAGGCGAAAAACTCCAAAAATAAATCTTATTTGATTTTTTTATTAAATCTTCTTTATTTCTTTATTTAGGGAAAGTCATTTTATTCCCTCTCTGAAATTTTGGTAGTAGAAATAATCGAAGATAAAATAAATAAAATCAAATGATCCTATTTTCAAAATTTGAGAAAAACTAAAATAAGAAAATAACGAAATTCCCAACTCTCTCCGTGGGTCCTTGAGTCGCGTAGAATTTCTAGGATAGAGAACAATGCAACAAAATATGATATGCAATGATGATCTATGTATAACATTCCAAATTGAAAATTTGGGATGTTACAGCCATGAGGGGGTCTTTGGAATCCCACTTGCCTAACACTTGTTGAGCCACCAAATCTGAGTCGCCCAAGCATCGTACCCGGCTTAAGTTCATCTCCTTAGCCACCCGGAGACCATGAAGTAATGCCTCATATTCAGCTGCATTGTTAGTACATGGGAACATAAGCCGGAGTACATAACGAAACTTGTCACCTCGAGGGGAAGTTAACACCACTCCAGCCCCCGAGCCTTCTAGCTGCCTAGACCCATCAAAGTGAATAGTCCTGTATGTGTTATCCGGCTTCTCCTCAGGTGCCTGCAGCTCTGTCCAATCATTGATGAAGTCCACCAAGGCCTGAGACTTAATAGCTGTCCGAGGCATGTATTTCAAGCCATGAGGCCCAAGCTCAATAGCCCACTTGGCGACTCGTCCTGTGGCTTCCCTGTTCTGAATGATGTCTCCCAAAGGGGCAGAACTTACCACAGTTATAGGATGGCTTTGAAAATACTGCTTCAACTTCCGGTTTGCCATGAACACCCCATAAACAAGCTTTTGCCAGTGTGGGTACGTTTGCTTGGATTCAATGAGCACCTCACTGATGTAGTAAACCAGCCGTTGAACCGGATGCTCCTTGACGGCTTCCTTACCCTCCACCACGATGGCAACGCTGACGGCTCACGAATTGGCAGCCACATACAACAACAAAGGCTCTTTGTCAATTGGAGCCGCAAGAACCAGCGGCTCAGACAATTGTCTCTTTAAGTCCTCAAAAGCAGCATCAGCGGCCTCACTCCAAACAAAAGTGTCCGTTTTCTTCATCATCTGATATATTGGGAGGGCTTTCTCACCGAGCCGACTTATGAACCGACTTAAGGCGGCGACACGACCCGCCAGTCGCTGAACATCATTGATGCACGCCGGTTTAGCCAGAGAGGTAATCGCCTTAATCTTCTCCGGGTTAGCTTCGATGCCTCTGTTGGACACCAGAAAGCCCAAAAGCTTGCCTGCAGGAACACCAAACACACATTTGGCCGGGTTAAGCATCATCTTGTAGACCCGGAGATTATCAAAGGTTTCTTCGGATATCAAGGTTTCCTTTTCTCTGGACTTCAGCACAATGTCATCCACATAAGCATGGACATTACGCCCGATTTGGTCGTGCAAACAGTTCTGCACACACCGTTGATAAGTCGCCTGGGCACTCTTGAGCCCAAACGGCATAGACACATAACAGAAGGCTCCAAACTGAGTGATGAAAGCCGTCTTCTCCTGGTCCTTAACTTCCATCTTAATCTGATGATAACCGGAGTAAGCATCCAAAAAGCTCAAACACTCACAACCCGCCATAGCATGAATTATTTGATCAATACGGGGGAGAGCAAAAGGGTCAGCCGGACAAGCCTTGTTTAAGTCCGTGTAGTCCACACACATATGCCAGGTGCCATTCTTCTTGAGGACGAGCACCGGGTTAGCCAACCACTCCGGGTGAAAAACTTCAATGATAAACCCGGCCGCTAAGAGCCGGGCAACTTCTTCTCAAATAGCTTTTCATCGCTCTTCGTTAAAACAGCGAAGAAACTGCCTGACCGGCTTATACTTTGGATCAATATTGAGAGTGTGCTCAGCGAGTTCCCTCGGTACACCCGGCATGTCAGAAGGTTTCCATGCAAAGATGTCCCGGTTCTCACGGATGAACTCGATGAGCGCGCTTTCCTATTTGGGATACAAGTTGTCACGATCTTTGAATCTTAGAAGTATCACCCGGGGTAAAGTCAACAAGCTTCGTCTCAGCCGCCGACTTAAACTTCAGCGCCGGGTCATGCTCTGTGGTTGGCTCCTTCAAGGATGTCATATCCGCCGGGTTAACATTATCTTGATAAAATTTGAGCTCCTCTGCTGCGCAGGCCGACTCAGCATAAGCCGCGTCACCTTCTTCACACTCCAATGCTATTTTACGACTGCCATGTACGGTGATGGTGCCCTTGTAACCCGGCATCTTGAGCTGTAGATAAACGTAACACGGCCGGGCTATAAACTTAGCGTAAGCCGGCCGTCCAAACAGAGCGTGGTATGGGCTCCTGATTTTGACCACTTCAAACATCAACTTCTCAGCTCGGGAGTCATGTTCGTCGCCAAAGGCCACCTCCAGCTCAATCCTGCCAACTGGGTAAGCTGATTTACCAGGGACAACTCCGTGGAAAACAGTGTTGGATGTTCTCAGATTTTTATCACTCAACCCCATGCCCTGAAAGGTCTCGTAGTACAGGATGTTGATGCTACTACCTCCATCCATGAGCACTTTGGTGAACTTATATTCACCCACTTGAGGCGCCACTACCAAAGCCAACTGACCCGGGTTATCGACCCGCGGAGGATGATCCTCTCTGCTCCATATGATGGGCTGCTCTGACCACCTTAAATAACGAGGAATTGCCGGCTCAACGAAATTCACAGCCCTCTTACGAACCTTCTTCTCACGCTTGCACAAACTGGTGGTAAACACATGATACTGTCCGCCACTCAGCTGCTTCGGATGGCCTTGATAACCCGATCATTCTGCTGCTTGTCCGCCTTGACCAGATAACTGCTTGTCATTGCCACACGGATGCCCCTGAAAACCGGAATTTGAGCCGTCGCCCGGGCTATGAAAACCGCCAGCCCCTGAGCCGCCACCAGACCCTTGACCACAATCGAAGGTGTTGGAATTTTTAAATGCCTTCATGATCGCACAATCTTTCCATAGATGTGTGGCCAGCCGCTCCCGGGTGCCGTGTCTCGGGCAGGGCTCATTGAGTAATTGCTCCAGCGACGGGCCTGACCCGCCGGATCGTGGCGGCTTACCTTTACGTCTCGGATTGTTACCTCGTACGTTGGCATTGGCCACAAACTCCGGGTTACCGTCCGCCTTACGCTTATTGCCACCTTGATTCCCCGGGTTATGCTGCTGACCCTTTCCATTGCCGCTCCGTTTTCCCTTCCCTGTCTTCTCATCGTCAAACGCGGGATCCTTGGTACTATCAGAATCGGCATATTTGACTAAAGCCGCCATCAGCGTACCCATATCTGTGAGGTCACGCTTGAGGCGCCCCAGTTTCATCCTCAGCGGCTCAAAACGGCAATTCTTCTCCAGCATAAGAACTGCAGACCCGGCGTCCATCTTATCGGAAGAATGAATTATCTCCTTGACCCGGCGTACCCAATGGGTGGTGGACTCGCCTTCCTCTTGCTTGCAATCCGTCAAGTCCACAATTGACATAGACTGTTTACAGGTGTCCTTGAAGTTCTGGATGAACCAGGCCTTTAACTCGCCCCATGAGCTAATGGAATTGGGTGGCAAGCCCTTCAGCCACGACCGGGCCGTTCCATCTAACATCATGGTGAAATATTTAGCCATTGCCGCGTCACTGACTTCCAGCAACTCCATGGCCATCTCATAACTCTCAATCCACGCCCGGGCTGTAAATCGGACGTGTAATTCGGTATCTTTCGAGGTCCCTTGAAGTCCTTGGGCAGACGTACATCGCGCAAAGCCGGCATTAGGGACACCGCCGGTTCTAGTGGCTACTCCCGCCTCAACAGATGTCATTGGATACTCCGGGTGATCATTCTCCTGACGTACTTGGTCCTGCGCCGGGTTATAGTCGCTGGGCTGGTTACGTCGTTGGGCATTGCTTGACAAAGCTTCCGACTCCATGCGTCTGCTGTAACTCGGGCTCCGGTTCTGGCAAGGTGGTGCTACCCAGGGCGGGGGAGTCGAGTGAATCCTGTCCCGGCTGTAAGAATAGGTCTCCTGCTGAGCCAGGGCTGTCTAGAGGAGCTCTCTGACCCTTCGGATTTCCACCGCCGTCGGGTCATCTCCTTCCATAGGAAGAGCCGCTAAACGTGCTGAAGCTGCGATCAAGTTTTCCATGGGGTTGGAAAAGTGACCCGGTGGAATCGACACATGACGCGGTGGTGGCATGCTCACGTGAGGCGGCACCATATCCCGAGGCTGAGCCGGTCCTCCTGTTCCGGCTGTCATAAGCCGGTCGGCCTCTGGCGGGTTACTAGGGCCGGCTCTAGTTGTAGCAAAGAGAACCCGGGGGTCGTAATTCGGAGGTAAACGGGACTGCATTTTCTGATGTCTCCTCCTCATCACCTCATTGGAGGCGTTTAAGCTCATCGTGAGCTAGTAAGCTTCTGACTGCAAGCGTTGTGCCCGGGCGTCGAGAGCCGCCCGCTCCGCGGCTAGTCTGGTATCCTCAGCTGCCAAAGCTTCCTTAGCCTAAGCTATCTCCTCACGCACTTGAGCTACCACTGCGTCATGCTCATCCTTATCTGCAGGAATAACCGTGGCGGTTAACAGGGCCGTAAGCTTGTCCATGAGATCTATCAGCACCTGAGCCGACGGGCGCATGGGGCCTCCTGCCCCGGCTACTCCTGACCCAGACATGATCGCTGCTGCAGCTGTAGAATTTGAACCGGGCTGAGTTCCAGCCATGAAGATTCCAGCCCATGTTGGCGGCTCATCGAGGTCCGGAATACTGTTGCCATCAGAACAGCCCCTGAGTGCGCCGTCTTGTACCTGATACAACGAATTTGTTGAGCCGGCGGACGAGTCACCGTCTGAAAGGACGGCCGTCTCACCCCCATCTTCAGATCCCGAGAGTTCTTCTCTGTGGACGCAGCCCACGAAGGCACGCCTCATGACCGGCTGAGTCCGGGTCTTCCTCGCACGCTGAGCCGTCTCGACGAGGTCGGTGCAGTTGTCCGGCTCAGGGCCCAGCTCACCGATCCGGCCGATGAAGACGTGGATTCCGCTGAAGGGGACCCGGTATCAATACTCAATTGAGCCAGCGTCGGACCCCAGCTTTCGTCGTCGATGTAGATCTTGCCGCGCGAATCTTGGTCATCCGGCCCACTACGTACCCTTTGAGCCCTTCGAAGTTGCCCTTCAAACTCAAATCCACCATGCGCTGGCCCCACGGTGGGCGCCAACTGTCGTGGAATAGTCACGTTAGATGTCCTCGTGAAAGGACTTAGTTGTGGAGCCATCGCAACTAGGAAGCTTGAAGGGGTTAAATCGGGACAAGGGACACGAGAGAGTTTATACTAGTTCGGCCCCTTACAGTGAAGGTAAGGCCTACGTCTAGTTGGGTTGGTATTGATGTTTCGTTAACCAGGGAGCGAGACATGCTATGCCCGGTTCTCGATGTGTTGTTTCTTGCCCTAAGTCGCGAGCAGGTCGTCCCCTTATATACATGGGTCGACGCCCACCAGCTTACAGAGTCCCGGCCGGCTTATAAACAGAGTCCGGCTCGGTGACCAGTTAAATCTACCTTACGTTACAAGTCATGCCTTCATGGCGGTTTACTACAATGGGCTTAAGCCGCCCGTGGGCCTTAAGCTCTTTATTGAACCGCCATCTTCATGCTTGGCCTTGGGCTTCCTATGATGAAGACACTTTGTGTAACCCGGCCCGTCCTGGGCGGCTTACACAAATAGTCATCTCCCCAACACAAGACTAACAGTGAACTTTCCCAAACATCTCCAGTGGAAAATATATCGGATGAAGATAGGAGGGGCCTCGTTAAACACTGGTCTGATCCGAAGTATCAGGTACATTATATATATGTGATCAGATCACATGTCGAAGTCCTATTTACGCATCTGCCACACAAATTTATCTTCTTGTAGGTGAACTGTTCAAAGAACAAGGCCAACCGTACGAAAGTGAAATTCCAACAAACGATAGGATCTCATAGCTATATTGCACACTGCGAGGCTCTTGTAATTAGCTGCTGTTTCACTCTTTTCGTTGTACCATATTATCAGATCTATATTGACTAGTTCCAAATGCAGAGGAAAGCCTGCAAGGACCAAAAATTACCTGAACCAAATGCTGTGGAAATCTTCAAGGACTGTCACACCAGCAAGAAGAAGGGCATGACTACACCAGTCAAAGCCGATGTTGTAAGTCCTTAATCCTCATGCCTTTTAACTACTACTTACTCCGACTTGTGCCTTGAACTGCATGATTTGCAGCCAATGTCTATTACTCTTTTCAATTTTATACACAATTGTCTTAGCGTATCATTGCAGCTCACAAGGTTTAAAAGAGAGGAGTGATGTTCCTTTGATCTTGACCCGTAATCTAGTTCCGTGCTGGACTTGCTCACACAACGTTACAATTGCCTGTTGGTCTGTTCTCAGTTGTTTTGTGATATGAATGATGTCATACCATGCTTACTGTATTGTAAACTTCTCTCTTTATCCTTAGCCCTTAATACAATGTGAAGAAATAGACAATACATTAGCGATGATACATGGTCATATGTTTGGAACCTGGTTTTATTATGTACTTTGCAATAAAATACAACTAATATTTTACATGGGTTCACCAGAATAAGTTCTGTATATAGACCAAAGCTATTTTGTTTGGTTTTGCTGCCTCCTTAATATCTTTTGTTCTGGTACTACTAATGTAAAAACTCAACTTTTCAGCGAGCTATGGAAAAAATGGTGGATCAGTACATGTCCACTAACAGTGCCAAAAGCATGTTCCTGTGTAATACTGGGTTTGTTGTTAAGGCAATCTCGTCCAAACTACCTCATGATCAAGATATGCAAGCTCAAAGCAATGTTGTATCTGTGCTCCAGACACAAGTCCATTCCCTAATAGAGACCCTTTGTGAAACAAGGAGAGACATTGTTCAATGTCGTCAAGATATGCATGGCTTTGAAACCAGACTATCAGACATTTGCTATGTTGTTCAGGAGCCTAGGATAAATGAAGGCGAGGGTTACGGTGCCCCATCGGACAATACAACATGAAAACATAATAGTCAGGTCAAATGAACAGAGCTTCTGAACTTCTGGTGGTGCATTTATCTATTAGACTGTTAAGTTTTATGCCAACCTTCCTTTTGTTATATAGTTGTAATTTGTTTTGGTTCGATACAAAGTTTATTCTTAACGTGCAGCCACCAGCTGAAGAAAATAGCAAGCCATTTTTGTATAATGTAGTGTGTTCCCTATATTTGTACAGGTGGCGATCTTTGATGCCGAGTGGATGTAATCTGTGCAATCGCCTTAATAGCCTAGCGTTAGTTTCAGCCTTATTTATTTCCTAGTCTTCTTTTTCCCTGGTTTGCTAGTGGCCACAACAACAATGGGCCATATACGAGCCGTAGGATCCATGGGTCTCCTACGGGCCGTCGATAAATGGGCCTCAAACTGGGCCGTAGAATCGGTGGGCCTCGGGCCGTTGGATAAATGGGTCTACATGGGCTGTAAACGGGCGTAATTGATATCAGCCCAGCACGATAACGGGCCGTTAACAGGCTGGAGGACAACAAAGGCTTAATTCTGTCACAGGCATAACGGGTCGTTAATGGGCCAGAATATAGGACGGGCTAGAAATGGCGTAATGGGTTAACAGGCCAGAAACGGGCCAACTCTTGCCATCGGCCGAATTTGATCCATTAGGGGAACAAGCCAATAACGGGCTGGAAGTAATCGAGGGCCGGAAAGGAGCCCAAGAACGTATGGGCCATCAATAGGCCGAAAGCTAAGACGGGCTGGAAACGGCCCATGTGAATCACGGGCCGTTAACGGGTACAAAGAAAATTACTGTTCATTATGGGCTAGATTCACCGTGGGCCTCTAATGGGCCTAAAGATACGAAGGCCTCATATGGGATGAAAGACGCCGTGGGCCATACATGGGCCGAAAGTGAAATAGGCTGGTGTTATATTTGACGGCCCACATGACGTTGTTGGGCCGATTTCCTTTAGGTCCTAACGGGCCGTGAGTTACCGGGCCGTAAAATGGGCTATTTGTGTAGAGACCGTTAACAGGCTTTTCATGGGCCAGCCTGTTAACTTTTGACCAAGTCAAATGGGCCAGCTTTGTAAGCTAAATGGGCTAGTGGTGGGCCGTGTCACGTGTCGACATATCATAGGCACATATCTAACCCACTAACGAGCTGACACGTGTTTCGTCCGGCCAGTAAGAATTTTACACGTGGAAATTTCCCATTGGTCAGGGTTGTTAACGAGTTATCGGATCCAAAACCCGACCCGATAGCTTAACGACGTTCCGTTAAGGTGGATGCCACGTGTCGGTCACCCTTGACGAAAGCACTTCTGTGACGCGTGATTTATGGTCATGGAAGTGGACACTTCCGTGATGATAATTTTGGTAATGTCATGGAACACTTCTACTACAACACAGGTATGACTATCTTGACTCTGTCATAAAATTGTCATGGATGTACATGCATGACAAAAAACCTGACCTACTGTGACAAACACGTATCATCATGGAAGTGTATTTTTTTGTAGTGGAAGGACGAGGTGACGATGCGTGTCGAGAATGGTTCCAAGGTCGATGTGATCACCATCGGCGCGCTACCTCTACATTTACCTATGGGATTAGCTTTAAACCTCAATAATTCTTATTTAGTGCCGGCTTTGAGCATGAAAATTGTATCTGGATCTCGTTTAATGTGAGATGGCTACTCATTTAAATCTGAGAATAATGGTTGTTCTATTTATTTGAGAGATATGTTTTATGGTCATGCCCTGCTGGTCAATGGTTTATTCTTATTGAATCTCGAACGTGATGTTACACATATTCATACCAAAAGATGTAATGTTAATAATGATAGTCCCACATACTTGTGGCACTGCCGCCTTGGTCACATTGGTGTCAAACGCATGAAGAAGTTCCATGCAGATGGACTTTTGGAGTCTCTTGATTATGAATCATTTGACACATGCAAACCATGCCTCATGGGCAAGATGACCAAGACTCCGTTCTCCGGAACAATGGAGCGAGCAACCAACTTGTTGGAAATCATACATACTGATGTGTGCGGTCCAATGAGCGTTGAGGCTCGCGGTGGCTATCGTTATGTTCTCACCCTCACTGATGACTTAAGTAGATATGGGTATGTCTACTTAATGAAACACAAGTCTGAGACCTTTGAAAAGTTCAAGGAATTTCAAAGTGAGGTAGAGAATCGAGGTGACAGGAAAATAAAGTTCTTACAATCAGATCGTGGGGGAGAATATTTGAGTCACGAATTTGGTACGCACTTAAGGAAATGTGTAATTGTTTCACAACTCACGCCGGCTGGAACACCTCAGCGTAATGGTGTGTCCGAATGTCGGAATCGCACTCTACTGGATATGGTGCGATCTATGATGTCTCTTACCGATTTGCCGCTATGATTTTAGGGATATGCTTTAGAGACGGCCACATACACTTTAAATAGGGCACCGTTTAAATCCGTTGAGATGACATCGTATGAATTATGGTTTGGGAAAAAACCTAAGCCGTCATTTCCAAAAGTTTGGGGATGCAATGCTTATGTCAAGATTCAACCTGAAAAGCTCAAACCCAAGTCGGCAAAATGCGTCTTCATAGGGTACCCTAAGGAAACCATTGGGTATACCTTCTACCTCAGATCCTAAGGCAAGATCTTTGTTTCCAAGAACGGGTCCTTTCTGGAGAAAGAGTTTCTCTCGAAAGAAGTCAGTGGGAGGAAAGTAGAACTTGATGAAGTACTGCCTCTTGAACCGGAAAGTAGCGCAACTCAGGAAGATGTTTATGTGGTGCCTGCACCGACTAGAGAGGAAGTTAATGATGATGATCAAGGTACTTCGGATCAAGTTGCTACTGAACTTCGTAGGTCCACAAGGACACGTTCCACACCAGAATGGTATGGCAACCCTGTCCTGGAAATCATGTTGTTAGACAATGGTGAACCTTCGAACTATGAAGAAGCGATGGTGGGCCCGGATTCCAACAAATGGCATGAAGCTATGAAATTAGAGATAGGATCCATGTATGAAAACAAAGTATGGACTTTGACGGACTTGCCCGATGATCAGCGAGCCATAGAAACTAAATGGATCTTTAAGAAGTAGACTGACGCGAATGGTAATCTGACCATCTATAAAGCTCGGCTTGTCGCTAAGGGTTATCGACAAGTTCAAGGGTTGACTACGATGAGACCTTCTCACCCGTAGCGAAGCTGAAGTCCGTCCGAATCATGTTAGCAATTGCCGCATTCTATGATTATGAAATATGGCAAATGGACGTCAAAATGGCATTCCTTAACGGCTTTCTTAAGGAAGAACTGTATATGATGCAGCCAGAAGGTTTTGTCGATCGTAAGAATGCTAACAAGGTATGCAAGCTCCAGCGCTCCATCTATGGGCTGGTGCAAGCATCTCGGAGTTGGAACATTCGCTTTGATGAAATGATCAAAGCGTTTGGGATTATGCAGACTTATGGAGAAGCCTGCGTTTACAAGAAAGTGAGTGGGAGCTCTGTAGCATTTCTCATATTATATGTGGATGACATACTATTGATGGGAAATGATATAGAACTTTTGGAAAGCGTAAAGGCCTACTTGAATAAGTGTTTTTCAATGAAGAACCTTGGAGAAGCTGCTTACGTATTAGGCATCAAGATCCATAGAGATAGATCGAGACGCCTCATTGGTATTTCACAAAGCACATACCTTGATAAGATATTGAAGAAGTTCAATATGGATCAGTCCAAGAAGGGGTTCTTGCCTGTATTGCAAGGTGTGAGATTGAGCATGGCTCAATGCCCAACCACGGCAGAAGATAGAGAAAAGATGTGTGTCATCCCCTATGCCTCAGCCATAGGGTCTATTATGTATGCCATGCTGTGTACCAGACCTGATGTAAACCTTGCCATAAGTTTGGTAGGGAGGTACCAAAGTAATCCTACCATGGAACACTGGACAGCGGTCGACAATATCCTAAAGTACCTGAAAAGGACTAAGGATATGTTTCTCGTTTATGGAGGTGACGAAGAGCTCGTCGTAAAGGGTTACGTCGATGCTAGCTTCGACACAGATCTGGATGACTCCAAGTCACAAACCGAATACGTGTATATTTTGAAGGGTGGGGCAGTAAGCTGGTGCAGTTGCAAGCAAAGTGTCGTGGTGGGATCTACGTGTGAAGCGGAGTACATGGCAGCCTCGAAGGTAGCACATGAAGCAATCTAGATGGAGTTCATTACCGACCTAGGAGTTATTCCCAATGCGCCGGGCCTGATGACTCTCCTCTGTGACAACACTGGAGCTATTACCGTTGCCAAGGAGCCCAGGATTCACAAGAAGACCAGGCATATCAAGCGTCGCTTCAACTCCATTCGTGAAAATGTTCAAGATGGAGACATAGATATTTGTAAAGTGCATACGGATCTGAATGTCGCAGATCCGTTAACTAAACCTCTTCCACGAGCAAAACATGATCAACACCAGAACTCTATGGGTGTTCGATTCATCACAATGTAACTGGATTATTGACTCTAGTGCAAGTGGGAGACTATAGGAAATATGCCCTAGAGGCAATAATAAAATGGTTATTATTATATTTCCTTGTTCATGATAATTGTCTATTATTCATGCTATAATTGTATTGACTGGGAACCGTAATACATGTGTAAATACATAGACCACAACATGTCCCTAGTGAGACTCTAGTTAACTAGCTCGTTGATCAATAGATGGTCATGGTTTCCTGAATATGGACATTGGATGTCATTGATAACGGGATCACATCATTACGAGAATGATGTGATGGAGAAGACCCAATCCTAAGCATAGCACAAGATTGTGTAGTTCGTTTGCTAAAAGCTTTTCTAATGTCAACTATCATTTCCTTAGACCATGAGATTGTGCAACTCCTGGATACCGTAGGAATGCTTTGGGTGTACCAAACGTCACAACGTAACTGGGTGGCTATAAAGGTACACTACAGGTATCTCCGAAAGTGTCTGTTGGGTTGGCACGAATTGAGACTGGGATTTGTCACTCCGTATGACGGAGAGGTATCTCTAGGCCCAGTCGGTAATGCATCATCATAATGAGCTCAATGTGACTAAGTAGTTAGTCACGGGATCATGCATTACGGAACGAGTAAAGTGACTTGCCGGTAATGAGATTGAACGAGGTATTGGGATACTGACGATCGTATCTCGGGCAAGTAACGTACCGATTGACAAAGGGAATTGTATATGGGTTTGCTTGAATCCCCGACATCGTGGTTCATCCGATGAGATCATCGTGGAACATGTGGGAGCCAACAAGGGTATCCAGATCCCACTGTTGGTTATTGACCGGAGAGATGTCTCGGTCATGTCTACATGCCTCCCGAACCCGTAGGGTCTACACACTTAAGGTTCGATGGCGCTAGGGTTATAGGGAAAGTTTGTATGTGGTTACCCAATGTTGTTTGGAGTCCTGGATGAGATCCCAGATGTCACAAGGAGTTCCGGAATGGTCCGGAGGTAAAGAATAATATATAGGAAGTGAGGTTTTGGCCACCGGAAGTATTTCGGGCGTCACCGGCAATGTACCGGGACCACCGGAAGGGTTCCGGGGGTCCACCGGGAGGGGCCACCAGTCCCGGAGGCTTGCATGGGTCAAGAGTGGGAAGGGACCAGCCCCTGAGTGAGCTGGTGTGCCTCCCACCAAGGCCCAAGGCACAACTAGGAGGAGAGGAGAAACCCTAGGCGCAGGTGGGACTAAAGGCCCACCCTAGGGCGCGCCCCCTCTCTCCCCCTCTTGGCCGCCCCCTCCAATCCCATCTAGGGTTGCCGCACCCCCTAGGGTGGGAACCCTAGAGGGGGCGCAGCCAACTCCCCTCCTCCTATATATAGTGGGGGTTTATGGGCTGCCAAAGACACAAATCTCTCTCTCTCTCTCTCTCTCTCTCTCTCTCTCTCTCTCTCTCTCTCTCTCTCTCTCTCTATCTATCTCTCTCTCTCTCGGCGCAGCCCTACCTCTCCACATCCTCGTCCTTCGTAGTGCTTGGCGAAGCCCTGCTGGAAACCACGTTGCTCCACCACCACCACGTCGTTGTGCTGCTGCTGGAGTTGTCTCCCCCAACCTCTCCCTCCTCCTTGCTGGATCAAGGCGCAGGAGACGTCACCGGGCTGCACGTGAGTTGAACGCGGAGGCATCGTTGTTCGGCGCTTAGATCGGAATCGACCGTGATCTGAATCGCTGCTTGTACGACTCCTTCAACCGCGTTCTTGTAACGCTTCCGCATCGCGTTCTTCAAGGGTATGCAGATACACTCCCCCCTCTCTCGTTGCTAGTCTCTCCGTAGATTGATCTTGGTGATGCATAGGATTTTTTTAATTTCTGCAACGATCCCCAACAGCTGTGCCGCCTGTCGCCAGTGTTCTGTAGTCTGGAACTGTCACTGTGCCACCCCTTGTTGGTGTTCTAGAGCCTGTAACTGTTGCGCATCGATCTGACAATCCCGTTTCCAATGATCTGATTGAGCAGCCTTGTAAGACCTGTCGTCGAGGCCGATTGATTCGGATATGGATAATCACGTTTCCTGTAGGCTGTAGTGACGCAAGTGCTTATGCTTGTTGCAGCCCGTCGGTCGATTTGATGATTCGGTTTCTTTTTTTAGGTTTGACGATCTCTATTTCCTAATTCCCACTACTAGGGAAAAGTCTATACACAGAATCGTAGCAGCAGCGTGGCTCAAAAAGGAGCGCTGCTGCTAACTAGTAGTAGCGCGTGTGCGGGAAACTCGCTGCTGATAAGGATTTAGCAGTAGCACGCTCGGCGTAAAACGCGCTGCTACAAATATCGACCGGCGTTGTTCACCTAACTCTAATTAGCAGTAGCGTGGTCGCGCGAACCGCGCTACTGCTAAGGATGTAGTAGTAGCGCGCATTTTCTGAGATCGCTGCTGCTAAATTTCAAATTGCCACACTTTTTGTCCCGATTAGCGATGGCGCCATATCCCAAAGCTGCTGTTGCTGCTCTTCCTTAGCAGCAGCGTTTTAGATCCCGCCATCGCTAACCCACACCAACCCACCACCTTTCCCACCCGTCCCTCCCCCTCCTCCTCTTTCCCTTCCCCTACCTCCCCTCCCCTCCTCTCTTCCCTTCCCCTACCTCCCCACATGCTCCCACTCTCACTCTTCTTCTTCCTCAATACTTCTCCCCATTACTCTCTCTCTCTCTATCCACCTTTCTCTCTCTTCATTACTCCTACCTAACTACACCACCTCCATTAATGCATCTCCTTTCTTTTTCCTTCCCCTCCACTAGTTGAAGTTGTCTCCTCCCAAATTAGGAGCTAGGTAGATGTAGGATTTAGTTAAGTGACCTATTTGCCCCCTAACTAGATCTATCTTTGTCAAGAAGAGCTTTGTGCACTTTTGATCTCCCTACAACATCATCTCCACCGTGTGCTCGATCTCGATCGAGATAGAGGTGATGAAAATTTCATGCTTTTGCAAAATGGAAATATGTTTATGTGTGTGTGATATGTTTGTGGAAATTGTGTGTGTGGCATGAGTTGACGCCAAATTGTGCTTTTTGAGTTGCCTATGTTTTGCCGAAATGTCGATTTATTTCCGTTTCGGTGAATTCCGGGCAAACTCTAGATCCATATATGTCCTATTTTTAGGGAAGGTCATGCCAAATTTTTTTATGACTTTGATGCATGCATGCATTTTTATAATCAATTTGTTTATTATTACCATGCAGAGTTGACGATGGTCAGTGGAATGATGGTGGACAGGTGGTTGCGGTCGGCGGTGCAGGACATGAAAGAAAATAACCGGACAGAGGTTTTATGTCCGTGTCGAAAATGCAAAGGAATAGTTTGGCTCGACCCCCATGACGTTGGTCGTGTCGGCGCACCTGCCATGACTGGTTTCATGGATGGCTATACTCGGTGGACAATTGAAGATGAGGATGACGATGTTGAGGATGCCGACGGGCAGGCAATGATGACACGGGCAAGACGAAGAGATGATCGATAATGGCGGCGGGAAGAGGCCGGACATGGCGGCGGAGAAGGGGCCGGACATGGCGGAGGAGAAGGGCCGACATCACGGAGAGAACGACATGGACTCCACGCAGCAGAGTTCGTCAAGATTAAGTTCAATTGTCTTGGGACCCTCATGTTCAAGCATTGCTTCGCAAGGAGACGAGCTTCGAGAGAGATGCTTCTAGAGAGGAGGCTAAACTGAGCAACCGGTGGTAGACTCAACACTCCATTGTATGATGGTTGCAATCCTGAGGTGACCCGCTTGAGTTTCACGCTCCAACTCCTGAAGACGAAGGCTAAAAACAAATGGACCGACACTAGCCTCGATGAGCATCTCAAGTACCTAAAGGATGTTCTTCCCGCGGGTAATCTATGCCCTACTAGTGTTGATGAGGCCAAGAAGATTGTGTGCCCTCTTGATCTGCCACACGTTAGATACCATGCATGCATCAACGATTGCATAATTTATCAGAAGGAGCACGCGGGAAAAACAAACTGTCCGGTGTGCAATGCTTCTCGATACAAGAAGGCCGGGGAGAAATGTCCCCAGAAAGTTGTATGGTACTTACCGATCACTCCCCGTCTCCAGAGGTATTTTGTAGATCCCAAGGAAGCTAAGCTAATGCGCTGGCACGCGGAGAGGAAGAAGCCCGACGATGGAGATGATCCAAAGCTGAGACACGTGAAGGATGGAAGCCAGTGGAGAGCGTTGAACAACTTCTATCGGTATTTTGAATGTGATGCAAGGAACATCGTGCTTGGCGCGTACCGATGGCATGAATCTGCTTGGCAACCGTAACACCAACCATAGCACATGGCCCGTGTTTGTATGGATGTACAACCTCCCCCTGGTTGTGCATGAAATCAAGTACATTCACATGAGCATGCTTATTCAAGGGCGAAACAACCAGGAAATAATATTAATTTGTATCCGGGCTACTTCAAGAGGAGTTAGACACGTTATGGAAAACACCGCGAAGACATGGGACGCCAAAGAAAGGTGAGTATTTCAACATGAGAGCAGCGCTCATCACGATCACGTAAAGGCGAGGACTATCTCGTTACGGATATGTGGCGAGCCAAAAGCCATGGATATTGCGGATGCACGCGGTGCATGGATGATACGACGTCTCAGCAGCTAACGTCAAGGAAAGATGGCGGGTCTGGGAAAATCGTGTACATGGGGCATCGAAGATGGCTTGAACAGGACGACCTGTGGAGAAACCGTGGAGATCTATTTAATGGTCACGCTGAGCATCGAGGACCTCCACGTAAGCGGAGCGGTGCCGAAATCAATGAGCTGTTGAAAAACTGGAAGGAGTGCCCCGCGCCGGGAAAGACGATGAGAAAGGCGCTGGAGCCGCTGCTGAAGGTATGGAAGACTGTAGGATCGAAAGTATGTCTAGAGGGGGGTGATTAGACTACTTGACAATATAAAAAATCATGCCTTTTGACAAAGAACAGTTTTTGGCAGATTCACAATTATGATCAAGTCAAGCATCACCCTACACATGCAATTCTAGAGTATAGGCAGCGGAAAGTAAATTGCACATGTAGTAAAGAGAGGTGGAGAAGAGCAAACGCAATTTTGGAGACGCGGTGATTTTTCTCGTGGTTCCGATAGGTGGTGCTATCGCATTTCCACGCTGATGGAGACTTCAACCCACGGAGGGTAACGGCGCGAGAGTCCACGGAGGGCTCCACCCACTAAGGGTCCACGAAGAAGCAACCTTGTCTATGCCATCATGGCTCACGCCCACGGAGGGCTAGCCTTACTGGGGTAGATCTTCACGAAGTAGGCGATCTCCTTGCCCTTACAAACTTCTTGGTTCAACTCCACATCTCGACGGAGGCTCCCAAGCGACACCTAACCAATCTAGGAGGCACCACCTCCAAAAGGTAATAGATGGTGTTGATGATGATGAACTCCTTGCTCTTGTGCTTCAAATGATAATCTCCCCAACACTCAACTCTCCTCACCGATTTGGCTGTGGTGGAAGAAAGGATTGAGTGGAAAGCAACTTGGGAAGGCTAGAGATCAAGCTTCATATGGTGGGAGTGGAGCAACTTGATCTCAACACAAGGGTAGGTAGTTCTCTTCTCGAAATGTAAGGTAGGAGTGGTAGTTCTTTCGATGGCTCTCTCTACTAATGAAGAGGGGTGGAGGGTATTTATAGCCTCCACACAAAATCCAACCGCTACACACATTTGACCAATCTCGGTGGGACCGGTTGACAACTCGGTGAGACCGAAAGTTCAAATAATGTGAACGTTGGGATTTTCGTGGGACCGAAAATACAATCTCGGTTTGTCCGATTCGTAAAGACACGAGCTTGCCAATCTCGGTGGGACCGACTTCATCATCTCGGTGACACCGATTTGATGACGTATGTTACTGAAGCTTGGCAACTCAAGTTTCGTGAGACCGAAGTTCGAACCGAAAATCCGAGATTTCTAGGGTTTGGCTTTATGGTGAAGTGGTTCATCTCGGTGTGACTGAAGTTTGGAATATCGGTGGGACCGAGATTACTTATGAGTGTATATGGCGGTGAAAGTTGCTTGATAGTTTAGGAGATGTATCACTAAGCACTTTGAGCAACCAGATCATCATCATAACCTCATCCCTTTAATAGTATTGGCTTTCCTATGGACTCAATGTGATCTTGGATCACTAAACCAAAAATGGAGTCTTGAGCTTTTGCCAATGCTTGCCTTAGCATTTTGAGGGGTCCACTTCTTCAGTCCTTGCCATACCCATATCATCGAACTTTCTGAAATGATTCTCAAGTAACTATTAGTTCAATGATATATATGTTGTTATTAATTACCAAAACCACCCGGGATTAGTTGCACTTTCAATCTCCCCTTTTGGTAATTGATGACAACATATAGATCAAAGCTCGACAAAGGATATAATCAATGAATAATATCGTCGCTTTGAGAAGTATGTGATAAGCAAGAGCTCCCCTAAATTTGTGCATTATTTAAGATTTATGCTTGCATGCAAATGCACAATCGATTAGGATCATGGGTCACTCTTCCATGTCACATACATCTTGGTGGAGCGCACAAAATGATAAGAATGAGCAGCATGCACCCAATCACCAAGACATGAGTAAATGGTCATACAAGATATGAATGGCATATGATAAGCATTAAGCACACATTAAGGCATAGTACGACCAAGCACTCATTAAGGTAGAATGAAACGAGTATCAAACACATCAATGTCTCAAAACCAAAAGTATCTCAAAGAAACCGCAAAAGAACGAAAGAGCAAAAGCGACAACAAAGACTCTCTCTCTCGAAGTCCTATGATCTATACACTTTCTCCCCTTTGGCAACAAGTTACCAAAAGTTCAAAAAGCATAGAGCTAAGCGTCCATGGGGACTCTGCCGGCGGCTCCGTGCAGGTTGATGTTGGAGTGGATATGACAAGATCGGCGAAGACTTCACTGATGTCTGTGCTGGAGGAGTGGTCACCGAGCCGGAGCTGTAGCAACGGATGGAACTGTGGAGGTGCAAGTTGTAGTCCCGTGTCACCATCGGAATAGCAGCTGATCGGGTCCTGTGGGAACCGGAGCATCTGTTGATAAGCATCCCGACTAAGTCATCCCGCATCTCACGATAAGCTCTTCCTTCTCCTCTTTGCTTCCTCAATGTCCGCCTCAAGCTTGTTGACAATACTTGCACTTCAGCCACTTCACGCCCGAGAGCGTGGATCTTGTCTTCAACAATCCTCTCTAGGCTCTCCCGAGACTGCATAATGCTGGCCAGCGTTGTTCAATCCTTTGGGTAGCTTCAAGAAGCTGCTCTCCGACACTCTTTGGTTTAGCTGCTGCTGCTGCTGCTTCCTTGTCAGCTTTGGGTTTCTTGGCAGCTTCTATCTTGGCTTGACCTTGGACAGATGTCGGATCCTCCTCATCCATCACAACAACATTGTCCTCATGCTCAGGCTGCAACGGTAAGTGTACTCTATCCAATAAGAATGTGCCCGTGCCAAACTTGGCATTGATAAGCATCCGAATCATGGGCAAATCCACACGACCTTTTCTCGTCACCGCAATCCTCTTAATGGTTTCAACCATCAAGTCCATCACCTTGAAAGGTGCTTTCATCAAGTATGTGCAGCATGTTGATAGAGTATCCTCGATCATGCGATGATCTCCAGACTTGGGCATCAAGGTATGCCTCAATATGGTATTAGTGGTAGGTAGGCCTGCCTGGAGATAGTAAATCGAGCCGAGATTCCATTCCCAAATCCTTAGCCGGAACCTCTTTGTACATGTTCTTCATGGATTCATGATTCTTCTTTGGAATCCCATATACATCAATGTCATCCTCTCGTTGACCGAGCATTCTGAATTTCTGCCCATTCTTCAACAGAAGAAGAAAATCTTTGACCTTCACCATCCACACAATCTTTCCATCGGGTAGAAATGAGTCGTGGCATAGAATTGCATAATCATCTCATCGCTCCAGCTTTGTCAACTTCGACCCACAAAGTCTGCAACACCACATGCAAGGAAGCTTTCATGCACATGTGGAAAGAAGTCTCTGTGCTCTTCATTGTCAATGTACTTCCAATAACATATCTTGTATCTCGCGACTATGGGCTTCTTGTCCATCAAGACGGTCTCATAGAAGTCTTGCTGCTCTCGTGTGAAACCCGATCTACAAAGTTCTTCTCTCTCACGGCATATGGGTCGATTGTCTCCATAGCCCGAGACCTCTATCTTTCCTTGCCTTCATATCCTCACTTTGAGGATGAGCATCATTATGTAGTGGCAGTTTTTGACGAAGTTTCAAAGAAACTGGTCCTTCACCATCCGACTTAGCTGGTGGCACATCATCTTTGTTCTTTTCAGACGCTGGTATGTTCTCGATGTCTTCTTGGGCTTGGCAGCAAGTTTTGCTGAGCTGCCTTAGCTGGAGCAGATTGCTTGGCTTTGAAGTGGCTCCACCTTAATGGCATCACCCATGAGTTTCGCTTCGAGGAGGAGGCTGGGGTGCTTCCTCATCCTCATCCTCTTCTCGCTGCATCATGCACTATCTTCTTTCTCTTGGAGGTTTTCTTCACTTTGCTTGCAGCTGCCTCTCCCAAATTCAGCTTCTTAGCAACAGTTGATTGCTTCACTTTGCTGGCGCCCTTCTTAGTCTGTTGACTTTGTAGCTCTTTGGCAACAACTTTCCTCTTAGGCTTTGAGGTGACCTCTTCCTCAACCACAAAGTCCGAGTCTTCATCATCTGAGTTCCTCTTCTTCCTAGCTCGGTGGCTGCAGGAGGCAAACCACTTGGTGTACTCCTCTCACCATCATCTGATGAGCTGCTGGAATCAGGACTAGTGCCTGCCTCTGGAATATCTGCAATAGGTGTCTCTGACCTATTCTGACTGTCACTATCATCTGACATGGCTGACAACCTGTGAATAGATAAGGTGTAGGCAGAGAAGAAGAGTCATCACAAATTGCAGGTGTTTTTGCAAAAAAAATGAGTTCAAATTCTAGTATTAGGTTTTCACAGAAGACATGTCGGTCAGACCGAGTTTAAAATTCGGTGAATCCGAAGTGTTCAAACAGAAGCTTTCACACCACTTTCGGTTGGACCGAAGTGGGTTTCGGTTCTGCCGAAAACACTAGGGTTTCACAGAATCCTCATTTCGGTCACACCGATTTGCACAACTCGGTTGGACCGAAGGTGCGAAGGTAATGGCCATAGGCCAAATCGGTCATACCGAAAATGTAAAATCGGTCTCACCGAGATGTGTTCGGCGGAAACCTAACCCTAAAACATTTACTCGAATCTAGTTCAACCGAACTAATCTGGTGTACATGAAGATTTCAATCGTGGCAAGATTCTAGGCAAACCAAATGTGCATTGAATCGGAGATGGGAGCACGTGGGATCAAACTCACCCTAACTTGGTGGAGTTTTCACGGCGCAACGGGCGCAGAGAAGATGTCCGCTGACGGCGACGGAGACTGCGGCGAGGGCGGCGACGGCGATAATCCGGAGACCAAGGCGACGGCAAAGAAGGTGTGGGGGCAAAGCGTTTGAAGGAGAAATCAACGCTACGCCCTCGAGTATATATACCCCTTTGTTGCCGGTGGGACCGAAGTGTAAAACTCGGTGGCACCGAGATGGATAACTCGCTGGCGCTTATGCACTTCGTCACGCCAAAAATCACAACTCGGTTTCACCGAGGTGAAAACCTAGATCAGTCTAAATGCTTTCGGTTCGACCGAGTTTGAGTGAGTTGGTCCGACCGAAATCAAATAGAAGGTTTTGGAAGTTAGCCTTTGACGGATCGGTGGCTCGAGTGCTCCTCACCCGAGGGTCCGAAAATGACTTGTTCAAAATTTGTGATGTAAGCATGAATAGAATTTGAGACAAGAAAGCATAGATAGCTAGGGAGGTATTTAGGCATTCTTGTCCATCCATTTGGTCGAAAAAATCAAAACGACCAAAACAACAAATGGATGTCCTCGAATGGATAAAATCATGCATCCAACATGTTCACACAATAAGATAGCAAATGAAATATGTGTCAAACATGCACAATCAAAACTCTAGCTACTATCACACAATTTGTCGATGACTAGGTCATCTTTATATGAGTATATTGACTTAGGAGTCAAATGAGAACATTTGATCATAGGTCATACTCATCGCTTAAGCACAAGTGGGGTTACCACTTTTACATAAAGCATTGATGTGTTCACATCATTTGAAGATGCTTTAGCTCAATTTTTAGAGCAAAGCTCCCCTAGATGTGAGAACCCTTTAAAGGGTCAAACTAACCTTGGGTTGTCGAGAAGACTTCATGTAGATGTTGAAGATGTGGATGCTCAATGTTGATGAAGATCATCAAGAGTTGGGAGCAATCCTTTGGATTCGGGCACTTTCAATACCTACATGGGTTAGTCCCACAAGGAACAAACAAGGATATCCATGGACATAGATTGAAGTTCACAATAGATGATGTCCATGAAAGCAATGATTACCTTGTCCCTTGACTTACCAACAAGAGGGTTTGTGACTCCATGAACTAGTGCACAATGTGGAAGTTGATTGCACAAGTTTTTGCCAAAATGAATGTGAGTGAAGTATGTTGGCGGAGTCACCCTCAAGAACTTTCTAGTTCTTCTTCTTCGATCCACATCATCTTGATGGGAATCCTTGGGGTTGTAGTTGAGCTTGACGAAGTAGAACTTGACGTTTCCTTGGGAACCCATTTGACCATGGCTTGAGGTGCTTCAACAAATGCATCAATCTCCTCTTGAAGCTTGTCCTTGCCTTTTAGCTTGTGGTCTTGTGGTGGAAGGTCATCTTGTGCTTGTTCCACATCGGAAGAAGTAGGATTATACTTCTCCTTTTGAAGAACAAACTGTGGAGTAGGATATTGACCTTCTTCCCATTCAACACCTTAGGCGTTGAACTTTCGCTCAAAACCAATTCCTTGATTCTTCCGTGCCTTCCTTGCTTAAGTAACAATTTCTCAAAGTTCTTGCTTCCTCAAGGCTCTTGTAGACACCTTTCTCTATAATCCCTTTCAATAAACTATTTTCTTGCTCAAGTGTAACTTGGCTTGAAACATTGTTAGTGGAATCAAGAGAACTACTAGAAGCAACAACATTGGATTTAGCATGGTTATTGTTACTACTAGAGAAAGAATTTTTCTTATGCTTGTCATGCTTAATCTTAATGGGTGGCAAGAAATTAGACAAGAGAAGTCGTTTGGCAAGATATGAAGAACTCTTCTTTCGAAGATCGTCATTGATTGCTTTTAGAAACTCATGTTCTTGCTCTAGAGTGAGCTTCTCGAAGCGTAGCTTCTCATGAGATCTTAGGAGCTTTCTATGATCTTCTTGAGTTGTTTCATGAGCTAACTTAAGAGTGTTTAGTTCTTTAGTTAGATGCTCAATCTCCTTCATAGCATTGTCATTCGACTCTTCTTGACTATAAAGACTACTAGCATGTTCATCATTACTAGGTTCATTAGATTTACCATGCAAGAGCTCATCTTCACCAAGCAATCATCCTCATCACTATCAAAGTCAATGAATTCAGGGTGTGATACCTTGGGGCCTTTAGCCATGAAGCATCTTCCAATTCCCTCATTTGGTGAATCAAATAAGTCGTAGGAGTTGGAGTTGGAGGATACGAGAGCAAGACCGCAACACCTTCATCTTGATCAGTAGTCGGAGTTGGAGTGATAGCTTCTTTCGATTGATTGTCGAGTCGAGCCGGAGACCCATTCACGTACATGAGCTTGATGTTTTCTTCTTGTGTAGCTCCTTGATGACTTGTCTTTCCTCTCCGAATCCTTGCTTCTCCGAGAGCGTCTTCGTTCATAACGATCATCTCTACTCCTTCTCTCTTTCCGAGGTGACTCATCTCTTGAGCTTCTTCTTCTTGGGGATTCTTCTCTTCTCTTGTGGGGAACCGTACACTCATTTGAGTAGTGCCCGGGTCTTCCACAATTGTAGCAGTTTCGATCACGACTAGAAGATCTCTTTTCATCATATGACCTAGACTTTGAGCTTCTCTCTTTGCCTCTACTCTTGTAGAATTTGTTGAAGTTCTTGACCATTAGGCTTATCTCTTCATTGGAAACCAATTTGTCACTTGAGGTTGTGGGAGCATCACTTGTAGCTTTGTAAGCACCACTTGACTTGTTGTGAAGCTCTTCCTTATCCTTAAGTGTCATCTCATGAGCAACAATTCTTCCAATGACTTCGGTTGGCTTGAGATTCTTGTAGTTTGGCATCATTTGGATTAAAGTGCACACGGTGTCATACTTTCCATCCAAAGCTCTGAGAATCTTCTTGATGATGAATCGGTCGGTCATTTCTTCGCTTCCTAAGCCGCAATCTCATTTGTGATGAGAGCAAGCCTTGAGTACATTTCAGCGACTCCTTCACCTTCCTTCATCTTGAACTTGTCAAGTTGACCTTGAAGAACATCTAGCTTTGATTCCTTCACGGACTCGGTACCTTCGCATTTCAACCAAAGTATCCCAAATCTCTTTTGCATTCTCAAGACGGCTGATTTTGTTGAACTCCTCGACACAAGGCATTGAAGAGAATGTCACAAGCTTGAGCATTGTTTTGCAACATCCGCAATTCTTCCGCTAGAAGCCATGATCCGAACTTTTCCTTCCTCAA
The DNA here is from genome assembly GCA_021437245.1 of Aegilops speltoides. NCBI lineage: Eukaryota > Viridiplantae > Streptophyta > Magnoliopsida > Poales > Poaceae > Aegilops > Aegilops speltoides. Next base: position 186,056,312 of record CM038145.1, read on the forward strand.
GAATTCACCTTGCATACCAACACAAATAATGCCCCATGCGGCTGGGTTATGGCCAAGAATATGCATTTTCATTTTATGCTTCCAACTAGCAAAATTTGTACCATCAAAGTAAGGACCTCTACTGAAAATTACCCTCACTAGACGCCATACTCTCCTAGGTTGTGAAACCAAGCTTATGGAGTCCAATGCAATGGAAACCAATACAATGGAGACCAAAGCTCGATACCACTTGTAGGATCGAAGTATGTCTAGAGGGGGTGATTAGACTACTTGACAATATAAAAAATCATGCCTTTTGACAAAGAACAGTTTTTGGCAGATTCACAATTATGATCAAGTCAAGCATCACCCTACACATGCAATTCTAGAGTATAGGCAGCGGAAAGTAAATTGCACATGTAGTAAAGAGAGGTGGAGAAGAGCAAACGCAATTTTGGAGACGCGGTGATTTTTCTCGTGGTTCCGATAGGTGGTGCTATTGTACTTCCACGCTGATGGAGACTTCAACCCACGGAGGGTAACGGCGAGAGTCCACGGAGGGCTCCACCCACGAAGGGTCCACGAAGAAGCAACCTTGTCTATGCCATCATGGCTCACGCCCACGGAGGGCTAGCCTTACTCGGGGTAGATCTTCACGAAGTAGGCGATCTCCTTGCCCTTACAAACTTCTTGGTTCAACTCCACATCTCGACGGAGGCTCCCAAGCGACACCTAACCAATCTAGGAGGCACCACCTCCAAAAGGTAATAGATGGTGTTGATGATGATGAACTCCTTGCTCTTGTGCTTCAAATGATAATCTCCCCAACACTCAACTCTCCTCACCGATTTGGCTGTGGTGGAAGAAAGGATTGAGTGGAAAGCAACTTGGGAAGGCTAGAGATCAAGCTTCATATGGTGGGAGTGGAGCAACTTGATCTCAATACAAGGGTAGGTAGTTCTCTTCTCGTAAATGTAAGGTAGGAGTGGTAGTTCTTTCGATGGCTCTCTCTATGAATGAAGAGGGGTGGAGGGTATTTATAGCCTCCACACAAAATCCAACCGCTACACACATTTGACCAATCTCGGTGGGACCGGTTGACAACTCGGTGAGACCGAAAGTTCAAATAATGTGAACGTTGGGATTTTCGGTGGGACCAAAATACAATCTCGGTTTGTCCGATTCGTGCAAAGACACGAGCTTGCCAATCTCGGTGGGACCGACTTCATCATCTCGGTGACACCGATTTGATGACGTAAGTTACTGAAGCTTGGCAACTCAAGTTTCGTGAGACCGAGTTCGAATCGGAAAATCCGAGATTTCTAGGGTTTGGCTTTATGGCTGAAGTGGTTCATCTCGGTGTGACTGAGTTTGGAATATCGGTGGGACCGAGATTACTTATGAGTGTATATGGCAGTGAAAGTTGCTGATAGTTTAGGAGATGTATCACTAAGCACTTTGAGCAACCAGATCATCATCATAACCTCATCCCCTTTTAATAGTATTGGCTTTCCTATGGACTCAATGTGATCTTGGATCACTAAACCAAAAATGGAGTCTTGAGCTTTTGCCAATGCTTGCCTTAGCATTTTGAGGGGTCCACTTCTTCAGCCCTTGCCATACCCATATCACTGAACTTTCTGAAATGATTCTCAAGTAACTATTAGTTCAATGATATATATGTTGTTATTAATTACCAAAACCACCCGGGGATTAGTTGCACTTTCAAAGACGAGGTTTGTGTTCTGGGACTTGGAGTACTGGTACAAACTCGATACACCTCATTGCCTTGATCAAATGCATATCTGTAAGAATGTCCATGAGAGCTTGCTCGCAACACTGATGAACATGCCGGATAAGACCAAGGATGGGCCGAAGGCAAGAAAAGACTTGCAAGATTTGAAAATCGGGGAAGATCTGCACATGCCGCCCCGTAAAATGTCAGACGAGACAGAGACGGAGACAGAGGCACGGGAGAAGTAGGGCAAGAAAATAAAGAAAGAGGATTATTGCCCCCCTTCTTGCTTCACCTTAAGTCAGGTTGAGATCAATCAATTCTTTAAGTGCCTTACCGGAGTCAAAGTTAGTTCCGTTCATCGTGGCAAGATAAGCGAGATATCTAGACACGGACAAGAAAAGGTTCAGCGGGATGAAGTCTCATGACTGTCATGTGATGATGACGTAGATACTACCTGTTGCCCTTAGAGGGATAATTGACAAGCACGTCCGTGACACGCTTATTGGTCTCTACAACTTTTTCGACGTCATCTCTCGAAAGTCGATCACTGTGAAGCAGCTCCAAAGGCTACAGAAGAGATCGCAGTGATACTGAATGAGCTTGAGATGTACTTCCCGCCTGCGTTCTTCGACGTGATGGTGCATCTGTGTGTCCATATTGTGGATGACATAATAGACTGGGGCCGCCATTCCCGCACAACATGATGCCGTTTGAGAGGATGAATGGGATCATCAAAGGATTCGTTAGAATATGTCCCGTCCGGATGGAAGCATCGTCTGTATTATTTGGCACAAGAGTGCATCTCTTTCGTGAGAATTTTCTATATGGCGCAGACCAGCCGCCGGTGTTAGTGTTGGTTTGCCTGCTAACAAGCACGATGGAAGGCTCAAGGAGATGGTCACCGCAACGGACACGAGGAACTGCGTGGCATACTCAGATCGACGCAATGACTTTGACAGAGCAAACTTGGTAGTGCTACAACACCTAGACGAGGTAGATCCTTTCGTGGCACTGCACAAAGAAATTATTGCAAAGAAGTATCGTGGCCGGGGGGTATGCAAGACGGACGCCGAAGTTACTAGAGCACAACTCCACTTTCCTGCATTGGTTCAAAGAGCATATTATTGCTAATCCCCCGGAGGAGGGCTCTAAGGATGGATTGCTTATATACGCCTTAGCACATGGCCCCTCGCCCAACCTCGTAACCTATCAGGCATATGATATCAACGGATACACGTTCTACACGGAGGCCAAAGATATGGATAGTGATGATCAAAACTCAGGGGTGACGATGGAATGCATGACCGGCAGCGACAATGGCGCAACTGAACGATTTTATGGAAGGGTCGAGGAGATCTGGCAGCTTGACTACTCTGGACTGCACAACATGACAATGTTCCGTGTCAGATGGGCTAAGAATGTCGAAAGAGAAAGCCGGATGTTCACTACCATGACTATACCCGGCGCCAAGAGCGTTACCATGAACGCTATCGCAAAAAACGAGCCATGGGTACACGCTAAGCACGTGACACAATGCTTCTTCATAACTGACCCGCGCAATCCCAGACGTGTTGTCGTGAGGAGAGGCAAAAGGAACAGCATTGGAATGGATGGAGTCGCCTACGAGGAAGACTATGATCAGTACGGCAACCCAATTAGGGAAGATGACGATGATGATGAAGTATACGTCAAAAGAAGAATCAATACTACATTACCTAAGAAAAATCGTACTCCATGGAAAAGGCAAAGTCACAATGAGGGGCTCAATTATTCTTCGACGAACAAGAAAGGAAAGAAGCTGACTAAAAAATGAAAACGTCAGCACTGAGGAAACGTATGTTATCGGTCCAATGATGTGTATATATATATATATATATATATATATATATATATATATATATGTTGCTATTTTGTATACACGCTTAGCCATTATTATGCATTGGTCCAATGATGTGTAATATATATGTTCCTATTTTGCATACATATTTAACCATCAAATGATGCAATATATATCGCCTCCTTCGCTCACTACCCTTGGGAAATAAAAGTGGATAAAATAAAGGAAAAGAAAAGGAAAACTGGCAAGATGACGGTAGTAGCAGCAGCGCTTTTGCATAAACCGCTGCAGCTATCGAATTTAGTAGTCGCGATTTTGCCTAAACCGCTACAGCCATCGGGTTAATAGCAGCACGTTTTGACATAATGCGCCATCGCTACGTCCACTTAACCCAAAATTCTCACTCGCCTTCTTCATCCCGCTTTTCCCCAAATCCCCACTCTCTCTTCGCCCGTCGCACCGCCAGACCCGCCCCGGCTGCCCTCGACTCGGCGCGCCAGGCGCTTAGCCCTCGACCGGCGCCGCCGACCTGCCTCGACCTAACCCGGCGCTGGCGCTAGCCTCGACCTCGATGCTCGCTGACTCGACTCGGCGACGCGCTCGACCGACCCGGCTGCGCCCGACCGTCGGCCCTCGCCTCCCTACTCTCCCCCCGGCCGTCGTCGGGCCTGCCTCCTCGCCCTGCACCCTCAGAAACCGCCTCTCTTTGCTAGGGTTCTTCTTATGTTAATTAGGTTATCTATTTATTTATGAATTTAGCTAGGTTTCAAAATTAGCTGAATTTATATGCAAATTTGAACTGGACATGTGATATGTGCATATGTCATGTTTTGGACATGTCATGTTTGGAAAATGATCCGAGTGGCCTATGTTACACCAGAATGTTTATTCATTTCCGTTCCGGTGAATTTCAGGCACTCGATATGTCCATTTTTAGCAAAGGTCATGCCAAAATTTCCCGCGAATAAAGGCATGATTTGTGCTACATAGTTGGCATATCGAGTGCTGGCACATAGATTTCTTTTTATGTCATTTCTCATTTATTCATACTTTTATAAATAAATGAGGACACTTAGTCATAGGAAACATGTCGAACAACGAAGAAACTGGGCCTTTTGACCAAGATGCAGACGAGATGGATTATGAGGGTGAACAAGAGTACCTCGACTATTTGGCTGCTAAGCAAGGTTTGCAGGTCGGCCTCGATGATGGTACTGACGCCGACATCGACACCGACGGCGCCAGACCGATGGCGCACCGAGACCGTGGGAAGGTATCAAGGGAAGGTACCAGCGGGGAAGGTACCGGCCCCGATGCTGCTACCGAAAAGAGGAAGCATAATAAGCAGAGGATACGAAAACCTAACAAACTAGGGATTGGACGACTTGTGATCACAAAGATGGCACCTCGCAAGTTTGAGCCGGAAGAACCTCGCAAGTGCTATGGGAACCAAGTAGGATGCATCCTACGGAATGCGCGAGCATCAACGATTTATGACTTCGTGGAGTAAAGAACATTTGACGCAGCTTGCTCCTAACGGTTGCACAAGAGATTCAAGTTCCCCAACCGATGATAACATAGAACAATCGTGGATGATCCAAGATGAAAAGGATTAACAATCACGCCATGGGCATGTTCAGAATGATTTGGCCTCCGGAAAGGGAGGGTGAAACGAGCTATTGAGGCCGATGAACCCCTGTCCAAGATTCTGGAGGAAAATCCGACACTTACGGAAGAGGAGTTCAAAAGTTCAAGGACACTTGCGGTACCGAGGCAGCCAAGGCTAAGGCTGCGAAATTCAAAAGCCTTCAAAGAAAGGAACACGGAAGCATCGCCTCGAAGCCGTGGCTACCTCGGTAAAAGGCCCATATGGGATAAGGAGGACGCGAACGTGAAGCCGCTGGTCTCCTGCACTTTCATAAATTTCACCAACCCCTTGGAGCATGACTTCATCGGGCCCGCTACAAGTGGGACAAGGAGAAAAGGTTTTTACACGGACAAGATCACGAGGAAATTGATTAGACTATCGAGAAGCAACACCGCTTGCAGCCGAAAGCCCTACATTCGATGAGGCCCAAGTGGGACACCCTCTCAACCGGCCTTGAACGAACTTAAGGGACTCCCTTTGGACCAGCGGCCGCAATATGGTCGTGTGCACGGCGCTAGAGACGGCGCCACATGGAAGGTGTTTTACAACGACGGCCCGGAGGCCAAGAAGCAAAAAAAAGAAGTTTAGTCAGCGGACATCGACGCAAAGGTGAAGCTTGCGGTCGAGAAAAAGCAGCCGAGGACGAGAAAAAGCAGCCGAGGACAAATATGAGTTGCTACAAAGAAAATCAATGCAGCAGAATCGCCTCAGAAATGATTTCGCTACTAACTTGGTTCCATTATCATCAATCGGGCGAAGGAAAATCCATACAAGACGGTACATGATTTCCGATGCCCGTTTAAATGCGTGAGCAACTCCAAGAACAACAACACCATCGCACCATCACTTGCTCAAGCAACCGGCCTCCTCTCGCAGCCGCCCCGCTCATAGCAGCCGTCCTCGGCCTCAGCGCACTAGGTGGGCCTTCGTCTTTGGCTGAGCTCGATGCCGTCACGGTAATTACATGTCGCACCAACATATATATATATATATATAGATAATATTCCATTTTTGTTGCCTTTTGGTTGTTTTACACCACAGACATATGTGTTTGCAGGCGAAAGAAACCCCGTGCACCATACTCTACTTGATCATAGGCCAGAAGGTGGACGTGGGAAAGGGGATGATAATGGACCCCTCTCAATGCACGTTCCACAACCAGACGATCCCCACTGGGCACTTCAGGGTTAGCTTGACCAGTGTGAAATCGGGGCACGAGGATTTGCCTCCTCTAGTACAGCATGTGGGAGCGGACGACGAGACCCCGCCGCAGATTGGAAGCTGCAAGAATTGGGTGCTGCTATGGCCGAAGAATCTTATTCGTCTGGAGCCGGCCAAGAGCACACCAATAACTACCACACATCAACAAGCATGTGCGGAGACCACCACCCTGCCTACGCAATTACCAGCTCCTGTAGTGTCGGGTGAGAGCGGCGGACAACATGATGAAGGGGGTGCAATAGTACTGGCTGATGTAATTTCTCCTGTAGAACAGAGAATGGATGATGAGACGGAGGTCGACCCTATGGATTACCTCAATACAAACGCGTATGACTGTGACATAGATATGATGAGTCAACCATATGACGAATCGGGCTATCAGCTTGCTAATGAGGATATGGATGATATGCCCGAGTAGGGTCGTACCATGGATTGCAAAAAGTCTCTCTTCATGAAATCCTCACAGGACACGCCTGAAGATGCCACCTCAACACAGGCTCAACTAGCCGAGCGCGAGGGTCGTATAGTACTTAGCCCGGGAACACTAGGGCAGGGGTTAAGGAAGGGTCTGGAAGGTGTGCCCAAGAAAAAGGAGAGGAAGAGATCGGGGAAGGTAACTGCCTCCAAACAAGCCAGAGAACATAGTAGCCAGACGATGCATTCTGAAGAGCGTGTACCCGTGAAAGGTGCGGTCATGTTCCCTCTCACGGGCGAGCCGATGCTACCGCCAAACCGTTGGAGGTACTATCGGGGATCTCGAGACGCACGACCATGTGCTTTGACCGAGAAAAGCCTACTAGCCTCAAAGGATCCAGGATATCCGACATACGCGCTCGTGTGCTCGAGGGAAGTGCTACGTCGACACACGGCCCGCAGAGGTGTTCTTCCCGCGGTTTGACCATATCTTTGAGATGTTTCTAACAAGGCGGCTTGATTTTACTATCGTCCGCCTTTTTGCGCTACATATGAGCTCCGTCATGAAGAGTGAAGAAGTCTCGCAAATCGTGTGGCGGATCCGCATTACATGCACGAGTCTTTCTTGAGTCTTGGCGACTTTGAGCGTGAAACTGCTAGGGAGTTCCTCCAAAACTTCATGGTACAGAATAAGGACCGGGAAATTGTCCTCGTGCCTTATCATCCAAAGTAAGTCAGTTCCGGACAACCCTTTTGTACATTTCAATCATTCCTTCTTTCTCATATGGGGAATAATTTGAGGTGTCTTTTCCTCAAGAAAGAACGGTAGCGCCGTCCTTATCGTTCTTTACCCGCAAGTCTCCCACACCGTGTATTTTGACCCTTCCAGAGACGACGAGAAAAAGGACTACACCCACATAATGAATATTCTAGATGATGCTCTCCAAGGCTTCAGCTTTAGAGGTGGCCACGTGCAGATCAGGAAACAAAGGAACAAGAAGATGGGTTTCACGCATAAAACTAACTTCTCCTGCATCCATGTCCCAAAACCAAGCAAGAAGGATGGATTCTACATCGTCCATCTCATGATTAAGTTCAACACGGATCACCAAAAGCTTCGCATTAACAGCAGAAATGATGCTAATATCCACAAGTGGCTAGAATCTCATGGAGAAGCGAATTATAAACTTAGAGATGACTTCTTTCGCATCCAAAGCGACATTGCGACGATCATCATGAAAGAAGTCGCCGATGAGACGGGATGTTCCACCACGCCCTATATCGCGAGTGACGTCCGAACTCGCATAGGCATGCAACGCCTAGACCTCACGTTGTTCAAGAAGCTAGGTTCATCCTCGATGATATGGAAGGATGGAACTTCTAGTGATTTATGATGCCGATGATGATGATATGTGTCGGTTGAACTTGTATACTTTTTGTAGCGATGAAACTTTGTGATGTCCACGGTCCCTGCCGAACTTGCGTAACGCTACTTTGTTAGTTTGCGTACGATGACCTGCGTACACTCTAGTTAGTTAATTTATGCATCTTGTATGTTGCATCTAGTTGCTAACCCTTTCTTTTTCGGTGTTGCTCTAGTATATTTTGTTGCATATATATGATTGTACATCCTCTTCATGAACATGCATCTCTAACAGGTACCTAGTTTCTTGATGGCGAGATGGAATTGCTATGTCGTGTACAAAGGGAAGGTTCCGGGGGTGTACAACGAGTGGCATGAGTGTCAGGAGAAAGTGAATGGGTTCACGGGCACCAGCCATAAAGGCTTCAAAAGGCATAAGAAGGAGAAGCTAGTTACTTGAGGTTCACGCTAGCGAGAGAGGACTCAGAATCGCCACCTCATGTATCGCATAGTTCGCTCTCACTCATAGTGATAGCACTTCTTGCGATACCTTTGTTTAGATGGATGACGTTGTTGTAGTTGCAAGTATTCAAGACTTGCATGTATCGCTATTTTCGAGATGATGACAAGATATCACTTTGTGTTGATGATGATTATGATGAGACTATTTGTATGTACATGCTATGATTACATTTGTGGTCTCATGAGCATTTGTATGTGTATCATGATGACATTTCTATGTGCTAAAGATTCTTCTACAAAGCCTGTTCAAACACAAAACAAATATGCCAAAAACTACTTAAATTAGCGAGAGCGAGTGTATAAAAGTTAGCAGCAATACCGATAGCGAAGGGCATGTCCAGCAAAGCGCTTAGCGCTACTAGCAAGATGCGAGCTTCCTCTAACCGTCTTCTTTGCTACACTTGTGTAGCAAGAGCGCCCGGTGCACGCTGCCATCGCTATGCGTTAGCTGTAGCGCCTTATTAGTAGTGCCTGTACCCGCGCTACTGATACATCTAAAACCCGCGCTGCTGCTAGCCTTTTCCCTAGTAGTGTCCTACTCCCTCTATTCCCAAATATTTGTGTTTCTAGACATTTCAAATGGAATACAATATACAGATATATGTAGACATATTTTAGAGTGTAGAATCATTCATTTTGCTTTGTATGTAGTCACTTGTTGAAATCTCTACAAAGACAAATATTTAGGAACGGAGGGAGTATCAAGCAGCTATACAGCGGTTTTTAGGGGAAGTAGCGCTGCAACAGCTGATCGATCCAAAGCTCGACTCACGCGCACGCGCTAGCGGCCTAGGGCCATGTGTGCGGCCCAACGCCCAGGAACAACTAACATATTATAGGCCTATAAAAGAACTCGGGGCCCCCAAATTTTCTGGGCCCTGTGCGGGCCGCATGCTTTGCACATCTATAGGGCCGACCCTGAGCGTGGGCGGCAAGGACGTGAGGCACTTTTCGGCAGAATGCCGACCAGACGCAGAGAGTGTCTCTATAAAAAGAATGCTCTAACCAGGGTTCGAACCTTACACTGGATAGGTGAAAGAAGTGTAGCTAACCAGTTGAGCTAGAGAGCTACCTGGTTTCTAACGCAACACACTATCTTAAGAACAAAATCGAGCACACATCCGAATGTTCGTAATATTTGTACGCAAAATGTTATCTTTGAGAAAAAAAAGTGAAGGTCATATGAAATGGCGAACACTTTAGAAATTGTGAATAAAATTGAAAAAACTCAACAATTCGAAAAATGCAAACTGTTTTACAAAACGGGAACATTTTGGTAAAATCTCACAAAAATATATAACCTGAAAGTTTTTTTGAAAACCCGAACATTTTTCAAATTCGAAAACAATTTTTGTATACTCGCACATTTTTAAACTCCCGAACAAAATTTGAACACATGAACAGTTCTTAAAACATGCATACATTTTTTAAACTCCCGAACAAAAATAGAAACATGAACATTTTTTAGAATTTGTGAACAATTATTTAAATGGAAAGATTGCCACAAAATTTGAAAACATGAACATTTTGAAAAACGTGCGTACATTTTTTAAACTCCCAAACAAAAATTGAAACATGAACATTTTTTAGGATTTGCGAGCAATTCTTTAAATGGAAACATTTATGGAAACTCGTAACAAAATTTGAAAACATGAACATTTTTAAAAAAAATGGTGAACAAATTTTGAAATGGGAAGATTTTTTGAAACTCTGGAACATAATTTGGAAAAGTGAACATTTTGTGAACCTGTAGACTTTTTTTGAAAAGTGAACATTTCAGTAATATGGGAACATTTTTAAAAAATGAAGAACATTTTTAAAATTTGTGAACAAAAATTAATAACAAGAACATTTTTTGAATTTTTGAACATTTTTAGAATTTTACAGAAGATTTTGGAATTCTTAAGAACAAAAATAAAATAATAACAAAAGAAAAAGGAATTAGAATATGAAATAACAAAACAGAAAAACAAAGAAAGAAAAAGAAAAAAAGAAACTAAAAAAACCAAAAAGAAAAGGCAAACAAAAAAACCAATAAACTCGATTCAAGAACCTTCTAGAAGGTTCCCAAAACCGTTCAGGGTCCCTCTAGAAAGTTCCGAAAACCGGACGCTGTAGATCTCATAATTGGGCCCGCCCATCTTGATCGCTAGCTCGCTCCCCTTTGTGCGAGGCCTCGACAACTTGACGCAACGAGCGTCCGTTAGGAATTTCCGTGCGGCAGTGCACCAAACAACAATATGCGTCGGGGCGGTTTGCTACATGCTACAACCAGCATTGCAATTTGCTACTACCGGCGTCCCACCCGGCTACAACCACCGTAACGTTTTGCTGCATTACACCACCTTATGTTCTTTTTTGCTAGAAGTGACATCCTATTTTGCTGGAACGGGGCTAGCGAGTTGTTGCAACGGTGAGTCCGACTGGCAAGCTACGTCTGGCGGGCATGAGCGGCGGCAACCGCGCCCGCGAGCTGCTGCTGTCACCACGCTAACTGATACGTGTCCAACGTATCTATAACTTATGAGGTATTCATACTATATTAATTTTAATTCTATTTGGATCTGGTGCATTTTTATATTAATTTTATGAACTAACCTAGTAATCTAGTGCCTAGTTTCTCTTTTTTTTGCATGTTTTTTGTTTCGCAGAAAATCCATATCTAGAAAGGTCCAAACATGATAAAAATTTACGATGATTTTTTCTGGACCGAGAAGGACCCTAGAAGCTTCGGGAGGCAACCAGAAGAGGCCCTAGGGGCCCAGAAGCCACCATGACGTGCCTCTAGGGGGCACGACCAGTCTTGTGGGGCCCCGACACTTGTTTGGCGTGATTATAGTGCTGAAAATCCTATAAATATATAAACCTCCAGAAAGAAACCGAGAATAATTTCTCGCCGTCGCAAGCCTCTGTTTGGAAGTGATGCCGTCTGAAGGCCTTCGCCAGCACCTTGCGAAGGGGGGAAACCATCCACAGAGGCCATCTTCATCATTCTTGCTAGCTCCATGGTGATGTGTGAGTAGCTCATCCTCAAGGTTGAGGGTTTGAACCAGTAGCCATGTGTCTGGTCTCCCTCCTCATTTTCTTGATTTGGCACGATCTTGATTTATCATGAGCTTTATGTTGGGAAAGTAGTAGAAAACAAAAAAAATCGCACCTATGCTCACCAAGATCAATATGAAGATGCATATCGGGTTGAGATCGACGATAGTTACCGAATCCGGAGTGCAGCGAACAAAGAAGAGTCGGTGTAGATCGTGCTTCAAATCCCTCGAACATTGATGACGATCCCGCGAATCGTCCTCGAACGATCCCTCGAACCGAAGACCGAAAGCACGGCCTCTCTACTTAGTTGCAAGTGTATGGTCTTCTCGATCCGGTAGCGCTTCACCGTCCAGAGCTAATCATTGTTGGAGAATTAGAGGGAGGAGATTAGAACCATACTGGGCTTCTAATTATGAGGATTAGAGGTGGCTAGGGCTAGCTCTAATTAGCTTAGGACCAACTAGAACTAGAAGAGGCACACAAAAGCATGTGTTTCAATAGGTGCAAAACCTCTAGTACATATAGGTTTAGGGGGAAGGAGAGGGCAGCCACCAAGGGGGAAAGTTCCCCCTTGGATCGCCAGCCTAGAGCGGGGGAGTAGCACTCCTCCTCCTAGTTGGATTCGGCCCGCCCACAAGGAAAAGGGGGATGCCTTCCTACTTGGGCCTTTATGGCCCACGTCTTCCTTCTACTCTTGGCTTATTAAGGCCCGTTGATATTTAATTAATATATAAAATACTTAAAAAATTCAGAGTATTATATATATAATTTAACATATCCTGAAACATTTTCCACCTATATATATTTAATCGGTAATACTCGGTATTACCCGATATTCATTAAAACCCTTCCGGTGACCCCGGAATGCTTCCGGAACCTCTCGAAACTATTCCAGATATTAATCAAACTATTTCACGTATATATTCTCATCACATAGACATGAATGAAACCCCTTCGTTCAATGACCAATAGCGGAACCGTGGACATCCATATCGATCCCTATGATTACACGAATGATATTCAAGTGAACATTTGGTTGTAATGTGACGTTCTCTTTGATTTACGATACTTTACAAAACCAGGTGTGCATCGGTATCCTCCTGAGCCATCACCATGCTCATTATACCGTCGCTCCAGTTTTCGGTTCTGTTCTTATTTCTCGTTGACGTGTTCCAACATCCCCGTGACGAAGTCACCTATGTTTGGCCAGACGATGATGGATGCCGTCACACCGAGAGGGCCCTAAGAATATCTCTCCATTGTCGGAGGAGCAAATCCCACTCTTGAGTTGTTCGTTCACTTGTCAAACTTTCCGGTGAGCCTAGAAGTTGTCGTTATGATCACCTTGTTACAGATGACGTTTGAGCAACCCTAAAGTCCACCATCTGGTAGGAAGTGGCCGAGACACTCTCATGGTTTGGGGAACTAAAGAACACATGCTAACACTCTGTGTTATAACAGATGATTTCAGATGATATGATCACAAAGTATAACATACAAGGTTGGGTCAATTCAATATGGTCGTTCTTCTAACGTCATACCATCAATGTTGTTTTAGGACTATCGTTGCATCTAACAATATCCTAAGATCCGGAAAACGTGATCACCAACAACACTTGAGTCCGTCCTAGAGGCTAGACCGGGAACCTATTGTTTGACCGTTTATCATTTCACACGTGCATATGAGTTTTCCACTGAATCGCATATTTTAGGATCATAACAGTTATAGCATGAAATGTAAACTCTTAATTGTGAATAATGGGAATATGATAATACAATATTATTGCCTCTAGGGAATATTCCCAATAGTCTCGCACTTGCACTAGAGTCAATAATCTAGTTGCATAACACCTAATAGCATATCTGGTGTTTATCAATGCTTTGCTTGTGGTAGAGCCTTTGTCATCAGCTTTCAATATTTGTGTATGCTTTGTATGATTTTGGGATCTTAATCCATCTTGCTTTCAAGCTATAATATTTTATTCAAAATAAAATATTACTCGATTTAGAATCTTTTTTATGTCAAGAGTTATCTTGATCATTTCTTGAATTAACCCATTTTGTAAAGATTCTTCTTGCAAAACCTTTTATGGGTCTATTACAACTCTTGTAACATTTGTTCAGACAAAACATTTATATCAAGACATTTCTTGATACATATAAAATTGAAACATCTCATGTTTTCAAGATGTATAACTTTATCGTTTATAGATCCAACCAAGTTTGTTCATAAATATTTCTGAATTATCATACCCCAATCTGTGTGCGCTCTAGGAACTAGGGTACTCAGACTTGCCTGCCTGCGGCCCACGGTGTGGCACCCTTGACGGCCTAGTATGGCCCATCTGTAACACCAAGAAAACACCCTCGTGAGGGCCCTAGCCTCGCGAGGCGGACGACACAAAGACCTCCAGAGGGAGCGGCCTCCCCAGGAGCGGAGATTTCTATGCAGGTACCCAGCCTCATGAGGCTGCGATCACGTTAGTCATGACAACCAAGGCCAGGCGGGCGCCAGCGGGCGCAGAGAAGCCAGTTTCCCTTTTGATGCTAAGGGAGCAAGGACAGACGCGGGTTCCCAAGCAATCCCCCCAAAGGTTTCCACTCTGGTGCAACGAGACCAAGACCACGAGATCGGCAGGACAGATGTCATTGTCGAGCCCACCGCATCGTCACGACCAGAAGCTTTATAGGCGAAGACCACCTTTTGTAAGGATAGGGTGTACCTCTTGTCCCCTTCCAAATTGGCCATTGTGGAATCCTTTCCCGCCTAAGTTTTGGGGAAGAGGACCGAGTGTAACAGCCCCAAAATTGGGTTATCAATTTTTGTGTTGTTATTCCTTCCTGGCAATCATTTTCAAAATCTTTCTCTTGAGTTTGCTGGATGAATCTGAAAATTCTTGTCATTTCCAACCTTTCAAAACCTTGCTCATGTCTTTGTCAGTGGGCAAGACCTCATTTGCATCATCTCAAACCCATTCAAATCCTAATTCCAAATTTTTGGAATTTGAATATGCCCTTTGTGAATATAAATGAGCCATCATTTCGCTTGATCTTTTGGTCATCCCAATTGTTCCCAGAGACCCTCCTACCTTTCTAAATCTTGGATATGCAAAAATATTGCTAAGTCTTATGCAATATTTTTCATTTGAGATTTATTCCTTTTCTTGTCTTTCCGAGGAATAAAATCCAAAGGCATGGCTAGCCACCTCCTAAAAAATTCATGAAAATTGGTGGAGTTGATATTTATGCCTAATCCAAGCTCTGGCAAAAATATTGGCCATAATTAAATAGGGAAATTGCCTTTTCCTATTTTAAGCCAATATTCCATTTCTGCCATTTTCTAAAGGAACTACCATTTTTATACCAGGGAAAATTCCCAAATAATTTGTGGAGCTTTTCCTTGCTATATCTTCACTAGTTCCATCCAAACCTCATGTTCCATAGAACTAAAATTGGGCACATGATCCAATGCAAGTTTCTGCCTTCTCTGAAATTTTGCAAAGGAAGTGCTTGATTCCGAATTTCAATTGAGCTGAACTTTGTTAGAGTAATTAAGATTGATAAATCACCCATGGATACCAAAAATTGGCTCCATCCCTTCATTCTATCTCACTGGGCAATTTTTTCAAAGTTCTTGACCAGATTGCAACTTTGTGAAGGAAGTACCTTCATAGAGTGTCCAAATGGAATGAAACTCTACTAGCTTCTCACATATCCCAAATCATTAGTCTCCACCAAAATTCATCTCATTCCCATGATTTATGTGATCCCAGGAGAAACTCTTTGTTTCTGTCCAAATTTTCAGTTTGTGAAGCAAGTATATTTTATCTTGCTCCATTATGGCCTTTTCCTATCCATAGAACCTAGTTTTGTTTTGCCACGACAATGGCTGTTGATGCCTTTGGTAGGCACGGGGCACCCATGACTTAGCCCAGAGGGGAGTTGGTCGGATTGGCCGGGAGAGTGTCATGAAAGTAGATCAGTTTTGTCGGAGCGCCGTTGGTCCACCCGAATGGGAGTGCAAGGCCATGGGTTCCGTGGTGTGGGTACAGTGTGCTACCTCTGCAGGGTGTGTCTTAAATCTATCTATAGCCGCGTCCTCGGTCATGGGCACAGTTCGTAGTAGGTCACACTATCGGGTCTTGGTCGAAATGGAGGATAAACCTGAAATAACTAAGTTGATAACTAATGTGCCATAAATAATGTGGTGACTTGGACTATGATATAGTCATGAGAATTCATGGTGGTGTTTTGATATGATCATGAGACGAGGTCTTGGTGAGTCATGATTTGCTCCGAGGAGCCGTGGCAGAGTAAGAGATTGTTGCATAAAGTTAATACAATATGTCTTCATGGGAGGTAACTGGTAGCTTATTTTCAGCAAAGTTTCATGATGCCGTGCCATGCTTTGATTGAATTGCTAGATTATGTCATGGTATAATTGAAATGCTATGATATGCCATGTTTTGTTGTTGCCATGTTAGAAGTATGCTTTGATATGCCATGTTATTGCCATGCTAGTAGATGTTATGATGTTGATGCTTAGTTTGATCTATGTCTCTAGTTAATATCATGCCATGCTTAGTAATTGTTATGAGATAAGTTGTTGCATACGCTTGGTTCTTGCCTTGTCATCTATTTGTTTGGATGCTATATATTTGGTTGTCTTGCAAGTACATTCAATGTACCGACCTGGCGTGTCATGCCAGTTTGTAGGTCGTGCCTGGATTGTTCGCTTGTTTGGTCGCGCTAGGCTGTAACCTTGCCAATCCTATGAGTTGTGGAGCCCAACCAGAGTCGGTATGCTGCAAAACCAAAACTGCCACCACCATTTAGATAGCCTTAGAGCTATGCCATATGATTGTATTCATCAATGTTGTAATTCTCTGTACATTTATTTGATGAATATTCTTATACCTCGAATGTTGTATCATGGACATGTCGTGCGTCAGGTGTTATGTTGGGCTGACGTGCAAAGGCCCCCTGCTCCATGCGGATCAGGGTGCCACCGGAGATGGTATCAGAGCAACCAGGCTGGCATAGGATTACCCTAGCATTAGACCCCCATTACCATCAACCCGTAGTGACCTTAAGGGATTTGACCCATCCCTGGCATCCGGCATGGTCACTGTTGAGCAGCAGGTGGTGCAGTCGGGATTGACACGTCCCTACCCCACTGTCCCTGCCTAGTTTTTTGCAGATCGGATAGCAACCCTATCCTTTCTGGTCAGCTGCACCGCGTACCCTTCACCATTAACTAAAAGGGGCCATGCCATGTGGGCATGTCCCGCATAGCTGCCTATTAAATCCCATTTCTGCTAGCCGCATTGCTGACCACTCAGTCAGTGATGTCCCTGTAGAGAAGCCTAACTAATAAATACGCAGCCATGACTCGCTCCCTCAAAGCTCCCAAATTTGACACCCGAACCTTTGCCGTCAATCATGCTGGCTTCCCACCCCTTCTCACTGATATGCTCAGCAAAGCCCTTGGCTGTAATGCTATATTACCCGGTGATCCAATTGGCACCTGTCCCTCACCTTCACCGCTACGATGCAAGAGTGCACATCTGGGCAGGCCTCGCGGAAGATGGTCAGCCCTTGGTTTTTTAGGGCAGACCCATGCATACTGCTGATTTGGCAATTCAGGCCGCTGCCGCGGAGGCTATCTTATACCTATGTACCAAGTTTCCGCAAGTGGCAGAAAGGTGGGAGTTTTGCTTTTTCCCCGTTGTGGCAGATGTAGGAAGCCAGCCTCCCCTCACTATCCAGGAAGATGACCCCGTAATCGCTCACCTGGTGCACTATATCGCTGCCCAGGGAATGATGCTTGCAAAGATGATTGCCGAGTTTAGAACCCTGGACCGCTATGCTACTCGGGTTGTCACGGAAGCTTATCGTGAGGCTCGTAAATTTGCATCTCAAGCCATTCGCCAAACGCCATCCAACCCAGTGCTACCCTCTCAGCCTATGTCGTGGCTAAAGCCAAACATCATCACCCTCGACTCCTTCAACAAGGCTCTTTACTGTATTCACCAGCAGCATTTGCTTGGATTAGTTCTAGCCGCATCCCCAGCAGCTGAGCCCCAACCCATAGAAGTGTCCGATGATGAAGGTGAAGGTTGGCTCAGTCTTCGTCTTCCAGGAGAGCCCCAGCGGGACCAGTCCTCTACATGACCTCAGTCACGCAGTCGGGTGGTACTGCGAGTAGGTCGGTCTGTCGGTTCATCCTCGATATGAGGATAGAACCATGTATCCCAGAGTGAGTTGTTTTGTTTAGCGCGTAGCGCGTTCGTGCTTTGTTGTATGCTTGTACTATTTGTAACCTCTATGCTGTGTTTTATGTATGCTTCCTTGCTTTTTGTTTTTTTGTCTCTCTGTCAAGCAGAAATGTTTGACAGGGCCGACAATGTGTTACAAACAAGATTTTAATCAGTAGAGCACATACAGTAAACAACATTGAATCGTCCTGAGTCTATAATAAATGCGCGCTGGTGTAGATATATGTATACCAGGAATACATATACCCACTAGCATTAAAACACCTTAGTATGATTTGTCTTGTGTGTTTTTACTTTGCATGTATGTTGCATCTGTCCTGCACGCATACTAGGTTCACCCACGAGTACATTTGAGCAGTACTCGGGGAATGCAAAGTCGCATCTCTAGCTCTATCTGTGCATACCCCGTGTGCCAGATTTCCAGAACCAGAACCTCGAAGAGGCATTTCCATCTGGCCATTTCTCGTCCCTAATTCTTTTTCGTTAGCCCCAATTTCATTTCCGGAGAAACACTGCCAGCTTTATTTCACTCGATCCAGTACATCTACCCTAATATAGATTTCAACTCCGATTCTACCTCGATGCCTTCATTTCATGGAGCTATCTGTGAATTTTCCCCATGCCCTAGTGTGATTCCTGAGCTGGCGCAGCCACCTCACCCGCATCCAGACCCCGTCGCCACCACCGCTCCACCGCAGCACGTGATTACTCTATCGGCGTGAAGCAACGGAGGATCAAGCGTGGCAGAGGTCCACACCATCTTCTCCCACATCTCGAGCCACCGCACCTAGTCGCGCGTTGTCTCGGGCCCGATCATTCCAAATGAGTATCACTAGGAGGATTGACGAGCCGATTAGTGTGCCCAGCAGCGTAGCTAGGAACAACCGCAGCACCACCAAGACCACAACCTCGCCGTAGGAGCTCAGCTCGATCTCGTCCAACCCGAAGAGGTAGTAGAGCGGCATGGTGTTTGTGTGTTGGAGAAGAGCCACGCTACCGTCCTTTATAGCCCAACCCTGGTGTACGATGAGCGAGGTCCAGGAGAACCGCTCATCGCCCGATCACCGGCGTCTAGGAGGCGAATCCAAGAGTAGTGCCGACAAGGTGCTGGCCCACGACGTGAGTGCTGGCTGCCCCGGCAACGTGCATGTCGTGCACTACGGCACTAGGGTCCTCATCAACCTAGGAGCTAGACTCACGCTGCGCTAAGCCGCACGCGGAGCAGTAACAAAGAAGAAGCAGCGAGGTGGAGGTAGAAGAAGGAGGCTGCCAGTGGGCCCTGGACCCACGTGTCAGCAGGTGAAACCACTATTCATTGGGGTGCATCTAGCATTTTCCAATAATTTGATCTCGAGTGCCCCTAGCCGTGGAAATAATCTTGTTTGCCCATTTCTCTCCCTGGGTGTACCAATTATCGGTGCCCCAACTCGTTTGTATCCGACAAAAGGGTTAAAATTTAACCCAACGGGTTTTCCCTCGAGTGGCTATCATTTGATCTGTGCTGTAACCCTAGGAATCTTGAGGAAGAGATTTTATTAAGGGGGAAGGTTTGTAACAGCCCCAAAATTGGGTAATCAATTTTTGTGCTGTTATTCCTTCCTGGCAATAATTTTCAAAATCTTTCTCTTGAGTTTGCTGGATGACTCTGAGAATTCTTGTCATTTCCAACCTTCCAAAACCTTGCTCATGTCTTTGTCAGTGGGCAAGACCTCATTTGCATCATCTCAAACCCATTAAAACCCTAATTCCAAATTTTTGGAATTTGAATATGCCCTTTGTTAATACAAAGGAGCCATCATTTCCCTTGATCTTTTGATCATCCCAAATGTTCCCAGAGACCATCCTACCCAAGGTTGTTAGAATCGTGATGTTGAATCGGATCGGAGCTTCGATGGTAAGATCGTAAATCGTAGAATCTTCACTATCAGGATCGTAGAAACGTAGATTCTAAGAACTAAAATCGTAGAATCATAGAGGTTAGATCGGATCGTAAAGTCATAGAATCGTATAACAGAATCGCGATTCTGACAACCTTGATCCTACCTTTCTAAACCTTGGATATAAAAAAATATTGCTAAGTCTTATGCAATATTTTTCATTTGAGATTTATTCCTTTTCTTGTCTTTCAGAGGAATAAAATCCAAAGGCATAGCTAGCCATCTCCTAAATTCATGAAAATTGGTGGAGTTGATATTTATGCCTAATCCAAGGTCTGGCAAAAATATTGGACATAATTAAATAGGGAAAATTGCATGTTCCTATTTTAAGCCAATATTCCATTTCTGCCATTTTCTAAAGGAACTACCATTTTTATAGCAGGGAAAATTCCCAAATAATTTGTGGAGCTTGTCCTTGCTATATCTTCTCTAGTTCCATCCAAACCTCATGTTCCACAGATCAGGCACATGATCCAATGCATGTTTTTGCCTTCTCTGAAATTTTGCAAAGGAAGTGCTTGATTCCTATTTCCAATTGAGCTGAACTGTGTCAGAGTAATTAACATTAAAAAATCACCCATGGATACAAAAAATCAGCTCCATCCCTTCATCCTATCTCCCTGTGCAATGTTTGAAAGTTTCTGACCAGATTGCAACTTTGTGAAGGAAGTACCTTCATAGAGTGTCCAAATGGAATGAAACTTTACCAGCTTCTCACATATCCCAAATCATTAGTCTCCACCAAAATTCATCTCATTACCTTGATCTATGTGATCCCAAGAGCAATTCTTTATTTCTGTCCAAATTTTCAGTATGTGAAGCAAGTATATTTTATCCTGCTCCATTATGGCTGAAAATTTTTCTGAGCCTTCTCCTATCCATATAACCTATCTCCAAAAGATTTGGCTCATTTCATCTAGCCAATATTTTCCTAGAATTTTCTCTAGATTTTGGGCAAAAAAGATGTTTGTGAAACAAGTACCACTCTGGAAGCTCCAAATAGTATGAATTTTTTACACAATCTTTGTGTGTCCAAATAACCCTGCCATGTTCATTTTCAGCCCAATCCAACACGCCTAGTGAGTGCCTTTTCCTCATTTGTCTCTGGACCAGAATTAGCAGCTGCAAAGTAACTATGCTAAATACTTGTCCAAATGTCCTCATAATTCCCAGGACTGCAGTCCTTGCTACCCTAAACCTCCCAGACAACAAGTTTACTCCTTAACCTCACTAGTTTGATCACAAAGATGCGGTCAAGTTTGCTACAACAAACTTGTGGAGCTTGGTTCTCTCTAATCTATGTGCCTCTTCCCGTGCCATCACTTCAGTGTTAATGCATCTTGGAAGGACTTCACTGCTGACATTGTTTGGCATGAAGTAGGAGTCCAGCGTGTGTGTTGTCTGTGGTGACCATGAGGTGATGCCGGCCAAATCGGTGGTATGCGCACTATTCTCGTCGGCAGCCCTGCTTCGGCCGGACCTGGTTCGTTAGAGCGTGCCCAACCGCCTCCCCGCGACGTCCTCTTCCCCTTGGTCTCGTCCCCCCTTCATTTTCTTCCTTGGCGTGCCGTCACCGTCGCCGCATAGTGCGCGCCCGTGAGCTCCGTCTTCTTCTAGCTCGGTGTCCTCTTCCTCCTCTTGTCCTCGAGCTCTGCTCGTCTCCATGACCCTCTGGCGCTCATCTGCATCCTCCTAGGCGTCTTCCCGCTCCTCCCCGTGACCGCTGCGACCGGCAGAGCCTTAGCCGGGCTCGCTCGATGGCGACCGGCTCGGGTGCCCTCGCCCGACTATAAATAGCCTGCCCGCGACCCGTCCGAGCACACAAGCAGCCCCCCTTCCTTCTCTATGCCTCCCCAAGCTCTCCTCTCGTCCCCGGAGCTCCTCTCTGACCGCCACCGCCGCCGTGGTTGCCGCTTCGGTCCTCTCTGGTTCCTGCAACCTGGCGCTCCCCTCGTCATTCCACCTCCACTACTACATCACCTGAGGTCCGACAGGTCTTCCCGTGGCCTCAGCCCCTCTTCTCCCCACTGTTGCGCCGTGTCTGACCGGCGGCCGGACCCCTCTCTGCTGTGGACTTTTTTGCTCCCTCTCTAGCGCTCCTAGCCGGCAGAAACCACCACCTCTAGATGCGCCATCCTCCCCTGAGAAGATCTGTAGGTCGCATGCCCTCCGCCGTGGCCGGAATCGCCGGCAGCCGCCGTCTGGGTGGCCTCTGATGAGGATACAGACCTGGGGTAGGGTCATAGGCCTGACCTATACGTCCTACCCAAGGTCACTACCCTAGAAGATAATAAGTCCAAGAGGCAGCAAGAGACCCCCAGTCAAAGATGTCGAGTGCAATCCACTCGACAGTCATGTCAATCAGGAGTACTCCTACCTACTGTCACTCGAGCATCCAGGGAATCACTCGACCTACCGAAGATCAGGAGTCACTCAGCATTGCAACGGACAGACGTTCACTCCGTAGTCTTTAAGGTCATTAACAGCACTTAAGGCTGGCGTTACCAGTAATGCCCCCACATTATGTACATTAAGTCCCTTGTAATGGAGGGCGGTGAGGGTCCTGGCGTACTCTATATAAGACACCCCCTCCTCTGGCACAAGGGTTCGCACCCCCTGTAACATCACACCCATATAATCCAATCGACCGCCTCCGGGCACTGAGACGTAGGGCTATTACTTCCACCGAGAAGGGCTTGAACTCGTAAACATCATGTGTACACCTTCACCATAGCTGAGATCTTGCCTCTCCATACCTACCCCTCTTTCTACTGTCAGTCTTAGAACAACAACAGTTGGCACCCACCTTGGGGCAGGTGTCTTAACGACTTGTTGCTGAAGTTGCAAGTTTTTCCGATCATGATCATCATGGTTTCCGGCGGCCGATTGGCTGAGGGCCGCGAGATCCGTCTCGGCGCGCTCGTTTTCATTGCCGACAACTCTGCGTGGCTTCATAAAGCTCCCCTTGAGGTTGAGGCGCTCCCCGTCCGAGGGGCGACGCACTTTCGCGCGTGCGTTCGCGACGTCATTCTCCGGCAGCCGTCGACTCAGTATCGGTCGGCTCTGATGGTGTCTTCCCTCCCCGCTGTTCGCCGCCACAAGCGATCCGGTCGGTCGCGGCTTCAGCGGTGGGTGAAACACGTGGTGGCTCGACGTTAGGCCACCCATCAAGTCGCGGCAATCGAGCCCGACGAAACTCTCCACGGCCTGTTCGATCTGTTGACTGGCTCCGCGAAGACCGCATCCGAGTGCGATAGCAGCGACCCTGCGGCTGAAGTCTTGATGGTCGATGGACCGCGTGGTCCGCCTGGTTTCCGCCGTGAAGACGGCGAAGATGGTGGCGGTGATCCATCGCGCGTCCATGAGGAATACCATCCTGAACCCCTTTCTTCGTAGTAGAGGGAAGAACTTCATCGCCGCAGCATTGATGCACTCCCCACGCCCATCGTTGGAGAAACCCCGAGGCTCAGGCCTTAGAAGAGGTGCGCCTGGCTAATTTGGCTGAGCACACTCGACTGGAGAAGCTTCAGCGCGCTCCCGACGAGCGCGCTCGAGAGCGGGTCCCTGAGTCCAGTCGACGACAGCTTTTCCCTCCTCCACCTAAGGTATACCGTACTCCAATCCAAAATCTCACAGTTGCAGCACGAATAGCAAAGTTAATTCAACCTTCCCAGTTGGAGGCCGACAGAGGTTTCATGCAGATCCGGGCCTTGCTCCGGGCATCAGGAGAGCAGAACACAGCAGTGTCTCAGTTGTGGAATAGGATTCACAGCAGATCCGTAGTAGCGGATACAGTTCAGTCAGCCCACAGCCCAAGATCGCTCCTGCGGCGTGAATGCCGTGGACAATTGCTACCTCTTGAGAACAGCGTTGGATTTCTCCGAAGAGGAGAGGATGATGCAGCAAAGTAGCGTAAGTATTTCCCTCCGTTTTTGAGAACCAAGGTATCAATCCAGTAGGAGACCACACACAAGTCCCTCGTACCTACACAAAACGATAGCAACTCGCAACCAACGCGATTAGGGGTAGTCAATCCCTTCATGGTCACTTACGATAATGAGATCTGACAGAGATGATTAATAATATTTTTGGTATTTTTGATAGACAGATGCAATGTAAAAAGTAAAAAGCAAAGCAAAATCAAAGCAAGTAAATAAAGTGATAGAGATTGATATGATGAGAATAGACCCGGGGGCCATAGGTTTCACTAGTGGCTTCTCTCAAGAGCATAAGTATTCTACGGTGGGTGAACAAATTACTGTTGAGCAGTTGACAGAATTGAGCATAGCTATGAGTATATCTAGCCAATGATAATGTATATAGGCATCACGTCCCTGACAAGTAGATCGAAACGATTCTGCATCTACTACTATTACTCCACTCATCGACCGCTATCTAGCATGCATCTAGAGTATTAAGTTAAAAACAGAGTAACGCCTTAAGCAAGATGACATGATGTAGAGGGATAAGTTCATGCAATATGATAAAAACCCCATCTTGTTATCCTCGATGGCAACAATACAATACGTGCCTTGCTGCCCCTTCTGTCACTGGGTAAGGACACCGTAAGATTGAACCCAAAGCTAAGCACTTCTCCCATTGCAAGAACTACCAATCTAGTTGGCCAAACCAAAAAGGATAATTCAAAGAGACTTGCAAAGATAACTCAATCATACATAAAAGAATTCAAAGAAGAATCAAATATTTTCCATAGATAATACTGGATCATAAATCCACAATTCATCGGTGTCAACAAACGCACTGCAAAAAGAAGATTACATTGAATAGATCTCCACGGGAGAGGGGGAGAACATTGTATTGAGATCTAAAAAGAGAGAAGAAGCCATCTAACTACTAGCTATGGACCCGAAGGTCTGAAGTAAACTACTCACACTTCATAGGAGGGGCTATGGTGATGATGTAGAAGCCCTCCATGGTGGATGCCCCCTCCGGCGGAGCTCCGGAACAGGCCCTAAGATGGGATCTCATGGATACAGAAGGTTGCGGTGGTGTAATTGGGTTTTTGGCTCCTGTTCTGATCGTTTGGGGATACGTAGGTATATATAGGAGGAAGGAGTACGTCGGTGGAGCGTCAGGGTGCCCACGAGGTAGGGGGCACGCCCAGGAGGGCGCCCTCCACCCTCGTGACCGCCTCTAGCACTTCTTGGAGTAGGGTCCAAGTCTCCTGGATGAAGTTCGGTTGGAAAATCATGATCCCGAAGGTTTCATTCCGTTTGGACTCCGTTTGATATTCCGTTTCTTCGAAACACTAAAATAGGCAAAAAAGCAGCAATTCTGGGTTGGGCCTCCGGTTAATAGGTTAGTCCCAAAAATAATATAAAACTGGAAAATAAAGCCCAATATAGACCAAAACAGTAGATAAAGTAGCATGGAGCAATAAAAAATTATAGATACGTTGAAGACGTATCAGGCATCCCCAAGCTTAATTCCTGCTCGTCCTCGAGTAGGTAAATGATAAAAAAGAATTTTTGATGCGGAGTGATACTTTGGCATAATTTCAATGTAAATCTTCCTAATTGTGATATGAATATTCAGATCCGAAAGATTCAAGACAAAAGTTCATAATGACACAAAAATAATAATACTTCAAGCATACTAATCAAAGCAATCATGTCTTCTCAAAATAACATGGCAAAAGAGAGTTCATCCCTACAAAATCATATAGTTAGGCTATGCTTCATTTTTGTCACACAAAGATGTTCCCAACTTCTATACCCCCGATGACAAGCCAAGCAATTGTTTCATACTTAAATAATATCAAACTTTTTCAACCTTCACGCAATACATGAGCGTGAGCCATGGATATAGCACTATGGGTGGAATAGAATACGATGATGGGGATTGTGTGGAGAAGACAAAAAAGGAGAAAGTCTCACATTGACGAGGCTAATCAACGGGCTATGGAGATGCCCATCAATTGATGTCAACATGAGGAGTAGGGATTGCCAAGCAACGGATGCACTAGAGCTATGAATGCTCAACAAAAGAAAACTAGTGGGTGTGCATCCAACTTGCTTGCTCATGAAGACCTAGGGCATTTGAGGAAGCCCATCGTAGGAATATACAAGCCAAGTTCTATAATGAAAAATTCCCACTAGTATGAAAAGGACAACTTTATGAGACTCACTACATGAGGAACAAGGTGCTACTTTGAAGCACAAGTGTGGAAAAAGAGACAGTAGTATTGCCCCTTATATATATATATATGGGCCTTTCTTTATTTTTTCTTTTGGCCTTTCTCTTTTTTTTGGGCAATGCTCTAATAATGATGATCATCACACTTCTATTGATTACAACATAAGGATTACAACTCGAAACTTAGAACAAGATATGACTCTATATGAATGAATCCGGCGGTGTACCGGGATGGTGCAATGAATCAAGAGTGACATGTATGGAAATAATGCATGGTGGCTTTGCCACAAATACGATGTCCACTACATGATCATGCAATGGCAATATGACAAAAGTAATGTATGTCATGAATATGATGATGGAAGTTGCATGGCAATATATCTCGGAATGGCTATGGAAATGCCATGATAGGTAGGTATGGTGGCTGTTTTGAGGAAGATATAAGGAGGTTTATGTGTGATAGAGCGTATCGTATCATGGGGTTTGGATGCACCGGCGAAGTTTGCACCAACTCTCAAGGTGAGAAAGGGCAATGCACGGTACCGAAGAGGCTAGCAAAGGCGGAAAGATGAGAGTGCGTACAATCCATGGACTCAACATTAGTCAAAAGAACTCATATACTTATTGCAAAAATTTATAAGTCATCAAAAATCAAGTACTACGCGCATGCTCCTAGGGGGATAGATTGGTAGGAAAAGACCATCACTCGTCCCTGACCGCCACGCATATGGATGCACATGCCAGGTACACTTCATGTTTCAAATTTATTACACAACTTTAACCATACGTGCATGCTACGGGACTTGCAAACTTCAACACAAGTATTTCTCAAATTCACAATTATCAACTAGCACGACTTTGATATTATCACCTCCATATCTCAAAACAATTATCAAGCATCAAACGTATCTTAGTATTTAATTCACTCAAAAATAAAGTTTCACATATCTTGAACACTAAGTATATTAACATTAAGCAAATTGCCATGCTATTAACGACTCTCAAAATAATCTAAGTGAAGCATGAGAGATCAATAGTTTCTTTAAAACAAATCCACCACCATGCTCTAAAAGATATAAGTGAAGCACTAGAGCAAAAATTATCATGCTCAAAAGATATAAGTGAAGCACTATGAGCAAAACTATCAAGCTCAAAAGATATAAGTGAAGCACATAGAGTATTCTAACAAATTCCAATTCATGTATGGCTCTCTCAAAATATGTGTACAGCAAGGATGATTGTGGTAGACTAACAAGCAAAGACACAAATAATACAAGACTCTCCAAGCAAAACACATATCATGTGGTGAATAAAAATATAGCTCCAAGTAAATTACCGATGGAAGTGGACGAAAGAGGGGATGCCTTCCGGGGCATCCCGAAGCTTTGACTTTTTGGTGTCCTTGGATTATCTTGGGGGTGCCATGGGCATCCCCAAGATTAGGCTCTTGCCACTCCTTGTTCCATAATCCATCAAAAGAATTCACCCAAAACTTGAAAACTTCACAACACAAAACTCAACAGAAATCTCGTGAGCTCCGTTAGAGAAAGAAAACAAAGAACTACTTAAGGTACTGTAATGAACTCATTCTTTATTTATATTGGTGTTAAACCTACTTTATTCCAACTTCTCTATGGTTTATAAACTATTTTACTAGCCATAGATTCATCAAAATAAGCAAACAACACACGAAAAAACAGAATCTGTCAAAAACAGAACAGTCTGTAGCTATCTGTAACTAACGCAAACTTACGGAACTCTAAAAATTCTACCAAAATAGGAAGTCCTGGACAATTTCTTTATTGAACAGAATCAAAAATAATCAACGCCAAATCACGTTCCTGTGATTTAACAAAATTATATTCGTGCGTGCAAAGTTTCTGTTTTTCAGCAGAATCAAATCAACTATCATCGTAGGTTATCCTATAGGTTCTACTTGGCACAAACACTAATTAAAACATAAAACCACATCCAAACAGAAGGTAGATGGATTATTTATTCCTAAACAGAAGCAAAAACAAAAAATAAAATTGGGTTGCCTCCCAACAAGCGCTATCTATTAACGCCCCTAGCTAGGCATTGAGAATTTTAATGATGCTCACAAGAAAGACAAGAATTGAAGCGCAAAGAGAGCATCATGAAACACGTGACAAACACATCTAAGTCTAACATACTTCCTATGCATAGGCATATTATAAGCAAACAAATTTGCAAGGCAAACAAAAACTAGCATATGCAAGGAAGAACAAAGATAGCAATCTCAACATGACGAGAGGTAATTTAGTGAGATAAAAATTTCTAAGACCATATTTTCCTCTCTCATAATAATTACATGTGGGATCATAAGCAAATTCAACAAAATAGCTATCACATAAAATATTTTCAACATGATCTACATGCATGCAAAGTTGACACTCTTCCAAAATAGTGGGATTAACATTAACTAAAGTCATGACCTCTCCAAACCCACTTTTATCAAAAATATCATAAGATTGAACATTATCCAAATATGTGGGATCTAAAGTTGACACTCTTCCAAACCCACTTTCAATAAAATTGCAAACATTATTATCAATCTCATATTCATCATGGGGCTTAAATAAATTTTCAAGATCATAAGAAGAATCACCCCAATCATGATCATGGCAACAAGTAGTAGACATGGCAAAACTAGCATCCCCAAGCTTAGGGTTTTACTTATTATTAACACAATTGACATCAAGAGAATTTATAGTAAAATCATTGCAATCATGCTTTTTATTCAAAGATCTATCGTGAATCACTTCATAAAGTACTTCATCACAATTTCTAGATTCACGAATTTCAAGCAAAACCTCATAAAGATAATCTAGTGCACAAAACTCACTAGCAATTGGTTCAACATAATTGGATCTCTTAAAGAGATTAGCAAGTGGATGAGGATCCATAAGCTTTTAGCGAGCAAAGATGCAAGCAAAAAGAAGGTACAAGCAAACATAAGATCAAACGGAAGAAGGGTGAATAAAACGGCAAGGGAGAAGTGGGGGAGAGGAAAACGAGAGGCAAATGGCAAATAATGTAATGAGAGAGATAGGGATTGTGATGGGTACTTGGTATGGTTGACTTGCTTGCGTGAGCCTCCCTGGCAACGGCGCCACAAATTCTTCTTGCTACCACTTGAGCACTGCATTGGATTTCCCCGACGAGGAGAGGATGATGCAGCAAAGTAGCGTAAGTATTTCCCTCAGTTTTTGAGAACCAAGGTATCAATTCAGTAGGAGACCAAGCACAAGTCCCTCGTACCTACACAAAACGATAGCAACTCACAACCAACGCGATTAGGGGTTGTCAATCCCTTCACGGTCACTTACGATAATGAGATCTGATAGAGATGATAAATAATATTTTTGGTATTTTTGATAGATAGATGCGAAGTAAAAAGTAAAAGCAAAGTAAAAGAAAAGCAAGTAAATAAAGTGATAGAGATTGATATGATGAGAATAGACCCGGGGGCCATAGGTTTCGCTAGTGGATTCTCTCAAGAGCATAACTATTCTACGGTGGGTGAACAAATTACTGTTGAGCAACAGACAAAATTGAGCATAGTTATGAGTATATCTAGGCAATGATCATATATATAGGCATCACGTCCGTGACAAGTAGATCGAAATGATTCTACATTTACTACTATTACTCCACTCATCGACCGCTATCCAGCATGCATCTAGAGTATTAAGTTAAAAACAAAGTAACACCTTAAGCAAGATGACATGATGTAGAGGGATAAATTCATGCAATCTGATAAAAACCCCATCTTGTTATCCTCGAAGGCAACAATACAATACGTGCCTTGCTGCCCCTTCTGTCACTGGGTAAGGACACCGTAAGATTGAACCCAAAGCTAAGCACTTCTCCCATTGCAAGAACTACCAATCTAGTTGGCCAAACCAAAAAGGATAATTCGAAGAGACTTGCAAAGATAACTCAATCATACATGAAAGAATTCATAGAAGA
The DNA here is from genome assembly GCA_021437245.1 of Aegilops speltoides. Lineage (NCBI taxonomy): Eukaryota > Viridiplantae > Streptophyta > Magnoliopsida > Poales > Poaceae > Aegilops > Aegilops speltoides. Next base: position 186,086,443 of record CM038145.1, read on the forward strand.
ATCAAATATTTTCCATAGATAATACTACATCATAAATCCACAATTCATCGATCTCAACAAACACACCACAAAAAGAAGATTACATCGAATAGATCTCCACGAGAGAGGGGGAGAACATTGTATTGAGATCCAAAAAGAGAGAAGATGCCATCTAGCTACTAGCTATGGACCCGAAGGTCTGAAGTAAACTACTCACACTTCATAGGAGGGGCTATGGTGATGATGTAGAACCCCTCCGTGGTGGATGCCCCCTCCGGCGGAGCTCCGGAACAGGCCCCAAGATGGGATCTCGGGGATATAGAAGGTTGCGGCGGTGGAATTAGGTCTTTGGCTCCTGTTCTGATCGTTTGGGGATACGTAGGTATATATAGGAGGAAGGAGTACGTCGATGGAGCGTCAGGGGGCCCACGAGGTAGGGGTCGCGCCAGGGGGGCGCCCTCCACCCTCGTGACCGCCTCTGGCACTTCTTGGAGTAGGGTCCAAGTCTCCTGGATAACGTTCGGTTGGAAAATAACGACCCCGAAGGTTTCATTCCGTTTGGACTCCGTTTGATATTCCGTTTCTTCGAAACACTGAAATAGGCAAAAAAAATAGCAATTCTGGGCTGGGCCTCCAGTTAATAGGTTAGTCCCAAAAATAATATAAAAGTGGAAAATAAAGCCCAATATAGTCCAAAATAGTAGATAAAGTAGCATGGAGCAATCAAAAATTATAGATATGTTGGAGACGTATCAACAATATGATCATCGGCTCGACCGCGACAATCGTCGTCGTGTGCCCCGCCTCCTCCGAGGAGTGCATCATATGTGCCTCGGCAGAATGATGATAGACACCGTCATAGTGGCGAGCGCAGAGCACCAGTCGACCCAAGAGAGCCGGGCATCGATGCGAGATCTATCCTCGTTCAGGGTCTAGTCGACTGAAATAGAGCGCATAGAGAAGACCCTGGCAGAGATCGTCCGAGCGGCAGCATAGTGCATGTTTCTGGTCCAGAGTGTTTCAGCAGAGCCATCAGGGTAGTGGTGATTCCTCCCAACTTTAGGTTGGTGACCGGAGTCAGTAAGTTCACTGGAGAGTCCAAGCCTAAAACTTGTCTTGAGGATTACCGAGTGGCTGTGCAAATTGGCGGTGGAAACGATGAAGTAGCGATGAAACATCTTCCTATGATGTTGGAAGGGTTGGCCTGAGCGTGGTTGACTCAGTTAGCTCCAGGTAGTATATATAGTTGGGAAGAGCTTGCTCAAGTGTTCGTCAGAACTTTTGAGGGCACTTGCAAGCGGCCAACAGGGTTGACAGAGTTGCAGCATTGTGCGCAGAAGCCGAGTGAGACTTTAAGGGATTTCATTCAAAGGTGGACCACTTTGCATCACACCGTTGAAAATGTATCAGAGCATCAGCAGTGTGCGCCTTCAAGGAAGGCGTCAAATACCGAGAGTTGGTCCTGAAGTTCGGTCGGACTGGAGATATGACTCTGACTCGGATGATGGAAATAGCCACCTGCACGCTAATGAAGAAGAAGAGGATCGACTCTGTAGCGGGAAGAGTAAACCAGTCGGCCAAGAGGCCGGTGGAGGTAATTCCAATCGGAAACAGAAGTGTAAGGCCGAGCCCGCAGCACCCGATGAGATTGCAGCAGTGGCTCAAGGAAAGTTTAAGGGAAAACCTAAAGGGCCCTGGCCCCCTAAGAAGGTAAAAGATCAAGCAGGAAATGATGTGTCACATCCACACGAAGAAGGACGAAGAGGGTAATCTGATCTACCCTAAGAATACCACTCGGCAATGTCGACTCTTGATCCAGGAATTCCGAGAAAAACAGCCCGGTCAAAAGGAGAAAGAGTCGGTCAAAGACGAGGACGAAGAGGAAGACGGCGGTTACCCCAACGTCAATTCCACCCTCATGATTTTTGCTGATGTTGAGAGCAAGAGCGGTTGAAAGTTATCAATAGAGAAGTGAATATGGTCGCTCCGGTGACGACGACCACATACCTGAAATGGTCTCAGACAGCCATCACATTCGACCAGTCGGACCACCCTGCGCATGTAGCCACCCCAGGGAGGCAGGCATTGGTGGTCGACCCCGTGGTCGGAGGCACTAGACTGACTAAAGTGTTGATGGACGGTGGTAGCGGCCTGAATATTGTTTATGCTAAAACCTTGAAAGGGATGGGCATTCCAATGTCCAAACTTAGCGAGAGCAATATGAGTTTCCATGGTGTTATCCCTGGAAAGAAAGCAGAATCACTCGGCCAGATCGCTCTCGACGTGGTTTTGGGTGATTCCAAGCATTACCGTAAGGAAACGTTGACATTTGAAGTCATGGATTTCCAGAGTGCTTATCATGCCATTCTGGGTAGGCCTGCCTACACACGTTTTATGGCTCGACCATGTTACGTGTACCTCAAGTTGAAGATGCCTGGCCCCAAAGGTGTGATCACAGTTACTGGCAATCGGCAGAAAGCAGAGGAATGCTTCCAGAAAGGTTCCAAAATTGCCGATGCGTAGATGGCAGCAGTTGAACTCCAAGAGTATCAGAAGAATGCGGATCCGAGTGATTTGCTCCGAGCCAAGAAGCCTGCCACGGATTCTGCATTTCAGTCGTCTGGTGAAACGAAGCCGATTCATATTCACCCGACCGATCCCAATGCTGCACCGACTCATATATCAACGACACTTGACAGCAAATAGGAAGAAGTGCTCATCCAGTTCCTCTGTGAGAACTGGGACATCTTTGCATGGAAACCCTCTAACATGTCGGGTGTACCCAGAGGACTGGCTAAGCACCGTTTGCGTGTTGACCCCAAGGTAAAACCCGTCAAAGAGCATCTTTGGCGGTCCGCCGTACAGAAGAGGAAAGCGACTGGCGAGGAAGTGGCCCAGCTGCTAGCAGCAGAGTTCATCCGTGAGATCTACCACTCCGAGTGGCTTGCCAATGTAGTCATGGTCCCTAAGAAGGATGATTCACTTCATATATGCATTGATTTCAAGCATATCAATCGGGCCTGCCCGAAAGATCACTTCCCTCTCCCCCGCATCGATCAGATTGTTGACTCGACAGCGGGGTGTGAGCGTTTGTTTTTTTTAGACGCATATTCCGGGTATCATCAGATCCGACTGTATGGTCCCGATGAAATAAAAACAGCCTTTATCACCCCATTCGGGTGCTTTTGCTATGTCACCGTGCCATTTGGTCTTAAAAATGCCGGAGCCACATTCATGAGAATGATTCAGAAGTTACTGCTCACTCAAATCAGTCGGAATGTGGAAGCATACATGGATGACATTGTGGTCAAGTCTCGCAAACGTTCCGACCTACTGACTGACCTCGCAGAAACCTTTGCCAACCTAAGAAGGTACGATATCAAGCTTAATCCATCAAAGTGCACATTCGGAGTTCCAGGTGGAAAGTTACTTGGTTTTCTCATTTCCGAACGAGGGATTGACGCCAATCCAGAAAAAGCTGATACCATCCTCCGAATGAAACGCCCTGTGCGTGTGCATGACGTTCAGAAGCTAACTAGTTGTTTGGCAGCCTTCAGTCAATTCATTTCTCGTCTCGGTGAAAAGGCCTTACCTCTTTACCGACTGATGAAGAAATCTGATAAATTCGAGTGGACTGAGGAAGCTGATGCAGCGTTTGCAGAGCTCAAAACCCTGCTCTCCACCTAGCTAGTGCTCGCTGCGCTAATCAGCAAAGAGCCTTTACTGCTTTATATTGCAGCCACTGGACAAGTTGTCAGTACAGTACTCATGGTCGAGCGGGAAGAAGAAGGAAAGGCTTACAAGGTTCAGTGCCTAGTATATTATCTCTCTGAAGTTTTGACTCCATCCAAGCAACGATATCCACACTATCAAAAGCTTGTCTATGGAATCTACATGACCATGAAGAAGGTTGCACATTATTTCTCTGATCACTCCATTATAGTCGTCAGCGACGCACTACTATCTGAAATTATGAACAACAAAGATGCAACTGGTCGAGTGGCAAAATGGGCGATTGAACTCCTTCCATTGGACATCAAGTTTGAGGCAAAGAAAGCTATCAAGTCACAAGCAATCGCAGATTTCCTTGCCGAGTGGATTGAGCAGCAATTGCCGACTCAAGTTCACTCGGAGCATTGGACTATGTTCTTCGATGGCTCCAAGATGTTGAATGGTTCAGGTGCTGGGGTAGTGTTTGTATCTCCCCGTGGAGACAAGCTTAACTATGTTCTCCAGATTCATTTTGATTCCTCCAATAACGAAGCTGAATATGAATCACTTTTATACGGGTTGCGTATGGCCATTTCACTCGGCGTCCGTCGCCTTATGGTCTACGGCGACTCAGATTTTGTGGTTAATCAAGTGATGAAAGAGTGGGATGTCAGGAGCCCGGCCATGACAGGTTATTGCAATGCAGTAAGAAAGCTGGAAAAGAAGTTTGAAGGGTTGGAGCTTCACCATATACCCCGCTGAAAAATCAAGTTGCAGATGAGTTGGCAAAGATAGGTTCAAAGAGAGAGGCCATTCTCAGCAATGTGTTTTGGGAACATATTTATTCACCTTCAGTTCAGGAAGATCCTTTCACTGAAGAGTCCCGACAGCCCAAGAGCGTCACAGATACGACTGAAGTCAAAATCCCAGCCATGGTCGACTTAGTCATGGAGGTTTTGGTCATCATTCCCGACTAGACAGTGTCGTACGGTGCATACACTCTTAGGAAAGAACTTCCAGAGGAGGAAGAAGAGGCTCGACAGATCGTCCGACGATCTAAAGCCTTTACCGTGATAAAAGGTCAGTTGTTCAGAGAAAGTGTAACTAGAGTCTGCCAGAAGTGCATCACGCCAGAAGAAGGCTGAATGATCCTCAATGATATTCACTCGGGGACCTGTGGTCACCATGCGTCCTCTCGGACCATCGTGGGCAAAGCATATCGAGCTAGATTTTACTGGCCACGTGCCAATGAGATGGCAAAAGAAATAGTGGACAAGTGTGAAGGCTGTCAGTTTTACTCCAACATGTCCCATAAACCTGCGTCAGCTCTGAAGACTATTCTACTCGTCTAGCCTTTCGTTGTCTGTGTATTGGACATGGTTGGACCTCTGAGGACTAGCAGGAGTGGATTTACCCATGTGCTGGTCGCAGTCGACAAGTTTACCAAATGGATCAAAGCCAAGCCCATTAAAAACCTTGAAGCAAGTACAGCTGTAAGTTTCTTCAGAGAATAGATATTCAGATATGGTGTTCCGCACAACATCACGGATAACAGGTCAAACTTTGACTCGGACTAATTCAGAGCCTTTTGTACCTCCCAAGGTACGAGGGTCGATTATGCTTCGGTCGCCCATCCTCAGTCGAATGGACAAGCTGAAAGAGCAAAAGAATTGATTCTCAAAGGACTGAAACCCTGATTGATGTGTGACCTCAAGCACGCAGTAGGGGCCTGGGTTGATGAACTTCCATCAGTACTTTGGGGACTGAGGACAACACCTAATCGGTCGACTGGGCGAACTCCATTCTTCTTAGTCTACGGAGTTGAAGCCGTACTCCTGAGTGGTTTGCTCCACAACGCGCCCTGAGTCGAACTCTTCTCAGAAGAGGAAGCAGAATAGGCTCGGCAAGATGCAGTCAATCTCCTGGAAGAGGAAAGAGAGATGGCCCTGATCCGTTCGACCATTTATCGGCAAGACCTGCGTCGATTCCATGCCAGAAACGTATGGGGTCGGGCATTTCAGGAAGGAGACCTGGTTCTTTGAGTGGACCAGTAGAAACCACACAAGCTCGCTCTTGCTAGGGAAGGCCCTTTCGTCGTCACCAAAGTGCTCCACAATGGAGCGTATCGTCTTTCCAACGTCGAGCACAATAAAGATGAGCCACACGCTTGGAATGCGGAACTGCTCTGCCCCTTTTACTCTTAAAGTATTTAGACTGTTGAGATGTAATAAGAAGTACCTTTTAGTTTGATTATCAAAAGACATGATTTTACAGTCTTCCGAATGATTTTTGTTCATTTTTTACATGTTCTAAAATCCCCCAGTGGGTGCCTTAGCTGCGAATCCATTTCGCCTAAGTTGAAGAGAAAATCCTACCAAGTGGTGAGCCAGCCTCTCACTCGGGGGCTTAGCTGCGAATCCGTTTCACATAAGTGTTAAAAATCCTACCGAGTGGTGAGCCAGCCTCTCACTCGGGGGCTTACCTGCGAATCCGTTTTGCCTAAGTGTTAAAAATCCTACCGAGTGGTGAGCCAGCCTCTCACTCGGGGGCTTAGCTGCAGTCCAGTACTCACCTAAGTGTTAAAAAATCCTACCGAGTGGTGAGCCAACCTCTCACTCGAGGGCTTAGCTGCGAATCCGTTTCGCCTAAGTGTTAAAAATCCTACCGAGTAGTGAGCTAGCCTCTCACTCGGGGGCTTAGCTGCAAATCCGTTTTGCCTAAGTGTTAAAAATCCTACCGAGTGGTGAGCCAGCCTCTCACCTGGGGATCTTAGCTGCAGTCCAGTACTCACCTAAGTGTTAAAAAATCCTACCGAGTAGTGAGCCAGCCTCTCACCCGGAGGCTTAGCTGCAGTCCAGTACTCGCCTAAGTTTAAAAGGTCCTACCCAAAGGTACGGTTCGGCCACGACCCCCGGGCTGCACCTTCAAGAAGAAGGACAAGATTGTGGGAGCAATCCTTCCACTCGGTGGCTTAGCTGCAGTCCAGTACTCGGCTAAGTTTGAAAAATCCTACCGAGTGGTGAGCAATCCTCCCACTTAGGGGCTTAGCTGTAGTCCAGTACTCCCCTAAGTTTGAAAAATCCTACTGAGTTGTGAGCAATCCTCCCACTCGGGTGCTTAGCTGCAGTCCAGTAATCGCCTAGGTTTGAAAAATCCTACCGAGTGGTGAGCTCCTCCCACTCGGGGGCTTAGCTGCAGTCTAGTACTCTCCTAAGTTTGTAAAATCATCCCGAGTGAAAACTGATCTTCTCGCTCGGGGACTAAGCCATATGCTCCATCCTAATCCACAAGGACAGCAAAGTACGGGTCAACCACGACCCCCGCTTCAGAGTTGTACCATCAAAAAGAAGGACGAGATTGAGCATGCTGCCAAGGCGAGCCATTTTCAGGAACGATAACACCATTGCTGAATGCCTCGCCGATAAGCTGACCAGTCCCACCGAGTGGTGCGGGTCGACCACGACCCCCCTGGGGGGCTGCACCGTCAAGAAGAAGGACGAGATTGTGCGCACTGTCAAAGGCCCATCCAATGGCTGGTGCGAAGGCAAACTGCTGACAGGAACGCCAAGACCATTGCTGAGTGCCTTGCTGATGGCTGATCAATGCTGCTCAAGGCTCGTCCAACTGGTCGACTGCGGATTCTGCTCCAGAAGCTGCATCGAACGAACAAAAACCAAACCGAGAGAAGAACAAGTTTCACTCGAAGATAAACACAACATATTCAAAGATAAGCCCAAAGGTTTCTAACCGCAAATTAAAGTACTCGGGCGTCAGGCCCGAAGGAGTTTTAACGATTACAAAATCACTCAGCATTCCGAGGCGAATGAGGGTGAAGCATAGTGTTTTTTCAGTCACTCGGTGGGAGAAGGACTGTTGGGCCGCAGAAGCTGTCAAGGTCGATGCTGTCGGCAATACGAGTGGCTGCCTCTAGGAAGGTGTCCATGACAGACTGCAAGGAGTGCTTCTTAGTATTCACGAGCTTGAAGGCCGCCAGCTTGTCTTCTTTAGCCTCCTTGTAGTGCACTCGAACTAATGACAAGGCGACATCAGCACCCCAGCGAGCAGAGGACTTTTTCCACTCTTGCACACGGCCAGGAATCTGATTGAGTCGAGTCATCAGCGACTCGAGGTCTTGAGAAAGTTCCGCCTGAGGCCAGAGCTCGGTGTCCACTCGGGTCATCGCAGCCTTCAGTCGAGCCAGATAGCAACAGCGCCGTCCAGGTGTGATTCCAGTCGTAGCAAGTTCATCGCAATGTCATCTTTCACGGGAGATGGGGTCGAGACCTGTCTCGACCCGCCCAGTTTCAGCTTCAATGTCCTGGCAAAGTTCTGTTCCATCGCAAAAAACAATGAGTCGGCAATATTACGACATACTTCAATCGACGACAATTAACCAGTCGACTGACCATACCTTCAAGCTTCAGAACTAGTTTCGCGGCAAGTTGTCCCAGATAGGACTCTAACTTTCCCGTCTTGGCTCTGAGGCCTCCAACTTTAGTGGTCAGGTTCTCCTTGTCCTTCTTCAGTTGCTCTACTTCTCGATTGGCTTCCGAGATGGCAGTCTTCAACTTCGCATTCTCCTCTTCTAATTTGCTGACTGAAGCCAGCTTCTAGTCCGTAAGCGTTGTCTTCTCATGTGCTTCCTTCTGAGCAGCAGCAAGGTCCTGGTCCTTCTTCTCCAAAGCTTCCTTCATTCTATCTAAAGAAACAACACTCTTCAGACGAGCCTGAAGTTGACGATTTTCACTATGCACATCTTCTTATGTGAAGTCACTCGATTCAAAGAGACTGAAGTAAAAAGCAGCGAAATATGCGAGATACTAAATAGGCAAGAGTCTCCATCTCTTGTTGAGTAGTCTTGAGGTTCTTCTTGGCGAGTTCAAGGTCAAGTTCAACGCTGATATGCTTCTTCTTTGTCGGCGTTCTGGTAACGGGGGTCCCCAGACTTGCCTGCCTGCGGCGTGGCTCAAAGGGGGCCCAGCGCGGCCCATCTTCATCAACACAAGCTCAAGACCCTCGCGAGGGGCCAAGCCTCGCGGGGCGGACGGCAAGCAGCTTCCTCAGGCACGGCCTCATCAGGCTGGCTCACGAGGAGGCGGAGAGTTCAAGGCGGGGTACCTCACGAGGTGCCCATGACGCAAGCCATGACGACCAAGGGCGCCAGTTGGGCGCCAGCCCGCGCAGTGTCCTCCTTTCCTCTTTGGTGCAAAGCGAGCAAGCGCAGGCAAGAGCACCAAGCAAAGGCATCCATTTCGGTGCAACAAGACCAAGGCCAGCCCAACGGCAGGGAGGAAGTCATTGTGGAGCCCAAGCAGGCGTCACCACCAGAGCCTTTGACAGGCGAGGACCAACTTTAGTCAGGATAAGTGTACCCGCTGTTCCCCTTCAAAATGGCCAATTGTTGGCGCCCTTCCCGCTCAATATTTGGGAAGAGGCCCAGGGCCTTTGCCTATAAATAGGACTAGCCACCCCCAGGGTAGAGGCATCTAGTATCTAGCATACATCTAGAATCGAGAGAGAGAGAGAGAGCGACTGAACTCCTCCTAGCAGTTCATCGCACCGGCCAAGGACAGACCCTCGCGAGGCTGTTCTTCCTTGTATTGTTCATTATCATCCCAAGAGGCAATCCACCACACCACACACTGGAGTAGGGTATTACACCACAATGGTGGCCTGAACCAGTATAAATCCTGTGTCTCTTGTGTTGTTTCTTTCGTAGTTTAGATCCTAGCGATTCGGCGAGGAGCAGGTAGGTAGAGGGTGAAATCTCCGCGCGCACCCCTGTGTTCGAACCTCAAGGGTCTGCCGGAACCCGAAATCCGACATTTGGCACGCCAGGTAGGGGTGCGCCGGATTTCTTCTTCCATCGTCCTGTTCTTCTCCGACCATCGCATCCATGTTCGACGCTCGTCATGCCCACGCCGGGCGCCGAGCTGCCCTCGCCTCCCGTGTCGCTCAGATGGCTCCTGTCGGCGGGCGCCCTCGTCGTTCCCCGTCACCTGCCGTCAACGCCACCACCGGCTCGGCGGGGAACAAGCAGCAAGCATCACCCAAGCATCCCCCCGTGGCCTCTCGGGGAGAGCTGCACGGCCCCTTCCTCGCCCATCACGCCGCGCCGGCCTCCCCGGTCGTCGCAGCCCTCCTGGGCGGCTCACAGGCGCCGCCCTTCAGTCACCACATCAAGCCGTTCGTCTGCCGGGTCGGCGCCACCTCCACGCGGCAGGGTGCTCCCCCGGACCGGTCGGAGCCACAGGCCAGGCTGGCCTTCAGTTCGGAGGATCACCCCTCCAACTCGGCCAGCTGGGGTGCGCTCCCCATGCTATGAACCCCCACCATCTACCAGGTGGCTGTCACCAGGACTCTCATCGACGGCGGCACATGCCTCAGCATGCTCTCAGTTGAAGCCTTCAACCTCCTCCTTATACCCCGGGAGCGGCTGCAACCTAGCCGGCCCTTCTCGGGCGTCAGGGGTGGGTCATCCATCTCCTTGGGACAGATCCGGCTCCCAGTAACTTTCGGCACCTACGACAATTTTTGCACGAAGCAGGTCGATTTCGATATCGCCCCCATCGGCCTCCCCTACAACGCCATCCTTGGCTATCCAACACTGGCCCAGTTCATGGTCGCGACTCACCCGGCGTACAACCTTATGAAGATGCCCGGGAGTAGCGGTGTCCTCACCGTGCCTGGGGACACCGGGGATGTGCTGCGAGCACTCAAGCTCGCCTTCAAAATGGCGGCGTCGGCACAACCCGCCAACGCGGGGACCCCTGAGCTCAAGGGGGCTGCACCGACCAAGAAGAAACATTTGTTCACCCAAGACAAGGCAGAGACCAAGCAGATACCCGTCGATGAGGACGGGTCCACTAGTGCCACTTTCACCATAGGCGCTAACCTCGGGCCCGAGCAGGAGGAACCCCTGGTCAAGTTCCTGCACGCAAACAAGAAGGTATTCGCCTAGGAGCCCGATCAGTTGGCGGGGATCCCATGGGGCGTAATCGAGCACCACCTCAATGTGTTCCCCAACGTGCGCCCCGTGAAGCAGAAGGCGAGGCGGCAGTCCACTGAAAAGCAGGCCTTTATCATCCAGGAGACCCGCAAGCTAGAAGCCGCGGGGGTTATTCGCGAGGTCCGATATCCAGATTGGTTGGCCAACCCTGTGGTTGTGCCCAAGAAGGGAGGGAAGGAGAGCATGTGTGTCGACTTCACCAACCTCAACAAAGCATGCCCGCAAGATCCGTTCCCGCTCCCTCGCATCGATCAGATCGTCGATTCCACCGCTGAGTGTGACCTGTTATGCTTCTTGGATGCCTTCTCCGGGTATCACCAGATCAAGATGGCGGTGGAAGACGTGGAGAAGACGGCCTTCCTGACCCCGTGTGGGGTGTACTGCTATACATGCATGCCGTTCAAACTGCGCAACGCAGGGGCAACCTTTCAGTGGCTCATGCACATCACCTTGGGCCCGCAACTCGGGAAGAATGTGGAGGCTTACGTCGACGACATTGTAGTGAAGTCTCGCGAGGCCAAGACCCTGATACAAGACCTGGAGGAAACCTTCGCAAACCTCAATGCAGTGAGCCTGTGGCTCAACCCGGAGAAGTGTGTGTTTGGAGTCCCCTCGGGCAAGCTCTTGGGCTTCCTCGTGTCCCACCGAGGCATCGAGGCCAACCCAGAAAAAGTCAAGGCAGTCGAGGACATGAGCCCACCAAAGACCCTCAAAGAGATGCAGAAGCTCACTGGGCGCGTGACTGCGCTAGGGCGCTTCATCTCTAGGTCAGGGGAGCGAGCACTGCCTTTCTTCCAGCTAATGAACAAAAAGGGGCCCTTTGAATGGACTGAAGAGGCCGACAAGACGTTCCAAGATCTCAAGAGATACCTAACCAGCCCTCCGGTGATGGTGGCCCCACGCCCTCAAGAGCCCTTGGTGCTCTACCTCGCCGCCACTCCCTACTCTGCCAGCGCGGCCCTGGTGGCGGTTAGGGAGGAGCGTCGGGTCAAGGCCACGACAGCTACCCGCGTCAAGGCAAAGCGGGACCAAGAAGGACTCGCGGAGATCAGTACCACGGCCGAAGAGGATCAGTCGCCGCAGGGGAGCGCACCAGGAATGGAAGAGGCCCTTCCCCCAGGCAGCCAGCTTCTGGAGGCTCCCCCGCCTCAGGAGGCGCCACGGCCTCCGAAGGACGCCGCTAGCACCGACGCTCCAAGCCTCGTCGAGCACCCAGTGTACTTCGTCAGCACATTGTTGCGGGATGCGAGGGCACGGTACCCCATGCCCTAGAAACTCCTCCTCGCGTTACTGGTGGCCTCGCGCAAGCTGCGGCACTACTTTCAGGGTCACCCTATCAAGATTGTCTCGGCGTACCCCTTAGAAAGGGTGCTCAGGAGCCCTAACTCAGCCGGAAGGGTCGCCGAGTGGAACATTGAACTGCAAGCATTTCAGCTCAAATTCAGCACGACCAGTGTCATCAAGGGGGCCACGCTAGCGGATTTCGTGGCCTTATGGACGGAGGCACCGGGCCTCAAGGCCGGCGAGGATCGATCCCTTTCCCCAGGAAGCGAAGCGCCAGAAGGCTGGGTCATGTACTTCGACGGAGCGTTCTCCCGGCATGGCCTGGGGCTGGGGCGGTGCTCATATCTCCCACTCAGGACAAGCTCTATTACGCCGTGCAGCTCTGTCTCCAGCAAGGCGAAAAGGTCTCCAACAACATAGCGGAGTATGAAGGTCTGATAGCAGGCTTGAAGGCCGCGGCTTCCCTAGGGGTAAAGCGCATTACCCTCAAGGGCGATTCGCAGCTCCTCGTCAATTCTCCAACAAGGTGTACGAGCCAAAAGATGAGCACATGGAGGCTTACCTCGCGGAGGTCCACAGGATGGAAAAGCAGTTCTGGGGGTTGGAGTTGCAGCATGTGCCCCGTGGCACCAATCAGGAGGCCGATGACATCGCCAAACGAGCATCCATGCGGTTACCCCAGGAGCCTGGCGTCTTCGAGGAGCGGCTCTTCAAGCCCTCGGCCATGCCATCACTATCAAACACGGCGCAGCCTCGGGAGGAGCTCCCCCAGCCACCTGCCTCGAGAGCTCCGGTCTGCGGCCCTTCCTCAAGAGCGCGCCTGCTCCTGACGATGGAACCTCAAGAGGGGTGCTGGGTCACAGAACTACGGAGTTACTTGACGCAAGGGACCCTGCCGGAGAAGGAGGAGGAAGCAGAGCGTGTGGCGCGGCAAGCCTCGGTGTATTGTATCAGGGATGGAGAACTCTACCGGAAGCGACCAAATGGTGTGTCCCTACGCTGCATATCCAGGGAGCAAGGGAAGGAGCTGCTGGCGGATGTACACAGTGGAGATTGTGGGCATCACTCCTCATCGCGGACCCTCGTGCGCAAGGCATTCCGCAGCGGCTTCTACTGGCCTACTGCACTCAATGATGCAGTCAAACTAGTGAAGGCCTGCGAAGCCTGCCAATTCCATGCCAAGCAGATCCATCAGCTGGCAGGAAGTTTGCAAACTATACCCCTCTCATGGCCATTCGCGGTCTGGGGGCTGGACATCCTGGGCTCGTTTCCTCGGGCACCAGGGGGCTATCGCTACCTCTATGTCGCCGTGGACAAGTTCACCAAGTGGGCTGAAGTGGAAGCCGTCCGCACCATCCCTGCGGGTTCAGCCGTCAAGTTCACCAAGGGCATCGTGAGCCGGTTCGGGGTGCCGAACCGCATCATCACCGACAACAGTTCGCAGTTCACCAGTAACCTCTTCAAAACATACTGTGCTAACCTTGGAACGCAGATATGCTACGCTTCAGTGGCGCACCCCCGGAGCAACGGCTAGGCCAAGCATGCCAACGCTGAGGTCCTGAGGGGCCTCAAGACCAGAACATTCAAGAAGAAGCTGGAAGCCTGCGGCAGAGGCTGGTACGATGAGCTCCAGCCCGTGTTGTGGTCCATCCGCACGACCGCAACCAAGCCGACTAGAGAGACCCCGTTCTTCTTGGTCTATGGAGCCGAAGCGGTCCTCCCTCACGAGGTCAGACGTCGTTCCGCACGGGTCCTGGCGTTCGACGAAGCGCAGCAGGACGCCATGCGGGGGATGGACCTTGTGCTGGGGAAGGAGCGTCGCCGAGAAGCCTCGTTGTGAGCGGCGAGATATCAACAAGCGCTGCGGCGATACCACTGCCACAACATCCGCCCAGGACTCTTGAGATAGGGGACCTCGTGCCCAGGCGGGTTCTCTCCAGGGAGGGACTGCATAAGCTCTCTCCCATGTGGGAGGGCCCGTTCAAGGTTGTTCATGTTTCCAGGCCCGGCTCCGCGCGCTTGGAGACTCAGGAGGGGGTGCCAGTCCAGAATGTGTGGAACATCCAGCACCTCCGGAGGTTTTACCCTTAAAAGGCCCGGAGCCTGTGAAGACTATCTTTTTGGAAAAGGCCAAGAGCCTGTGAAGAAGGCGAACGCTTGTGAAGACTATCTTTTTGGAAAAGGCCCAGAGCCTGTGAAGAAGGAGAACGCCTGTGAAGACTATCTTTTTGGAAAAGGCCCGGAGCCTGTGAAGAAGGCGAATGCCTGTGAAGATCATCTTTTGGGAAAAGGCCCAGAGCCTGTGAAGAAGGCGAATGCATGTGAAGACTATCCTTTAGGAAAAGGCCCAGAGCCTCTGAAGAAGGCGAACGCATGTGAAGCTGTCGCGTTTTGGAAAAGGCCCGGAGCCTGTGAGGAGGGCCAATGCCCGTGAAGTTTGCTTTCCCGAAGAAAGGCCCGGAGCCTGTGAAGAAGGCCAACGCCTGTGAAGCTCGCCGCCCGTGACACTCTCACGTAATAATGAGTTGGGGCTATACACGCCCCGGAGTCTTAGGAGCGCCGGCCTCAGGCCCTGGGGCTCCCTCCCACGCCCAGTGGCAGCACTTAGCTCCGTGCTGGTGAGAAGACGTCGAAGACTAGACTAGGTGCCGGACGCGGCTTTTTCATTTGCTTTCTGCAGTTGGCTAGTTCATTCTCATTTGAAGTTTTATTGAAACTGTCGCCGTCTTTTGACTTATGGCTCTTCGACTTTTCGCCCTCCTGCCTCGATTTCTCTTGCGCAGGGTTTCGCGAGGGGCAGCCCCGGGTGCCCTCGCGAGTGTTTCTGTCCCTATCGCTCAAGGTCTCACGACCCGGGTCCACTACAGGAGCGCCCCTCCAGTCCGTGCCTCACGGGCACCGCGACACGAATACAGGACCTGGGTCGGTCGCCCCCACGGCTGAAGCTGGAGATTACCTACGCGCGGGCGTACGACAGAAAGGAACAATACCAAAATAACAGAAACAGTACGATGATCGACAACGGTAACCCAAACACGCCCCCACGGGGCCCCACACTGCTGTCTTTTTTGCGCAGGAGAAAGGAAAAGAAAGAACAAATCAGGCGAAGCTCGCCCTACGCCGGCCCTCAGGGAAGACTCGAGCCGCCTCTGGAGCTCAGGCGGACTCCCTCTTGCGCTTCACCAGGGCGCGATGGTGGGCGGACCCGCTGCCGCCCTCCAAGCAGGCACGATGGCGTGGAGGCTGACCGTGGCCGCTGCTAGAAGAGTTGCTGCCCGAAGAAGAACCAGTGAAGCTTGAGGAACCCTGGGCGCCGCCAACCACGCGTGCGCTGTCCTCTCCGTCCTCGCCGGGGCTGGGTCCCCGGCCGCGGTCGTCGTCTTCAGGGCAGCAGCCTGCGCGGCGACCACCTTCCCCAAACACCCTCACATAGAGGGTGGCGTCGCCGTTGAACTTGAAGTGCAGGGTGCACCGATGGCTCAGGCCACGCGCGCGGGCAAACGTCTGCCAGCCGCGGGTCAAGGCCAGGCTCCCGGCTGCGGAGACCTCCAGCGAAGCCCACGAGGCCCGGCTGCAACAGCCATCTGCCTGGAGCCAGAGGCCGCCCGGGGCGCCAGCCGGGAGCTCACCTAGGAGGGAGCGAGGGAGCTGGAGCTGGGCGCTGGTCGGCTCCGCCGCCCACACAACAAACTCCGACAGCACCTCTGCAGAGTGGAAGCGTGGCCTAGGGGGTCGCATGGCACGCCCCCCGGCCGCAGCCAGCCGCCCATCACCGCGCGAGAAGTCACCTCCGCGACCGCGGGGAGCCGCCGTGGAGGCAACAGGGTGTTTGTGAGGGCGGCCTCGACCGCGCTTGGGCGGGGGAGAGGCAGACTCGACCTGGCGAGCCTTCCCTTTCTCTGCGGCCGAGAACTTCCTTGGCGGAGCCATGAAGAAGAAGGAGAAGCAAGAGGGGATAGACTGGAAGGGCAGGCGTCGTTCCGTACTTATAACCGGCGAAAGCCAACCGTCGACCTCCACGATCGCAGTTAATCATGACCCGCTTTGCATGCAGGGACTTGTCGAATCCGTGTAGTTGTCGAGGCGTCGTGGGGAAGCGGAGGCGCCCACGTCCAATAAACCGCCACGCGGCGCCCAAGGCCGCAGGCTGTTAGGGCCCGCGACGCCAAGACTTGCCCATTCGCTCTGCTGCCAAGTCCGGGCGCGCTTTGGGTCTGGGCTATTGTCGGCGCTCGGGAACGGGGTCCCCAGACTTGCTCGCGCCTCGGGCGTGGCTCAAAGGGGCCCAGCATGCCCATCTTCATCAACACAAGCTCAAGACCTCGCGAGGCCAGATTGCTGGGCGGACAACAAGGAGCTTCTCGTGCACGGCCTCATCAGGCTAGCTCACGAGGAGGCGGAGAGTTCAAGGCGGGTACTCGCGAGGTGCCCATGACGCAAGCCATGACGACCAAGGCGCCACTGCAGAAGGTCCTCCTTTCCTCTTTGGTGCAAAGGAGCAAGCGCAGCGAGAGCATCAAGCAAAGGCATCCATTTCGTGCAACAAGACCAAGACCAGCCCAATGGCAGGGCGGAAGTCATTAATGGAGCCCAAGCAAAGGCCACCACTGTGAGCCTTTGACAAAGCGAGGACCAACTTTAGTCAGATAAGTGTACCCGCTGTTCCCATTCAAAATGGCCAATTGTTGGCGCTCTACCCGCTCAATATTTGGGAAGAGGCCCAGGGCCTTTGCCTATAAATAGGACTAGCCACCCCCAGGGTAGAGGCATCTAGTATCTGGCATACATCTAGAATCGAGAGAGAGAGAGAGATAGAGGGACTGAACTCCTCCTAGCAGTTCATCGCACCGGCCAAGGACAGACCCTCGCGAGGTTGGTCTTCCTTGTATTGTTCATTATCAGCCCAAGAGGCAATCCACCACACCACACACTGGAGTAGGGTATTACACCACAATGGTGGCCTGAACCAGTATAAATCCTGTGTCTCTTGTGTTGTTTCTTTTGTAGTTTAGATCCTAGCGATTCGGCGAGGAGCAGGTAGGTAGAGGGCGGAATCTCCGCGCGCACCCCAGTGTTCGAACCTCAAGGGTCTGCCGGAACCCGAAATCCGACAATCTTTAACTCGAAAGTCGAGCTCCAAGATCACAAGACCTCTGCAGTCAGGAAGAGAGATGTGTTAGTCGACAGAAATAAGAGACAATGACAGTGAAAAGTTACTCTAAGACTACTGCCGAATCAAATATTCAACAGTAGTCTCGGGGACTACACCCAGTGGGTGCACTTAGCGTGCCCCCACTGGTTCAGATCAACACTCAGCAGGGCTGCCCGGCGTGAGTATAGAAAAAAAGAGAGATGAGGTTCTAAGACCTCGGTCGACTGCCAGCAGTCGACCGTGGTCTCAGGGACTACACCCAGTGGGTGCACTCGGCATGCCCCCACTGATCCAGGCAGTTTACTAAGACTCAGCTTGAGTCAAATTGAGTGGAAGATTTCCTAAACGCTAAACAAAGGCACACCCCAGTGGGTGATCGGATATAAAAGAACATTCAAAAGTTCAGTCAGAGTTTGTTGACCTTAACATTGGTCTGCAAAGCAGTGCTGGCGTTGTAAGCCACCTGACTAACCTCGTGCATCACCTTCACCTGCTCCATGACAAGGTTCACCTGGCGAAGAGCCTCCCTGGCGGCACTCGGCGAGCCGTCTGGGGTCTGATATGCTGCAAAGAGTGATGGCTCCAAGGCGGTCGAAGCAGTTACTGGGTCAGACGCGTGGAGTTGCACTGGAGCGGCAGGAGTCAGAGCAGACGATCCCGACGGACGATCAGTCGTCAGCGAGTTGGCGAATGTGACGTTGGTCCGAACCGGTTCTCCGGAACGTTCGACCAGCGCCTCAAGCGCCGGCGTCGACTGGGGGACTTGAACTTCAAGCCTTTTCCTGCTTGAGCCCCCACTCCTCTTCCTCCTCTCCTATAGAGGCGCTTCTTCTTCTTCATCGTCAGGGAGCACGACGATCTCTTGCAGAACTACAGAAATGGAGAAATATCAGAAATTCAGCCGATTGACGATCAACTCAACTAAATGAAGCCTGGTCGAACAGACTTACCAGCTCGAGAGGTAGCCTCCTCGTCTCCTGGTGCTTTGTCGATGTCCATGTCAGTGGCAACAGAGGTGGGGCTAGAAAGATACATGATCTGGTTGGTCAGAACAAAAACTTCAGTCGGCCTATGTAAACACAAGCGAAATACTCACCCCGAAGCAACAGGGACGTCCATCTTGATCCACGGCAAAGTCTTCCGAGCCCCGAGGGCAACCTTGGCTATTTGGTGACCTTTCTCCGTCGGCTCCGGAGTCGATGTCCGAGTGCGCTCCTGAGTGTGAGTACTCGGAGCCACGTTCTTCCCGCGCCCGCCCGCCGGGTCATGTTGTTGCTTGGATCGGTGTTCGGAGCGTGGCGGTGATTCGACTTCTTCCTCTTCGTCCGACTCCTCGCTCTCCTCCTCCTCCTCTTCATCCGAAGACTCCCAGTCACCACTCTCCTCTGCGCTGGCCTCTCACTCCTGGTCCTGCTACAGAGCTTGGTCGCCGTTGGGCATCGAATACATCTCAGTGAAAACCTACAAGGCAAAAAGTCAAGTAAAAGTCAGTCGAGATCAAGTACTGTCGGAATATATATGCAAGAAAGTCGGAAGGAAGAGCATACCTTGTCGGGCTGGTTGTCGTCGCTGAAGGGGATGACTCGCCTGGATCCTGTGGGGTTGTCCTGGTTGCCTGTGATGCTCCTCAACCACATGGCCACGGTCTTGGGTGGCACTTATTCTGGATGGACCCGAGCGTGTCGCCGATCCGAGTACAGCCACATAGGATGGTCACGAGCCTAGAGAGGCCGGACGATCGACCGAGGAACACTTCCAAAGAGGTCCGTGCCAAGGACACCCTCATTGATCGCTTGGACCACTTTCTCCACCAACATCTTCGCTCCACATTCTCAAAGAACAAATACTTTCAAAGGAGAAGCAGTATGGACACGGTCGAATGTGAAGTGGGGAAGGCCAGTCGACTAGCCTGGAGCTGCGACGTCCTAGCAGTAGAACCAGGTTGACTGCCAGCCTCTGACCGATTCAGGGAGGGTCATGGCAGGGAAAGCACTCCTATGCCTCTTCTGAATACCCAAACGCCCACACATCTAGATGACATGGGTCTTTGAGTCGCTCGACTTTGCTTTCTTGACCGACTGGGATCGGATGGTGAAGATATCTTTGAAAAGACCCCAGTGTGGTCGACACCCCAAGAAGTTTTCACACATCGACACGAACGCGTCCAGATACATGATGGTGTTGGGAGAAATGGCGGAGTTGAGCACCGAAGAAATTCAGGAATCCCTAGAAGAAGGGGTGCGGAGGGAGCGAAAAACCTCGGTCGACGTGAGTGGCGAGCAGTACACACTCACCCGGTCGAGGCTGTGGCTCCATCTCCCCCTCCGGCAGCCTTGCCACTCCCTTGGCGATCAGTCCGGACTCCGCCAACTCGTCCAGATCTTCTTACCGAAGCGAAGACCGGATCCAATCGCCCTGGATCCAGCCCGGTGGCAGCCCCGGGCGCGATGACGACCCGTGATTCTGCTTCTTGCCTTTCGTGCCCCTGTCGCCTTCTTTGCGCACTCTAGTGCTGCCGTCTTGTCCTTCACCATGGCGGTGGAGCGGCAGCGTCGAGAGCAAAAGAGCTAGGCGCGGTGAAGACGTGGAGGAAGAAGAAGGAGAAACAAGCGTGCATAGTGCAGACACCTCGGCCCTGTCTCCTTATAAAGGGTTGCTTCCAAGTGGTCGACGATGGACCAGTAACTTATCAAATCTCGAGAATCGTCGCGTAGAACGACGTGGCGAAAAAGGTGCCGCGGAAATCAAGGCATCACTGTTTATCCGCTCCGCCCGCTTCAGCGCTCCCTGTCCTATGCGCTTCCCCGAAATTTTGTATCCCGTGAAATTTGGGATACACTGCAGTCAATCGCGCCAAAGATCCTGCACTCTAATACAGCATTCGGCAGGCGATGCCATAAGTTCAGTCGACAACTCTCTAAATTGATCAAGGAGGCTGAGTCGACGCTGAAGTACAAATGTGAGTTTTCCATCTTGCAGAAAACACTCGCGAAGGTGCAAAGCTCAGAACAAGTTCAACTTCAACCTACTTTCCACCCGAACCTTAATCCATTTGGGGGTTACTGATGAGGATACAGACCTGGGGTAGCTTCATAGGCCTGACCTATATGCCCTACCCAAGGTCACTATCCTAGAAGATAAGAAGTCCAAGAGGCAGCAAGAGACCCCCAGTCAAAGATGTCGAGTGCAATCCACTCGACAGTCATGTCACTCGGGAGTCCTCCTACCTAATGTCACTCGACTATCCAGGGAATCACTCGACCTACCGAAGATCAGGAGTCACTCAGCATTGCAACGGACAGGCGTTCACTCCGTAGTCTTTAAGGTCATTAACAACAATTATGGCTGGCGCTACCAGTAACGCCCACACTTTATGTACATTAAGTCCCTTGTAATGGAGGGCAGTGAGGGTCCTGGCGTACTCTATATAAGCCACCCCCTCCTCTGGCACAAGGGTTCACACCTCCTGTAAAATCACACGCATATAATCCAAACGACCGCTTCCGGGCACCGAGACGTAGGGCTATTAACTCCACCAAGAAGGGCCTGAACTCGTAAACATCATGTGTACACCTTCACCATAGCTGAGATCTTGCCTCTCCATACCTACCCCCATTTCTACTATCAGTCTTTGAACCACGACAGCCGCCTCCTTTAGCGAAGTGCGCGCTAGCGCGGGAGGAAGAAGAAGGATCAGCCAGGTGGGCCCCACT
Source organism: Aegilops speltoides (assembly GCA_021437245.1). NCBI lineage: Eukaryota > Viridiplantae > Streptophyta > Magnoliopsida > Poales > Poaceae > Aegilops > Aegilops speltoides. Next base: position 186,107,291 of record CM038145.1, read on the forward strand.
CCCCAAGCGACCCCACATGTCGGCGACTAGGAGGCGCCACGTCAGATAAGTGGACACGCCCCCTGCATCTTTATGTTTTTCCTTAGCCGAAGACATATTGTCTGAAATGTAGTAGTTTCGTATCTGTTTCATCTGTAGTTATTTCGGTTATGGTATATGTTGTACTACTTGCCATGTCATGCTTGCCTTTCATGATAGCATTTGTCATGCTAGTTATGTTGTTATTGATAATATCATGCCTTGTTTGATCTAGTTTCATGCCAGTAATATCGATGCTATGATGGTTCTGTTGCATTGTTGATATGCTTTGTTTCACCTTGTCCCATATGCTATAGTTGTTCACTTGAGAAGCTTGGTAGTTTGTTCATGCATTTGTATGGTTCATGCTCATTTTTTCATTCATGTTAAATATTCTTGCATGTTGATGATGGTGGAGAAGATAATTAAATGACTTAATAATAATAAACCTCCTCCATCATCGATGGGATCGAGTCATAGTGCCACCAAATCGAGCTTTCTCTAGTGCAGCCACATTTGCCTTCTTTGGGAAGGGCCTTAATGCGATTTGTTGCCATGTCTCTTATCAGTGCCTCCAATGAGAGAAGGTTATGGGTGCGTGCTACTGAGGGAGTCCTGGACTAGGGGGTGTCCGGACAGCCGGACTATCATCGTCCGCCGGACTCCAAGACTATGAAGATACAAGATTGAAGACCTGCCCGTGTCCGGATGGGACTTTCCTTGGCGTGGAAGGCAAGCTTGGCAATACGGATATGTAGATCTCCTACCATTGTAACCGACTGTGTAACCCTAGCCCTCTCCAAAGTGTCTATATAAACCGGAGGGCTTTAGTCCGTGAGGACATAACCTCCATTACAACAATCATACCATAGGCTAGCTTCTAGGGTTTAGCCTCCTTGATCTCGTAGTAGATCCACTCTTGTAATACACATCATCAATATTAATCAAGCAGACGAGGGTTTTACCTCCATCAAGAGGGCCCGAACCTGGGTAAAACATCGTGTCCCTTGTCTCCGTTACCATCCGCCTAGACGCACAGCTCGGGACCCCTACCCGAGATCCGCCGGTTTTGACACCGACATTGGTGCTTTCATTGAGAGTTCCTCGTGTCGCCACCGATAGGCTCGATGGCTTCTTCAATCAACAACGCCATCCAGGTGAGACTTTTCTCCCGGACAGATCTTCAGATTCGGCGGCTTTGCATCATGGGCCGACTCACTTGGCCATCTGGAGCAGATTGAAAGCTACGCCCCTGGACATCAGGCCAGGTTCGGAAGCCTAAACTTCACGACCGACATCCGCGTGGACTTGATCTTCGACGGACCCGAGCCATGTACCCGAAGCGTGCCGCGCTGTCACGATGGGCATGACTTAGCTCGCTGCCGGACAAGGCCTTTGGTGGTCAAGACACGAATCCGCCCCGGCCTCACCGGAGCCGATCGCCCAGACGAGGACGGTGGCTGGACACGCCTCGGGGGCTGCAACTTCCGCGGCGATGGAGCCAAACTCTGACCTTGTCCCCCATAAAGCTCGTGACTCCGAGGTGCCGGACTCCCTGCCGGACTCCGAAGCTCCGGTGCCTCTGCCAATCGACTCCGATTTGGCGTCGATCATGGAGTTCACCGCGGTGGACATCTTTCAGCACTCGCCCTTTGGCGACATCCTAAATTCGCTAAAGCATCTCTCGCTATCCGGAGAGACCTGGCCGGACTATGGCCAGGATGGTTGGGATGCGGACGACAAAGAAATTCAGAGCCCACCCACCACCCACTTTGTAGCCACTGTCGACGATCTAACCGACATGCTAGACTATGACTCCGAAGACATCGACGGTATGGACGACGATGCCGGAGACAAACAGGAACCAGCACCTACAGGGCACTGGAAGACCACCCCAGCATGTGAAGTATATATGGTGGATACCCCAAAAGGAAGCGACGACGAGGAACAACAGGGCGCGGCAAAGGATAACCCCGCCGATAAACAACCAAAACGGCGACGCAAGCGCCGCCCCAAGCCCCGCCTCGGCAAAGACAGCATTCCCAACGATCCAGCGTTAGAGCAGGACAAATCGGTGGACGACGAACATGCAACCAAGAAACCACCCGAACAGGACGAATCGGATGATCAATCCAATCCCGGCGAAACCAATAGTCCGGACGACCTCACGCCGGACATACCACCGAAGCATAAAAACCTTCACGGAAGACTCGTCGCCACTGCAAGAAGCTTGAAGAAGGAAAAACGTAAGCTCAAAACAGCGGAAGACATACTCAGAATGAGGTGGAGCAAAGTACTCAAGACCGCAGACAAATATGGCAATGACCACCAATCAAAGAGCTATCCGAAGCGCAAGCTGCTGCCAGAATTTGACAAGGAAGCCATAGAGCCCTCACAGTCAAAAAACAAAGAGGCTGCCTGGCCGGATAGACGACCAGATGCCAGGCCAAAATCTACAAGCGGCGCCGCACATAAGCCGACTCATGACCCTGGGAAAATAGATGGCCCAGCCAGGTCCATTTACGGGCCAAAAAAGAGGGCCCCAGGAAGCAGCACAACACGTCAAGTGTTCGAAGACCACGGCACACCCAAATACAGGGGCACCGCACACCCACTATGTTTCACCAATGAGGTGTTGGGCCATTAATTCCCAGCAGCATTTAGACCCATAAATATAGAGGCTTACGACGGAACAACAGACCCTGGAGTCTAGATAGAGGATTACATACTACACATACATATGGCTAGAGGAGATGATCTCCATGCCATAAAATATCTACCCCTCAAGCTCAAAGGGCCAGCTCGGCACAGGCTCAAAAGCCTCCCAGAAAACACTGTTGGAAGTTGGGAAGAGCTCGAGGACGCGTTTAGAGCAAATTTTCAAGGGACTTATGTCCGCCCTCCGGATGCAGATGATCTAAGTCATATAACTCAACAGCCCGGAGAGTCAGCGCACAAATTCTGGAACAGGTTCCTTACTAAAAAGAACCAAATAGTCGACTGTCCGGACGCTGAAGCCTTAGCAGCTTTTAAACACAACGTCCGAGGCGAATGACTTGCCAGACACCTCGGCCAAGAGAAGCCGAGGACAATGTCCGCGCTAACAAGCCTCATGACCCACTTTTGCGCGGGGGGGGGGGGGGGGATAGCTGGCTAGCAAGATGCAGCACCAGCGACCCGAGTACATCCGAGAGTAGAGATGGAAACGGAAAGTTACGGCGCAGAAAGGATCAGCGCTGGAATAAAGAAAAAAGCCCAAAGAATACGGTGGTCAACGCCGGATTCAAAAGCTCGCAGCCAAACAACAAAACACTGCCTCATAAGGATAACAGTGATGAGCTATCCAACTTAAACAAAATTTTGGATCGGATATGTCAAATCCACAGTACCTCCGGAAGGCCTGCAAACCACACCCACCGAGATTGTTGGGTTTTCAAACAGTCCGGCCGACTAAATGCCGAACACAAGGGGCTCGACGCATCAAGCGAAGATGATGACAAACCCCACCAGCAGAGCACCGGAAAAAAAAGACTTTCCCACAGGAAGTCAAAGCAGTAAACTCACTTCATGTGATGATACGGAAAAACAATGCGGCACCCGCTAAGATGGGTCTCGCACGGTCCACCCCAGCGGAACCTCGAGATTGGATGTCAAAACCAATCACTTTCGACACCTGGATTACTCCAGAAGCATTCGGAATGCAGGATGGACTTCTCTGATTTTGGATCCTATAATCGACGGACTACAATTTACACAAGTCCTGATGGACGGAGGCAGCGATTTAAACCTGCTATATCCAAACACAATCCGCAAGTTGGGGATGGACCTTACTAAAATTCGACATAGCCGCACCTCCTTTAAAGGAGTAACGCCAGGCCCCTACGCCAAGTGCACGGGCTCCTTATTACTAGAAGTTGTGTTCGGGTCACCGAACAACTTCCGATGCGAAAAACTAATTTTTCATGTCGCCCCATTCGAAAGTGGCTATCAAGCACTATTGGGGCGTGAAGCTTTTGTCCGCTTCAACGCCATACCACACTACGCGTCTCTTACACTTAAAATGCCCGGTCCATGTGGCATCATTTCATTGCGAGGGTCATGTAAAGACCCCGGACACGGCTAGACGAGTCCGTCACAAATAAGCTAGGGGCTCCCTAGCCGCACGCCCCATCACAAGGGGCTGAGCGTATAAGGAACAACGAGCTAATATAGACTCCGCTTTACTTATTAATATTTTTGATATACCTTTTTTCGCACGATTTCCTTTCAAACTAAGTTCCTCTCTTTTTACAGATGAACAACATGCACACCCATCCAGGATAACGTCACAACGGAGACACAGGCGCAGACGTGCAGTAGGGACCCGTGGCAAGGATTCTTTTCAGATTAAGACCCTGCGTAAACCTCTTTACTGTCTTGTTGCTATAATCCCCTGGCTTCTCATTATAACCAGTGTGGAGCCTGACGTTTTGGCATCGGGCGCGTCAGATGACCTTGCCCGTACCTGGACACTAGGGGCTTAGGGCATTGTTCTGCCCATTATTATAAAGACCGAACACCTTAGGGAGTGTTCGGCGTCTCGAGTTAGGCCTTATATGCATTAGCTCCGAATCATGTCTTTGGTCAAATGTTGGGTTTGCCGGCCCTGTGTTTGCTGCCTTACGCTCCGATCATCGGCTAACACGGCACCGGAGAACTATCTGCGATTGTGCCCCAGTTAATTTGGGCGAGCACCTCAAGAGAGAAAGCCAAAAACCGATCGGCATGATACAATGAGAGTCCGGTCAACCACTCAATCGACAACCGGAATGTTTAGAATTCCCCCACTTTGACGAAGGACCGTTTCCCGGTCAGGCACACACGCGCCCCAAATTCGGAGAGCGCGGTGCCCCCAGGGGCTATATCGTAACCCCACCCTCGAACTCCAATGGCTAAGTGAAAGTGATAAAGCATCATAGTCCGGATTGCCTCGTTTGCTACGCTACCACCTCCTCAATAGGACCGAGACATTGGATTAAGTGTGAAAATGCGCTTATTTTTATAACACCCCGCACCTTGTGCGTGGGGGCTGTCAAGACCGCCATCTTTCGGGTTATACACATGTATAGGTAAACGGCCGCATAGGAGATATTTCAATACTTGGAATGCACAAGTATAAAAAGCGATTACATCATAACCATTGTTTTACAAACATTCATTTGAACGTGACATTTTTCGAGCACTGCGACTCTATTACACGAGCACTACACATAACTTCCCCAAAATAGTGCTCGGCGGGTAACCGGCTTTCGTCCAACCACTGGGTTGCTACAATATGCATCCATCTCTGTCCAATGTGTCTTCACACGGGCAAGGGCCATCCGCGCACCCTCTATGCAGGCCGACCACTTCATCTCCTTGATATGCGGCACCACCCCATGAAATTGCTGCAATAAGCCAAAGTAGCTCGTCGCCTTGGGCCTCTCTGGCCAGACATGAGCCACTATATCCGTCATGGCAAGTCCGGACAGCCTGTTCAGCTCAGCCCATTCGGCCAACTGATCGGTCAGCGGAAGTGAACGGTCCGGACTATGGAATTGAGACCAAAATAGCTCTTCCGTCTTGTGATCCTTCCGCTTCGAAGTGCACAACGGCATCTGCCGACTCGCCGCTAAGTCCATATATGGACCCTCCGGACCCCACAGCTGGCCAAGCTTGACATACTTTGGATCCGTAAACCTGCGGCATAGCAGAAAAGGCTTGCCAGCCACAATGTCTCCAGCCTGACGCAGCTCCTCCTTCATAGCCCGCATTGCAGAACGGGCATCCTTGGCTTCGGTGGTGGCCTTCACTAGGTCTTCTCGCTCCGATAGGTGCTCCTTTTCAAGAGCCTCATTGCGGTCGGTAGCATCCTTAAATTTAATGGCCAATTCGGCCACCTCTTCCCTGCTTCGGCAGTGTGCAGCCCTTTCGGCTTCTAACTCCTCGGCCGCCCTCGAGGCAGCCGCGTTGCTTCTTCTGGCCTGCTCCTTGGCTTGAGAAAGTTATGCACGAAGGCTCTCCACAGCAACAACACCATCTGCGTCAAGCATAAATATTGTAAGAGGTGAGCTTTAGCTCCCTTAATAGGTGACTGAGGAGAATCAATTTACCTTGCGACTCGTCAAGTCGCTTGTTGACTAGCGAGATGTCCGCATCTGCTACATCGAGTTGCCGCATTAATTCGGCAACTCCATCAGTCCGGCTAGCCCCCGGACTATCCGCCACCTGCATATGAAAGGCGACACTCAATACCTGCGATTTTGATCCTCGGCACGCTGTCGCTTTCGACAACCTACCGAGTCTCAGGGGCTACTATCTACACAGGGCGCACTTTCATGTGCAAAACTATCAAAAAGGCGCGTCATTTTTACGTACCTCAAACCCCGCCAGCAAACTCCTGACGGCATTGTGCAATCCGCTTTCGGCGGACGAAATCCTTCCGATCACCATGCTCATCAACGCACGGTGATCTTCTGAGACGGACGCCCTCTCAAGCAGATCCTTCAGCTCCCCCGGCCGAACACTAGTCGGCGCCGAACTCTTCGCTCTGCGGCTCGGGATACCCTCCGCGTTTACACTTCCGGGCTCGTCCGCCTATCCGACGGCGCAGCAGACGGAGGTGTCTCGCTCTCCATCATCTCCGGACGAAGATCCCCTGAAGACGAGCTCATCTGAGAAGGTTGCAGATCCGAACTACAAGGTAAAAATTTCGGTTATCCTCAGAAGCAAAAATAGGGACGTTTTTCATTAATGAATTCCCCTTTTCCTACTCACGGCTCGCTAGAGGGCTGATTCTTTAGAGAAGACTGTGCGGCCGGAGCCTCGCCGGACGCAGGACCCTCCGACGAAGATTTCTTACCCCGCTTAGGGGCTTTTTCCTCCGGGTCTTCGGAGGCGGTCCTCTTCTCCCCCTGGAGGGAGGGATTCTCGATCCCCCCTTCTTCAAGCACCCCCTTTGGCGGGGATGTAGCTCCTCTGTTCTCCCCCTCGCCTTCTTCTGAAGGCGCAACCTCCAACATTCTGACCAGCACGGGCTCCGGTGCGGTCTCTGGGAGGGGGGCCGGACACCTTATCAGCTTTGCTTGCGCAATCCACTCCTGTTGGAGGATAACGGGTTAAAAAGCGAATTATGAAAAGCAAACAAATGGTACGTCCGAACACGGAGCTACTTACTTGGGTATGCGGGCGATTGCAGCTTAGGCCAGCATCCTCGGCCAAATTCCGGACACGCCACTTGTGGTCCGAAGAACAACTTGTACATCTCCATGGGTGTCGTACCCATGAAGTGTTGGAGAATCCGTGGTCCCTCCGGGTTGAACTCCCATAGCCGGAGAGGACGGCGTTTGCAGGGCAGGAGACGCCTAATTAGCAGCCTGCATCACCACGACCAGATCGATCTCCCTCGCTTGGAGGTCTCGAATCCGGCCCTGCAATAGGGGCACGTATTTTGACGGCCCCCAATTGAGCCCTCGGTTGACCCACGACATCAACCGTCGTGGAGGTCTCGGCGGAGCAGGCGGCGGCTTCACCTGCTACCCCTCGGGCGGTGATATAGAACCACTCCTGCTGCCATAAGCCGAGCTCCTCTTGGAAGGAGCCCTCGAGCCACGGAGCATCGGCCCTCCACCTTCTGCCCCGCCCCGCATTCAACTTGACACCCCTCGACCATCTTGGCTCCACATTGAAGGTCTTCACCACAGGCGAAGTGGGGGTGACGCGGAGGAAGGCTTCACAGACAACGATGAATGCGGAGATATGGAGGATGGACTCCGGAGCCAAGTCATGGAATTCCAACCCATAGTAGAACATGAGCCCTCTCACAAAAGGATCCGTCGGGAAGCCTAAACCCCGACGGAGGTGGGATACCAAGACGACATACTCGCCGGGCTCGGGGGTGGGGATGGCCTGCCCTTCGGCAGGCAGCCTGTGCGAAACCTCGTAAGACAGGTACTTGGCCTCACGCAGCTTTAGCACGTCCTCCTCCATGACGGACGAGGGCACCCACCGGCCATGAAGGTCGGAGCCGGACATTGTTGAAGGTCCAAATCACTCGAATCTGGGGCTCTTGGTGTTGGAACTTGGAGGAAGGAGAAGATTCGGTGGAAGATTGAAGAAAAGAACGAGCCTTGGTCCTGTTATAAAGAAGGGGAATACCAAGAGCCGTCCCCGTGACCGTTCGGGATTCGCCTTCAATAGAGGAGGCGTGGCGACGGGCGCGGTTGGGTTACACAAGCCCGTATTGATGAGAATCCCGGAATAAGGGGGAACACGATCTCTGCTTCGACAAGACGTGCCAAGGAAACCGCTTTGCTAAATGCGCTGAGGTGGTATAATAAAAAACAATTCAAGTAAAGGCTTGGTAGTGGTGTGACGTCATGCCACAAAAAACGTCAGCAGATTGAACTTGTGTATATATTATTCTCTACGGTGGAATGTGGAATTTATTTTGCGAGCGGACACTATCCCGGTGTTCACAATCTTCTCTGGATTATTCAAAGGAGGAACCCGCCTTGCAATGCCGAACATTATGCGCGCGGACTCATCGTCATTGAAGCCAGGTTCGGGGACTCTTGAGGAGTCTGGACTAGGGGTGTCCGGACAGCGGACTATCATCGTCCGCGGACTCCAAGACTACTGAAGATACAAGATTGAAGACTCTGTCCCGTGTCGGGATGGGACTTTCCTTGGCATGGAAGGCAAGCTTGGCAATACGGATATGTAGATCTCCTACCATTGTAACCGACTCAGTAACCTGGCCCTCTCCGGTGTCTATATAAACCGGAGGGCTTTAATCCGTGGGACATAACCTCCATTACAACAATCATACCATAGGCTAGCTTCTAGGGTTTAGCCTCCTTGATCTCGTGGTAGATCCACTCTTGTAATACACATCATCAATATTAATCAAGCATGACGTAGGGTTTTACCTCCATCAAGAGGGCCCAACCAGGTAAAACATCGTGTCCCTTGTCTCCTGTTACCATCCGCCTAGACGCACAGTTCGGGACCCCTACCCGAGATCCGCCGGTTTTGACACCGACAGCTACCCTGATCAGGTAGGCGGACATAAGCCCTGTGTGCCCGTGTTTGGTTTTTGAGCTCATGTCCCCGTTTGGGACCGTTTTGTTTTGCCACGACGGTGGCTGTTGATCCCTTTGGTAGGCACGAGGCCACCCATTACTTAGCCCAGAGGGGAGTTTGTCGGAGTGTCCGGGAGAGTGTCATGACAGTAGATCGGTTTTCTCGAAACACCGTTGGTCCGCCCGAATGGGAGTGCAAGGTCATGGGTTCTGTGGTGTGGGTACAATGTGCTACCTCTGCAGAGTGTGTGTTAAATCTATCGATAGCCACATCCCCGGTCATGGGCACAGTTTGTAGTAGGCCACACTATCATGTCTTGGACGAAATGGAGGATAAACCTGAAATAGCTAAGTTGATAACTAATGTGCGATGAATAATGTGGTGACTTGGACTATGAGATAGTCATGAGAATTCACGGTGATGTTTTGATATGATCACGAGACGAGGTCTCGGTGAGTCATGATTTTGCTCCAAGGAGCCATGGTTGAGTAAGAGATTGTTTCATAAAGTTAATACAGTATGTCTTCATGGGAGGTAACTGGTAGCTTATTTTTAGCATAGTTTCATGATGCCATGCCATGCTTTGATTGATTTGCTAGATTCTATCATGTTATGATTGAAACGCTATGCTATGCCATGTTTTTCTGTTTCCATGTTAGAAGTTTGCTTTGATATGCCATGTTATTGCCATGCTAGTAGATGTTATGATGTTGATGCTTAGTTGGATCTATGTCTCTAGTTAATATCATGCCATGCTTAGTAATTGTTATGAGATAAGTTGTTGCATACGCTTGGTTCTTGCCTTGTCATCTGTTTGCTTGGATGCTATATATTTGGTTGTCTTGCAAGTACTTTCAATGTACTGACATGGCGTGTAATGCCAGTTTGTAGGTCGTGCCTGGATTGTTCGCTTGTTTGGTCGCGCTAGGACGTAACCCTGCCAGTCCTATGAGTTATGGAGCCCAACCAGAGTCGATATGCTTCCAAACCAAGACTTAAGCAACCATTTAGATAGCCTTAGAGCTATGCCAAATGATTGTATTCATCAATGATGTAATTCTCTATACATGTATTTGATGAATATTCTTGTACCTGGAATGCTGTATCATGGACCTATTGTGCGTCAGGTGTTATCCTGGGCTGACGTGCGAAGGCCCCCTGCTCCATGCGGATTGGGGTGCCACACCGAGGCCACTATAAATATAGGTTAGCCACCACCGTAGAAGGAGTCGACTCATGCTCACCCCCCGAGCCCTCGCGAGGCAACTCACCCACTTTACTAGTTCATCCTCAAACCTCCTCGTGAGGTCAATCCACCACAAAGCAGGAGTAGGGTTTTACATCGCAAGGTGGCGCGAACCTGTTTAAACTGCCGTGTCCATCTCTTCTTCCCCCCTCACGTGAATCCGACAGGGCTAGGCTGTAGGGCGATGAGCTCGAGGCTTGAGAGGTGGAGACTTCGCACACACCCTAGATTTCGAACCTTCTTAGGTCTGCGGAGCACTAAATCTGACATTTGGCGTGCCAGGTAGGGGGCGTGTTGAAGCCCCGCCTCCTCGTCTATCACACTCCATCCTCGCCTTGCCACACCCATGACAAGAGCCTGCTGAGCCCGCGCCGAGCGGTGGGCCACACGTTCAGATCAGACAGCGTCCTTCGGCCGTGGCGTCTCTCTCCATGCCCCACTTTCCTCAGCTCACCGTCGCCAATGGCAGGATTCGTCACCATCGCCCCAGCGCAGCGCAGCGCGCGGGGGGCATCTGTCGCGCCCTTCGTTAGCATTGCCACGACGTTGTCCCTCCGCGCCTACTGGGGGCTGACGAGTGCGCAGGCCGCGATCCTCGCGGTGCGTGAATTACTATGCTACCGCCCAGCCAATGGCGACCACGCCGTTTGGCTCGACCGGGTTGCTGAGCTGCTCGAATTGCCTGCCGGGGTATGGAGCCTCTGTGCCCCTGCCTATGCCGTGACCCTCGCCACGGACTCGGGCGTGCCCTTCCTGCGTTTGCTCATCCCTCTAGGAGGACCTGGTGGGTCGTGCAGCAGAAAAGAGGCAAGCGGGATCTCCCCCTCCGGCCCAAGAAGCGCTCCCCTGGGCTTCAGGCAGGGTAGAGGCCCCCCGTGGGAGGCGCCGCGATGGGCCACCTTGTGGCCATTGTCTCATCGGTAGGGGTAATGATTGGCGAGGCCGAAGAGCTAGGGGGTTATCACAGGGCAAGCCTCCGTTGGCCCGGTCCTCGAGACTGACAAGACCTCACCACGCCCCGAGGCCACAAGCGGGCCCATGTAAGGGTCTCGACCGCATCGTTAAACGACACCCCCTACCACAACAAATATTTTCAGAACATGTTATGCTAATTTTGGGATGCAGGTGAACTACCTCTCCACAGCATGCCGGAGAAACGGCAGTCGGACGAAGTGCACCGAGGCGCGCCAGGCTCGAGGTAGCGCCTCGAGTAAGGACAGGGCCCTAGGGGGGCCCGAGGACCTGAGAAGCCCGCGAGGTCAGGGCGCCTCATGAGGGCCTGGGGTCCCCTGAGCCACAACCACACGACGTCGGGGGCCCCGAGCCCCAAAGTCTCGGAGGAGTCCGAAGCCTGCGTCGTGAGCCGGTTGGGCAGCCTATAGCCGGTGTGGAGGCACGTTGCGCTTCCCACTGGCGGTCACTAGGTCATAGACCCCGCCCATGGCTGCCAGCATTCCGGACTGGCTGGCGCGCAATCCGAAGGCCAGGGGTGGGGTCCCCACTTGGGAGGAAGGCGACTACCTTGGGCCCCTCCAATCTCTGCCCGTAACACTCTCACATAATAATGAGTTGGGTTGTACACGCCCCAAAGTCTCCCGAGCGCTGCCCTCGAGCCTCACGGGGGCTCCCGCGCACATCCAAGCGAAAGCCCCATGCTCCGCGCTGGCGGACGACACGGTCTTACAATGACTATGCCCATGCCTAGTGGAAGGCCCATGCTCCGTGCTGGTCGGAAGACTAGCTTAGGTTCCGGACACGACTGTTCTTTGCTTTCTCTTGTAAACCAAATCTATATTTCTCGGAATAAATTTGAAGTTCTTGCGTCTTTATTTTGAAAAGGGGGGACTCTCTTTCTTCTTCTTGCGATGCTTCCTCTCTTGATTTCCGTCCTTGCGAAAGGTGGTGGCCGCCTGTGGCTCCCTCTGCCGCGCCCCGCGAGCGGGGGCTAGGCACGGTGGGCATGCTTGGGTTAGCCAAGCGGTGCTGAGGATGCCCTGCAGGCCCGGATACAGCAACCGTGGACTTGCCCGTGCACAGATCTCTCCAAGACTTTGATGTACGGACCCGCGCGCGTGAAAGTGTTTTATATTGATTAAAGGGGGGGTGAATAGGAGATTTTTACAAATTCGTCACTGAGGAATTTCTAGGTGAAAAAATTCCTAAGCAACGACACACTAGCAGTGGAATAAGTACTCAAGTATAAGCATAACAGAGCAACATCATAGTCATCATGATGAAATGAAAACAAGCACAAAGTACAGATAGCGTAAAAACAGGATAAGCTGGCTCAAGACTATGTGACTGAAGAAATTGGGTTCAGGAAATAGAGCAAGTCTTCAGTCAAAGTCTTCAGTAATGATCAGGATCATCAACACATGAATGAGGAAATGGAAGAGTTGAGGAAATAGAACCAGTTGGCTTGATGAAGATAATGATTTGGTAGACTAGTTCCAACTGCTGTGATAGTTGTACGTCTGGTTGGAGCGGCTCAGTATTTAAACTCGATGACACACAGTCCCGGACACACAGTCATCACCGTATTCTCCTTGAGCTAAAGTCACACAAACCTCACCCAACACTCGTGGTAAGTCTTCAGGTGACTTCCAAACTTTCACAGACTTGGTCACTCGGCAATCCACAATTCCTCTTAGATGCTTAGACCATGACGCCTAACCATCTGGAGGATACACGGTCCTCAAAGGTAACAAGTGTCGGTTCCACACAGGAAGAATCTCTTCAGTGATGCTCAATAACTTTGGGTTTGTAGGTGTTTGGATTTGGGTTTTGGGTTTTCCTCACTTGATGATTTTCGCTCAAAGTCCTCGGAGGATGGGATGCCCTCCATGACAAGTGTCAGTTTCTCGCAGAGCAGCCAACCAGCTAGTGGTTGTAGGAGGCGGCTATTTATAGCCTAGGGAGCAGCCCGACATGATAAAACATAAATGCCCTTCAATGATATGATCGTTAGGTGGGTAGATATTTTGGGACAGCTGGCGCGTAGCACAACAACAGTTGGATGTTTGAGGTTTGAATTCCTCAAGGCTATCATGTTCCTCACTATGTAGGCAATCCGCACTAGCGAATTCCTAACTCCTCAGTTAAAACAAATTCCTCAGAGACCAGAAGATCTTCGTCTCATCCTTTGAAAAATTAGTGACTGATATGAGATTTCCAATGGCTTCACTCGAAAGGATTGGGTAGGTGTAGGATTTTGAGATGAGCATCACTTGGAAATCAGTTTCCTTAGTATTACCTCGACCCCTTTAACAGTATGGTGTTTCCTATGACTCTAGAAGGAGAAAATGAAACTACAAAAACAAGAGTCTTCACACTCCATAATCCTCGCATGAATATCCAAGTCTTCAAGGTCACACCAATTTCTTCACTTTCAAAATCTTCAGGAGAACCAAAGTCTTCAGCTGTAGACATACATTTTTAAGGGTCGACTTTCATCGTAAATATCAAACTCCTCATCGACTTATAGAGCATGTGTAAGCTCACAAACATATTAGTCCCTTAACCTATAAGTCTTCAATAAACCAAAATCACTAAGGGGCACTAGATGCACTTACAATCTCCCCCCTTTTGGTGATTGATGACAATAGGTTAAGTTTCCAACGGGGATAAACACATCAACTGAAAGTTCTAAGTATTGAGTAATTTGATTGCAAGATATATAAGAACTCCCCCTGAAGATGTGCATATGTGAGGAATTTGCTTTCAAAAAGCAATGCACATTATAGAGTAATATCATGTGCATATGTCATGCATTTAACATATCTAATGAAGAATTTGAAATGCATGACGAAATATGGTGACTGATGTAATTCAGCATGCGTGCATTAACATATATGAGGAAATAGCATGCAGAAAAACAGAGCAAAAAGTATCAGGCCACCATCGGACTTAAGTTTACAACTTGATTCAACAAATACTTCAGAAAAGTGAGAGTTGTAACTTAGCAAAAAAATGCCCATATATAGACCCGTTTGAAGACTGACTCAAATTTCTCCCCCTTTGTCATCAAATGACCAAAAGGGGTGAAAAGTGAGGACTAACGCCCCTGAAGAATATCATCATGATGTCAATGGAGGAGCACCAGCGTTGTTGGGGGTCGTCTGTTGTAGTAGGGCCTGTTGCAGTGTCATCCAAATCTTCAGCTTCATTCGTCTCGCGCAATGAAGAATATGAGCTGACGACCAACGGAGGAACTTTGACCTTCTTGAATTTCTTCGAGGGTGGCTGTGACCAGTCAAAGTCATGTTGGAAGTCCATCTTCTTGAGTTCATCATCGGTGTATAAATGTGAGAGAATAGCCTAGGTGCAGTCGAAGATTTGATGCAGATAATAGTGATTCTTATTCACAATATTTTGAGTGACTGTCATGTTGTGAAGAATTGCACCAAACTGACGCTTGACCCACTTGTGATTTCTGTCCACCTTCTGATGAAGACTTACGAGCAACTCACGATTAGTCATCACACGTGGACTGTTGCCTGAGGATTTTGCTTTGAAGCATTCGCAGCAGTATCATGTGTGGCAGAGTCATCATTAGTGGAGTAGGATGCTGCCTTTTGAAATTGTCCATCCAAAGGACGAGTGCCTTCATCAATAACTACAGTCGTGCCCTTCTCATCAGCTGAGGAAATAGTCTGTTTGAGGACTTCAATCGTGGGCAAATAGTTGAGATGATTTTGATAATCAACCTTGTAATGAATTGAAGTCCTTGATCTGATGAATTTCATGATCCAGGGAGCATAAGGCTTCAACTCAAAGGGTGGCTAAGCAGCATTGGCCAAAGTCCTCATGAAGAAATCATGATAGTTGATTGGAATGCCATGCATGATGTTGAAAAGCAAGTTCTTCATGATGCCAACAACTTCTTCTTCTTCAGAGTTGTGGCCCTTAATGGGACTGAGGGTTTTGGCCAAAATGCGACAGACAGTCCTTGGCACATACATCAGATCTTTGAAGAGGAAATTTGTCCTTGGCGCTTGGCCAGCCTTCAAAGGCTTCATCAGCACTTGCATCATATGATTTGATAGTTCAGGTTCCTCATATAGCTTCAGTGCTCCTTCAGTGGGTGGACTGACTGGGACAACATGAAGCAATTCGGAGGTCGGAGCTTTGTGATGTGTATTTTCAGTCATCCAGTCCAGAACCCATGAATTCACATCGTCAACGTTGCCTGTCAAATGCAGAGTGGCATAGAACTAAAGAATTAGCTCTTCATTCCAGTCGCAGATGTAGATGCAGAAGTTGAGCAGACCAGCGTCATGAAGAACACTGAGGGTTGGGGTAAAACATGGAAGTGATTCCATACCCACATGAGGAAGATGCTCATGGTGAAACACTTTTTCCTTGTCAAATATCAGCGAGGAATATAAGTTCATCTGAGAAGCAATCCAGAAGCGCTTGCAGCGAAGGCGAGCAGCGTCATAGGGATTAAAATCAGAGAAGAAATGGCGTTCAGCAAAGAAATCATCAGCCTTGAACTTCTGCTTCTTGGAGTGAGGATCCTGTGGCTTGGGATGGAGATTTAAAGTTGAAGTCTTCACAGCCGCTGCAAGCACAGCCTCTGGAGTCTCTGGCTGAGGAATCTCAGGAGCAATTTCTTCTGTTGTCTTCATTTCAATTTCATGAGCACTAGTGGCTGGAATTTCTTCAGGAATGGAGTGAAGAAGCTTGACCTTGATCAGAACCCGAGTGAATTACTTCAATGCGGACGGGGGACTGAGGAATTTGCTGCAGAGGAGTGAACAGAGGAGAATTGGGATGATGATTTTCCCAATAATTGTCATTCATCATAGGAGTCGTAGACCCAATGTCCACATCCTCTTCTTCAGCTTCAACTTCTTCAACACCAGCCTCTTCAGCAGTGAGCTGAGGCAGTGTCGATTATACCTGTAGCAGTGAAGGGATAACAACCACTTCAATTTCTTCATCCAACTGCTCTGACGTAGCAGCAGAAGGATCTTCTTCATCAATGTCATCATTGATGACATATTCTTCACCAAAAGGAACAATTTGCTTTGATGGCATGACATTCAGTGGAACAACATCGATGGGATTCTCAAAAGAGCTCGTCAAAGTCTTCACTTTCTTTGGAGCTGAAGACTCGGAGGCATCTAATGCTTTCCTCTTCTTAGTTGCTGCCCTTTTGGCAGGCTTGGTTTTCTTCGCTTCTGATACAGAAGGAAGGAGAGTGTTTTCATATGTGAAGATTTTGCATGGGGGTCAGATGATAGAGGCACAGTTTCTTCGGGTGCAACTGCGTCAGTTGCCCTGGCAAGTTTAGATTCTTCAGGTGCAGCGACAGATTCTTCAACTAGCCTCGATTGATCTTTAGGCGCAATGTTGGTGGTTACCCTGGCAGTTTCATCGGGAGCTAGAATATCATTAGCATCCCTGGCACTCTCAGTTTCTTCAGCAGCGTGAGTGTCATCAACGGTGCTGGCATGTTGTTCTGTGGGCTAAGTAGATGCTTCACCCTAAGGAACTTCTTGTTGCGCTTCAGCTGCAACATTGGGCTCGAGGCCTTTAGCCAGCTTGACGAATCTGGCTTTGGCTCCTAATCAATCAGCTTTGTATGCGTCAAATTCACCAGTGAGAGCTTGGATTTCAGACTGAATAGTTACAAGTTCTTTAGTCGTCAATTTTAGAGCATTTTTCTTCAGATAATGCTCCTTCTTGTACTGAGCTTTCTTCACTGATCTGGCCTTCTCAAACTTCCATTTTTCTTCAGCAATGAAAGCAATCAACACGTGACTTTGGCCTGCTGTGAGGTTCAGATCAGGAAGAGATGTGTTGGGATCTTTATGCCAAAGATCGATGTAGTCAAGGATCTTCTTCAGATCCAGCAAGGGTGGCATAGCACTGCCTTTGGCACTAGCGGCCCGGTTTTGTTGGTCTCTAATGATTTGAGTCAGTTCTTCATCATCAGCTTCGTCTTTAGACGACAGAATTAAAAGGTGACCTGCTTATTGTGAGGACTTGGTCTTGTGCCGCGTCCAGTAGTGACCTTTTTCTTCAGCATCTGTGGCTGTGCTGAGGAACTTGCTGAAGCTCCTGAAGCAATTGAAAAGCTTGTAGTCCTTTGGCACGTGGCAAGATGCACTGGTGCTGAGGACTTTGCAGGTGTAGCTGAGGGCTTTGCTTGAGCAGAAGACCTTGAGGGCTTTGAGGAGCTGGGCCATGAGGGCATTGAGGAGCTGGGCTATGAGGGCATTGCTGAAGAAGATGGCTTCACAGCAGATTTCTTCTTCATAGCCTTATTTGGCTGATTAGCAGAGGCTTTAGCAGCAGCAGCAGAATCTTCGTTGAATTTCTTCACTGCCTCCTTTGCTACCTTAGCCGATTTCCTTTGGCGCTTTGCCCATTCCTTAGGAAATTCCTCACCTCTTTTGATGCTAGAGGGATCAGCTACTTGGCCTGGTGCCAATGAAGGTCTCAAGCATGGAGGATTTACTGCGAATTTCTTCATGTACTTAGGAGTGACATAGCAATACTTCCTCCATTCCCGTGCCCATCTGCGTTCAATCTGCTGAATGCGCACCTTGCACTGATTTTTGTTTTCTCTGCCATGAGTAGCCTCATCAGGAGTGCAGTAATCTGCATAGATGTCTTCAGGGATGTCAAACGAGTGTTTGTCTCAGGCCTCTTGCCTCCCTTCTAAGGACGCTTTTCTCCGGACATTTTCTTCAATTGAGGATCTGAACAATAGATGTCTCTGAGGAAGTATGCAGTTTTTCTTCGAGGAACGCTGCAAATGAGTTAAGTTGATGAGAACCTAGTGATTCAGCAGCAGACGTGTGTACCTGTGAACAGAGTATAGGCGTGAAGAATTTGAAGAGGTCATATGCGTTCTCAAAATTTGTTTTCAAAAGGAATCAAGTTTGAGGAATTTGACAAGTGAATTCTTGAGGAATTTCATTAAGAGTTCTTGTCTTAGGTTCCAAAGTTGTATAGATTGGAAATCCACACAACTGAGGAATCTTGAAGAAAAGTACATCTTAGAGAGAAAGATCAAGAACAGATGCAACTGTGGTGTTTAAGAATGTGAAGATTGAAGAATAAACATCTTTTGAAGATTTTGTGTAAATCATCAGAATCAACGAGGGCAGTAAAAGCGAGTTTTGTTTACCCTTGACGAAGAACACGACGAACAGTGAGATGAACTGTGGAAGCTCGTCCGTTCAGATCTTCCATGCCCTAACTTGGCGGAGGAAGACAACAACGACGGCAGCGGAGGTGAAGATTTCGGCGGCCGGCACGAGTACGGCGGCGACGAGGTCGAGGCATCTAAGCTCTTCCTCACCGGCAACGATGGAGATTAGCGGTGGCTCTAGGTTAGAGAGCTCGAGCGGGAGAGAGAGAGAGGTCGAGCGGAGTAAATGAGCTGAGGTGCAAGGGGAGGGGTATTTATAAGGAAGTGAAAATATTGTTCATCCGAAGAATTTGGACGAACGTGCCATTGACTCTTGCTATCCTAGCGACATGTGTCACCCATGTACAGAGAGGTGGAGGTCGTGTGAGATCGTGGGTGAGTTGTTTAATCCAGTCATGGGATGCGGAAGGATTTGAGCGGCAAAAGCCAAAAAATTAGATATGAAAATTTTAACGTTTCGTTCGCAAATTCTTCAGCTGTCAAGGACACAGTGAAGATTTTGAACGGGATTCAAATAGAACGCACATGAAGAATCTGTGAACAGACTGGGTTGAGTTTAGCATAGAGGGGGAACACACTACAAAAAAATACACTTCGGTGGTGATACATGTTTGTCACAGTAGGTCGCGTTTTTGTCATGCATGTACATCCATGACGATTTTATGACATAATCAAGATAGTCATACCTGTGTTGTCGTAGAAGTGTTCCATGACATTACCAAAATTATCATCACAGAAGTGTCCACTTTCATGACGATAAAGCACGCATCACAGAAGTGCTTTCGTCAAGGGTGACCTACACGTGGTATCCACCGTAACGGAACGCCGTTAAGCTATCGGGTCCGGTTTTGGATCCGATAACCCGTTAACAGCCCCAACCAATGGGGATTTTCCATGTGTAAAATCATCATTGGTGGAGAAAACTGCGATGTCGGCTCACCGTTAGGGCAGATGTCATCCACTCATTGGACCGAAGGCGCCTATGATATGTCGACCGTGTGTACGCCTAGCGAGGCCCATTCTTGTGAAAAAGGCTAGCCCGTTTGACTTGGTCAAAAGGTGGTGGAGTCGACCCACGGAAAGCTTTATAACGGCGATTCGCATATAGCCCATTTACAGCCCGCTAACCCGGGGCCCGTTCGACCTATCGAATTAGGCCCAATAGCGTCATCTGGCCGTCCAATATGATTCCAGCCCATTTTAAGTTCCGGTCCATGTATGGCCCATGACGTCTTTCGGCCCATATGAGGCCCTTTGTAACTCTTGGCCCATTAACGACCCGTGGTGGCGGCCCATAATGAGCGATGTATCACTTTATACCCATTAACGGCCCATTAATCCATTGGGCGTTTACGTATGTTATCATTGGGCCTTCTCGAACCCATTTATTCTTGGGCTCATTCCCAGCATTCGGTTACTTACGGCCCATTACTGTCATTTTCTGCTTGTGGGCCAAATTCAGCCTGTGGTTACAGTCGGCCCATTTGTGGCCCATTAATACGTTGGGTCGTTTTCATAGCATCATCAAATACAGCCTATTAACGACGGCCCGTTATGGTCGGCCCATAAACGGATGATTCCAACTCTAGCCCGTTTACGGCCATAATGCGGTTTGTTATTGGCCCATGTTTGGCCAATCAATCGTACAGCCCGTATAAGGCCCATTGTTGATACGGCCCATAGAAGGCCCATTGTTGATACGGCCCGTAGAAGGCCCATTGTATCTACGGCCCGTAGGAGGCCCGGTGTCACTACAGTAAATATGTAGCCCATGGTTATTGTGGCCTAGTTTTAAAAAATAGGTTATTGCGGCCACTAGCAAACCGTGGAAAAAGAACTGCACTGACTACAAGCAAACAAATAAACAAGACACAAGGAAATAAATAAGCAAGCAACTTACGCTAGGCTATCACGGCTATTACACATATTACATCCACTAGGCATCAAAGTTTGCCACCAGTGCAAATAAACGCGCCGACATAAGAATATACAAAACTGAGAGCACTTCAGAAGGCACTAGGCCTGGCCAGGTTGGGCCCCCCAAACAGTCGAAGAAGATGATTAGACCTCAGTTGTGTCAACGATAGATGCTTCACCCATAGCTGCACGGCATGATAGTGTGCAAGGAAGTCCTCTGACATCTTCATTACATCTTTGACTTCAAGTCGGAGCTGAGCTGAAGAAGCCTTTCCGCTTTAAGTTGAGACTGAAGAAGTCGAACTGATTGAGGCAGCGACTACACAGAGGTTGTCTCACACCTGCTGGTGGGCAGCTTCAACTCACTATCTTCATCAAGACAGGACCTTGGGGTCATCTCGCTGTCCTCAACATGGTTTGGCTCACTATCTTCCATAAAGTTCCGCCTGGCATAAGAGATACGACTCTGAAAGAGAAACAAGAAGACACGTAACAGGTTTCACAATTATATAAGCAAATAAATGGATCTGTTATGCATAAGGAACATTTTTTTACAACTACAATTTGAAACTGGTAGTTGTTGCAAACATCCAATCAGATGTAAACAGCAAAGCAAACAGCAGTGGAGGAAATGATGCCTATCCAAATCTATACTAGAACAAAGTTTGAAGGCTTGAGAAGGATAAACTTAGATTACATGTCAACACGGGCTGGACAAAGCCCTTCTCCATGCTGATGGAAGGATAATTCAATAAATTCCCCAAAGAAAATTATTTATAAGCATTGCCATTTTTCTAAATTTTGCAAAGAGTAAATATAGATCAAATAATATTGGAAGAAACAGAGGATAATGAATCTCAGGTGTAGACTGATGATACATAATCAAATAGCAATTAATTAAGTACATCGTTACAAGGCAAAAGGGAGAGAGGTACTGACAAGAGCAATGCTGAGCCCACTATTGTTGTGAGATCATATGATCCTTTGAGCAAGGAGATTCATCTGAAATTAGTTTTGATACAAGAGAGAAGGTAAGGCACATGCAGATAGGAGTTCTAATTTTGAATTGATATCATGGACAGTACTTGATGCTGGGCTCTCAGAAGTTCTAATAGGGGTTTGGCCACTGGAGTAGGGGCAAAGTGTGGTATAGTTGGGCCTGTGTTTTCTGTGGCTGCTGATCTATCTGATTTAACAGGTATCACTACCTTTTCCAAATACCTAGTTTGTACTCCTTGAGGATCTGCACTCACCCTCTTCCTTTTTGACATCTATCACGAAAGAACAACATTTGATTGGAAAAACATAGTATGACGACACATGGAATAGGTACAGAAAATGTATAGGTATGGCATATACTCATATATGATGCTTAAACTAAGCAGATGGTGTAACAAAGTAGAAGAAATGCAAGAGGTCAGATGCAAAATATATGCGACCAATACAACCTTGCCAAGTTAGAGCAAGCACCTTGATAGGTGAATAAGATAGGCCATCCTCCACCATGCCATGTTTGTTAGCCAGTGGATTGTTCCGCAATATTCCTCTCATGCACCCATTCTCATATTCATTTTTATAATGTTCAATATCTGACATGCATGAAAACATAAAAACAAGTGAGATTATCTTTATAATGCAGAAGTGATTCTAAACTGCTTCCCTGTAAACCCCTTTGTGCTATCTCTGCAATTCTTTTAAGAGATGCCATGCATGCTGTAATTTGGTGTGTGCATTAATATAATGTGGCCTACTACTCAAAATATGAGAGCTCCAGAAGTGATGACACTTCGCATATGACAACTTCAACATATAGTAAAGAAGAACAAGTCGACCTGACCTGACAGATTCAAAATATACTAAGGGAGAACAACTCGACCTGACCAGTCGACCGCAAGAGAAGAGGATCATCTTAAAGAAGAGCAGAAGAGCAGAAGAGCAAGCAGATTGAAGATATTACAAGTCTTTCAATACAATATCGGTTGGCCACCCATGATGAACCAGAGCGCACAGAGAAATACTATTCTTTCTGGTCTCTCCATATGTGGCTCACATGCATTTCGAAACTAAAGTAGGGACATTTAGCTGACCAATTAAACATCTCTCAGTTTTACTAATATCAGCATAATATCATATATGATTTTGTACAACTAAGCCTGTTTAGCTCGATGGGTGGAGCAGTGCTATTACGACACGAACCACGTAGGCTGATCGTGGTCATCGTAAAATGGGGAAACCATAAGCATGATTAGTATAGTGTTGACCATGGCAGTGGGATGGCAGATCTGAAGCTGCAAACCACGCAAAGGGTAGTTAGCAACCGATGTTTGCTTTGAAATAACAACTAAGATTTGGTATGGACAAGAAAGTGCAGTCAACAAGTGACAAAGAAATGCAATTCTTCTGTCTCTCTATATGTCGCGACATGCATTTGGAAACTCAAGTGGGCCTTTAGCTAACCAATTAAATGTGTCTGTTAACTAATATCAGTATCATATCACAATCATATTTGAACAACTAAGCTTTCGAATTTTGATTGTTGTGTTGTTTAGCTTGAAGGGTGGAGTAATGCTAGTACGACAGAAAGCACCTACATAGATCATAGTAGAGTAGATAAAAGGGGAAAACCCTAAGCATCAAGAGTAAAATAAGGAAAGTGGAACTAGCTGGACCAGTGGGTGGCGCACATGATTTTCGAAACGAATATAGGAACATTAGGTGAACAATTAAACGTTCTCTCTTTTAGTGATATGAGCATCATATCAGATTCGTATTTCAACACGTAAGCTTGGTTGAGGTCTTGAGGAGCAGTGCTAGCACGACATGAAGCACCTACGATGATGGTAGTGAATATAATGGGGGGAACCATAAGATTTACGAGTATAGTGCCCGTGCCATGGCGGATCTGAAGGTGCAAACCGGACAAAGCTACTTCACAACCAATTTTTGCTTTCAACTAGCCACTATGATTTGGTATGGACAAGAAAAGTACAACAAACAAATTACGATCTATTTTCTGGGTGAGATCAATAACTTAAGCACATATGGAAGAGTACCACCTCTCTTGCGACACCGTGTAGGCCTCTGCTGATACGTTGAGGGTGCTACGGTTGCGATGGCTGTCGGCGGCGGGGAAGAAGACTTTAGACGGCAGACGACCGAGTCAGGGGATAAATCATGTTGCCGTGGACAAGGCGGTCGTAGGAGCGGCAACGGCAAGGTGGACGACGGCGCCGATGAAGCGAAAGGACGCGATGAAAGGATCCTAGTCCAGCACCGTGGATGAGAGACGTCCATCTCTTGAAGTGGACGACGGGGTAGGGGTAGCGGCTCCGGCAAGGTGGAGGATGGGGTGGCGGACGGAGGAGACTGGCCGCAGTGGGGAGGTTGTCGTGGTGCCGACGGTGTATGAATGGGGAAATGGAGGGGAGGGGGATCTCAAACTTTGGGACGCGCTTCTCTGAAATGTGCGAAAGTTACTAACTTATCCCCTGTTTAAAATTTCGGTCATCATGTCAGTCGGGGATAGGACAGTAATCTCGCATCTCCCAAATTTTGCCGGTAACTATTCCGGGCGAGGAGAGGGTGTTTTGACGCCCATGGTTGGCGCCCACGGTGTATGAACGGGGCTGACAGGTAGGGCGCTTGTGTCACGTCTGAGGGAAGTTACACATCTGCCCCTATTTAAAATATTAGCCTACATCGATTTCGGACGAGGAGAGTTTGTTTTGCCGCCCACCGTGTATGAATGGGGAAATGGAGGGAGAGACACATGTCTTTCGGACGAGCTTGAATTAAATGTGTTTTGCCGCCCACGTTTGGCGCCCACCGTGTCTGAATGGGCACAGAGGCCGTCATGTCATGTCTGAACGAAGTTACTAGTCTACCCCTATCGACAGCAGTGTAAATCCGGTCGATAAGGATGTCAAGTGTGAGGGGTAGACAGTAATTTCCATCTCACAAACACTTGCTTCGGGCAGCCCACAAATTATAGTGGGTGTTTAGCCGCTTTGTTCAAAACTTGGGAGAATTAGCATTCATGTTTGCCCTGGGCCCTGGCAAACTAAATTCAAATCCAATTTGTATTCGATTACGAATATCCACAGATAATTCTACGTTTTGTTATTTATTTCTTCAAAACCACAACAAAGATTTATTCCACCTTTACATATGATTATGATTTAGAAATGTCGTGTTCTTCGAATTCAGTAGGTCGGATACACTTTGAGTCAAACAGTTATTTCATCCAATACAATATGCTCACACGAAAAACAATTCATCTTATGTCAATCATACAAGTACTGACGATTACCTCGCCTAAAAAATTCGGATCATTACAACAGCAGGACAACATAGGAGGTCTTGCAACATAATCCATTCAGAGACATGACACAACATGCAAGTACAATAATCTAATGAAAATTTCAACTGGTATCTAAAGAAGAACGGGGATTACCCTGGGCTTCAGATAGCAAAAATAGCAGGACCTGCTCCATCTTCAAATGCAACATTCTTACTTCCTCCAATTCTTGGGTTGCTTGAATAATGTGTGCCACTAATTCCATAATTTCCAGTCTCAAGATAATGATTACCTCATTCATGGCAGCCACACCATCTCTTTCTGGCTCTAGTAGAGCCTCAAGAACTATAATATCTGTGCTCAGACTGCTCTCCGGCGATGTTGCCTCTGAACTGCTACCATCTGGTAACATGGATGGTTCACTGCTTCCACAAATAGATTCTGGGGTTGTACATTGTGTCCTAGTGTGAACAGCATCCTGAAAGGTTTGCGCCGGACATAAGTAAGAGATAGTTATCACATGATCCAGGCAGTAAGCTTACATGGTAAATGACATACGAATTATTACAAAGCATGGCAAGCTATATTTAAATGGTTCGAAGCAGCATCAGCCGAAAAGAAATTAAAATGGTAAGATGAAACTAGGGATGTAAGTGGCAAATAAATGACATCCGCCAGTTCCATTTAGTTAGTTTTTGCTAGCTCCCTAGTTCATTTTCCTCAAAAAACAAAAACTCTTTTGAACTATCATACCATTAGTGGACTTTAATCAGTATTAAACGGGACCCAGTTGACATCCCTAGTTGAAAGGGAGTGTACCACCGCTATATTTAAGTTGCCAAGGCATCCAAGCAGTTGAAATAATCTGAGAAAGCACTTAACAGTGTGGCCTCATCTAAACTATGAAGGCAGTCTTGTGATGAAGTTCAGAGGAAAAGTTAAGGACTCAAATGAACTATGCATGCATTTCTTTACGATAGTATAGCAGGCACTGCTGACATATTGGCCAACTCAGGTATAGCGTAACAAGCAACAAACAAGCATTCGAATCAAGCAATACAAAGAAAGCGAGACAATGAACTATTTGTAATTCTGTAGGATTACAAGTTGAGGGCACAAGCCAAGAAAGCAGCCCGCTCGCATTACATTTCACATGTACTAAAACACATTGGCTTACCATATGTTGCTGTGAAGCCTCGCTGCTGTTGCAATGTTCTTTGAAGATATCGTCAGCATCCCGTGGTTGCAAATCTAGTTGTTGTAGTTTATTCGCACCCTCTATTTAGGTAAAATTAATTTTAATCACATGCCTTTGGTCGAATTGATCATCAATGGTTCATCTAAACTAATGAAAGAGGGTGTGTGCATACACGACAATATATCTGCTTCCCTCTATTTTTATGCTTGTTTGAGGTGCCAGCCCCAAAAGAACAAATATTTTGCTTGATGGGGTTGGCTGCTCCATAATTAATAGAAGCATCAAATTAGTCAAGCGACTTGGGAAGATCAAGAACACACAAACAAGTAATGAACGGAGGCTCGGAGCAGTGATGTAATAGCTAGCATCAGAAAATGTAGGGTAAAACAAACAAAAAGTAGCGGAACCACATGCTAGTTTGCTGATGTGTAATTAAGCATAGAGAACATTAAGCACTCTGATGGAACCAACAGGTGGCATCAGAACGACACCATTATTATAAATATAGCATGCAAGAAGTAAAATAGTAGGCAGTGATATCTAGGAAGTACAGTAATACTTAGGACAAAACTAAAGCATATTAACTATATGTGCACTGGTATGTAATTTAGCACATGTAACATGTTCACTGCCAGAAGTATGGCCCTACAGGTGCAAGCAAAATAACGCATCTCATGAAAAATTGAATGATGCCCTGAAGAAATTCAAAGGTGCGGTGCTTATGCTAAGAAAGTGAACATAGGCGTCGGCCGTTGGATAATAGTACATGATTCTCGGCGGCGTATGGGTATTGTTGTCATACTTGATAGCTAAGGATGGTGCTCGTGTTGCGGTTGAGTTTGGGCCGGCTATCGCCATCGCTGAAGCGGCTCCGCTGCTACGGTTGCGGCGCCTGTTAACATACAAGAAAGCTCATCTATGGTAAGTGAACAGTTGCATGATAAAGAGAGAAACCAAAGGAGTACAAATTGAAATAACCTGATGAGGCTGCGGCATCAGTAAAGCAGGGCAAGCCATGTTGAATATGGCGTCCGTGGAGTGGTCCGGTGAAGTGGACGAAGGCTTCGGTGGGCGTGTTGTACAGTGCTTTCGGTGAGGCGGCTCTATTGCGACGGACGAGGGCTTGTATGAAGGGCCAGCGAAGGGGCGAACGAGGGAGTCAGTGAAGGGCATACACTGTGGTGGACAAGGGCATCGGTTAAGCAGATCCGGTGCGGTGGACCATGATGGCAGTCAAGGAGATCTGGAGCGGTGGACAAGCCAATCGCTGAAGCGGCTCCAGTGAAGTGGTGAGTTGGTAGTTGGGGGTTCCAAGGTGCGTAAGGTAGATCTGGCGGGGTGTGAGGTCCACCGCTGCAGTGGAGGACTATATTCGGCAGCTTGCCGTGGTTGGGGGGTCCGGGAGGGGAAGGGGAGTGGCTGTGGGAAAAATGTTGGGAGCAAAGAGGGGAAAACAATGAAGTTACCAAAGCAGCCCTTTTCCGTTCATGTGGTAGGGGTAAAACAAGAATATCGCATGGCAAAACTTTTGGGCGCGAGATATTTTGATGTGAGCGGGAAGTTTGAAAGATTTTGGTGCCTGAAATTATATTCTGCTCTTGTACGGCCGACTTTGATATCATGGCTGAGAATTTGTTTGTTTTGCACACACAAAAAAGTGCAAGTTTTGAAAATCAACGTCTCCAACTCGAAACTTAGATTGTCCATTCAAATCAAATATGGATAATTGAGCTAGTACAAGCAAATACCATCATACGGTCCAATTCAAATGAAATTCCAAATGTGTTTATCCTAAATATGATGACAAAAGCAAAAAATGTGTATGCGTGTGAATAAAGTGGATGATTATAAAGTTTAAACATGCCCGTATGTGTATATCTCTAGGTTTGGTATATGAATTTGAAATCACGAAACCCCGGCTTAAAAATATACCTCCGTTTAAATGAATTACAAAAGTTAATGATGGAGTTGAATTCCAAAATTCGAATCTTAGGTTTGTAATTCTGGTACATCAAGGTATATCATGCATGTTCAAAAGTATCGTTATCTCATAGTCCAAACTGTGAAACAAATTGATCAACCATGAGTGCACACACTATTGACCATGTATATCTCAATTATGCTAAAGTCCCTCAAATATAGACACCTCACTATTTATCTGAAGCCAACCCCCCCTCCCTCGTCGCCCCACCACACACAGAGAAGTCGTTCTCTGCCCCAAACACCAACACACGAGCACATTAACACCCCTCTCTCTTCTAAAGTCCGGACCCCAATATAGGTCTCTATCACTTTGTCTCTCGGGCATGCACACATCTCTTCCCCCACTCTCTAGGTCTCCCGGCATCTCTCTTTCCCAAGCACACACACTATGTAGAGTGTATCTTTCCCATACACACAAAATGTCGCCCCCAAACCTTTTTCTCCCTAGTTATGTGGTTCTCTCACACTCACCTCACACACCAACCCCACTGCAAACAAGCACACTTTGTCTCCTTGTGCCCCACTCTCCTCTTTCTATCTCTCCCACATGCGGACCCGCCCTAGCTCCTTCCCTGTATACATATATGTTGTGACTCTTTCCATAGCTCCCTAATGTATCATCATTCTCGATCTCGCACATTGTCTCTACACCATCAATTCTAGATCTCTCATGAAGTCCCTATCACACACACAATGACTCGCTTCCCTTGCGTCTCCATACATAGGCCAATTTCGAACAACATCAACATTATCTCCTATCTATACACCATTTATGGACGCAAACGACCCCTCTCTTCCTCTCTCTCTCCATCGCTAGCTCTCTCTCTCTCTCTCTCTCTCTCTCTCTCTCTCTCTCGCTCGCTCTCACACCCCTCTCCCACACACACTCGATGTCTCTTCCAAATAGTCTGCTCCCCTCGCCCGCACCCATGCTATCCTGCTACTACACATGTCACACCATTCCCCCTTCCCTTATACTAGGTTTACATCATTAGTGGTATCTCTACTCCACATACACACACTCCCTCTCACACACAAACCCGCGCACAAACACACACAGACACGCACAAACACCCATGTATCTGGATCCTCATCTCTCCCCATGTCCGCATGTGTATCTCACACACTCACTCTCTAATTATGTATATGTGTCTCCACGTCACACAACACAAAGCCCCATGTACATGTCTCTCGCGATCCTCTACACACATAGACACAAAGAATCTGTTATCATTGCCTCAGTCTCTAGACATATCACACACACACACACTGTCTCTCTCTCTCTCTCTCTCTCGCAAACACGCTCAACAAGGGTTTCCCCGTGAATAACTTACCATCTATTCATCGACAGTCATGACAGTACGGTGAACACGAGACGTGAAAAAGAATAAATCTACACGTGCTTAGACCACCTAGTATGACTACTAGGACTAGAGCAAGCCAAAAAGCACGCCGCCGTCACCCCCGCCTTATCGGCGATGATAAAACCTTTGTTTTACACAGTCGAGAAGTCATTGTGCTAAGGCCCCACATGCTGAGGCGTTGAATAGAATGTAGATGCTAGTTTACGAAACAAGTATCGATTATACGTTTGTATCTCCATACTTATATTTCTTCTCTTATAAAAATTGAGTTAGTGATGATGGTACGCCTGCCATCTTGCAATATAGACCGTCTGATCGATATCTGGCGGATGGAAATTAAACTAAAAGATACCCGCACCCCTCTCCACATTTGCAGACAAGGCATTCCCTCGTTCATCCTTATCTCCAACAACCTCATTGTTGAGCAATTAAGAAAGGAAGCCTCTGGAACAAACTGGCCTGGTGGCCGCTGCCGGCGTTGTCAATCCCCATGCCTCCACTCAGTCCGACCACCAATCACCACCACGCCCCACTCCTCTTCACCTTATCTCCTATTTCTCGAGATATCATTAGTTTTTACACATGGGATTACTCCCGCATGGGTCAATCACAACAAGTGTTTTATAAAAAAAATGCATCTTGATGTTCCGTGCAATGCACGGATCTTGCTAGTACTCCTACAGAAGACTAAGTTGGTGATGATGGTGTGTCTGCCATCCGTCGTTTCTGACCATTAGATCTACATCTAATAACTGTGAGGTAAGTTGTTGCCTTTTCTCACCTACATCCCACTTGTCTACCAATTTGCAGAAAAACCCATAATTAGTATCTTAAAACCAACCACATCTCTCCCTGGCCTCACCAAAATAGCCCAAGGAATATATTCTAATTGAAACATAATATATCTCTAGTGATATATGTATATCAAAACTAGAGTGTTTTGAATCAAGTTTGTGAATAAGTATTATTCTAATTATGATTCATTGCAACGCACATGAACATTGCTAGTATTTCCAACCATGCAAACAAAAAATTCCTAGTATTCCATAGTTTTGAGTTTTCCATCAAGATATTAGTCACTCATGGTTGATATTTACTTTGAATCATGTACACATATGCACTATGTAACTAGCCTGGCTTATTGGCTTCCAAAGCTTAACTTTCACTCCTACTTACAATATGTAGAGTATTTAACAAAAAACTACCACTTTCAACTAGCCCTAGGAAGAATCTATTGTACAAAAAATAGCAAAAACATACCCAAAATTTCTTAATCCACGCCAAAAACTACTACCTAGTACCGATTAGGTTCATTTAAACCCATTTATGACAGGGTTGGCCAACATGTCCGTGTTGACGAGGCAGCTTAAACCAATACATTTTGTTTGACCATTGACACGGGGGACCCACATCTGACCTTCTATCCTGTTATTCCCCCTCAAATCATTATTTTTCCCGAACATTACTTCAAACAGTACTGATGCGTGTTCGTCGGTGGCGCTGGTGATGAGCGAGTTGGCCGCCGCTCTGTCGGACAAGCAGAGCCGCCTTGTGCCAGCCTCCTTGCAGGTTGGCGGGCCGCCCGAGCATGACTCACGAGCGAGCAAGCTGCCGCGCTGGCCTTCGCTCGAGCCAAATGGCTGGCCTTAGCGTGGCGCGCGCGAGCAAGCCGCCGCGCCGCGGTGCCAATCGAGCTAGCAAATCTTGCAGACAAGCAGCTAGATGGACCTATCTTGGCTAGCTAGTTGCCGCGAGCGCCGGACGGAGCTGGCATCCGGGCTGCCGCAAGATGGGCTCCGCACCGCCGGCTGTTTTGATCTTGCCTTCTGCTAGCGGCGGTAGCTGCATCCCATGGACGAGAATGACTAGGTGGACGGGCTGGAGGTAGGAGGTCACTCGGGATTTTTGTGCAGACTGACATGTAGGTCCCACAAGGCATAACGCCCGGTCGAATAGAAGACGTTGACTTAATGGGCGACATGGGCCCTGTTTGGATACTCTAAGTCAGAGGTTAGAGTTAGATTCTAACCCTGAACTAACTCTAACCAAAGTGGCGTTTGGATGGCAGGGTTAGATTGACAACAAATGCTCTTTCTCAATCAATTGGTCGAGAGCTGCGCTATCTGAGGCAGACGGGGACGTGCCCGGCAAGGAGTCGCGTTGGCCTCTCGCACAGCCCACCAGCTGAATCCGCCATCCCTGCGCAAGGAGACATGCTGGCTGAGGACAATGGGGATGGGCCGCGCAAGGAGCCGTGACTGTTTACCGGCGGGCGGACGGGCCGCGGGGGGACGACGGGGTTGCACGGGAGGATAGGCCGAGGCTGCTGCCGGGAGAGCGAGAGAAAAATGTGTTTTTAATGGTCTTGAGAAGAACTAACCCAAATAAGCACCTCTTGGATTGGTTAATTTTTTTCGGTGGGTTAGATGCACCTAACCCAAACTAACCCTCCCTGTTTGGATATTTTTGGGTTAGTTGACTCCAAACTAACCCAAACTAACTCTAACCTATGTATCCAAACAGGTCCACAGGTTGAAACGTGCCTATAATGGCACTTTGTATAGTCGTTTCTTGGTAGGGCTGGTTGGTAAGGGCATGTACAATGGTTGATAAGGTAGTCTTATCTTAAGTCTGCCACGTATGCAAGTGGTAGTAGTTTCTTGGCATTATTCGTGGTTTCTTGCATTATTAGGGGTTTCTTGTAAGGAACTGAGGGAGTCCTGGACTAGGGGGTGTCCGGACAGCCGGACTATCATCGTCCGCTGGACTCCAAGACTACGAAGATACAAGATTGAAGACTCCGTCCCGTGTCCGGATGGGACTTTCCTTGGCGTGGAAGGCAAGCTTGGCGATATGGATATGTAGATCTCCTACCATTGTAACCAACTCTGTGTAACCCTAGCCTCCTCCGGTGTCTATATAAACCGGAGGGCTTTAGTCCGTAGGACAACATACATTACAACAATCATACCATAGGCTAGCTTTAGGGTTTTAGCCTCCTTGATCTCGTGGTAGATCCACTCTTGTACTACCCATATCATCAATATTAATCAAGAAGGACATAGGGTTTTACCTCCATCGAGAGGGACCGAACCTGGGTAAAACATCGTGTCCCTTGTCTCCTGTTACCATCCGCCTAGACGCACAGTTTAGGACCCCCTACCCGAGATCTGCCGGTTTTGACACCGACATTGGTGCTTTCATTGAGAGTTCCTCTGTGTCGTCACCGATAGGCTCGATGGCATCTTCAACCAACAACGCTGTCTAGGGTGAGACTTTTCTCCCGGACAGATCTTACATATTCGGCGGCCGCGCCTTTGTGGGCTAATTCGCAGCCATCTGGAGCGGATCGAAAGCTCGCCCCTGGCCGTCGGTCGATTGGAAGCCTAAACTTCACGGCCGACATCCGCGGGGACTTGATCTTGACGGGCTCGAGCCACAGCCAAGCGTGCCGCCTTTATTACGATGGGCATGATCTAGCTCTGTCACGAGAGCAGTGCCTTGGTAGCGCTGAGAATCCGCTCCGGCCCTTAGGCCGGGCCGACCGCCCGGATCGAGGACTGGTGGTTGGACACCGCCTCGGGGCTTCAACTTCCGCAGCGATGGGCGAACACTACCCTTGTCCCTCGCGGCTTCGTGACTCAGTGCGGACCCCTTGCGGACTCCGGACCTCCGCGCCCCGCTGTCGAATCGGATTGGGCGCGGTTATGGAATTCACCGCGCGGACATCTTCAATACTCGCCCTTTGGCGACATCCTAAATCGCTAAAGCATCTCTCGCTATCGGGAGAATCCTGGCGGACTATGGCGGGATGGTTGAGATCTGACGACGAAGAAATTGAGCCCACCACCACCCACTTTGTAGCCACTATCGGCGACCTTACCGACATGCTAGATTTCGACTCCGAAGACATCGGCGGCATGGGCGGCGGCGCGGAGACGAACAAGAACCAGCGCCTATAAGGCGCGTAAAACCACCTCGTCACCACGGCGTATACATGGTGGATACCCCAAAAGGAAGCGACAACTAGGACCAGCGGCGCGGCGAAGATAATCCGCCGACAAACAGCGAAAACAGCGATGCGAGCGCGCCCTAAGTCCGCCTCGACAACAACAAGCGCTCTTAACGACCCAACAATACAGCAGGCAAATCAATGGGCGGCGACAAGCAACCGTCCGAACAAGGCGAGTCGAGATAATCAGTCCGGGCCGGCGGAAAAAAATAGTCGAGACGATCTCACGCCGGACACACGCCGGAGAATAAAAACCTTTGGAAAAGACTTCGTCAACACCGCAAGAAGCTTGAAGAAGGAAAAGCGGAAGCTCAAAACAGCGGAAGATACACTCAGAATGAGGTGGAGCAAAGTGCTCAAAACCGCAGATAAATCGGCAATGGCAATCAATCAAAGAGCTACCGAAGAGCAAGCTCTTGCGAGAATTTGATGAGGAGGCCATAGAGCCCCCAATCAAAAAACAAAGAAGCCGCTGGTTGGATAGGCGGCGGATGATAGGCCAAAATCTGAAAGCGGCGCCGCATATAAATCGACTAATGACCCTGGAAAGACAGATGGCCCAGCCAGGTCCATTTACGGGCCAAAGAAGAGGGCCCCAGGAGGCAATACAACACACCAAGTATCCGAAGACATTAGTTCATCCAAATACAGGGGCGCCGCACACCCACTATGTTTCACCAACGAGGTGCTGGATCACGAATTCCCAGCAGGGTTTAAACCCATAAACATAGAGGCCTACGATGGAACAACAGACCACAGATGCGGATAGAAGATTATATACTACACATACACATGGCTAGAGGAGATGATCTCCACGCCATAAAATATTTACCCTCAAGCTCAAAGGGCCAGCCGTCATTGGCTCAAAAGCCTCCCGAAAAATTGTTGGAAGTTGGGAAGAGCTTGAGGGCGCGTTTAAACAAAGTTTCAAGGGACTTATGTCCGCCCTCCGGATCTTGATGATCTAAGTCATATAACTCAACAGCCGGAGAGTCGGTAGCATAAATTCAGAACAGGTTCCTCACCAAGAAGAACCAAATAGTCATTGTCCAGGACGCGAAGCCTTAGCAGCTTTTAAACACAATGTCAGAGGCGAATTGCTCGCCAAACACCTCGGCCAAGAGAAGCCGAGGACAATGTCGTGCTAACAAGCCTCATGACCCGCTTACATGCGGGATAGGATAACTAGCTAGCAAGATGCAGCACCAGCGACCCAAGTACATCCGAGATCGAGATGGAAGCGGAAAATCATGGCGCGAAAAAAGCAACACGGAATAAAGAAAAAGCCCAAAAACACAGCGATCGGCGCGGATTCAAAAGCTCGCGGCCAAACAACAAAACAACGCCTCTTAAGGACGACAGCGATGAGCTATCCAACTTAAACAAGATTTTGGGTTGGATATGTCATATCCACAGTACCCCCGGAAGGCCTGCAAACCACACCCACAGAGATTGTTGGATTTTCAAACAGTCCGGCCGACTAAACGCCGAACACAAGGGGCTTGACACGTCAAGCAAAGACGATAAACCCGACCAGCAGACCACCGGAAAACAAAAGAAATTCCCACAAGAGGTCAAAATAGTAAATTCACTTCATGTGATAATACGGAAAAACAGTGCGGCACCCGTTAAAATGGGTCTCGCACGGTCCAGCCCAGCGGAACATAGAGATTGGACATCAAAACCAATCACTTTCGACCACTGGATTATTCGAAGCGTTAAATGCGGGATGGACTGCCGGATATTGGATCCTATAATCGGCGGACTACAATTTACTCAAGTCACGATGGGCGGAGGCGATGACTTATACTGTTGTATCAAACACAATCCGCAAGTTGGGGATAGACCTTACTAAAATTCGACACAGCCGCACTTCCTTTAAAGGAGTGATGCGAGCCCTTCGCCAAGTCTTGAGCTCCCTATTACTAGAAGTTATGTTGGATTGCGAACAACTTTCGACGAAAAACTAATCTTTCATATCGTCCCATTTAAAAGTAGCTATCAAGCACTCTTGGGGCGAGAGGCTTTAATCGCTTCAACGCCATACCACATTCGCGTCTCTTACACTTAAGATGCCGGTCCACGTGGCATCATTTCAATCTTGGTCATTTAAAGACCGGACACGGTCGAACAGTCCGGCTTAAATAAGCTAGGGGCTCCCTAGCCGCACATCCCTTCACAAGGGCTGCGGCGCTAAACAACAGCGAGTTCATCTGAGACTACGCTTTACTTATTTATATTTCTTCTTTCACATATACTTTTTTACATACGAGTTCTTTTCAAACTAAGTTCCTCTCTTTTTACGAGATGAGCAGCGTGCACACCGTCAAGATAACGGCTGCGGAGACACAGTAGCAGACGTGCGGTAGGGACCCGTCGTGAGGATTCTTTTGATTAAGACCTGCGTAAACCTTTTTCTTGTCTCTTGTTGTTATTTTCCTTGGTTTCTTCTTATAACCAAAGCGAACTGACGTTTTGGCATTGGCGCGTCGGAGGACCATGCCGTGCACGGACACTAGGGGCTTAGGGCATTGTTTTGCCCATTATTATAAAGACCAAACACCTTAGGGAGTGTTCGACGTCGCGAGTTAGGCATTATATGCATCAGCTCCGAATCATGTCTTTGGTCAAATGTTGGGTTTGCCCGGCTCCTTTGTTTTGCTGCCTTACGTTCCGTATCATCAGCTAACGTGGCACCGGAGAACTCTGCGATTGTGCCCCGGTTAATTTGGCGAGCACCTCGATGAAAGCGAAAATTGGTGTCATGATACTGCGAGACTGGTCGACCACTCGATCGACTATCGGAATGTTTAGAATTCCCGCTTTGACGAAGGACCGTTTCGGTCAAGCACACAGCGCCCGAATTCGGAAAGCGGTGCCCCAAGGGGCTATATCGTAGCCCACCCTCGAACTCCACGGCTAAGTGAAAGTGATAAAGCATCATAGTCCGGATTGCCTCGTTTGCTACGCTACCACCTCCTTAACAGGACCGAGACTTCGGATTAAGTGTGAAAACGCGCTATTTTTGCAAATACCCCCGCACCTTGTGCGTGGGGGATGAAGCCGAAGACTGCAATCTTTCAGGTTATACAAATGTATACATAAACGGCCGCATAGGAGATATTTTAATACTTGGGACACACAAGTATAAAAAGTGGTTACATTATAATCATTGTCTTACAAGATAAAACCGTTCATTTGAACGTAACATTTCTTGAGCACTGCGACTCTATTACACGAGCGCCACGCATAACTTCCCCAAAATAGTGCTTGGCGGGTAACCGGCTTTCGTCCGAACCCTGGGCGGCAATAGCAATACATCCATCTCTGTCCAATGTGTCTTCACACGGGCAAGGGCCATCCGCGCGCCTTCGATGCAGGACGACCGCTTCATCTCCTTGATATGCGGCACCGCTCCAAGAAATTGCTGCAATAAGCCGAAATAGCTCGTTGCCTTGGGCCTCTCTGGCCAGACATGAGCCACGATATCAGTCATGGCAAGTCCGGACAATCTATTTAGCTCAGGCCATTCGGCCAACCGACCGGTGAACGGAAGTGAACGATCCGGACTATGGAATTGAGACCAAAATAGCTCTTCCGTCTTGTGATCCTTCTGGCTCCGGAAGTGCTTAACGGCATCAGCCGCACTTGCCGCTAAGTCCATATATGGATCCTCCGGACCCCACAGCTGGCCAAGTTGAGCATACTTTTGATCCGTAAACCGGCGACCTTAGCGAAAAAGGCTTGCCACCACAATATCTCGACTGGCGCAGCTCCTCCTTCATAGCCGCATTGCGGGCGGGCATCCTTAACCTCGGCGGTGGCCTTCCCAGGTCTTCCCGCTCCGATAAGCGCTCCTTTTCAAGAGCCTCATTGCGGTCGGCAGCATCTTTTAATTTCACGGCCAATTCGGCCATCTTTTCCCTGCTTAGGCAGTGTGCAGCCTTTTCGGCTTTCAACTCCTCGGCCGCCCTCGAGGCAGCCGCATCACTCCTTCAGGCTTGCTCCTTAGCTTGAGCAAGTTCGGCCCGAAGGCTCTCCACAGCAGCAGCACCATCTATATCACAACATATACATTATCAGAGGCGGGCTTTGACCCCTTTAAATAAGCGACTGCGGAGAATTCATTTACCTTGCGACTCGTCAAGTCGCCGGTTGACAAGTGCGATGTCCGCATCCGCCACGTCAAGTTGCCGCATTAACTCGGCAACTCCACTAGTCCGGCTAGCCCTCGGACTATCCGCCACCTGCATAGGAACGGCGACATTCATTACTTGAGATTTTGATCCTCGGCACGCTGTCGCTTTCGACAACCTACCGAGTCTCAGGGGCTACTATGTGCAAAACTATCAAAATGGTGCGTCATTCTTGCGTACCTCAAATCCCGCCAGCAAACTCCTGGCGGCATTATGCAATCCGCTTTCGGCGGACGAAATCCTTCCAATCACCATACGCATCAAAGCACGATGATCTTACGAGATGGGCGCCCTCTCAAGCAGATTCTTGACTCTCTGGCGGATACTAGTGGGCGCCGAACTCTCCGGCCCCTCCGGACTCGGGGACACCCTCCGTGACGATACTTCAGGCTCGTCGCCTGTCCGGCGACGCGGCGATCGGGCGTTTTGCTCTCCATCATCTCCGGACGAAGATCCCCCGAAGACGAACTCATCTGAGAAGTCCGCAAATCCGAACTGTAAAGCAAAACTTCGGTTATTCACAGAAGGACAAATGGAGGTATTTTCTTATTAATGAACTCCCCTTCTCTACTCACGGCTCGCTGGAGAGCCGATCCTTTAAAGGCGATTATGCGTCCGGGTTCTCCCGGACGCAGAGACCTCGGTGGAATTTCTTCTCCGCTTAGAAGCTTTGGCCTCCAGTCTTGGGGCGGTCCTCTTCTCCTCGGCAGGAGGATTTTGATTCCCCCTCTTGAGCGCCTCCTTGGGCGAGTATTAACTCCTCTATTTTCCCCATCGCCCCTTTCTTCGGGCACGACCTCCAGCATTCTGACCAGCACGGGCTCCAGTGCGGTCTCTGGGAGGGGGGCCGGACACCTTATCAGCTTCGATCGCACTACCCACTCCTGATGAAGAATAATGGGTCAGGAGGCGAACTCTAGAAAAGCAGATAAACGGAACGTCTGGACTTTGAGCTATTTACCTGTGTATCCTGGCGATTGCAGCTTAGGCCTGCGTCCTCGGTCAATTCCGGACACGCCACCTGCGGTCTGAAGAACAACTTGTACATCTCCATGGGCGTCATACCCATGAAGTGTTGGAGAATTCGTGGTCCCTCCGGATTGAACTCCCATGACCGGAGAGGACGGCGTTTGCAGGGCAGAAGACGCCTGATTAGCATAACCTGCATCACCACAACCAGATTGATCTCCCTCGCCTGGAGGTCTCGAATCCGGCCCTGCAATGAAGGCACGTCTTCGGACGGCCCCCAATTGAGCCCTTGGTTGACCCACGACATCAGTCGGCGTGGAGGTCCCGGGCGGAATAAAGACGGCGGCTTTTGCCTGCTGCCCCTCGGAGCGGTGATATAGAACCACTCTTGCTGCCACAAGCCGAGCTCTTCTTGGAAGGAGCCCTCGGGCCACGGGGCATCGGCCCTTATGCTTATGGCCACCCGCCGCCTCCGCAGCGCCCCGATCATCTTGGCTCCACATTAAAGGTCTTGACCACGGGCGAAGTGGGGAGTAGCGGAGGAAGGCCATAACGATAATGAATGCGGAGATATGGAGGATGGACTCGGAGCCAAGTCGTGAAAATCCAGCCCGTAGTAGAACATGAGCCCTCTCACGAAGGGGTCCGTCGGAAGCCTAAACCCGGCGGAGGTGGGATCTGAGCAGCGTACTCACGGGCTCGGGGAGTGGGCACGGCCTGCCCTTGGGCAGAGCAACTGTCTTAAATCTCGTGGGGCAGTACTTGGCCTCCGCAGCTTGTAACACGTCCTCCTCCGTGGCGGAGGAGGGCATCCACCGACCACGAAGGTCGGGCGGACATTGTTGAAGATCCGAAGTGCTCGAATCTGGGGCTCAGGGTGCTGGAACTTGGAGCAAAGAGAGGATTCGAGGAAGATTGAGAAAAAGCGAGCCTCGGTCCCTTATAAAGGGGAAAATACCAAGAGCCGTCTCGTGACGTTCGATTCACCTTCGATAGAGGCGTGGCGGCAGACGCGGTTGGGTTACCCATGCTCGTATTGATGAGAATCCCGAAATAAGGGAACACGATCTACTGCTTGACGGGGCGTGCCAAGAAATCGCTTAGCTAAGCGTCTTTGAGGTGGTATAATAAAAACGATTCAAATAAAGGCTTGGTAGCGGTGTGATGTCATGCCGCATAATCGTCGGCAGATTGGACTTGTGTACATTTTATTCTCTCTCGGTGGAATGTGGAATTTATTTTGCGAGCGGACACTATCTGGTGTTCATGATCTTCTGGATTATTCAAGGGAGGAACCCGCCTTGCAATGCCGAACATTATCGCGCGGACTTATCATCATTGAAGCCTGGTTCGGGAGACTCTTGAGGAGTCTGGACTAGGGGTGTCGGACAGCCGGACTATCATCGTCCGCGGACTCCAAGACTACGAAGATACAAGATTGAAGACTCCGTCCGTGTCCGGATGGGACTTTCCTTGGCGTGGAAGGCAAGCTTGGCGATCTGGATATGTAGATCTCCTACCATTGTAACCGACTACATGTAACCCTAGCCTCCTCCGGTGTCTATATAAACCGGAGGGCTTTAGTCCGTGGGACAACATACATTACAACAATCATACCATAGGCTAGCTTTGGGGTTTTAGCCTCCTTGATCTCGTGGTAGATCCACTCTTGTACTACCCATATCATCAATATTAATCAAGCGGGGCGTGGGTTTTACCTCCATCGAGAGGGCCGAACACAGGTAAAACATCATGTCCCTTGTCTCCTGTTACCATCTGCCTAGACGCACAGTTCGGGACCCCCTACCCGAGATCCGCCGGTTTTGACACCGACAGGAACAATGAACTACTAGCGACAAAAGGCGATTCTAGGTTGCGTTGTACTCCAACGAGTACTACTAGTGGTCACGGGAGTGTATACCTCGTTTTGTGGGTTCGATTCCGGCCGAACGCATGGCGGCCTTTTTTAAAATAGTAACTTCGCCGCGAGCCAATATTTTACATGGGTAGTTTTAGTTTTGAAGTCAAACGGACGTGCGGCACCATAATCTGGGTGCACTGGATAGCCTAGCCACGTGAACATGTTTTCCTTCCCAGCTTCTCGTAGCTCGCGTGCTCGCCCTAGCCGCACCTTGCTTGCAGCTTCCTCATCACCTAGTAGCAAATTTAAACTAGCGCCTCCCAATTAAGCCCGAGGAGCCAGAAAAGCCTGGCGGGGCATTGGGAACTATGTAATAAGGCTCTGTACGTAAAGTTCTCTACTACTACTCTGTAGCTTGTGGCATTGCACACATGGACTTCACTCCATTATCGGCTCTTCTATAAAAGAAATTCCTCTTGACGTGTTTTTTTGAAACGGAGGCAAAAGCTTTTCCTCATCTCATTCCTGAGGAAGGAACTACTAACAAAGCTCGACGAGATCCATTACACCTCTACAAATGGAAGCGAAAAGCCTAGTCTTGCTGTATCAAAAAACTCAAATGTTCTACCCCCGCAGTAAATGTGTTATGTGTATGTGCAACTTGTGTGGTTGTTGCACGGGCTCCAACACACTCTTTGAGAGAAAAAGGTGGCACAACTTTGGATATAGGTGACGTGGCGGCATCATACAGTAGCATCATTCTCAATAGTTGTAGAACACTCCTACTAGGACGACAACTCCTATAAAACCTTGCGCTTGGCTCTTTGCCTCTTCGGGAGGTTCAACAGTTCGTACTCGTGTAAACCTTGCACTTGGCTCTTCGCCTCTTCGGAAGGTCCAACAATGATGATACTACAGTACAATATGCTTTTGGCAATCTGACACCGATTGAACTGCTACACGTCCACTGTGAGGGCGAGGGCGAGGGAGAGGGGGAGGGCGCTGTAGTCAAAACCCTCTCCTCGTCCTGCGAGCCACCACGCGTGTGGGAGGGGTAGAGGCGTAGTAAGCAAGCTTCTCCTCGTTCGGCGAGTTGATAGGACACATCAAAGCAGTACTAGTACTAGTCCATACTGTGTTCCTTTCCAGTTAATATGGCTTAATTTGAAACAAGAAAAATACACTGGCGGGCAATGTATGTAACAATAGGCTCTTTACGGTCACTATATATAGTTTTGCGGTGATTATACGATCACTAGCTAATCGTAGAGCACCGTATTGCACCCTACTGCCCGGCCACATAGTCGACATGGCACTTTGTTGACTGGTTAAAATGCCACCTGGTTTTCTGGGTCCCACTTGTCAGTTGACAGAGAAAAGAAATCAGTTAAACAAAACTTTACGCAGCCGCGACAGGAGTCCAACCATTGCGTGTGAACCACCATAGCTGTGTATGTGAGTGCATGCACATGCACTCCCTTGGTCCTCCAACAAAGAGTGTACATTGGCTAAAAAACAAAGAGTGTAGTACATCTACATTTCCAATGCATAGCCTTTAATCTAAATCGATATTTATTGACCAATGCACCAACTTGTGCTCTAGGTATAGGCTACATGTCTATCCTTAATTACAGCATGCAACGACCTTCATTTAATCTTCTTCTCTCAATGGTCGCATGCAAACATAAGTCTGCTACTTTTGGGCATTAATTATGCCCTGGTCAATGTGTAAATCTCTAAATGTACAGTCTTTCACGGACGTAGGGAGTAGGTTGAGCACTTGAGCGTGAGCGTGTGTGTTGCGTCGTGTGTTGTGTGCCACATAGGTGCGTGAGTGTTGCGTGCGTGCGTGTGTACGTGTGAGTGTTGCCTGTTGCATGCATGCATGCTTGCATGGGGCTTACTCCCTCCCATTGACATGTTCATATTTCAAGCTTCCTCTGTTCCCTCCATATGGTGATACTCCCTCTGTTCCCAAATACGGAGTAAAATCCTACTCTGTTCCCAAATACGGAGTATTTGTCTTTCTAGAGATTTCAACAAGTGACTACGTACGGAGCAAAATGAGTGAAGTGAGCATAGAGGCATAGGGTTACTGTAGAAAGGAATTATTCGCGATCCATTATTCCCCATCTCGGTCAGAGAGAACTATTCAACTAGTTGGTGTTAATTAATAAGCTAAACATCTCGGTCATAGTGGCATAGTGTCCCATCTGCTTATTAACATATGTCAGTGAAGTGACAATACACGCTGGAGCAGATGGGACACTTAATTAATAAGCTAAACCAGCGTGTTGGTGTTACTAAATCAGCCTTACCCAGTACCGCCATCATGTTTGCTAGTAGAGCACGCTTCTGCAAATACGCCTACACACCTCTATCCTCCATTAACTAACATATGGGCTCTCTTGTGGTAGACTCACATGTCATCTGTGTAACTATTTACACTCCGAAGGACGGTATATCCTCGTAGTACTACTAGTAGAATTGAAATTTAATGCACTTTCTTCCCCGTCTTCCACTCTTCTTCCTCCTCTCTTCTTATTCCTCCTCTCTTCCC
This sequence comes from Aegilops speltoides, assembly GCA_021437245.1. Lineage (NCBI taxonomy): Eukaryota > Viridiplantae > Streptophyta > Magnoliopsida > Poales > Poaceae > Aegilops > Aegilops speltoides. The sequence goes on from CM038145.1 coordinate 186,150,181, forward strand.
CATCGTCGGCCGCACACCATTTCCCCCCGCTCACTGCTCACCCGCCCGCTCCATCTTCCTTGGTAGCTCGTGCGTACCATATCCCCCCGCTCACTGCTCGGCCACACGAGGAGAAGCTTCTTCGCTCGCCCGCCCGAATCCACTCCCCCGCTGGCTCGCAGGCACCAAAAAACCCCTATGGTGGAACCGATTGACACGCAAAGCCGTGATTGGAATTCCCTCCCCGATGTTCTCTTGGAGCAAATCTGTAATCGTATGGACCTACTTAGCACCGTCCATCTGGCTGCATGCTCGGTGTCTTTGTACCGTCTACTCATCTGCAACCAGCCGGCTCTTTTCAAGACACCTTGCTTGCTGATGCCCGATCCTCGTAGGTGGCCCAGACACTGACTTGACGATCCTACAGAGGTTTCCGTGGTGCCCCTCGACATGCTACCACTACCCGTCCGACTGTCCTTCATGCGCGACCACTACTGGGCGGGCATGAAGGCCAACTGGATCGTCCTCATCCACCAATCCGGTAGTCCATGGCATCTCGTGGATATCTACACCCAGCGAGAGATCACCATTCCATCGTTGGATACCGCCGCCATTGAGCCTCGCGGCCCACCGGACACTCCTGCCTACTAAGCATGAGACGGGTCAAGCTTTTGGCTCGACCTCTGTTTGCTGAAAGTTGTAATCTGCGAAGTGCCCAAACCATCAGAAGACTACGTGGGTTACAAGCTCATTGCCTTGTTCAACATGGTTATGGCTCATCGTCAATCCTGTTGAGGCAACATTTCTGTCTGATGCTATAGTGCATGATGGCATCGTTTACGCGGTCGATGCACAGATTGGCTTCCTATACTGGTGGAATCTATCGTCGTGTAATTATTCCATCTCATCTCATATTTACCTTATGAATACGACTGCCTGTTCATTGTTACAAATTTAGAATAGATTGTATGGCTATAACCACATCATTGCAATATGTTCCTCTCATTTCCTAGATTTTTATGACCACACATGTTCTTGTTAGAGTTGATATGAGAACAATTGGCATCTAATGATTGTTAGAATAGATATTATGAAAATAACATCATGATTGCTATATGTTACTCTCATTTCCAAGATTTTTATAACAATACATCTTATTGCTTAGAGTTGATATGAGAACAGTAGTAGTAAGTGCTATGGTAGAATATGAGTACGCTCTGTCATAGCTATTTGCCTCTCATTGTTACATGATGTTTGAACCATGACATATTGCTAGAATATGAAAGCCATTGGTTTATTTTTTTTAACTTGGGGTATGATTATGACCACAACATTGCAATTCTCTGTCTATGATATGTGTCACTCATATAATAATCTTAATTCCACACATACTCTGAACATGATTGTTCATTTTTGTCTTTTTGGTCTCAATTTTAATTGTTGCAGCAGACGCAAATGCGCTGGCCTTCATTATTCCACGACCTGGAATCATACCAACCGATGGGTGGTGGTTTATCGCTTGTTCAGCTGACGGCGGTCATTTGATGCTCATTCGCATGTACCAAATTGACCAAACCATTACATCAAACCACATGCAGTACAATGCCTGGGGTGTTCGTGACATTGATGGCTATGACCGCTTCATGTTCGAGAAAGATCCCAGCTCCGTTGGGCCAGGTGTATTCAACTGGAGGCGGGTTTACAGCCCCAGCAACCACTCCATGTTCCTCGGGCTCAATTATCCGATCCTCCAACCAATCATCGATCATATCACCGGCGATGGTTACCATGCTATGCAACTTCCATTCGCCAGGGGGGACTGTGTTTACACATCATACCATGGGTTTCATGAATCACCCTATCTAGAGATTCGTCGACACAGCTTGTTTCCAGATTATCTTCAGTGTGTGAAAGGCATCAAGCGTCCATGTGATGGATGGCTTTTGCAAACCCGACATGCGGCGATGTGGTTCATGCCAATAGCAAATATGCACAACTTGATTCGTGCTGATATCTAGACTGAGCCATGTATTCTGCTGTTGTAGCACAACCCTCTTTTGTTGGATATTATGCACTTTTGTTAGTTTGAAGCACTCCTATGGTTTGAAGGATTGATACCGTTCTGGGATCAAGTGCATCCTAACTCACCTGCGTAGGATGTACTGATATATATAGCTTATTATCATAACACTTGTACACTGCTTCATCCACCTCAGCCGGACCGCACTGCAACCCGATAAAACTGCAGTAGCCTAAAGCCCAATGCCTGCACCCTACCTTCTTCCCCGCAGGAAACCATCCCTCACTGCCCATCTTTCTTCCCCACCGCCACCCACACCTGGTGCCCCACCACCTCCCACCTCCTGCGCCCCACCACCTCCCACCCCTGAGGCACCCCACAGTCGGTGCCCCACCACCGGTGACCCACCGCCTCCACCCGCGCGGTGCCCCATCATCTCCATCCCCGTGGCACCCCCGGCTCGGCCACCACCCCGCGCCGCCCCGACTTACCTCCTACAGCCTTGGCGCACTTCGGTGGAAACCCGCCCCACTGCCTCTCCGCAGGCCCATATTCGCGACGGCGTCGAAGCGGCATCGCTGCCCCACCACCTCACCTTATCCTCTTGGAGCTGGCCAGGGGTCGCCGGCGCTTGTTTCATATCTGCCCGACGCCACTCCAACCACCATCCCTCCTCGGCCCACCTGCCACCTCGTGGACTAGCCACCGGATCCACCCATCACCATCCTTCCGCGCGTGGCCGGCGTCGGATCCGCTCGGCGCCATCCCCTGCAAACCACCGGGTCGAGGGGCAGCTAGATCTGCCTCGTCGGCGTTCTCCCATGGCTGCCCGGTGCCAGATCCGCGCCTTATCGCCCCCACCCTCAGGGGGTGTCCTCCCTGTCAACGATCGGAGGGGGGCGGTGAGCTTGGGGGACCCCGGGGACTCTCCCCTCCCCATTCCTCCACCTCCCTCCCATCTTGCTGCATATCAACTTGTTCTTCTTCCTCTCTAATCGTGAGATGCAGACCGGGTGCGTTGATGTTGCAGTGCGGTTCGTGGGATCACAATGCAATTTTTATATTTCTGTTGTGAGTGGCACACCCCCAATTCTTTGCTGTACGTGCAGTTTTGGTCGCGCGTCGGTGCATTTTCAGTGGTTATGCGGTATCAGGTGTGCACACATGAAGCCCCGGTCAAATCCAAAAATTATCCACCAATGGAGTTGTCTAGCGACATGTTTGTGTGTGTTTCAGATTTTGTTTTGTTTGCAGTTCACTAAGCTTTTACTTTCAAAAAAGATGTGTGCGTTGTGTTGTAGTGTAGTTGTTGCTCGTTTGTATCTTGTGTGTTGTTCGCTGGTGATCTCGTGTGTGCCTATCAGAAGTTTGTTTCTGCTGGGAGGCAGTTCATTTTGTGAAATACATTTTGACATATATCTTCGTCGGGTGTTCTTGCTGTAAGTGTATGTGATTCCCTTCTAAAAAAATAAATACAAACTTTGGACATGTGCAACTCACTAGTGTTGTTTCGCAGTCCACTTTGGCATCGACTGCGGTTCCCCTTCAACATACGTTCGACACGTGCTGATTTTTTTTGTATCAAGAGGTTTGCTTTTGTCCCACAAAGAGGTTCACTTCTATTCGGTGCAGTGCACTACTCTCATGTTGTGTATTTCATAGCAGACAACAGTGCACTACTTATGAGAGTGATGATGTTCACTTGCACACATCGTGGAAGTGTGGAAAAATTTAGCGAAACAACTAAAAAATACTGCGGTCCACTAAGATATTTGTCGCGGTTCACTTGCCTCATCTCTGCGTTCCACTCGTTCATGAAAAAAAGTTGGAAAAAAGACAACAAAAAATCTTTTGAGAAAAATTTATGTCCGACAAATGAAATCATGAAGTTCACTTGCCTGTCGGATGCAGTGCGGTTTCCTATCTGAAGCAGTGTCATTTTCTGTCCGATGACGTTCACTCGCCGATTTGAGTGTCGCAAAAAACAGAGTGTCCGCACTTCCATAATTTTCAAAATTGCTCTTACACCGTAAGGAATTAGAGAGAGCGTTCTACATGAAAAAGTTGCGTCACGTCGATATCTTTCCAACGGCACATTCGAAACATTTCGACAAGCGGTTTGTAAAAATTTCGCGAAAAATGACTGTTGTCACTCATCGTCCGCCGCACCATTTTCAAAATTAACTTAAAACCCTAAGGAATCTCAAAACCATTTCTACATATGAAAGTTGCGCCTTGTCCATAGCTTTCCAACGATGTATTAGATGCCTCGTTTTCAAACGATGTATTAATGCCGAAAATTGTAAATTTTCCAAAAAAACGTAATTCCGCGATTTAGTAAATTTGAAACTGTTCTTAAACCATAACGAATAAGTGAAAATAATACATATTAAAGAGATGCGCCTCGATGATATATTTCCAACGGCGTATCATTTGCTTTATTCCGATGAGCGGTTTAGAAAAAATCACGAAAATATGCTCGCTGCCACTCGTCATCCGCCGCACCGTTTTTGAAACTGCTCTTAAACCGCGAGGAATCTCGAAAAGTGTTCAACATGGCGAAGTTGCGCCTAATCCATAGTTTTCCAACGGTATATTATACGCCTCGTTCCGGCAAACGGCTAAAAAACTAGAGCAAAAAAGGTAGCAAAAAACACAGCGTGCAGTTTTTTGCGACGGGAAATTCACTCGCGTGAGTACTGCAGCACACTTGGTTCGAACAATGACGTGCACTTGCGTTGAGAATGCAGTGCGGAAGTGTTATCAGAATAGTTATTCTGCTAATATTAGCATAATAGACCGGTTGTGTATATACAATTAGGCTTCAAGTGCCTACTTGTTAGTTAAACCTATGATTAAAATATAACACTAAATACGACTAGTAAGTAGTACAGTAGCAGTAGTAGTATACGTCGGTCAAATTATTCATCATGTCCACACATTGAATTGACCTGACAGCATGCTGCATGTGAGGTGACACAAGTATCCCGGCGGTGTGTTCGGGTATTCTGGACTTCAGATTTGGAGTACCACTTATCTGTCAAAATCTTTCATCATTCACTTAAAACAGTTGATTGATCATACATTGAGTACTATATAACTGGAATTAACCGATGCAAGTCGAAGAAGGATTGGCCGGTGCTACCGGCTGGCATCAAGTTCGATCTCATAGATCACGAGCTGATCGAGCACCTTGAGGCCAAAGTGAGTGCTGACAGCGCAAGATCTCACCCTCTCATCAATTTCTTCATACCAGCCATCGACAGCGAGCACGGCATATGGTACACCCATCCCGAGAAACTTACAGGTAAGACACCAATCGTCCATCTACTTACACAAACATACTCCTTTGTTTATAGCTCTATTTTTGTTTTTAGACGCAGACCTCGTGAATCAATTACAATTTGATAGTTAATAAAAAGTCAAACAAGTGACTGCGACATGCCAACGATGTTATGAAAATGCCAACTACGTACACTAAAACCTGTATTCGACAATAATGCAGGTATCACACTGAATGGCCTAAGCAGCATTTCTTCCAGCACAATTCCAGGGCATTCAAAAGGGGCACGTGGACACGTCGCAAGATACAGTCGGAGTGCGGCATGCACGTGATGTGGCACAAGACCGGCAATACCTTGCGGTGATGGTCAACGGCGGTGAGCAGGCGACAAAAGGTTTTGGTGCTGCACACCAACAAGAATTTCGACCAGCAAAGGACCAATTGGGTGATGCACCAGTACCACCTCGGGGACCTGGAGCAAGAGAAGGAGCGGGAGCTGGTCCTCTGTGAGATTTTCTACCAGATGAACACTAGGGCCAGGAGTAAAAAGATTATAAGTTAGTTTGGTATTGGTACTTGTAGTACCTTGTCGTCCGCAAGTTGGTATTGTTGTTAACGATCTTTTGATATGAACTTGGCATTTGCTTCCAACCATCATGCCGAGGGTCGACGTGGATATAAATCTGAATCATTTGTTTTGAAACAAATTTTCAGGCACCTGATTTTTATTTGATGGGTATCATAAGCACCTGCCGTTCGAATTCCCAGTTCTCCAAATTTTTCGAAACAAGTGCATGCACTTATTATCGCAATGAAAAAACAATATCCCTGCTGCATCCCAGTTATCAGTCTGTACTTGCAGAATTCTCTCGTTTATTAAGCAACTATATTGTTTTTTCAGGTTGAGCTAGTTTCAACTGGGCTGTAGACTGCCCAGGCTTTGTTTTGTTTTTAACAGGCCCAGCCCATGACGACAACAGGGCACAAAGATCTAGCAGGTATCTACTGGCCTCTGGCCCGCCAGCGTTAGTTATATTTTGTCTTACAACATCCGTTGGCAGTTTCTTTACTGAATCAAACACACAACCCAGTTCTATTTTCCTCTTGAAACGCATGTCCTACATCCATTTTCTAATCTCTACCTATAGTTTTACTAGTTCATATACACATATCATTATATTGAAAATACATAAAATTCCTTTTTCATATTATCCTTATTTTTGTTGTTGTTTTCCCTCCCAGCGTTGATTTTTTACCACTGATTTTCCCTTAAACCAACTCAATTGTCCCACGTCTTATTTGCTTACAACAACAAAATGATTTTTTTGGCAAATCAATAAGTTCTTAAAAAAATGTTTATCATTTCGGGATTACAAAAGTTCAGACTCCACCAAAATATGCAAAATAAGGTTGAACTTTTTGACCGTGGTCCTGGGCAGAAAATGGGCTGTAATAAATTACTTAAGAATTAGCAAATGGGTTGCAAGTTATTAAAAAATAGCAAATGGGCTCTATGTTGTCTACCACAGATATGGAGGCTGACTTGTGGGCCTACTAACTTCATGCATACACAAGGTTTCTCAAAAAAGAAACTTAGTCAACAATCGACTCTACCTGCGTCAGACCGTTAGATGTCAATCTAACGGCAATCTTGCTTCTTTAGTATCTGATCTTCCTGCCCCAGCCGCCCAAACCAGCGCCGTCGGAACCGCCTGCTCCCGGCTCCCGTGGCCGGCTGTGCTGCCGGGTAGGCCTCACGGCCCCATCGTACTCACATCCTTGGCCTGTCTATCCCTCTACTCACCCACACCTCCTGTTATTTTCCGGCGACGACAGCCGAACTAGTCAACCCTCGTACTCTCCACCGCATGGGCAGCCACTGCCGTGTCTTCCCCGACTCCGTGTCGTTCCCTTCATAGGCCTCGCCATCGTCCACCGCACTGGTGCTCTCAACGCGGCATGGTCAACGTGGTCAACGAACGACATCCATCAGAAGTGAATTGTACATGGAGAGGCTGATAGATGGGTCCACGGCCCCACACAAGGAAATGCCTCCTTATTACGCGGAAAATAATGATTCCTCCACCTGACATCTGGGACCCACTGGAAGGGCCTCTGTATTTCGCAAAGAAAACGTTCCCTCCGCTGACAGGTCGGACCCACAAACTATATCTTCACACGCAAGGAAGTGCCTCCTTATTGCGCACAAAAAATAAATACCCCCTGCCAGCTAGGATCCACCATAGTGGGAGGCTGACTTGTGGGCCTACTAAGTTGACGGGGACGGAGGGCTTTGTCAACTTAGGCAATAAATGAACGATTCTAGATCCAGTGACCATACGATGTCCATCCAACGGCCGTAGTGCTTCTTCGACCTCTAGTCTTCTTGCTCCAGCTACCCAAACCAGCGCCGGTCGTGCCGCGTGCTCCTGCCTCCCGTGGCCGGCTGTGATGCCGCGGAGGCCTCACCGCCCCTACTACTCCCACCGCTGGCCAGGCCATCCTACTCACACACCCCCCTGTTATTCTGCGGCGACGGCAGCCTCACACCGCAGCCGAACCAGTGAACCCTCGTACTCCTCTCCGCTGGGCATCCACTGCCACGTCTTCCCCAGCTCCGCATCGTCCCCTTCCTAGGTCTTGCCGTCGTCCACTGCCTTGGTGCTCTCGGCGCGACGTGGTCAATGTGGTCAACGACCGACTTCCATCGGAAGAGTACTATACGTGGAGAGGCTGACAGTTGGGTCCACGGCCACAGCAGGGAAGTGCCTCCTAATTACGTAGAAAATAATGATTCCTCCACCTGACAGCAGGAACCCATCGGATGGGCAACCGTATTTCGTGAAAAAAACATTTCCCCCCTGACTGCTGGGACCCACCAACTACATCTTCGCACGTAAGGAAGTGCATCCGGGCAAAAAAAAACCGATTCGCCCCTGACTGCTGGGACCCACCAGCTACATCTTCGCACGCAAGGAAGTGCCTGACAGTCGGGACCCACCTGGTTGAAGCGTATGTAGTGTTGTCATTCTGGTCGCGAATGTGTACGTACATACTGGTCGATGTAGAGGCGCGCACGTGTCATTGTAGAGGCTTGCACGTAGTATGTACACGTACGTACAACGGCCAGTGTGCAAGAAAGAAAATATGGCCACGTATGTACATACGGGCGGGGTCTCAAACGCCTACTCGCGCATACATACGGCAAGGGCTCGTGTACATGGCTGGGTCGGAACAGAGAAACAGTGTCGTCGTCGTGTTCATGGGGAGCCAACCGGCTGGGTCGGAATAGAATGTGTCATCGTGTTCATCGGGAGGGCTTGGATGGAACAGCCGATGGAAACGAGGCCTGGCATACCGCAGAACGGAGGAAACGGCCTTGTGTTCGACTGGCCACGGTCGAAACGGGATCCTATTCATTGGGAGGGGTCTAGCGTATCACAGAACGGAGGAAACAGACTTCTATTGGACCTCCTACAGTCGAAACGGGGTCCTGTTGATCGAGAGGGGTGTGGCATACCGCAAAATGGAGGAAACAGACTTGTGTTGGAGCGCTATAGTCGAAACGGGGGCCCTGTTCATCGGGAGGGGTGTGGCGTACCGCAAAACAGGACTCCACGGGATATTGTTCATGTCCACCGTCGACCTCCTCCAGCCTCCATGGGCTACCGTTCATCCACCGTCGACCTCCTCCAGGCTCCACCTACGACTGCTCATCCACGGGCTCCTATTCATCCAGCCTCCACCGCGCTTTACTCCACCGGCTACTGTTCAACCAATCCTCTCCACGGGCTCCTGTTCAACCACCCCTCCACGGCCTACTACTCATCCAGCCCTCCATCGGTTATTGTTTAACCAGCCCTCCACGGGGTCGTCCCGTTCATCCAACCCCAACAGGCTCGATCGATCGGGGTCCTGTTCATCCAGAGGCAACCATGGGGTCCTCTTCATCCACCCCCACCGGGGACTGTACATCCAACCCCCCTCCCAGCAACGCTCACTGTTCATCAAGGGGAGGAGGCAGCAGGGCTCGATCGGCTTCAATTAGCAGCAGTAGCGAAGGAATCACTCGGATTCAGTAATGTAGCTAGTGCAATCGCTCGGGTTCAGTTAGAGCCCAACGCCTCGCTCGGGTTCAGTTAGAGCCCAACGCCTTGCACCCATGCGCGTACGGTACAAGAGAAACATGCATCGCTCGTCCCCCGACCACCCACCGTAACCGGGAACTCCCCGATATTTTCCTCGCCCTCGCTTCTACCACGGTTTTTTCTGTCATGGACGGCCCAAAGAATGTCATGCGAATGCGTCTCCGGCCCGCCTAGGACGAAAAGCCCATTTTCTGTCATGATTTTTTGCCATAGAAGTAGGAGCCCACCAAATCTATGATGATACCGGTTTTTGTCACAATTATCGTTAGGCCCAAAATGTCACGGATGTGTCTTTTTTTGTAGTGACGGGTCCGATCACATTCACTTAGATGAAAAAAGCAACTTGAAGAATTAGCTATAAGTGAATGCTGTAGAGGACATATATATATATATATATATATATATATATATATATATATATATATATATATATATATATATATATAGGACAAATTTTCCTACTACCGTGTGTAGTTACACCCTTTTTATTTTGTACATTTTAGGTAGTATCTACCATGTAAGTAGTGTATGTGTGCGTAGTATGTAGTATGTAAGAATATTTAGGTAGTATATATACTATTTTTTAGGTAGTATGTACTATATTTTAGCATACTTTTTTTACGTATAAATATGTACGTATTTTTACAAATATGATAAAAACATGGGCTCACATACAATTTTTTCACATAACTCGCTTTGGAGTATCTTAGATATAGTATATGAACATACTAAAAATGATAAAGTAGTATATATACTACCACATAGTAGTATATGAGAAATGGGTGTAGCTACACCCGGTAGTAGATGCATTTTCCTATATATATATATATATATATATATATATATATATATATATATATATATATATATATATATATATATATATATATATATATATATATATATATATATATATAATGAAGAACAACGACGGAAAGATTGAGGAAATTGCAAAGTTGAAGAATTTGAAAAACTGAAGAAATTGCAAAAATTCAAATTGAAGATTTTCAACTATGGTTGGTGGCGTAACCCACCGTATAAGAATGATGATTTCAAACACCACGTACAATGTCGTAGTGTTCTGAGAATCAAATTATTCATAACTTCTTCACGCTTAGAGGGTTAGTCTTCATTGATTGAAGAAAACATTACTTCGTGTGTTGCACATCTAAGTCATCAAGTTTGCACAAGTGTTAGGATGTGTGTCCTTTTCAAAGAACATTCGAAGATTCTAAGATATTTAGCTCACACCACAACTTGCTAAATCTCTTCTCATCCAAGGGCTTTGTGAAGATATCGGCTAACTGATCTTTAGTTTTTACGTGGTCGATGGAGATGTCGCCCTTCAACACATGGTCACGAAGAAAATGATGACGAATCTGGATGTGTTTTGTCTTGAGTCTTTGAGCGGGTTGTGAGCAATCATGATAGCACTCTCATTGTCGCGATGAGAGTGGCACGTTCTTCACATTGATGCCATAGTCCTTGAGGTTTGCTTCATCCATAGCAATTGAGCACACAAGGTCCAAAGACAATGTACTCGGCTTCAAAGATGAGAGTGATCTGCATTACGCTTCTTGAGGACCAACATACCAAGGATCGTTCGAGGAAATGACATGTGCCTGACGTTGACTTGCGATCCACCCGATCACCAGCATAGTCAAAGTCATAATATCCAATGAGATCAAAAGAAGAGCCCTTGGGATACCATAATCCAAGTGTTGGAGTGTGAGCTAGATATCAAAGAATATGCTTCATAGCCTTATGGTGTGATTCCTTCGGTGTAGCTTGAAATCGGGCACACATGCCAACACTAAGCATAATATCCGGCCTAGATGCACATAGATACAATAAAGAGCCAATCATGGAGTGGTATACCTTTTGATCGAAGTCTTTACCATTTTCATCAGTGCATAGATGGCCATTGTGGGCATAGGGATTTTGACGCCTTTGCAATCTTGCATGCCGAATTTCCTCAACACATCCTTGAGGTATTTCTCCTAGGATATGAATATGCCATTGTGTTGTTAACAAATTTGAAGACCTAAGAAGAATTTCAACTCTCCCATCATGGACATTTGATATTCCTCACTCATCATATAGGCAAATTCGTCACACACCCGAGGTGCTTGCTTGAGGCCATAGAGGGCCTTGTTGAGTCTGTAGACGTGATTTGGAAATTTTGGATCCTCAAACCTAGTGGTTCACCAACATATACTTCTTCCTCAAGCTTACCATTGAGGAATGCACTTTTCACATCCAATTGATGTAAGATGATATTATGATGGTTAGCATAGGCAAGCAATATGCGAATAACCTCAAGTCTAGCAACAGGTGCAAAATTTTTATCGAAATCAATTCCTTCAACCTGTGTGTAGCCTTGAGCTACAAGACGATCCTTATTCCTCACCACAAGGCCATTTTCATCTTGTTTGTTGCGGCAGATCCATTTGGTGCCAATGATGTTGTGCTTGCGTGGGTCTGGTCGCTTGACAAGCTCCCACACATTGTTGAGCTTTAATTGATGCAGTTTATCTTGCATAGCTTGAATCGACTCAGACTCCATGAACGCTTCATCAATTTTAGTGGGCTCTGTGACAGAGACTAACCCAGAATGCCCACAAAAGTTAGACAAATGTGAAGCTTTTGAGCGCGTGAGAGGACCTGGTGCGTTGATGTCGTTGATGATTCTCTCAATGTGCACTTCGTTTGCAACGTGATGATGAGCAGGTTGACGAATTTGATTTGGCCCAGCAATTTCTTCGGGGCCATTTTCTTCAATAGCACCAGCGTGATTTTTTTCACGATCCGGAATAACTTCTTCAGCAGATTGTTCGGTAGGGATGACATCCTCAGTAGCCTTGAACTTGATGGATTCCTCAGGTGACATTTCATCTAGCACAGGAGGTAGGTGCTCTCTTTGCGAGCCATTAGTCTCATCGAACCGCACATCTACAGTTTCAACAACCTTGTGATGCTAGGTGTTGAAGAATCTGTAAATGTGCGAGTCCTTTTCGTTACCAAGCATAAAACCCTTATGTGCTTTCGGTGCAAATTTAGAGTGGTGGTGAGGATCTCTAATCCAGCATTTAGCATCGAAGACTTTGAAATAACTTACATTGGGTTTATTATCAGTGAGGAGTTCATATGAGGTCTTTTTGAAGAATTTATGAAGATATACCCTGTTGATGATGTGGCATGCAGTATCAATAGCATCTGGTGAGAAACTCTATGGACTCTTGTATTCATCAAGCATAGTGCGAGCCATCTCAACAAGAGTTCTGTTCTTGCGCTCCACGACGCCGTTTTGCTGAGGATTATAGGGAGCAGATAACTCGTGAGTAATACCAAGTATAACAAGATATTCATCGAGACCAGTATTCCTGAACTCGGTTCCATTGTCACTACTGATATGCTTGATCTTCACACCGAAGTTCGTAGATGCTCTTGAGGAAAATCGTTTGAAGACTTCCTGCACTTCATTTTTGTAAGTGATGATATGCACCCAGGTGTAACGAGAATAATCATCAATAGTGACAAAGCTATATAATGATGCACAATTAGTGAACGTGTCATAATGAGTAGGGCAAAGAGATCCATGTGAAGTAATTCAAAGGGACGAGAAGTGGTCATGATAGTCTTCGAGGGATGCTTCGCTCTGGTGATCTTTCCAGCCTCACAAGCCCCACAAAGATGATCTTTGAGGAATTTGACACCCTTGATGCCAATGACCTGCTTATTCTTTGCGAGTGTGTGCAAGTTCCTCATCCCAGCATGAACAAGTCATCGATGCCATAACCAGCCTTCTGAAGCTTTTGCAAGTAGACATGTGGTAGGCTGTGGTCCTTCGGAGAAATCAACAATATACAAGTCTCCTCTCCTAAAGCCTTCGAAGACTTTGGAATTGTCAGATTCCATTAGCATAATGCAACGATATTTTCCAAAGACAACAACCATATCAAGATCACAAAGCATTGAGACAGACATGAGGTTGAATCCTAAGGACTTGACAAGCATGACTTTGTCCTTGTGTCTATCCTTTGAGATTGCAACCCTACCTACACCCAATACCTTGCTTTTACCTTTGTCATCCTAGGTGACATGCTTCAGATGATATGGAGATAAAGCTGTGTCCATCAATAAGTTCCTGTCACCCGTCATGTGATTTGTACATCCACTGTCGAGGACCCACTCGGTAGCTTTGGGTTGTTCATCCTGCAGATGAATTAGTGCAACTTGCGAACTCATATACTTCATCAGTGAAGAATATGATATCAATTTCATCAATAGTAATAGATATAGCAATTATGAGGACATGAGAGATGAGTAATTCATTTCTTCATGATTAGCTTGCGTCCATTCAAGCACATTCATGTCTCCAGCAAATTCTTCAGACGATTTAGTTTGTCTGTAGACCTGACCCTGCATAAGAGGATAGTTATTTTTCTTCACCACCCACACCTGGAGGGGTGGCAAAGAGTTCATCATTCTGTGAGCTCCATAAGAAAAAGATGGCAGTGAAGCCAGTGCACTTTGTTTCACAGAAGAGGGGTTAGGATAAGCATGTGAATAAGCAGAGAAATTCTTTGAGGACTTATGAACATAATGATTTTGAAGAATAATGCACATATTCATAGCCTTTAGACTTTCCCTTCGAAACAGAAGTGTTAGCACGATGGTGTTCATATGAGGATTTGGATCCACGTGAGGAATTTGATCTAGATGAAGAATTCAGTCCATAAGAGGACATTGATCCATATGAAGATTTTGATCCATATGAAGAATTTGATCTGGGGTTCCTATTCTTCACAGGTGGTGTCATGATGACATTCATTTGAAGATTTTCAAGGCACCTTTTGGGAACCCAGATTTCCTTCATACGGGGGCCGTTCCTGCAGTTAGTTCCAACATATCAAGCAAATACTTCACCATTCTGATTCTTGAACAGTTTATAGTTGGAGTCAAATGACTCATCAAAGGAATATGAAGATTCACAAGTAAAGCCAGATAAAGTGCATGGATTTAAAGAAGGTCCTTTCGCAGCAATCCATGAGGTTTTGAGGTATTGCTCATGTTTCCAGCAGGTCCCATCAGCATTGAGTTTCCTCTCAAAGGCAATACCCTCTTTCCTTGGGTTCATGTTCAAGATCTGCTTTTTGAGCACATCACAAAGAGTTTGATGCCTTTTGAGGCTTTTGTATATGCCTGTCACATACAATTCCTTCAACCATGCATTATCGTCAGTGATAGTTGTGGTATCTCAGATGAGGAATTTGTGACCACAGAGACAGTTGAAGAATTTGCAGCAATAGAAGCTTTTGAACATTCAGGTGAAGAATTAGCAGATTCACGCTCAATGCATTTCAGACATGGTGGAATAAATTCTTCCTGAGGAGAACTTATCTGTTGAGCAAGCAATGTATCGTTTTCCTTCTCAAGATCTTCATAACTCACTTTTAACTTCTCAAGATATTGCTTTCTCTGAACAAACTCATAAGAAAGCTTCTCATGATCAGATAAGAGAGTGTTATGATGACTTTGAAGGTTGCCAAACTTAGACTGAAGTCCCTAAAGATTATCAGTCAAAGTAATAGTTGGATTCAATTCCTCACCCAACATGTCATCACTTTTGCCTAGCAGATTTTGAACTTTTTCAGAGCTCTTTGTTGTTTAGTGGCAAGGGAAGCAAGTTTAGTATAGCTGGGTCCAAATTCATCACCAGATTCATCATCATTGGATTCAGAAAGGTAGCATTCAGTTACCTTGGCACCTTTTGCCATAAGGCATGGTGCAGAGAATGATGATTCTGGAGCAAAAGTCATCTCCTTGAGTGATTTCTTGAAATCCTCAAAAAGGATCATGACGAGTTCGATGACCTTCATAGACCTCAGAGAGTTGGTCCCAGATAAGCTTCACATGGTTGAGATGCATGATGTTCCTGAACTGATTTTGGGACAAGCAGGAGCAGATGATGTCCTTCACAGTGAGGTTAAGTAGAGTGTACTTGCGAATATCATCAGCTTCCGCCATCTCGCATAGACCGATAAGACCAACCTCAGTGATGGTACATAGTTCGCTGTTCATCGCCATGAGTCACTTCTTCATCATGGCCTTCCACTTGGGATACTCATGACCGTCAAAGATGGGGCATGCCACTTTTTTCATTCCTATAGTCGACATAACTAAAACTCCAGGTGGTTAAACCAAAATCACACAGAACAAGGGAGTACCTTGCTCTGATACCAATTGAAAGTGCGTTATATCGACTAGAGGGGGGTGAATAGGCGATTTTTACAAATTCATCACTGAGGAATTTCTAGGTGAAGAAATTCCTAAGCAATGACACACTAGCAGCGGAATAAGTGCTCAGGTATAAGCATAACAGAGCAACAACATAGTCATCATGATGAAATGAAAACAAGCACAGAGTATAGATAGCGTAAAAACAAGATAAGTAGGCTGAAGACTATGTGACTGAAGAAATTGGATTAAGGAAATAGAGAAAGTCTTCAGTCATAGTCTTCAAACAGTAATGATCAGGTTCATCAACACATGAATGAGGAAACGAAGAGTTGAGGAAATATAACTAGTTGGCTTGGTGAAGACAATGATTTGGTAGACCAGTTCCAACTGTGGTGATAGTTGTACGTCTGGCTAGAGCGGCTGAGTATTTAAACTCGAGGACACACAGTCCCGGACACACAACCCTCACCGTATTCTCCTTGAGCTAAAGTCACACAGACCTCGCCCAACACTCGTGTTAAGTCTTCAGGTGACTTACAAACCTTCACAGACTTGGTCACTCGGCAATCCACAATTCCTCTTGGATGCTCAGACCATGACGCCTAACCGTCTGGAGGATACACAATCCTCAAAGGTAACAAGTGTCGCTTCCACACATGAATAATCTCTTCAGTGATGCTCAATCACATTGGGTTTGTAGGTGTTTGGGTTGTGGTTTTGTGTTTTCCTCACTTGATGATTTTCGCTCAAAGTCCTCGGAGGATGAGATGCTCTCAATGACAAGTGTCAGTTTCTCGCGGAGCAGCCAATCAGCTAGTGGTTGTAGGGGGCGGCCATTTATAGCCTAGGGAGCAGCCCGACATGATAAGACATAAATGCCCTTCAATGATATGACCGTTAGGTGGGTAGATATTTTGGGACAACTGGCGCATAGCACAACAACGGTCGGATATTTGAGGTTTTAATTCCTTAGGGCTATTATGTTCCTCACTGTGTAGGCAATCCGCACTGGCAAATTCCTAACTCCTCAGTCAAATCGAATTCCTCAGAGACCAGAAGTTCTTCGTCTCTGTCACCGAAGAAATTGACGGAACAGATATGAGATTTCCAATGGCTTCACTCGAAAGGATTGGGTAGGTGTAGGATTTTGAGATGAGCATCACTTGGAAATTAGTTTCCTTAGTATTACCTCGACCCCCTTTAACCGTACGATGTTTCCTATGACTCAAGAAGGAGAAAATTAAACTACAAAAACAAGAGTCTTCTTCATGCTCCATAACCCTCGCATGAATATCCAAGTCTTCAAGGTCACACCAATTTATTCACTTTCAAAATCTTCAGGAGAACCAAAGTCTTCAGCTGAAGACATACATTTTTAGTGGTCGACTTTCATCGTAAATATCAAACTCCTCATCAACTTATAGAGCATGTGTACAATCACAAACATATTAGTCCCTTAACCTATAAGTCTTCAATACACCAAATAACTAAGGGGCACTAGATGCACTTCTGACTGGCAGCTCTCGGCGAGCCTGCTTGAATGCGCATGGCTGAGGTCTTCGGCGTCAGACTCGACCTTGGCTGGCGCGTGACCAAGCGTAACAATAATGACCTACCCCTGCACAGGGTTTGCGGGCGCACGAAAAGCGAATGGAAGGCGACATAAGGGAGTGCAATGTTACTTAATACTCCCTCTGTTGTTATTTAGTCCGCGTATTAGCTTTGGTCACAGTCAAGCTTTGTAAACTTTGACAAAGTTTATAAACAAAAATATTAACATATACAATAACAAATCAATTCTGTTAGATTCATTGTTGAATGTACTTTCATATCATATAGATTTGTTATGGTAAATGTTTATATTTTTTCTATAACCTTGGTCAAACTTTATGAAGTTTGACTTCAGTCAAACCTAATATGCAGAGTAAATAAAATGGAGGGAGTACATCGTAGTGAAGTTTCTTCCAAAAATGCTTTCGCATCCCTGCGGGGTCACATTCAAAGTCTTAATAGGAAAACAAGAGAAAACAGCCTAGGAGACACACCGTCACTGTCGCCACTGCCGTCGTCATCATCGTCAACCCCGCGTTCCTCGATCACAGGCGGACCTATGTCATCGGCGGGGGCAAGCTCCACGATCAGGTCATCCACGTGATCCTATACCCAGTCCGCCAGGGAGCGTTGGATCGCTCTGGACACGAGGGCTATCATGGCCTTGAAGTCGAAGTCAGGATTGGAGCGGAGAAGGTGGCTGCAGAGTGCGAGAACACACACGCAAGAAGGTTGCGGCTCTTCTCCTTGATGAGTTGGCGCGCCTTCTCGGCTCCACCTTCGAGGTGTTCCATGACCTTGGTGAAGAAGCTGAGGTAAACGGCATCATCAACAACAAGCGGGTTGGGGTAGTTCTCGTCGCAAATGCCACTCAAGGCTCGGTTGGCCCTATGTCCAAGGGCCTGGAACATCTGAAGCGCTCGCGCTGCAGCACCTGGGCTCGGCTCGCCTTGTCTGAAGCTTTCTCCACGAGGGAGGAAATGTCTTCCACCTGCTTGTAGAGGAAGGATAGCCCAGCCTCGGCCGCAGCCTGAGCGTCCACTGTGGCTCTCTCGCGCCGCTCCGCCGCGGCTAGCTTCTCCTTGAGGTCGTCGGTTTCGCCCTTCAGCTTGCCGTGCCGCTTGTAGAAGCGGGCCTCCTGGAGCTCCAGGTTCCGGTGGTATTCCTCGGTGAGAGCCCTGCGGACTCCCGCCACCTTCTCGGTAGGCAAGGGCGTCCTCAGCGGTGGACACATGGCGCTCAATCACCTCTAGCCGCTCACGCTCCAGGATTTTCTCCAGTGCCTCTAGCGCCAGTGTGTCCTCGAGCGTACGAAGCCTCGTTTCGCCCGTGGACGGCCTGCCCGCCGAGGCGGCGATTGTGGCTTTGTGCGCCTGGACTAGTCACTCGAAGACGACATTTGAATCTTGAAGCTCCTTCTCGCGCCCTTCAGCCACCTCGCACCAACGATCTGCAGCTCGAGCCTCCTCTAGGGCGTGATCCCGAGCCTCCCTCGCCACGGTGAGGGACTCCTCTGCCTCCATACGAGCATGCTCGCACTACAGACGACCAAAGTTGATGGCGACTTCTAGCTAGCGCCATTTGCACGCCAGGCATAGGTGCTCTGTCTCAAGGCGCGTGTCGACATCGCCAAGCACCACCCCAAGGCGGCCTAGCGCGCTCGCCGCCTCCTAAAGAATGTCGTGTCGGACGGTACTGCGCCCGCGTGCAAGCTCCAACGCCTGGCCACGGCCTTCCTCCACACCCCAATCGCCAGGGGAGGCGCGCAAAGACTCGCCTTTCTCCAACATGGGCCCGGGGGCTGGAACTCCCTCACCCGCTCCTCCGGCCTGAGACGGGGCCCGACACAGACTCACCCTGCTACTTGAAGATGGCGTCGTCGCGCGAGCCGCCCAGCTACTGGCAAGAATCAGCGAGGGAGCCCTTGGCACTGCCCCCGCGATCCGGAGGCCGCCCTAAAGAAGGACACAGGGACTGCAGGCCCAAGGGCCCCCAAGGTTGGCCTCGACTCGGGTACGGGTGCCTTCTTGCACGCAATTGTGCGACTCATGAGGCACGAGGTCGCGACGGGTAGGTGCCCTCCGGTGATGACGCCCGAGACACGCCCGTTCCTTCGTCGAAGGGGAACCTGAGGAACAAGAGTCAGAGAAACATGATGCACGAGGATCAAGGAAGGCAGGGTGCTTACTCGTCTGCGGCAATCCACCTCCTCCTCTTCAGGGCCCTCGTGGCTGGGCTGCGGTGACCATCAGACTCCTTCCTCCTCCGTGATGCGCGAGGACCGAAGGGAAGTATGCTGGAGCGTGGCACGTGGCCTCCCGCTATGGGGGTGGAAGCCGTGTCCCCAGGCAAAGGGTCTCCTCTTCCGCTTGGAGGAGTGGGGACTGGTGCTTGAGGAGCGCGCGACTCAGGAAGCCCCCCTGCAGCTGTCACGGGAGCGCACACCTCAGGACCCCCGGACCCCGGGGTCACCGGTAGGGGGTTGTCATGGGGCCCCACGTGGCCTTTGGGAAGCAGCCCCCATTCATCGAAGCGTGACATGTTACTAATGAAGGCTCCCCCATTCGGGTAATTGTACAATGGGGACCCTCCTAATGGGAGCTCGGCGGGCTCCCCGCTAGTCCAGAGGTGAAGCACCCTACGCAGAGTGTTGGAAGGAAGTAAAGGCTTCTGGAGCGTCATGGCGTCTTCGGGGCTGGTGAAGGCCCACATCGGGCGAGAATGGCGCTGGAGTGGGGCGATGCGCCACCGGACGAACTCCCTCACCACCATCGCCATCGTCACGCCTGCCTCCCTCAAGACAGCCAACCTGGCCACGACCCGTGAGAGCTGCGGGTCGATGAGCTCCGCGTGCTCCCAACCGGAGCTCGGCTCTACGGGGGCCGTCGGAATTAGGAGCAAGGGGTTGTACGTGGTGGCGTTAATGTACACCCACTGCTTCCTGAATCCCGCCGCATCAGGGTGGAGTGTGGGGTTGATGCAGGCACCCGTAGTTGCCGCCAGCACCTGAAGCAACACGCACCACGCTGCCCACCGGCGACCATATGGAGGGATAAGAGGTGGCAGAGCAGGACCATGGATGGGGTGATGCCCATAAAGGCCTCACACAAGAACGCGAAGGCGGACAGAAGGACAATGGACCCAGGATCTACGTGCAATGCGTTGATTTGGTAGTGCATAAGCATGGCATTTAAGAAGTCGGAGAACGACGATAGCAGACCGGAGAAAAGGGTGTGAAGTTGGAGTGGGATATTGGTAGCCTCTATGTCGACTGAAGACCGGGAGGCCGACCAGATCTTCGTCGCCTTCCACTTGTTGGAGTTGGCGGCAATTGCGTGTCGAACCTTGTCCAGCCCCTCATGGTTGATCACGGTGGACCGGCCCAACCTGGGCTCCGGCCCCGCTGGGGGCTGCGCCATTGCCGGAGCCCTACCCCTCTTCTTCTTGTAGGCCATGGAGGTGAGGCGGACTGGAGCTGGCACAGAATCCATGAAAGAAGGCACAAGCTTGCGAAGAGGAGGAGGGGCAGAAGGCAAGCACGTAGCAGAGCAACGATGGCTCTGCGGGCGTGCGCCAGCCTTTTGTCAGCATGGGCAGTTGCCCAAGGCGACGTGGGGAAGTGGAGGCGTCCGCGTCCCGTCAAGCGCCACGTGTCAGCCAGGCCCGCAGGCGATTGGGGCCCATGGGGCTTCGCCTCGAAGCCAGCCCGAGCGCGCCTTGGGCCCGGGGGCTACTGTCGGTGTTCTGTGAACTAGGGTACCCATACTTGACTGTCTGCGGCCCACGGTGTGGCTTCCTCGATGGCCTGGTACGGCCCATCTGCAAGACCACTAAGAAAAGACCCTCATGAGGGTCCTTGCCTCGCGAGGCGGATGACACCAAGACCTTCAGAGGGACCGGCCTCCCAAGGAGCGGAGATTTCTATGCAGGTACCCAGCCTCGCGAGGCTACGATGACGTGAGCCATGACGACCAGGCTAGGTGGGCGCCAGCGAGCGCAGAGGAGACAGTTTCCCTTTCAGTTCTAAGGGAGCAAGTACATACGCGGGTTCCCATGGAATCCCCCCAAAGGTTTCCATTCCGGTGCAACGAGACGAAGACCATGAGCTCGGCAAGATGGATGTCATCGCCGAGCCTACCACAACATCACGACTAGAAGCTTTGCAGGCGAAGACCACCTTCTGTCAGGATAGGGTGTACCTCTTGTCCCCTTTCAAATTATCCATTGTGGAATCCCTTCCCGCCTAAGTTTTGGGGAAGAGGACCGAGGCCACTAGAAATATAGGTTAGCCACCACCGTAGAAGGGGTCGACTCATTCTCACCCCCCGAGCCCTCACGTGCTAGCTCACCCACTGCACTAGTTCATCCTCAAACCTCCTCGTGAGGCCAATCCACCGCAAAGCAGAAGTAGGGTTTTACACCGCATGGTGGCCGAACCTGGGTAAAATGTTGTGCCCATCTCTTCTTCCCCCTCACGCAAATCCGACAGGGCTAGGCTGTAGGGCGATGCTACGTCTTGAGCTTGCATTGGTTTTCCTCGAAGAGGAGAGGGTGATGCAGCAAGTGTAGCGTAAGTATTTCCCTTAATTTTGAGAACCAAGGTATCAATCCAGTAGGAGGCTCCTCAAAAGTCCCGCACCTACATAAACAAACCGAGAACTACAACCAGCATGAGGAAGGGGTTGTCAATCCCTTCATGACCACTTCTTGGAAGTGAGATCTAATAAAGATAGTAAGATAAGATAAATATATTTTTGGTATTTTATAATATAGATGCAAAAAGTAAAGATGCAAATAAAAGTAGTTTGAAAGCAAATATGATAAGAGATAGACCCGGGGCCATAGGTTTCACTAGAGGCTTCTCTCAAGATAGCATAAGTATTACGATTGGGTGAACAAATTCTTGTCGAGCAATTGATAGAAAAGCGCATAGTTATGAGATTATCTAGGCATGATCATGTATATAGGCATCACGTCCATAACAAGTAGACCGACTCACCTGCATCTACTACTATTACTCCACACATCGACCGACTCCTTTGCATCTAGAGTATCAAGTTCATAAGAAAAGAGTAACGCATTAAGCAAGATGACATGATGTAGAGGGATAAACTCAAGCAATATGATATAAACCCCATCTTGTTATCCTCGATGGCAACAATACAATCGTGCCTTGCAACCCTTTACATCCTTTGGGTAAGGACACATAAAGATTGAACCCAAAGCTAAGCACTTCTCCCATGGCAAGAAAGATCAATCTAGTAGGCCAAACCAAACTGATAATTCGAAGAGACTTGCAAAGATAACTCAATCATACATAAAAGAATTCAGAGAAGATTCAAATATTATTCATAGATAAACTTGATCATAAACCCACAATTCATCGAATAATCTCCACAAGAGAGGGGGAGAACATTGTATTGAGATCCAAAAAGAGAGAAGAAGTCATCTAGCTAATAACTATGGACCCGTAGGTTTGTGGTAATCTACTCACAACTCATCGGAGGGGCAAGGATGTTGATGTAGAGGCCCTCCGTGGTTGATTTCCCCTCCGGCATTGTGCCGACGAAGGCTCCAAGATGAGATCTCGCGGATACAGAAGGTTACGGCGGTGGAAATTGTGTTTCGTGGTGCCCCTGGATGTTTTCGGGGTACGTAGGTATATATAGGAGGAAGAAGTACGTCGGTGGCCGCCCGAGGGGCCCACAAGACAGGGGCGCGCCCTACAGGGGGGCGCGGCCTCCTATCTCGTGGCTTCCTCGGAAGCTTCTTGACTTGCACTCCAAGTCCTCTGGATCAGTTTCGTCCAAAAATCACGCTCCCGAAGGTTTCATTCCGTTTGGACTTCGTTTGATATTCCTTTTCCTCGAAATACTGAAATAGGCAAAAAAACATCAATATGGGCTGGGCCTACAGTTAGTAGGTTAGTCGCAAAAATTATATAAATATGTAAAATAAAGCCCATAAACATCTAAAAGGGGTAATATAATATCATGGAACAATCAAAAATTATAGATACGTTGGAGACGTATCAAGCATCCCCAAGCTTAATTCATGCTCGTCCTCAAGTAGGGAAATGATAAAAAGAGATTTTTTGATGTGGAATGCTACCTAGCATAATTCATAATGTAGTTTTCTTTATTGTGGCATGAATACAAAATAAAAGTTCATATTGATAAAAGAAATAGTAACACTTCAAGCATACTAATCAAAGTAATCATGTCTTCTCGAAATAACATGGCAAAAGAAAGTTCATCCCCACAAAATCATATAGTTAGGCTATGCTTCATTTTCGTCACACAAAGATGTTCCCAACTTCTATATCCCCGATGACAAGCCAAGCAATTGTTTGATATCTAAATAATCTCACTTTTTCAACCTTCACGCAATACATGAGCGTGAGCCATGGATGTAGCACTATGGATGGAATAGAATATGATGATGGGGATTGTGTGGAGAAGACAAAAAAGGAGAAAGTCTCACATTGACGAGGATAATCAACGGGCTATGGATGTAAGTGCATCTAGTGCCCCTTAGTGATTTTGGTGTATTGAAGACTTATAGGTTAAGTAACTGATGCTTTTGTGAGTGTACACAGGTCTATAAGTCTATGAGGAGTTTGATATTCTGAGAGAAAGTCGACCCTAAAAATGAAGTTCTTCAATCAAGACTTTGATATTCTGAAGACTTTCTGAAGACTTTGAAAGTGAAGAAATTGGTGTGACCTTGAAGACTTGATATTCATTCGAGGGATATGAAGCGTGAAGACTTTTGTTTTCATAGTTTCATTTTCTCTTTCTTGAGTCATAGGAAACACCGTACTGTTAAAGGGGGTCGAGGAAATACTAAGGAAAAATTTCCATGTGATGCTCAACTCAAAATCCTACACCTACCAATCCCTTCGAGTGAAGCCATTGGAAATCTCATACAGATTCAGTCAAGTTCTTGATGTGAGAGACAGTTCTTACAGTCCTTGATGACTTTGCTCGGCGAGGAGTTAGGAATTCGCCAATGCGAATTGCCTACACAAATGAGAACATGATAGCCCCGAGGAATTTGAGAGTCAAATTTCCGACCGTTCTTTGTCTTCTTGTACCGCTGTCCCAAAATATCTTATCCACCTAACGGTCATATCATTGAAGGGCATTTATGTCTTATCATGTCGGGCTGCTCCCTAGGCTATAAATAGCCGCCCCCTACAAACACTAGCCGGTTGGCTGCTCCGAGAGAACTTGACACTTGTCATTTGAGAGCAACCCATCCTCCGAGGACTTTGAGCGAAAATCATCAAGTGAGGAAAATCCCAAAACCAAACCCCACAAACCCAAAGTGATTGAGCATCATTGAAGAAATTGATCCTGCGTGGATCCGGCGCTTATTACCTTTGAAGATGTGCTTCTTTCAGACGGTTAGGCGTCAAGGTCTAGAGCATCAAGAGGAATTGTGGATCGCCGAGTGACCAAGTCTGTGAAGGTTTGGAAGTCACATGAAGACTTACCACGAGTGATTGGGCGAGGCTGCGTGGTCTTAGTTCAAGGAGAATACGGTGAGGATCTGGGTGTCTGAGTTGCAGCTCGAGAGGCGGGTGTCCGGACTGTGTGTCCTCGAGTTTAAATACTCACCGCTCCAACCAGACGTATAACCGAGACAGCGAGTTGGAACTGGTTTACCAAATCATTGTCTTCACCAACCGATTGGTTCTATTTCCTCAACTCTTTCATTTCCTCATTCTTGTGTTGAATGTTGTTCATATCTGTGCTTGAAGACTTTGGTGAAGACTTTCACAAATTCCTCGGTTCAATTTCTTGATCTGTTTGTCTTCATCTTGCTATCCTGTGTTTACGCATTCCGTACTCTGTTTTTAGTCTTCATTTCATCATCTTGACTATGTGTGTATCTGTTATGTTTACATTTGAGTACATATTCCGCTGCAATTAGTTCTTAGCTAAGGAATTTCCTTACCAACAAATTCCTCGATGAAGAATTCATAAAATCGCCTATTCACCCCCTCTAGTCGATATAACGCACTTTCAATTGGTATCGAGCAAGGTACTCCCTTGTTACGTGTGATTTTAGTTTAACACGCTTTGGAGTTTTAGTTATGTCGACCGCAGTATGAAGAAAGTGACATGCCCTATCTTTGGCGGTCATGACTATCCCAAGTGGAAGGCCATGATGAGGCGCCTCATGGCAAAGAACAAATGAGCTGTGGACCGTCAACGAGATTGGTCTTACCGATCTATGCAAGATGGCGAATCTTGATGATATTCGCAAGTACACTCGACTTGATATCATAGCGAAGGATATCATCTGCTCCGCCTATCCGGAGATCAATTGGCGAATTATGCATCTTGGCAATTGAAGCTCATTCGGACCGAATCTCGATGTCTATGAAGGTCATCGAACTCGTCATGATCCTGGTTTGACGACTTCAAGGAATCTCTAAAAGCGATGACTTTCGAGCCGAATCATCTTCTTACGCATCTTGTCTTATGGCATACGGTCTTTGAGGTAACCGAATGCTCCTCATCCGAGTCTTGTAATGATGAATCGATAATGATGAGTCGACAATGATGAATCGATGATGACATTGAATCTGCTATACTAAACTCATTTGTGTTGCCACTAAACAACAAACGGTTTTAGAACAAACTCAAGATATGCTAGAAAGAAGTGATAATATGTTGCGCAAAGAAATGGATCAGTCAAAAGCATTGGGTGAATGTCTTCAGAGAATTCACTCGAAGTTTGATGCCCTTCAAGATCAACATAATACCCTCTTGACTGATCATGAGAAGCTTTCTCTTGAAGCTCTTCGAAGAAAGGAAAATCTTGAAAAGCTAAGAGTGTGTTATGAAGATCTTCAGAAGGAGCGCGATTCATTACTTGCTCAACAAATCAACGCTTCTCAGGAAGAATTTGTTCCTCCATGCTTAAAGTGCATTGAACGTGAATCTACTAATTCTTCACCTGAATGTTCAAATGCTTCAAATGTTACAAATTCTTCATCTGCCTCTGCTATCACTAATTCCTGATCGAGGACATTGCTAGTATCACTTGACAATGCGAGGTGAAGGAATTGTACATGACGAGCATGTACAAAAGCCTCAAAGGTCATCGAGACACTTTGGGATGTGCTCAAAAGCAGATCCTCAACGAAACCCTAGGAAAGAGGGTATTGCCTTTGAGAGGAAGCTCAATGCCGATGGAACATATTGGAAGCTTTGAGCGGTATCCCAAAACCTCATGGGTTCTGCAAAGGGACCTCCAGATTGATCCATCTAACTTATCTGCTTTACTTGTGAATCTTCTCATTCCTCGATGAGTCATTTGACTCAACTATAAACTGTTCAAAAATCAGAATGGTGAAGTATTTGCTAGATATGTTGGCACTAAGCTGAGAGCGGTTCCCCATGAAGAAAATCTGGGTTCCCAAAAGCTGTGTTGAAAGTCTTCAGGTGAATGTCCTCATGAAACCACCTGTGAAGAACAGGAACCCCAGATCAAATTCCTCATATGGACCAAATTCTTCACGAGGATCAAATTCCTCAACTGGATCCAAATCCTCATATGATTATCATCATGCTAACAACTCTGTCTCGCAGGGTAGAGCTAAGGGCTATGAATATGTGCATTATTCTTCAAACCATTATGTTCATAAGTCCACGAAGAATTACTCTGCTTATTCATATGCATACCCTAACCCTCCTATGCTAAGCGAAATGGTTTGGCATCTTTGCCACCTTTCTCACATGGTGCTCGCAGGATGATGAACTCTTTGCCACCCCTCGGATGTGGGTGGTGAAGAAAAGAACTAATCTCTTCTATAGGTCAGGTCTCGGGCGTGCCCTAACGTCTGAAGAATTTCTTTGACCCGACAAAATGCTCGAAAGGGCGCAGAGCGAATCATGATGAAATGAACTGTCATTTCACATGTCCTCATCTTGCTATATCTGTTTCTTGCTTGATGAAATTCATCGATGAACTTGATATCATATTCTTCACCGATGAAGCATATGAGATTGTAAGTTACACTAATTCATCTGCAGGATGATCAACCCAAAACCACCGAATGGGTCCTCGATAGTGGATGTACAAATCACATATTTGGTGACAAGAATCTATTGATGGATGCTCCTTATCACCGTCACCTCTGAAGCATATCATCTTTCTTGACAAAGGCAAAAGTCGGTATTGGGTCTTAGTAAGGTTGCTATCTCTAAGGATAAGCACATGGACAAAGTCATGCTTGTTGAGTCCTTAGGATACAATCTTATGTCGATCTCAATGCTTTGTGATCTTGATATGGTTGTTGTCTTGGCAAATATCGCTGTGTTGTGATTATGGAAGTGACAATTCCAAAGTCTTGAAGGCTTTAGGAGAGGAGATCTGTATATTGTTGATTTTCTCTGGGACCACAACCAGCCGTGTGTCTACTTGCAAAAGCTTGAAGGCTGGCTATGGCATCGACGACTTGGTCATGCGAGCATGAGGAATTTGAACATGCTTGCGAAGAAAAAGCATGTCATTGGCATTGAGAATGTCAAATTCCTCAAGGATCACTTATGCGGAGCATGTGAAGCGGAAAAATGACCAAGGCCAAGCATCCAAATAAGACTATCATGACCACTACCGTCCATTGAATTGCTTCACATGGACCTCTTTGGACCTAACCATTATTCAGCAGTCACTAATGATGCATCTTTATATGGTTTTGTCATTGTTGATGATTATTCTCGATATACATGGGTACACATTGTTACTTACAAACATGAAGTGCGAGGAAGTCTTCAAGCGATTTTCCTCGAGGATTCAACCAACTTTGGTGTGAAGATCAAGCATATCGAAGTGACAATGGGCCGAGTTCAAGAATTCTGGTCTTGATGCCTATCTTGATGAACTTGGTATTACTCATGAGTTATCTACTCCTTATACTCCTCGGCGAGAATGGCGTCGTGGGCGCAAGAACAGAACTCTTGTTGAGATGGCTCGCACTATGCTTGATGAATACAAAAGCGCCTCGGCGTTTTTGGATTGATACAATTGATCTTGCTGCCACATCATCAGCAGTATATCTTCACAAATTCTTCTAGAAGACGCCTATGAACTCCTCACTTGACAAGAAACCCAATGTGAGTTATTTCAAAGTCTTGATTGCTAAATGTTGGATTAGAGATCCTCACCACAACTCTAAATTTGCACCGAAAGCACATGAAGGTTTTATGCTTGGTTACGGAAAGGACTCGCACACCTCTGAGTCTTCAATATTGTTCTTCACAAGATTGTTGACCTTTGTAGATGTGCGGTTCGATGAAACTAATGGCTCGCAAAGAGAGCACCTACCTACGTGTTAGATGAACCAGCTCACGAGGATGCTATCAAGCTCAAGGCAACCGAGGATGTCATTCCCTCTTGAAGAATCTGCTGAAGAATTCATTCCTGTTCATGAAGAGCGTCGAGTGATGCACGAAGAACATGATGAGGAAAATGGTCTTTGAAGAAAATGCTGATCAAAATCCTCAGCGACAACCAAATCATCCACGCGTTGCAAAAGAAGTGCAAGTGGAGAAGATCATCGATGACATTAGCGCACCAGGTCCTCTCAAACGCTCAAAAGCTTCACACTTACCTAACTTTTGTGGGCACTATGCTTTTGTCTCTATCTCGAACCCACTAAGGTAGATGAAGCATTTACGGGCGGAATGGATTCAGGCTATGCAAGAAGAATTACATCGATTCGAGCTGAACAATGTCCGGAATTGGTCAATTGTCCAGATCCTCGCAAGCATAATATCATTGGCACAAAGTGGATCTACCGCAACAAGCAAGATGAAAATGGCCTTGTGGTGAGGAATAAGGCACGACTAGTAGCTCAAGGCTACACAGGTTGAAGGAATTGATTTCGATGAAACTTTTGCACTGTTGCTAGACTTGAGGCTATTCGCATTTTACTTGCCTATGCTAACCATCATGATATCATCTTATATCAAATGGATGTGAAAAGTGCATTCCTCAATGGTAAGCTTGAGGAAGAAGTATATGTTGCTCAACCCCGTGTTTTGAAGATCCCAAGAATCGACAAAGTCTTGAGACTCAATAAGGCCCTCTATGGCCTCAAGCAAGCCCCTCGGGCGTGGTATGACACATTGAAGGAATTCTTCGTGAAGAATGGCTTCACACCCGGTTCACTCGACCCTACTCTTTTTACTAAATCATATGATGGTGAACTGTTTGTGTGCCAAATATATGTTGATGATATTATCTTTGGCTGTACTAACCAACGATATAGTGATGAATTTGCCTATATGATGAGTGAAGAATATCAAATGTCTATGATGGGAGAATTGAAATTCTTCTTAGGTCTTCAAATTAAATCGGCAAGAATGGCATATTCATATCTCGGAGAAATACCTCAAAGATGTCTTGAGGAAATTCGGCATGCAAGATTGCAAAGCGTCAAAATTCCTATGCCCACAAATGGCCATCTATGCTCGATGAAAATGGTATTGACTTGATCACAAGGTATACCGCTCCATGATTGGTTCTTTATTGTACCTATGTGCATCTAGGCTAGATATAATGCTTAGTGTTTGCATGTGTGCCCGATTTCAAGCTGCACCAAGGAATCACACCATAAGGCTGTGAAGCATATTCTTGATATCTAGCTCACACACCAACACTAGGATTATGGTACCCCAAGGGCTCTGCTTTTGATCTCATTGGATATTACGACTCGACTATCTTTGGTGATCGTGTGGACCACAAGTCAACATCGGCACTTGTCATTTCCTCACACGATCTTTGGTCATTGGTCCTCGAAGAAAGCAATCTGCGTATCACCGCTCTCTTCTTTGAAGCTGAATACATTGTTGCTGGCTCATCTTGTGCTCAACTGCTATGGATGAAGCAAACCCTCAAGGACTATGGCGTCAGCGTGAAGAATGTGCCTCTCCTCTGCGACAATGAGAGTGCCATCAAGATTGCTCACAACCCAGTTCAGCACTCGAAGACTAAGCACATCCAGATTCGCCATCATTTTCTTCGTGATCATGTGTTGAAGGCGATATCTCTATCGAGCATGTGAAGATGAAGAACAGCTAGCTGATATCTTCACTAAGCCCTTGGATGAGAAGAGATTTAGCAAGTTGCGGTGTGAGCTAAATATCTTAGAATCTTGAATGTTCTTTGAAAAGGACAAACATCCTAACCCTTATGCAGAATTGATGACTTAGATGTGCAACACATGAAGAAACGTTTTCTTCAATCAATGAAGAATAACACTCTAAGTGTGAAGAAATTAATGAAGAATTTGATTCTCGAACCCTCGACAATTGTGCAGCGGTGTCTGAAATCATCATTCTTATCTGATGGAATACGCCACCACAAAAGTTGAAAATCTTCAATTTGAGTTTTTCCTCATTTTTGAAATTCCTCAGTTTTCAAATTCTTAACTTTGCAAAATCTTCAATGTTTCCGACGTTTTTCTTCATTGGCTATATATATATATATATGTGTGAGTTTATGTCCTCTACAGCATTCACTTATTGCTATTTCTTCAAGTTGCGATTT
This sequence comes from Aegilops speltoides, assembly GCA_021437245.1. Taxonomy (NCBI): domain Eukaryota; kingdom Viridiplantae; phylum Streptophyta; class Magnoliopsida; order Poales; family Poaceae; genus Aegilops; species Aegilops speltoides. The sequence goes on from CM038145.1 coordinate 186,180,974, forward strand.
CTGCTAAGTGAATGTGATCGGACCCTTTCCCCTCTATGCTATACTCAACCCAATCTATTCACAAATTCTTCATGTGCGTTCTGATTGAAACTTGTTCAAAGTCTTCACTATGTCCTTGACAGCTGAAGAAATTGCGAACGAAATTTTTAAGCAAATCTTATCCAGATTTTCGGTTTTACCGCTCAAACCGTTCTGCTTCCCACGATACATTAGTTTATTCACCCACGATCTTACACATCTCATCTCAGACAAGATGCGTGGGTGACACATGTCGCGTGAAGGAGAAAGGGCGAGGGCATGTTAGTCCCAAAATCTTGGGCGAACAGTTTTTACCGTGGCTATAAATACCCTCTCCTTCCTTACTTCATTTACTCCGCTCGATAGTCATGTCTCGCTCGAGCTCTCCTCAAACCCTAAGCGCCGCCACTACTCCATCGCCGTCGGTGAGGAAGAGCTTCACTTGCCTCGACCTCGTCGCCCGTTGTACTCGCGCCGGCTGCGGAAATCTTCACTCCGCCGCCCGTGCCGTCTCCCTCTGCCAAGTTAGGCGTGGGAGATCTAACGTGATTTAACTTCACCACGGTTCACCTCTGTTCGTTGTGTTCTTGATTCGGGTAATTAAAAGTCATTTTTATTACTCACTTTGATTCTCAAATCTTTCTGAAAATCTTCAAAGGTGTTTTGTTCTTCAAATCTTCACATATGAACACCTCACACACTATATGCTGTTGATTTATCTCTCTAAGAATTCATTTCTTCAAGATTCCTCAATTGTGCGGATTTTCAATCTATACAACTCTGGAACCTAAGATGAAACGCTTAGTGAAATTCCTCAAGGCTCAACTAGTCAAATTCCTCAAACTTGTCTTTTTCGAAAAATCTTCTGAGAACGCATATGACCTCTCCAAATTCCTCGCACCTACACTCTGTTCACAGGTACTCATGTCCGCTGCTGAATCACTAGGTTCTCATCAACTTAACTCATTTGCAGCGTTCCTCGAAGAAAAACTGCATACTTCTTCAGAGTGCTCTATTGTTCAAATACCTCATCTGAAGAAAATGGCAGAAGGCAAGAGACCGCAGAAGGGAGGAAAGAAACCGGAGGTCATGACTGCCTTTGAGATCCCTGATGAAATATACAAAGACTATTGCACACCTGATGAAGCCACATTTGGCAAGGAGAACAAAAATCAGCGCAAAGTGCGCATCCAGAGGATAGAACGACGATGGGCACGAGAATGGAGGGAATATCGCTATGTTACTCCCAAGTACATGAAGAAATTCGCCTTAAACCCTCCATGCCCAAGAGCTCCTTTGGCACCTGGCCAAGTCGCTGATCCCACTAGCATCAAACGTGGTGAAGACTTTCCTGAAGAATGGTCCAGGCGCCAAGCCAAATTGGCAAGACGGCCAAGGAGGCAGTGAGGAAATTCAATCAAGATTCTGCTGCTGCAGCTGCCGCTGAGACCTCGGTCAAGCCGAGGAAATCAATGCCGAAGAAGCCTGCTCGCAAGCCAAGTGCTTCACCATCAGCGCCCTCACGGCCCAGTTCCTCAGCCGTGCCCTCACGGCAAATTCCTCAGACTGCTGCTGCTCCCTCAAAATCCTCAGCAGCTCCCTCCAAGTCCTCAACTCATGTGCATCTGGCTACATGTCAAAGGACTCAGGGTTTCTCGATTACTTCTGGTGTCTCAGCAAGTTCCTCAGCTGCACCAATGTCCTCATCAGGCCCCACTCTGCTTAAGACAAAAGCAACTGCTGGACGCGGTCCTCGGCCAAGTCCTAGAAAGAAACAGGTTGCATTCAACGTGCCCTCTGATGATGAAGCTTCTGATGAAGAACTTGCAGAAATCATCAGAGACAGACTAACAAAGGCCGCTAGAGCCAAAGGAACAACTGTGCCTCTGCATTTGGATCCGAAGAAGATCCTGGACTTCATTGACCTATGGCATCAAGATCCAAACACTCCCATTCCTGATCTGCCAATGACTCCTGGTCAAAGTCATATGCTGAACCATTTCATCGCTGAAGAGAAATGGAAATTTGAAAAGGCTCGTGAGATAAAGAGAACACAAGCCAGAAAGGAGAAGCTTCTGAGGAAGAACATCGTCAACCTAACTCCTGAAGAACTTCTCAAAGCTCAATCTGAAATCCAAGCCCTCAGCAAGGATTTCGATGCTTACAATGCTGATTGGCAAGGAGCCAAGGTGAGATTCGTCAATTTGACGAAGAAAATGACAACCGTTGCAGCCCCATCGCAACAAGAAAATCCTCAGGCTGAAGACTCTGCTCAGCCTCTTTGAAGAACATGCCAAGCCTCATCGATGACTTTTAGCATCTTGATGAAAATACAAGTTCGTGGCTGATGACTCTATTCCACCAATGAAGAAATTCCTGGGGCATCCACTAGCGGTGTGCTGAAGAAAATGAAGTGATCGGGCAACAGCTTTGCACGATTCGCTGAAGAAACGAACCACAGTCCTCAGCTCCTCCTGCGCCAACACCAACTCCAATTCTTCCTTCTGCCTATGAAGTGAAGAAGACAAAGGCTGCAGAACGAGCTGCAGTGAAGAAGAGAAAGACATCTGCCGCGTCAAATTCTTCGGCTGCGAAGAAAATGAAGCCAATGACCAGCTCAGTTGAAAATCCTATTGATGCCATTCCCATTTCCTCCATGTCGTCCAAGGAAACTGTTCCGTATGGAGAAGACTACAAGATCCCAAGCGGATCTGATGAAGAGAATCAATCTGTTGCTACCTCAGAACAGCTTGATGAAGAAATTGAAGTGGAAACATTCCCTTCACCACCTGTCGTTTCCTCACCCATGCCTCAGTTCACAGCTGAAGAGGCTGGTGTTGAGGAAATTGAAAAAGAAGATGAAGACATGAATATTGCATGCACTACACCAGTGATGAACGATGACTTTTGGGAAAGTCAGCATCCCAATACTCCTCTCTTCACTCTGATTCAACAAATTCCTCAGTCCCCGGCAACAACTGTTCGATTGGGCTCTAAAGAAACTCATCCCACATCGTCTATTCATGAAGAAATTCCAGCCACTAGTGCTGAAGAACCTGCTGTTGATCCCCAGATTGCACAAGAAGAGGAACCAGAAATTCCTCGGCTGAAGCACTGAGATCGCGATTCTGAGGTTGTCTTGCAAATCAACGATATTCCTCTGCCCAAACCGAAGAATCCTTCTCGAGCAAGCAAAAATTCAAGGCTGAAGACTTCTTTTCTGAGCACGTGTTCTTCATGCTTACAATCCATATGACTCTGCTCGTATGAGGAAAAGACGCTTCTGGACTGCTACACAAGCCAACTTCTATTCCTCAGTGCTATTTGACAAGGACAAGATCTTTGACCATGAGCATATTCCTCATGTGGATATGGAATCTCTGCCGTGCTTCGAGCGATTACTCGAGTTATTCATGATGCGGGACTCCTAAATTTCTGCGATATACGTGATTGGAATGAAGAACGATTCTTGATTCTCGCCACTCTGCATATCACCGGAGACGCTGAAGATGTCAATTCATGGGTGCTGGATTGGATGACTGAAAACACTCACTACAAGGCACCAGCAACTGAATTGCTTCGTGTCCCTCCTCTTGATCCTCCCCATGAAAGTGCACGTTGCATCTACAATGACCGCGAGCGTTCCCGTCAACTTTCATGATTTCTTCATGAGGACTCTGGCTAATGTCGCAATGTCGCCTTTTGAGCTGAAGCCATATGCTCCTTGGATTATGAGATTCATCAGGGCAAGATCTTCACTGAATTACAAGGCTGACACTCTGAACCATGGCAGCTACTTGCCACCCATTGAAGTCCTCAAAAGACCAGTTTCATCATCTGATGAAAAGGGCAAGGCAGCAGCTGTGATTGATGAAGGCACTCGTCCATTGGATGGTCAATTCCGTCTCGCTACATCTTACTCCACCAATGACGATTCTGCAACACATGACAGTACCGCAAATACCTCAGCCAAGCAAAAGCCTCAAGCAACAAAGACCGGGTGATGGTGACCGTGAGTTACTCCTCGGTCTTCATCGGAAGGTTGAGCGTAATCGAAAATGGGTGAAGCGTCAATTTGCTGCAATTCTTCACAACATGACCTCAACACATAATGCGGTGAAGAAAAATCAGTACTACCTTCATGAAACCCTCAACCGCACCTGGGCTGTTCTCAATCATGTATATTCCGCGGAAGAATTGAAGACTATGGGTCGGCATTTGGTGATCGCACCACCTCGAAGAAATTCAAGAGAGTCAAAGCTCGATCGGTGGCGATTCTTATTATTCATTGCGTGGCCGATGAACATGAAGATTTGGGCGACAACTGCGGCGAGCCCTACTTCAACAACCAACCCGACAATCTTTGGCGCTCCTCCATCAACTTGAAAATCTTCAAGGGCGTTAGTCCTCAGTTTCGATCCTTTTGGTCATTTGATGACAAAGGGGGAGAAATCTGAGTTAGTCTTCAAGCGGGTTTATATTATGGGCATTTTTATTAAGTTACAACTCTCGTTCTTCCGAAACTTTTATTAGATCGAGTTGTAATCTTAAATCCGATGGTGCCTTGATACTTTTGGTCGTGCTCTGATGCCTTTGATGCACTGAACTCTGAAACTTTTGATGTGCTATTCCGCATGCTTATTCCTTGTCAATATTATTGCACGCATGCTGAATCTCATCAGGCACCATATTTCATCATGCATTTCAAATTCTTCATATTATATGTCAAATGCGTGTATGAATTACAAGATATAGGGGGAGATCTCCATGATTTGATTCTTCAAATGTGCAATGCCTCAAAAGCAAATTCCTCACTATGCACATATTAGGGGAGTTCTTCTATATCTTGCAATCAAATTCCTCAATATCAGTATTTACACTTCATATGTTTATCCCCGTTGAAAACTTAACCTATGTTGTCATCAATCACCAAAAAGGGGGAGATTGTAAGTGCATCTAGTGCCCCTTAGTGATTTTGGTGTATTGAAGACTTATAGGTTAAGTAACTGATGCGTTTGTGAGTGTACACAGGTCTATAAGTCTATGAGGAGTTTGATATTACAGAGAAAGTCGACCCCTAAAAATGAAGTTCTTCAACTGAAGACTTTGATATTCTGAAGACTTTCTGAAGACTTTGAAAGTGAAGAAATTGGTGTGACCTTGAAGACTTGATATTCATTCGAGGGATATGAAGCGTGAAGACTTTTGTTTTCATAGTTTCATTTTCTCTTTCTTGAGTCATAGGAAACACCGTACTGTTAAAGGGGGTCGAGGAAATACTAAGGAAAAATTTCCATGTGATGCTCAACTCAAAATCCTACACCTACCAATCCCTTGAGTGAAGCCATTGGAAATCTCATACAGATTCAGTCAAGTTCTTGATGTGAGACGCAGTTCTTACAGTCATGATAACTTCTTTCTGGATCGAGGAGTTAGGAATTCGCCAGTCTGAATTGCCTACACAAGATGAGAACATGATAGCCCGAGGAATTTGAGAGTCAAATTTCCGACCGTTCTTTGTCTTCTTGCCGGCTGTCCCAAAATATCTTATCCACCTAACGATCATATCATTGAAGGGCATTTATATCTTATCATGTCGGGCTGCTCCCTAGGCTATAAATAGCCGCCCCTACAACCACTAGCGGTTGGCTGCTCGAAGAACTTGACACTTGTCATTTGAGAGCAACCCATCCTCCGAGGACTTTGGCGAAAATCATCAAGTGAGGAAAATCCCAAAACCAAACCCCACAAACCCAAAGTGATTGGGCATCATCAAGAAATTGATCTGCGTGGATCCGGCGCTTGTTACCTTTGAAGACTGTGCTTCTTCCAGACGGTTAGGCGTCAAGGTCTAGAGCATCAAGAGGAATTGTGGATTGCCGAGTGACCAAGTCTGTGAAGGTTTGGAAGTCACTGAAGACTTACCACGAGTGATTGGGCGAGGCCTCGTGGTCTTAGTTCAAGGAGAATACGGTGAGGACTGGGTGTCTGAGTTGCGGCTTAGAGGCTGGGTGTCCGGACTGTGTGTCCTCGAGTTTAAATACTCGGCCGCTCCAACCAGACGTATAACCGAGACAGCAGTTGGAACTGGTTTACCAAATCATTGTCTTCACCAACCGACCGTTCTATTCCTCAACTCTTTCATTTCCTCATTACTATGTTGAATGTTGTTCATATCTGTGCTTGAAGACTTTGACTGAAGACTTTCACAAATTCCTTAGTTCAATTTCTTCAGTCTGTTTGTCTTCATCTTGCTATCATGTGTTTACGCATTCCGTACTCTGTTTTTAGTCTTCATTTCATCATGCTGACTATGTGTGTATCCTGTTATGTTTACATTTGAGTACATATTCCGCTGCAAGTAGTTCTTCGCTAAGGAATTTCCTCACCAGCAAATTCCTCAGTGAAGAATTCATAAAAATCGCCTATTCACCCCCCCTCTAGTCGATATAACGCACTTTCAATGGAGATGCCCATCAATTGATGTCAACATGAGGAGTAGGGATTGCCATGCAACGGATGCACTAGAGCTACAAATGAATGCTCAACAAAAGAAAACTAGTGGGTGTGCATCCAACTTGCTTGCTCATGAAGACCTAGGGCATTTGAGGAAGCCCATCGTAGGAATATACAAGCCAAGTTCTATAATGAAAAATTCCCACTAGTATGAAAAAGACAACTTATGAGACTCACTATATGAAAAACATGGTGCTACTTTGGAGCACAATATATGAGACTCACTACATGAAGAACAAGGTGCTACTTTGAAGCACAAGTGTTCAAAAAGAGATAGTAACATTGCCCTTTTTATTTATTTTCTTTCTTCTTCTTTTTTTCTTTTCTTTTTTCTTCTTCTTTTTTTTCTTTTTTTGGGCTTTTTTTGGCCTTTCTTCCTTTTTTTTCTTTTTTCTTTTTTTGGGCAATGCTCTAATAATGATGATCATCACACTTCTATTGATTACAACATAAGAATTACAACTCGAAACTAGCACAAGATATGACTCTATATGAATGCCTCCGGTGGTGTACCGGGATGGTGCAATGAATCAAGAGTGACATGTATGAAAAATAATGCATGATGGCTTTGCCACAAATACGATGTCAACTACATGATCATGAAATGGCGATATGACAAAAGTAAAGTATGTCATGATGATGATGAACGGAACGATGGAAAGTTGCATGGCAATATATCTCGGAATGGCTATGGAAATGCCGTAATTGGTAGGTATGGTGGCTGTTTTGAGGAAGATATAAGGAGGTTTATGTGTGATAGAGTGTATCGTATCACGGGGTTTGGATGCACCGGCGAAGTTTTCACCAACTGTCAAGGTGAGAAAGGGCAATGCACGGTACCGAAGAGGCTAGCAAAGGTGGAAAGGTGAGAGTGTGTATAATCCATGGACTCAACATTAGTCAAAAGAACTCATATACTTATTGCAAAAATTTAGAAGTCATCAAAAACCAAGTACTACGCGCATGCTCCTAGGGGGATAGATTGGTAGGAAAAGACCATCGCTCGTCCCTGACCGCCACTCATAAGGATGCACAAACCAGGTGCACTTCATGTTTCAAATTTGTTACACAACTTTAACCATACGTGCATGCTACGGGACTTGCTAACTTCAACACAAGCATTCTTTGAATTCATAATCACCCAACTAGCATGACTTTAATATCACCACCTCGATATCTCAAAACAATTATCAAGTATCAAATTGATCATAGCATCCACTTCACTTCCTATGATAGTTTTTCTTATACCCAACTTGGATGCCTACCATTCTAGGACCAATTTTATGACCATAGCAAATACCATTCTGTTCTAAAAGACACTCAAAATAATATAAGTGAAGCATGAGAGACTAGCAATTTCTTCGAAATTAAGACACCACCATGCTCTAAAAGATATAAGTGAAGCACTAGAGCAAAAACTATCAAGCTCAAAAGATATAAGTGAAGCACATAGAGTATTCTAGCAAATTATAATCAAATAGGATTCTCCCAAAAGGTGTGTACAGAAAGGATGATTGTGGTAAACTAAAAAGCAAAGACTAATATAATACACGATGCTCCAAGCAAAACACATATCATGTAGCGAATAAAAATATAGCTCCAAGTAAAGTTACCAATGAACGAAGACGAAAGAGGGGAAGCCTTCCTGGGGCATCCCCAAGCTTAGGCTTTTGGCTACTCTTGGATATATTGGGGTGCCTTGGGCATCCCCAAGCTTAGGCTCTTGCCACCCTTTATTCCATAGTCCATAAAAGCTTTACCGAAAACTTGAAAACTTCACAACACAAAACTCAACAGGAAATCTTATAAGCTCCGTTAGTGAAAGAAAACAAAACCACCACATAAGGTACTGCAATGAAATCATTCTTTATTTAATTTGGTGTTAAACCTACTGTATTCCAACTTCCTTATGGTTATAAACTAATTTACTAGCCATAGATGCATTGAAACAAGCAAACAACACACGAAAAACAGAATCTGTCAAAAACAGAACAGTCTGTAGCAATCTGTAACTAACGCAAACTTATGGAACTCTAAAAATCCTACCAAAATAGGAAGTACTGGACAATTTGTTTATTGAACAGAAGAAAAAAGAATCAACGCAAAATCAAGTTCCTGTGATTTAACAAAGTTATATTCGTGTGTGCAAAGTTTCTGTTTTTCAGCAGAATCAAATCAACTATCATCGTAGGTTATCCTATAGGTCCCACTTGGCACAAACACTAACTAAAAGATAAAAACACATCTAAACAGAAGGTATATGCAAGATTTATTACTAAACAGGAGCAAAAACAAAAAAACATAAAGAAAATTGGGTTGCCTCCCAACTAGCGCTATCGTTTAACGCCCCTAGCTAGGCATAAAAGCAAAGATAGATCTAACGAGTGCCATCTTTGGCACTAAATTCGTAAGTAGCACGCATGATAGATTCATAAGGTAATTTTACTTTATTTCTTGGAAAGTGCTCCATGCCTTTCTTTAAGGGAAATTGGAATCTAATGTTCCCTTCCTTCATATCAATAATCGCACCAATCGTTCTAAGGAAAGGTCTACCAAGAATAATAGGGCAAGAAAGATTGCAATCTATATCAAGAACGATAAAATCTACGGGCACCAAATTTCTATTTGCAAGAATAAGAACATCATTGATCCTTCCCATTGGCTTTTTAATGGTGGAATCCGCAAGGTGCAAATTTAAAGAGCAATTATAAAGATCATGGAAACCTTGAATATCACATAAAGGTTTCGGAATCGTGGAAACACTAGCACCCAAATCACACAAAGCAAAACACTCATAATCTTTAATTCTAATCTTTATAGTAGGTTCCCACTCATCATTAAGTTTTCTAGGTATAGAAACTTCCAAATTAAGTTTTTCATCATAAGATTGCATCAAGGCATCAACAATATGTTTGGTAAAAGCTTTATTTTGACTATAAGCATGAGGAGAATTAACAACGGATTGCAACAAGCAAATACAACCTTCTAAAGAACAATTATCATAATCAAATTCCTTGAAATCCGAGATAGTACGTTCAATATTATTGGAAGTTGAGGATTCTCCAATCTCACTTTTACCAAATTTAGCATCAAGATCTAAAGATTCCGAATTCTTGGGACGCCTTCTAGGCAAAGTTGATTCATCATCAGTCCCAAAATCATCAAAATTCATATTGCAAAACATAGATCTAATAGGAGACGCATCAATAACTTTAAGATCCTCATCTTTATTTTCACGAAAACTAGAAGAACACGCTTTTATAAAGCTATCTCTTTTAGCACGCAATCTAGCGGTTCTTTCCTTACACTCATCAACAGAAATTCTCATTAGTTTGAGAGACTCATTGATATCATGCTTAGGAGGAGAATATCTAATTTAAGAGAATCAACATCAAGCAAAAGTCTATCAACGTTCCTAGCCAAATCATCAACTTTGCGCAGTTTTTCTTCAAGCAAAGCATTAAAATTCTTTTGAGAAATCATAAATTCTTTCACACTATTCTCAAAATCAGAGGGCATCTTATTAAAATTACCATAAGAATTATTGTAAGAATTTCCATAATTATTAGAGGAATTACTAGGGAACGGTCTAGCATTAAAGTTTCCTCTATAAGCATTGTTTCCAAAACTATTCCTACCAACAAAATTCAAATCCATAGATTCATTATTATTCTCAATCAAAGAAGACAAAGGCATATCATTGGGATCAAGAGGAGTGGTTTTAGTAGCAAACATCTTTATGAGTTCATCCATCTTTTCACTCAAAACATCGATTTCTTCTGTAGCATGCAGTTTTTTACTAGAAGATCTTTCGGTGTGCCATTGAGAATAATTAGCCATAATATTATCAAGTAATTTTGTAGCATCTCCTAATGTAATTTCCATAAATGTGCCTCCCGCGGCCGAATCTAAAAGATTTCTAGAAGCAAAGTTCAAACCGGCATAAAATTTTTGTATGATCATCCATAAATTCAAACCATGAGTAGGGCAATTGTGAAGCATCAATTTCATTCTTTCCCAAGATTGGGCAACATGCTCATGATCAAGTTGTTTAAAATTCATAATATCGTTCCTAACAGTGATGATCTTAGCGGGAGGAAAATACTTAGAGATAAAAGCATCTTTGCACTTGTTCCAAGAATCAATACTATTTTTAGGCAAAGACAAAAACCAAACTTTAGCACAATCTCTAAGTGAAAATGGAAATAACTTCAGTTTGACAATATTGTTATCCGTATCTTTCTTCTTTTGCATATCACACAAATCAACAAAATTGTTTAGATGAGTAGCGGCATCTTCACTAGGAAGGCCGGCAAATTGATCTTTCATAACAAGATTCAGCAAAGCGGTATTGATTTCACAAGAGTCAACATCATTAAGAGGAGCAATCGGAGTACTAAGGAAATCATTATTATTGGTATTCGAGAAATCACACAATTTGGTATTATCTTGCGCCATGGCAACAAGTAATCCAACACACAAGCAAATAGAAAAACGGCAAGCGAAAAAGAAAAGAGAGGAGGAGATTGGGAAAGAGAGGGCGAATAAAACGGCAAGGGTGAAGTGGGGGAGAGGAAAACGAGAGGCAAATGGCAAATAATGTAAATGCGAGGGAGATGGGTTTGTGATGGGTACTTGGTATGTCTTGACTTGAGCGAAGACCTCCCCGACAACGGCGCCAGAAATCCTTCTTGCTACGTCTTGAGCTTGCGTTGGTTTTCCTCGAAGAAGAGAGGGTGATGCAGCAAGTGTAGCGTAAGTATTTCCCTCTGTTTTGAGAACCAAGGTATCAATCCAGTAGGAGGCTCCTCAAAAGTCCCACGCACCTACACAAACAAACTGAGAACTCGCAACCAACGCAATAAAGGGGTTGTCAATCCCTTCACGGCCACTTGCGAAAGTGAGATCTAATAAAGATAGTAAGATAAGATAAATATATTTTTGGAATTTTATAATATAGATGCAAAACTTAAAGATGCAAATAAAAGTAGATTGAAAGCAAATATGATAAGAGATAGACCCGGGGGCCATAGGTTTCACTAGAGGCTTCTCTCAAGATAGCATAAGTATTACGGTGGGTGAACAAACTACAATCGAGCAATTGATAGAAAAGTGCATAGTTATGAGATTATGTAGGCATGATCATGTATATAGGCATCACGTCCATAACAAGTAGACCGACTCCTGCCTGCATCTACTACTATTACTCCACACATCGACCGACTCACTGCTGCATCTAGAGTATTATGTTCATAAGAACGAGTAACGATTAAGCAAGTTGACATGATGTAGAGGGATAAACTCAAGCAATATGATATAAACCCCATCTTGTTATCCTCGATGGCAACAATACAATCGTGCCTTGCAACCCTTTACATCCTTTGGTAAGGACACCGCAAGATTGAACCCAAAGCTAAGCACTTCTCCCATGGAAAGAAAGATCAATCTAGTAGGCCAAACCAAACTGATAATTCGAAGAGACTTGCAAAGATAACTCAATCATACATAAAAGAATTCAGAGAAGATTCAAATATTATTCATAGATAAACTTGATCATAAACCCACAATTCATCGAATAATCTCCACAAGAGAGGGGGAGAACATTGTATTGAGATCCAAAAAGAGAGAAGAAGTCATCTAGCTAATAACTATGGACCCGTAGGTTTGTGGTAATCTACTCACAACTCATCGGAGGGGCAAGGATGTTGATGTAGAGGCCCTCCGTGGTTGATTTCCCCTCCGTGATGTCATGCCACGAAGGCTCAAGATGAGATCTCGCGGATCTGAAGGTTCTGGCGGTGGAAATTGTGTTTCGTGGTGCCCCTGGATGTTTTCGGGGTACGTAGGTATATATAGGAGGAAGAAGTACGTCGGTGGCCGCCCGAGGGGCCCACAAGACAGGGGACGCGCCCTACGGGGGGGCTCCTATCTCGTGGCTTCCTCGGAAGCTTATTGACTTGCACTCCAAGTCCTCTGGATCATGTTCGTTCCAAAAATCACTCCCCCGAAGGTTTCATTCCGTTTGGACTCCGTTTGATATTCCTTTTCTTCGAAATACTGAAATAGGCAAAAAAACAGCAATATGGGCTGGGCCTCCGGTTAGTAGGTTAGTCCCAAAAATGATATAAATGTATAAAATAAAGCTCATAAACATCTAAAAGGGGTAATATAATAGCATGGAAAAATAAAAAATTATAGATACGTTGGAGATGGATCAGGCGACGAGACTGAGGCTTGAGAGGCGGAGATCTTCGCACACGCCCCAAAGTTCGAACCTTCTTGGGTCTATGGAGCCCTGAATCCGACACAATCTTATCAATTGTAAAGTTTGATATTCATATATTCCCAATAATGAATTTTAACCTCAATTACTCAAAATAAACATTTTATCCTTTTGAGTTCCTTGGGTTTTATTTACTAACTTTTAGTAAATATTCTTTTGGCTATTATATATATCATAACTTATCGGGATGATATCATCTTCCAATCTTATCATTCATAAGCATCAAGTTATATGACATTTTGGGAAAACCATTTTTCTCTATATATATTTTAAACCCTTTTAAAAAAAATTGTCAAGATATATAAACTTTATATTAGCTTAATCAGACATTTTGATCTATCTCCATAGATTCTTCCACGCCAAAAATTTTGCCTAATACACTGATGGAAATTTGTTTCAAACTATTTTATTAAGTGCTAAAGAACTTTATATTGTTTTCATCTCATAATACATCATATACATATATGATCAGAAACATTATACAGCTCCCACTGAATTTTACAAAGCTATTTTGTCGGTACCCAGAAGGTTTTACATTATTTCCATTTCATGATATGACTTTCATAAAATATTTGGAAATATTATATAGCTCCCACTGAATTTTACACAAAATACTTTTGGACAATTCCAAAATTTCATTGCTAGTTTAAATCTAAAAAAATCGTTTTGAAGTTTTGCACATTTATCCGGTTATCTTGAGGACTTAAAACCTTTCTGTTTGTATCAATCATACATCTTTCCCAAATTAGGAAACTTGTTTAAAATCCTCCTTTATCTTCATATATACTACTTGAAGTGACTATCAAGTTCTAAACTTTTTAGTTATTTATGAAAATTAACAATTAAGTTTTAAACTTGATTGTATATAAATTCCCATTCCGGTGTGCATGGACAAGGTACATTCCCCGTTTTAACTAGGCGTCGCTATCATTTCCTTCTAGTGTGTAACTTCATCTTCTTACAAGATGAATATTTTGCCATGTCATTTCATAAATTCAACGATATTCTTGATCATGTTATTAGGTTTTAGAATTTCCTACAACCAATGTAGTAATTAACGAGATGTCTTACATACAATCTATTAGAACAAATTTCAATTTATTGATTCAATTTACCACCGTTAAGGATTCATTAATCTCTTAAAGCTATAACATCCTCCCACTTATTTTTGACAAGAAAACCTTTTCTTTCATTTGTGACAAATCTTTTTGTCTTTTGATCATTTCAATGAGAGGAATCATGTTATATAATGTTCTACAATCCAACTATTATCTAGCTAAAGAATATCAAATCTCATATGATTTTCCTTTTTACCAGATCTATATGTGGTTTTTCTGTTCAGTGTAAATCTTGTTGTTTTAGTTATAACCTGAATATAAGAAGCAGATAGAATAATTCAAATGTTTTTCTAAACTTATGACTTTAGATCTATTCTGGAAATGAAGAATCATATTATCAACTGTCATAATGATCCTTAATCTCCACTAAATTATTTGAACTCTTCAAATAATATTTATTCTGAAATTCCTTCAAGCTTATTCAAATAATTCAGTCCGAGTAAAAAAATTACTTATTTTAACGAAGCATAATAATCCACGATACTGTTTTATTTATCACTTTTATACATCATTATGTATATTTTATCGATCAAAATAATTGATTACTTCATCTATATGAAGATTATTCCTGATGTATCCAAGCAGAGATATATTCATGTGGAACTTACCGGTCTTCTTAAGACATTTAGCATAAATGTTGTAATACATTTAAATCAAGATTTTATGAATAAACCATCATAACTTTGGGGTAAATCCAACATATATTCTTATAACCACTTCGACAACTATTGTTAAAAACTTTAATAAGAATATCCATTGCATAATCCAAAACATAATGTCTTATACAACTCCGGAACGTAATAACTATTATGTGATCCTAACATAAATCTTGAAGACAGACTCCATCAATCTTGAGTAGCGATCACATCACCATCCTTGATCACGTCTTTAGTTCTTATCAACTTGTGAGCTTTTTGTAGTCCCTATATCAGATCACGAATAACATCAATTGATTAGTATTAGATATTGTGTGACGTACCACTACTGAAGGATGCTGCTAATGCGACACTACAATCAGAGACCCTTTGACGAAACTGTGTGCGATGCATTAATCGCAAACGGTGATGTAAAATAACCGTAAAAAAGATGCAAAACATTTGCGACGAAGGATACATCAAACACGGTTCAGATTTTAGTTGCGTGTGCGATGAGGGGCATACGGTTCAGTTCAATGAACTGTTTGTGATGAGGTAGAACAAAAGAAACGGGTAGCCAGATGAAGGCGTATGCGATATACGGCATATAGTTCACTCGGATAAATTGTTTGTGATGAGGCAGAACAATACAAATGGGCAGCCAAATGAAGGTGTGTGCGACATACGGCATACAGTTCACTCAGATGAACTGTTTGCATTGAGCCAAGAGAAGAGAAACAATTCAACTTAACAAGATGTGTGTGATACGCGAGAAACATGTCTGTAATCGGAAATGTGTGGTAAGACCAATAACAACACAGACGACTCATGTTAACAAGCTGTGTGTGTTGTGAGAAAATGATTGCTGGTATACAATTGTCAGTGATTGATGAAATCATCACCGACGGGTTCCATTGTTTAGTCCATGTGCGATGTGATTTGCTCTGTCTACAGAGCATCAACATATATACTTAAAAAGACAGCATTGCAAAACCAAATTAAGCATACAATTACACAAGTGACTACACACATAACATTTCCATACACCAAAGTAAGCAATTACATGCATACTAAACTAGGAGAAACAAGGATCTAATCATCTACTTCTTGTTGCGACGACGCTTGCCATTGCTCTTCTTCTGACTGGATGGAAAGGTTGAAGAGACACTAGGAGAAACAAGAATTTGGCATGGTGGGTGTGCTTCTTGCATTGGTGGGGCGCGATCGAAAGGTTGAAGAGACACAAGGGTTAAATGGTCGTTGTAATAAATGAGGTCCGGCCGTCCTGTAATCGTCATGTCTTGTCACCGTGTTCATGAGGGAGGATTCTAGTGCATGTTTGACAACACCGCACCGCACGCGTTTCGTTCCATGCGTGGGCTCGACGAGGCGCCAAATATATCATCCGTGAGCATGTTCCCTCCCTACCACACAGTTTACCGCGCAAGCTTCCCGCCTGGTTAGTTTGGCCATGCGTTGGCTAGAAGAGGGACAAATCATGGGCATTTATTGGCAAAAAGCTTTGTAAAAACAAAGTGTGTGGAATGACTTTGGTCATAAGTTTACCCGTGGGTGATGAGGTCAAAGTAACACAAAAGGGTGATGATGGACACTCGAGTGCGATAATTAATTCTGCATGCTACAGGGCACAAGGTTGAAGAAACCAACTGCGTGCAATAATGTCGAAGATCACAGTCGAGTTAGCCATTCAGATCGTGTGCTATGAGATCGACAAGGTAAACTAATACGAGAATGGTTAATAAAATCTAAGTCCATTGCATATTAAGGTCAAAATAGTGCTACCAATATACGAGTCTCATATGATGCCATTTCAACGATTGTACCACAAAAGCTCGAAATATTACAAGGTTCAAATTCCGGAGTTATATGGCTCAAATTTGAAGATTACAAGGTTCAAACTGATATTAGAAATGAAATTCAGCTCATCAGCTGCAAACGCTCGTGCTGATCTGCTGAACATGGATATCACAAAGTTTCAAACTAATATTACCACTTGTAAGTCTGGTTTTAAAACCGCATAATTTTTGCAAAGGGATCAGCCACTGAGAAGTCATGTATCGGGTTGACACGATGACATTCGATTACTCTATCATCTGAAGTTCCAAAACGAAATTCAGCATTTTTGGAGCCTATTCCATTCTGTCGCAGCCGCCAGCGCTGATCAACAAACCATTCATTTTTGTGAAATAAATGTAGGGCAAACCTCATTACCTTTAGCACCCTTGCTCTGACAACAAAGAACCTCGTGAATATAATCTTTGGTAAGGTCCCTCAGTAGGAGTTCAAAGTAATTTCTGAGAGATGCATATCTAGGCATTCGATGTGATTGTTATATTGTATCACATTATCCACCATCGGGCCTAATCTTATTTGCACAAGAAGAAAACGTGTTAGTGCCTACATGCAGTTTTGAACACTACTACAGGCCTATTTGGTTTGCAAGATTTGTAAAATGCACTAACATGCCATCTTCGACCTGGCATGATTAATATGGGAATTTGATTACAATATAGAAAAATAGCCTTCTTCACAAGAGGTTGGAGTGGATGAAAAGTTCCCTAAGATAACTAGTACAGATGAATCCAAAGGATAAATGCTTATGGATTGTAACCATATGGGTCAAGCAACCAATATGGGGGGATGTATGTACTGAAATCCTCCAAAAAAATCCTTCAAAAATCGTAGTACATTGTCATTGTAAACTTGGAAAAAGGTGTCACAAATTGAACTCACTTATGTTAACATTTGACAGGAAAGGAACATCACCTCGATATATAGCTTCTCCAGGCACGGAAAGCATCTCAGGAAACTGACAACTTGCTCCAGGTTGGGGCCAATAGATTCTAGTGCCAAGACCTTCACTGTGCGCAGTTTCGGGGCCAAGCTTGTCAGAATCGTTTTCTGGATGACACACGAACATACATCTTCCAAATTGGAAATAATGTTAATTTCTAGAAGGAGAGGTAGAAGGCGGCTATTGTACCTCAACGGGTGTGGATCCAATAACAAGTTCGAAGTATTTGTCAAACAAGTAGCCCACCACTGTCAATTTCGACGTAGAAATGACATTGATTCTTGTTGGACCTTCTTGATCAACTACAAGTAATCTCTTAAGTGAAGGTGTGTTCTCGATAACCATACCGTGGTACACATCTTGTGCTGTCTTCTTGCCGCACCAGCAACACACATAAATAATCCGGAGAGTCATGGAGGTGATGTGGAAGCTACTCAACCCATTGATCGCCTAAAGATGAAGGTACTCGAGTGCAGTACACCCACGGAGCAGGCGCTCCATGTCACTGTTTGGGAGGCAGATGGCGATGAGCTCGAGGTGCTTCAGTCATGGTAGAATAAGAGTGGGCATGTCATTAACGGGGGATGGTAGTTCCTCAATATAGCGACGTGCAACGTGGGTGTGGCACCCCGGCTCAGAGAAACCAGAATGCCCTGTATTCTAGCCCAGAGATTGAGATGAAGTCTTCTAGAATACAGAACTGCTTAGCATAGAACAAATCTGCTCTTTATTACAATCTATTTGGGTACAAGGGTTACATCGGCACGGCGAAACTATGCCTGCCATAGTTGCTCTATGCAAGCAGCAGAACAACTCGAAGCAGCGGAATGACTTCTAGAAGCAGAACAACGAGGACGGTGGTGAACTCCACTCCGCAGGGACTCTGGCTGGAAAGCTTATCCTAGCTCGCAAACATGGCATCCACGGCAAACAAGCAATCAAATCTGGCATGACCTGCAAATTGGCATGACACACCAGGTCAGTACATTGAATGTACTTGCAAGCTCACTGAGGGAGTCCTGGACTAGGGGGTGTCTGGATGGCCGGACTATCATCATCGGCCAGACTCCGAGACTATGAAGATACAAGATTGAAGACTTCGTCCCGTGTCCGGATGGGACTTTCCTTGGCGTGGAAGGCAAGCTTGGCAATACGGATATGTAGATCTCCTACCATTGTAACCGACTCTGTGTAACCCTAGCCCTCTCCAGGGCCTATATAAACCGGAGGGTTTTAGTCCGTAGGACAACAATCACAACAAAAATCATACCATAGGCTAGCTTCTAGGGTTTAGCCTCCTTGATCTCAAGGTAGATCTACTCTTGTACTACCCATATCATCAATATTAATCAAGCAGGAGTAGGGTTTTACCTCCATCGAGAGGGCCCGAACCTGGGTAAAAACATCGTGTCCCTTGTCTCCTGTTACCATCCGCCTAGACGCACAGTTTGGGACCCCTTACCCGAGATCCGCCGGTTTTGACACCGACATTGGTGCTTCCATTGAGAGTTCCTCTGTGTCATCACCGATAGGCTTGATGGCTCCTTTGATCATCAACAACAACGCAGTCCAGGGTGAGACTTTTCTCCCTGGACAGATCTTCGTATTCGGCGGCTTTGCACTGCGGGCCAATTCGCTTGGCCATCTGGAGCAGATCGAAAGCTACGCCCCTGGCCATCAGGTCAGATTTGGAAGTCTAAACTTCACGGCTGACATCCGCGGAGACTTGATCTTTGATGGATTTGAGCCACAGCCGAGCGCGCCGCACTGTCTAAATGTGCATGATTTAGCTCTACTGCCGGACAGTGCCCTGGAGGCCGCACATGAGTCTGCTCCGACCCTTAATTCGGAGCCGACCGCGCAGATCGAGGATGGGTGGCTAGACACCGCCTCGGGGGCTGCAACCTCTATGACGATGGAGCCGAATACTGACCTTGTCCGTTGCGATACTCGTGACTCCGAGGTGCCGGACTCCGAACCTCCTGCACCCCCTCCAATCGAATCCGATGGGCGCCGATCATGGAGTTCACCGCTACGGACATCTTTCAACACTCACCTTTTGGTGACAACCTGAATTCGCTAAAGTATCTCTCGCTATCAGGAGAGCCCTGGCCGAATTGCGGTCAGGAAGGTTGGGATGCGGATGACGAAGAAATTCAAAACCCACCCACCACCCACTTTGTAGCCACTGTCGACGATCTAACCGACATGCTAGACTACGACTCCGAAGACATCGATGGTATGGACGACGATGCCGGAGATGACCAAGAACCAGCGCCTACAGGGCACTGGAAGACCATCTCGTCATACGACATATATATGGTGGACATCCCAAAGGATGGGAATGGCGAGGAAAAAGCGGAGGAAGACTCCTCCAAGAAACAGCCCAAGCGCCGGCGCCAGCGGCGCCGCTCTAAATCCCGCCACAGTAAGAATGGAGATAACAACACCCCAGAGAGTGCCGAAGAGAACCCCCTCTAGCAAGATTCAGCACAGGAGGACGGAGAAGCCAGCCCTCATGAGAGAGCGGCAGACGAATAGGTAGAGGATGATAATTACATGCCTCCCTCCGGAGACGAGGAAGCCTCAACGACGACGAATTCGTCGTGCCCGAGGATCCCGTCGAACAAGAGCGTTTCAAACGCAGGCTAATGGCCACGGCGAACAGCCTAAAAAAAGCAGCAACAGCTTAGAGCTGGTCAAGACCTGCTAGCCGACAGATGGACTAAAGTCCTTGCGGCCGAAGAGTATGAACTCGAACGCCCCTCCAAAAGCTACCTCAAACGCAAGTTGCTCCCCCGATTAAAGGAGGAGGCATATAAACCTGCATCACCAGAGTGCAATACGGCTGACCGACCACCTCGTGGCCGCGACAGAGAGGCCTTTAGGCCCTCCATTAGAACCGTACCCCGCCACCGCTCGGAAAGTACGAAGCCACGGGGGAATGCGTCGGACTTGCGAGACATATTGGAGGATAAGGCAAGACAATCAAGATCGATCTATGGATCGCGTGGGCCCACGATCGCGGACGACGACGACGTCGCGCGGATCTGGCAACTCGGTCGGGCGAACACGATGAGACAAAGCTCGTTGGAGCTACGTCGTGATATAGCCCAATATGGAGGCACCGCACACCCACTATGCTTCACAGATGAAGTAATGGATCATCAAATTCTCGAAGGGTTTAAACCCGTGAACATTGAATCCTACGATGGCACAACAGACCCCGTGCTTTGGATTGAAGACTATCTCCTTCATATCCACATGGCCCGCGGTGACGATCTTCAGGCCATCAAATATCTCCCACTCAAGCTTAAAGGACCAGCTCGGCATTGGCTTAACAGCTTGCCAGCAGAATCAATTGGGTGTTGGGAAGACCTGGAAGCCGCATTCCTTGACAACTTCCAGGGCACATATGTGCAACCACCAGACGCTGATGACCTAAGCCACGTAATTCAGCAGCCAGACGAATCGGCCAGACAGTTCTGGACACGGTTCTTAACAAAGAAAAATCAAATCGTCGACTGTCCGGATGCAGAGGCCCTCGCAGCCTTCAAACATAACATCCGCGACGAGTGGCTTGCCTGGCACCTAGGATAGGAAAAGCCGAAATCCATGGCAGCCCTCACATCACTTATGACCCACTTCTGCGCGGGAGAGGACAGCTGGCTTGCCCGCAGTAACAACCTCAGCAAAAATTCTGGCAGTCCGGATACCAAGGACCGCAATGGTAGGTCGAGTCGCAACAAAAACAAACGCCACGTCAACGGCGATAACACTGGGGATACGGCAGTCAACGCCGGATTCAGAGGCTTTAAACCCGGTCAGCGGAAAAAGCCATTCAAGAGAACCACTCCGGGTCCGTCCAATTTGGACCGAATACTCGACCGCTCTTGCCCGATACATGGCACCCCCGAAAAACCAGCTAATCACACCAACAGGGATTGTTGGGTATTCAAGCAGGCAGGCAAGTTAATTGCCGAACACAATGACAAGGGGGCTGCATAGCGATGACGAGGAAGAGACCCGGCCGCCGAATAATAGAGGACATAAGGGTTTCTCCCCACAAGTGCAGACGGTGAACATGATATACGCAACTCACATACCCAAGAGGGAGCGGAAGCGTGCACTCAGGGACGTATACGCGATGGAGCCAGTCGCCCCAAAGTTCAACCCATGTTCCTCCTGCCCGATCACCTTTGATCGAAGGGACCACCCCACCAATATCCGCCACGGTGGATTCGCCGCATTGGTTTTAGACCCAATCATCGATGGATTTCACCTCACTAGAGTCTTGATGGACGGCGGCAGCAGGTTGAACCTGCTTTATCAGGATACAGTGCGCAAGATGGGCATAGACCCCTCAAGAATTAAACCCACAAAGACGACCTTCAAAGGCGTCATACCAGGTGTAGAGGCCAATTATGCAGCTCGCTTACATCGAAGTGGTCTTGGATCCCGAATAACCCGAAGCGAGGAGTTAATCTTTGATATAGTCCCGTTCTGCAGCGGCTATCATGCTCTGCTCGGGCGAACCGCGTTCGCAAAGTTCAACGCGGTGCCGCACTACGCATACCTCAAACTCAAGATGCCAGGCCCTCGAGGAGTCATTACGGTCAATGGAAACACTGAACGCTCACTCCGAACGGAGGAACACACAGCGGCTCTCGCGGCAGAAGTACAGAGCAGCCTCTTAAGGCAATTTTCAAGTCCGGCCGTTAAGCGACCGGACACGGCCAAACGCGCCCGGAGTAACCTACAACAAGACCACCTGGCACGTTCAGAGCACGTGTAGCAATGCGGCCCCAACCCCAGCCCTTGCATAATTGCAAGACTAGTCCTTCGCGTACATCATTACGCTCTGGAGATACCATGGGCATAGGGGGAGGGGCACGACCACGATAGGCCCAGAGTGCGGCTCAACCACACCAGGGGCTCCCAAGTGTGTCGCTCTTTTTCTTTTTTTATTTTTCTTATCCACAGGACTCCGCTTACTAGAGGGCCTGTCCGGCAGTAGACCTACCGAACTCACAATGCAACAGCCAGGGAAGGAGAAAGGCTACAACGAACACTCAGGTGGTCTCAATTACGAGCATTAAATCTGTTTAATACACCAATCCGCAGCCTACCCCTAGAGGGGGACATGTTTAATAGTCGAATCCCTTGCTTACCGCACTATTTGTATCGCTCTGCATTCATGGCAGTACTTCTGGAATAAACAATGCATCGCTTTTTTGCTTATAATTGCATTTCTTTCTTATACATATGTTCATTTATGACATGTTGCATCTGTACACTCTGGTACGGCTAAATACACCAGGGGCTTAAGTTCCCCACATTATGGTGTGATAAGTCCGAACACTTTCACAAGTGCGGCACCCCGAACTTATAGCATTATATGCATCGGCTCCGAATCATGTCTTGGGTCAATAGTTGGGTTTGCCTGGCTCCCATGTTTTGGTACCTTACGTTTCGTTGTATCGGCTAAGGTAGCACTGGGAGAACCACTGCGATTGTGCCCCGGTTGAGCTGGGCGAGCGCCTCAGTGGAGAATGCTAAAACTGACCGTCATGATACGGCGAGAGCTGGTCGCTGTTCGAGAGGTTTTTTCGAGTCCCTAAAGACTTATGCCGCTTAGAGCGAGGAACCGGCTTTGTCCGGCCTAGGTGTGGATAGCGTCCCAAACTCGGTCTTCCGAACACTAGGGGCTTCGCCGAAATTTAAAATTATAGAACTCTATGGCTAAGTGAGAGTGTTCAAGCATTATAAGTCCGGTTGCCTCGTTCGTTGTGTTGCACGCCTCCCTAGATGGACCCAAACATGGGAACAAGAGCGCTCAAGTTTATCCCAAACACCCCAGCACTAGTGGCGTGGGGGCTGAAGCCGACGACTTGCCATCTCTCAAATTTGATAAACGGCCGCACATAAGGTAATATTTTAAATTAACAAGCGTTGCTTAGCGCATATGAACAAAAGTTTTCAGCGCACAGGATAACAAAATGCGAGTTCACTCAAATATTACATCTTTGGGACACTCACCCGCAATCATGCGGGCACCCTTCAGGACACTCTTATAATACATTTCGGGCGTGCAATACTCCTTGCCCGCTGGTGGCGCGTCTATCACAAGCTTCTCAGCATCCATCCTGCCCGAGTGCACCTTTGCACGGGCAAGGGCCCGACGGGCACCTTCAATGCAGGCGGAGTGCTTGACGACTTCAATCCAGGGACAGGCATCCACCAGCTGCCGCACCAGGCCGAAGTAGCACCCAGGCATGGCCTCCTCAGGCCACAGCCGAACTATGAGGCCCTTCATGGCCTGTTCGGCCACCTTGTGGAGCTCGATCAGCTGCTTCAGCTGGTCGCTAAAAGCACTAGATGTCCGCCTCGGATCTCGAGACGAAGACCTTCTCCGTCGAGCTCCCCTCCTCAGCCCGGTAGAAAGTGGCAGCGTCGGATATGCTGCGGGGCAGATCTGCGAACGCTCCTGCAGAGCTCCGAATTTGGGTAAGTAATAGGTAATTCACATTAACATGCTTGCTTTGCATGAAAAATGCCTTACCCGCCGCTATTTTCTTCAAATCCTCGATTTCCCGGAGGGCCTTGTGGGCTTCGGCCTTAGTGGCTTTGGCACTCTCAAGAGCCGACGAAGCTTCGGACACTCGAGTCTTGAGTCACGCTCCAAACTCGTGCTTTTCCACGAGAGCCTGGAGCTCTTGCTGTACCGCCGCCACCCGTGCCTCCTGCTTCTCTTGCTCGGCTCGTTCCGCGGCCGCATTGCGTTTGGCCGCGGATACTACCTCCTTCAGGGTCGCCACCTCGTTTGTGGCCCCTGTAGTACCCACGTTATCCTTGTTATTTCTCTTGCAACCAAATCCTTTTCTGTAAGGTACAACTTTAATACGGTGTTACTCACCTTCCTTGTCCTTGAGCTGCTTCTTGGCACGGCCGAGCTCACTCTCGGACCGCTCGAGGCTCTGCTTCAAGGTATTGACCTCCATGATCGGTCTGGCAGAGGTCAAGCGGCGCCTTTGCAAACCCATATTGACATATTTTTTAGAACTCCTGCGTATATCTTTTTAGATCCTCAGTCCGGCTTTTCTATCCGAACACCGAACCGAGCATCAGGGGCTACTGTCTATGCGGTATTATATTACATATCTTAAAAAATTTACCTCAAAGCCTGTTAGAAGGCTGTTGTAGGCTTCGGTCAGCCCGCTCTTGGCGAGCTGAACCTTCTAAATCACCGCACTCATGACAGTGCGGTGTTCTTCTTCGATGGAAGCGCCGTTGAGCGCCTCCAGAAAGTTATCGGGCGCCTCTGGTTGGACAGAGGCCGCCGGTGTCACAGTCTTGCCCTTCTTACGAAGGGGCCGCTCGCCGGACTCTGGAACCACTGCAGGTTCCGGTGCGGAGTCCGGTGCAGAGTCCGGGAGGTTGCCTTGCGGCACCTCCGGGGCCTCCTCCTCCTAGCGGTCCCTTCTCGGGATCCCACCTCGACGTCGTCAGTGTCACGGGGAGTTGAGGCGGTTGGAAGAGAATCCATATCCGACGTGTCCAAGGACCCGCTCGACGAAGCGGGAAGATCGTCCTTGGCCGGACTATAGGTTGTATGTGGCATTAGAAAGACACCGTGTGGCAAAAAGGAAAATTATAAATTATCTAGCAGTCCGGATACTTACGATCTTGCCAGGGGCATGGCCCTTGAAGGCCACTCCTCGTTGCCGTCAACAATGCTGGCGGAACAGTTCGGGGGAAGGGTCCTTCCCTTCTTGGACCCTTTGGCCTCCCTCGCTGGGGAGGCCTTCCTCTTCTTCTCTCCCCCCGCTGGGGGAGAGGCTTCTTTCTTCTCCTCCTCGTCCTCAGGGGAGGAGTCCGCCTCGGAGTCATCGGACGATGAGTCCGATACCACTGACGCCGGGAACTCCTTCGGTTCCGTGGCCTTCTTCTTGGCCTTCTTCTACGGCACCACGTAGAGTGCCGGCACCAGCAGCCCCGTCAAACGGGTGTCCGCTGGGTCTTCTGGAAGGGGAGCCGGACAGTTAATCTGTCCGGACGTCTTCTGCCAGTCCTGTTAAAGGTATTGGGAGTTTAGATCCCACAGAGTCAAACTATGAGGAAAAATGGGTGTCCCATAAAGGATAACCTAGCTTACCTCGCCGGCCGGGCGCTGCGTGCTGAATCCGCGATCTTCGGTCGCGGATGCGGGAGCTTCGTGTAACGCCCCGGAACCGATGCGCCAGGTGTCTGCCAGTTATTCGCCGTCGTTGCCATGTCATTTGCTTGCGTGTTGCATCTTATCATGTCATCATGTGCATTTTATTTTGCATACGTGTTCGTCTCATGCATCCGAGCATTTTCCCCGTTGTCCGTTTTGCAATCCGGCACTCCTATGTCATCCGGCGTCCCCTTCTCGCCTCTCTTCGTGAGTGGGTGTTAAACTTTCTCGGAATGGCCCGAGGTTTGCCAAGCGGCCTTGGTATAGCACCGGTAGACCGCCTGTCAAGTTTCGTGCCATTTGGAGGTTGTTTGATACTCCAACGGTTAACCGGGTAACCGTAAAGCCCTCTTTGAGTTGCAGCCCAACACCCCTTCCAAAGTGGCCCAAAACCCATCTAACTCCCCTCTATGCTCTCGGTCGTTCGATCACGATCGCGTGGCCGAAAACGGCACCTCATTTGGACCCTCCTAGCTCCCTATGCCTATATAAACGTCCTCCCCGTCCATTTTCGTGGAGCAAACCCTAGTCCTCTTCCTCCCGCCGCCACCGGACGCGTCCGCTCGCGCCGGACACGTCGCGCCGGCCGCCGCCTTGATCCCCTTTGCGCCATGTGTCCTCCGCCGCCGTCCCAGCGCCGCCCGCCGCGAGTTTATCCGAAACCCTCAAGGCCAGATCCGCCGCCCGCCGAGCCGCGCCCACAGCACCGCGCGCTGCCCGTCCCCGCCGCCGCCGCCGATCGCCGCCGCCTCCGGCCGCCCTGCGCCGCCCGTCCGCGCCCTGGCGCTGCCGCCCGTGTGCCGCTGCTCCCGGCCCCGCGCCCGCCGCCCGGCGCCACGCCCGCCGCCCGTCGCCTAACCGCCCGGCGGCGCTTCGCCTCGCCAGCGCCACGCCGCGACCGCCGTCGCCCGCCTCTCTGCCGCCCGCTGCGCCTGCGGCCGTGCCTCCCGCCAGCGCCCGCCGCGCGCCGCCACGCTGCCGCCGCGGTCCGCCTCCGCCGATCCGCGGGATCCCGGCCGAGGAGGCCCCACCTCGCCGGATCTGCCGCCCCGCCGGCGATCTCCCTCGCCGGAGCATCGCCTCGCCGCCCGGGTCCGCCTCTGCCTTGACCCGGCCCGACCTGCTCCGTCTCCGCGCCCGTTTCAAATCCCGGAGGTTGACCCCAGATTTTCACTGTCCCCTGACTTTTACATAATCATGCCATGTTCATCGCGTTGTATCTCTAGATCCGTAGCTCTGTTTCGTGCGTATAATATGTCAAATTATTCGCCTCGACGAGTAATTCATTTCATATCATTGCATCATTTTCGTTTGAGCTCATCTTGACGCCCGAAATGTTGTTGGAAGAGTGCATGTTGATGTTAATCTGCTGAAACTGTTATAACTTGCTCATTTATCATTTTTGCCATGATTGATGTGTGCATCCTATGAGGTTGATGTCTACATGTATGTTGATCTATGCCATGCCATATTTCCAGGGGTGTTAACCATGTATTTTTGTGAGTTGTGTGTTGAGTGTATCAAGCTTGCTAAGTAGGGTAGTTGCTGTTGTTGTTTTCCTGACAGATTCTACTATATTTTGTTGCTATGTTAACATGCTTCTACTAATCATTCTATGCATAATCTGGAGATGCTCTATAAACATGTTTTCATATACATGTCATGCTCTATCCATTCATGCCCCTGGTTGCAATTATAGCCTGCTGTAGATTGTTGTAATCTTGCTCTAAAGTTGCTTGATGATGTTGCTGTCAGCCTGTTAACATTAAGTTCACTTGTTCCCATGTGTTTTCCTAATTATCCATGCACCCTATAACCTTGCCCTTGCCATGCTTAGCTTCATAAACATGCCTTCTTACTGTTGGTTGCCTTGCCATGCCATGTATTGCTCTGTGGTGAGTGGTTCAAGCTCACGAACATGCCTACTTATTGTTGTTTCTGCCAAGTTTGAATCTGTAATATAACTTGCCATGTTTACATGGGTGCCATCATATCTTCTGATCCTTTTTGGCTGATGGTCAGTAAGGGATTTTTGATCTATGCATCTAGTATTATCATGCCATGCCTTTGTTTGCCATGATAAGTTCCTGTAACATGTTGTTTGAGAGCTCTAAACATTGCAACCTGATGTTATTCCTGCTAAAGTCTGAAACTGTTATTTTTTGCAATCTTACCATGTGTTTTGGAGCATGTTCTAGTTGTTTCTGGAGATAGCTCAGTGTTCATGTTTTGTTGTGCTTTACCTATACTTCATGACCATGCCTTTTGTTTTTATGTTGGGTGCTGTAGCATATTGTTTTGATGCTTGCAATATGCCTAGTTGCTGTTATGGACAGATTGTTGTTATGACTTGTATAGGGTGTATGTGTTGCACCGTTGCTCCGTTTTGAGTGTGCTCTATATGAAACTTGCTTGATTTTGCATGTAGCTTCATATTATCATGTTGCATCCATGTTTTGAGGTGTTTGCATGATGTTTAGGTGCATTTTGCATCAATGCCATGTTTAACTTGTTTTGCTCATATCTTCTAGGCCGTAGCTCCAAATCTAATGAACTTTATATGTAACTTGACTAGAATTTCGTGTAGATCTTCGTGATGCGTCTTAACTTGTTGTTTAACAACTTCAACTTAATGTTTGTTCAGATCTGGACCAATTTCGAAATTTGCATATGAGGACTTACCAGAATTGTTATATGTTGTTCCCGGCCTCATTACTTGCCTTGATGTGTTGCTCTTGTATGCATCATCTCTTGCCATGAGTAGCCTCATCTAGCTTTCTCATGCATCATGCTTGTTGTGCATCATGTCTTGTTCATGTTTGGTGCATTTACTATGTTGTGTGCTTCTTCTCGATAGTTCCCGTTTTGTTGCGATCGTGAGGATTCGTTCGTCTACGTGTGGTTCGTCTTCGTGGCTTCATCTTCTTCATGCAATCGTTCTTCTTCCTAGCGGGATTTCAGGCAAGATGACCGCTACCCTGGATCTCACCACTATCATTGCTATGCTAGTTGCTTCATTCTATCGCTATGCTGCGCTACCTATCACCTGTTTATCAAGCCATCCCAAATTTCCATGAACCTCTAACCTTTGACACCTTTCCTATGCAAACCACTGTTTGGCTATGTTACCCCTTTGCTCAGCCCCTCTTATAGCATTGCTAGTTGCAGGTGAAGTTGAAGATTTCTCCATGGTGGACAGGGTTATGTTGGGATATCACAATATCTCTTATATTATTAATGCATCTATATATTTGGTAAAGGGTGGAAGGCTCGGCCTTTTGCCTGGTGTTTTGTTCCACTCTTGCCGCCCTAGTTTCCGTCATACCGGTGTTATGTTCCCAGATTTTGCGTTCCTAACGCGTCGGGTGATTTATGGGACCCCCGATAGTTCGCTTTGAATAAAACTTGTCCAAAGAAGGCCCAACCTTGGTTTTACCATTTGCCTCACCACCACCTACTTTTTCCCTTGGGAGTCGCTCTCTCGAGGGTCATCTTTATTTTAGCCCCCTCGGGCCAGTGCTTGTCTAAGTGCTGGTTCGAACCGAGTAGACTGCGAGGCCCCCTCGGGGAAACTCGAGGTCTGGTTTTACTCGTAGGATGTCTCATCCGGTGTTGCCCTGAGAACGAGATATGTGCAGCTCCTATCGGGATTGTCGGCGCATCGGGCGGCTTTGCTGGTCTTGTTTCACCATTGTCGAAATGTCTTGTAAACCGGGATTCCGAGACTGATCGGGTCTTCCTGGGAGAAGGTCTATTCCTTCGTTGATCGCGAGAGCTTGTCATGGGCTAAGTTGGGACACCCCTGCAGGGTATTATCTTTCGAATGCCGTGCCCGCGGTTATGTGGCAGATGGGATTTCTTAATGTCCGGTTGTAGATAACTTGACACCAGATCCGAATTAAAACGTATCAACCGCGTGTGTAGCCGTGATGGTCTCTTCTCGGCGGAGTCCGGGAAGCGAACACGGTTTCTGTGTTATGTTTGACGTAAGTAGGTGTTCAGGATCACCTCTTGATCATTGCTAGCTTCACGACCGTTCCATTTGCTTCTCTTCTCGCTCTCATTTGCGTATGTTTAGCCACCATATATGCTTAGTCGCTGCTGCAACCTCACCACTTTACCCCTTCCTTTCCCATTAAGCTTTGCTAGTCTTGATACCCATGGTAATGGGATTGCTGAGTCCTCGTGGCTCACGGATTACTACAACAACAGTTGCAGGTACTGGTTATACGATGATCATGACGCGAGAGCGATGCTTGCTTGCATTGAGTTCTTCTTCTGCTTCTTCTTCGATCAGGGGATAGGTTCCAGGTCGGCAGCCTGGGCTAGCAGGGTGGATATTGTTTGAGTTTCTGTTTATGTTTCATCCGTAGTCGGATGTTGATCTTGTATATGATGTATTGTTGTATTCATGTGGCATTGTATGTCTTGGTTGTATCCCCACTATTATGTAATGTTGATGTAATGATATCCACCTTGCAAAAGCGTTTCAATATGCGGGTCTATCCTTGGTGGGACCTTCGAGTTCCTTTTGGATAGGGTCGCATATTGGGCGTGACAAGTTGGTATCAGAGCTTCGACCGACCTTAGGAGCCCCCTTGATTGATCGTGTAGTTTGGCCGTTGTTGAGTCTAGAAGAAAACTGTTTTTCAGAGTCTAGTTATATCGGAGAGTAGGAATTCTTTTTACTCCTCAGCCTCTTCGTCGCTCTGGTGAGGAATCTTGACGTAGGTGTTTTGAATTACTCCTCTTCCCCTTCAAATTTTTATTTAGGATCTCGCAGTTGGTTTTCCGATCGTTGTTCCTCAGCTCTTTTCATCCGGTGCATTTCTTGTCAAGTTGACTCGAGCCTCTTCTTCTTCGCCAAGTTCAATCCTCAGTTGTTTTTCTTTTCCCACCCGCCCTCCCTTCTTCTTCTCGGAACCGGAGTCCATAATCAAGTATCCATCCTACTCGTGCGAAGTCTTTGCTTTCTTTCCTCAATTATTTCTACCGGTGAATTCTCGTCTCGGTGGACATTCTTCATCTCTTTATCTCTCCGGTGGATTCAATTCTAGTTTTTCGGGTTGATCATATTCTTTTCCGTCGGCTCAAGTGTTTTCCCTGCACGTTCACCTCTCGCCATTCAATCCTTCCGGAGTGCTCAAGATATCTCAGGAGATTTGTCTGTGTTTGAATTAATTCAAGGTTGTCACCTCATTCAAATATTTCAATTATTCCGGTGCATCATCTACCTGTTCAACAATCCTTTTCAATGGTGTTATCTCTTCAGTGGGCCCTAACCCACAGGTCTTTTCCCAGGATCTTACCTGACTCTTCTAATTCCCCCGGAGTTATTCTCAATTCTTTTCAAGTGTGACGTAAGAATGGATTTCATCAGTCACATGTTTTTCCAAGATCTCTTTCAAATCATTTCATTGTTGGCTCAACCTCTCTACTTTTCATTCTCCCGGAGTATCTCAGTAATTTTGGTGGTGTTTCTCGTCGACATTTGAAGACCGAAGAAGAGTTTTTCCTCTAAATCTTGTCCGTTCTCCCGGAGATTCACGGCGCTAGCTCGATGTTATCCTATCAAATTGTTTCAAGTCATGCGAATTCTTTTCATCC
The DNA here is from genome assembly GCA_021437245.1 of Aegilops speltoides. Taxonomy (NCBI): domain Eukaryota; kingdom Viridiplantae; phylum Streptophyta; class Magnoliopsida; order Poales; family Poaceae; genus Aegilops; species Aegilops speltoides. The sequence continues at coordinate 186,212,184 of CM038145.1, forward strand.
ATCTGGAGCATTTCAGGAGTTGCTTTCTCTCTCTATCATCCGGAGGCCATCTTTTCGAAAGATTTCTTCATTCTAAGTTTTCAGATTGGTTCTCCAATTATTCTATATCCGTGCCCTCTCGTTCGTCTCAATATTCTCCCGGTGCTTCGTTCAAGTGTTCTTTAATCAGCTCATGATCTCTTTGTTCTTTTGCATCTAAATCCCCTCTATCATATTTGTTCTGCTAATTCTTCCCGGTGATTCATTCTCTTTCGTCAGTCATTTCCGAATTCTTACGGTGGTTCATTCAAGATTCTTTTCCTTGATTATCATTTTAATCCATTCGTTTCGTTTGAATCCTACCGGTGGTTCATGAAGACCTTCTCAAGGTTGCGTTATGCCACTTCTCAATTCTTTTGCAAGGAGAATAAGTAGTATGCAAAATCCATTGCTTGTCATCAATTTAATTTGATGAAGGATAAGCATACAATAGATCTTATTCTTATTTCATTCAAGTGATTAATCCTTTTCCTTCGGAGTTTGTTCTCGATGAATAAATTCTAGTTTCAAGTGTTTTCATCTTTTCTTTTCCGAAGTTCAAATTTCCTCGGCCATCTCGTCGGAACCTCCATCTAAATCATCGCAACGCTCTTCTATTCTTTCATCCTTCATTTCTATCTCATCATCCTTTTGTACCGGAGTTCTTCATGGTGGTTCTTCATGATTCAATTCATTCTTCAAGTGTTCATCAAGATTTTGTTGGAGGAGTTCAAGTATCTTTCTTCTTGCTTCTCTAGGTGCAATTAATTCTTCGTATTCTTTTGAAGTGGAGTTTTGCATTCCTTCGTTCTTGCAGCTATTCAATCTTTTTCATTTGTGGTCGGAGATCACCTCATAATTTTGAGATGTTATATATAAGTCCACAACAAGCTTATTCTTTTCGTTGTTAATTTTCTCAACAACTCCGTTCACCCCTTCCTTCTAAGTTATTTTCATTCAAGTCTTTCAATTCTTCCAGAGGCATTGTGTCGTTCCTCTCGGCAAGTATCATTCCATCCTCTCTAGTTCATGTCTCCATTCCTTCCATTTTTAGCCGGAGTGCTACCTAAATCCTTTCGGTCTTATTCGTTTCTTTTCTCATTCTAACCACTCCGGTTAGAATGAGTGATTTCATAGTATATCTTATTCCGTGAGTTTTCGATTCACGTCATTCTCGTCGTTCCTCTCTTCTTCTCGGGTGTTCACGATTCTTTGCTCCTTCTCTTGAGTTCTTGTTTCACCTCATCCCTTTTCCCTTCCGTCTCGGTCCTAAGATCTCGGGACGAGATCTCTTGTTAGTGGAGGAGTGTTGTAACGCCCCGGAACCGATGCGCCAGGTGTCTGCCAGTTATTCGCCATCGTTGCCATGTCATTTGCTTGCGTGTTGCATTTTATCATGTCATCATGTGCATTTTATTTTGCATACGTGTTCGTCTCATGCATCCGAGCATTTTCCCTGTTGTCCGTTTTGCAATCCGGCGCTCCTATGTCATCCAGCGTCCCCTTCTCGCCTTTCTTCGTGAGTGGGTGTTAAACTTTCTCGGAATGGCCCGAGGTTTGCCAAGCAGCCTTGGTATAGCACCGGTAGACCGCCTGTCAAGTTTCGTGCCATTTGGAGGTCGTTTGATACTCCAACGGTTAACCGGGTAACCGTAAAGCCCTCTTTGAGTTGCAGCCCAACACCCCTTCCAAAGTGGCCCAAAACCCATCTAACTCCCCTCTATGCTCTCGGTCGTTCGATCACGATCGCGTGGCCGAAAACCGCACCTCATTTGGACCCTCCTAGCTCCCTATGCCTATATAAACGTCCTCCCCGTCCATTTTCGCGGAGCAAACCCTAGTCCTCTTCCTCCCGCCGCCACCGGACGCGTCCGCTCGCGCCGGACACGTCCACGCCGGCCGCCGCAGCCACCCCCCTTGTGCCACGTGTCCTCCGCCGCCGTCCAGCGCCGTCGGCCTGCGGAGCCCATCCGCGGCCAGCGAACCAGATCCGCCGCCCGCCGACAAGGCCCCCACGACCAAGCTGGCCCGTCCCGCCGCCGCCGCCAGCGCCGCCGTCCGGCCGCCGTGGCGCTGCCCCGCCCCGCGCCCGCCGCCCGGCTCCACGCCCGCCGCCGCCGTCGCCTAAGCTCCGCCCGGCGGCGCTTCGCCTCGCCAGCGCCACCGCCCGCGACCACCGTCGCCCACCTCCTTTACCGCCAGTTGCGCCTCGGGCGCGCCTCCCACCAGCGCCCGCCGCGCCGCGCTGCTGCGCCGCCGCCCGGTCCGCCTCCGCTGATCCGGCGGGATCCCGGCCGGAGGAGGCCCCCCCTCGCCGGATCTGCCGCCCCGCCGGCGATCTCCCTCGCCGGACCGTTGCCTCGCCTCCCAGGTCCGCCTCTGCCTCGACCCAGCCCGACCCGCTCCGTCTCCGCGCCCGTTTCAAATCCCGGAGGTTGACCCCAGATTTTCACTGTCCCCTGACTTTTACATAATCATGCCATGTTCATCGCATTGTATCTTTGCATCTGTAGCTCCGTTTCGTGCGTATAATATGTCAAATTGTTCGTCTCGACGAGTAATTCATTTCATCTCATTGCATCATTTTCGTTTGAGCTCATCTTGATGCCCGAAATGCTGTTGGAAGAGTGCATGTTGATGTTAATCTGCTGAAACTGTTATAACTTGCTCATTTATCATTTTTGCCACGATTGGTGTGTGCATCCTATGAGGTTGATGTCTACATGTATGTTGATCTATGCCATGCCATATTTCTAGGGGTGTTAACCATGTATTTTTGTGAGTTGTGTGCTGAGAGTATCATGCTTGCTAAGTAGGGTAGTTGCTGTTGCTGTTTTCCTGACAAATTCTGCTATATTTTGTTGCTATGTTAACATGCTTCTACTAATCATTCTATGCATAATCTGGAGATGCTCTATAAACATGTTTTGATATACATGTCATGCTCTATCCATTCATGCCCTTGGTTCCAATTATAGCCTGCTGTAGATTGTTGTAATCTTGCTCTAAAGTTGCTTGATGATGTTGCTGTCAGCCTGTTAACATTAAGTTCACTTGTTCCCATGTGTTTTCCTAGTTATCCATGCACCCTGTGACCTTGCTCTTGCCATGCTTAGCTTTATAAACATGCCTTCTTACTGTTGGTTGCCTTGCCATGCCATGTATTGCTCTGTGGTGAGTGGTTCAAGCTCACGAACATGCCTACTTATTGTTGTTTCTGCCATGTTTGAATCTGTAATATAACTTGCCATGTTTACATGAGTGCCATCATATCTTTTGATCCTTTTTGGCTCATGGTCAGTAAGGGATTTTTGATCTATGCATCTAGTATTATCATGCCATGCCTTTGTTTGCCATGATAAGTTCCTGTAACATGTTGTTTGAGAGCTCTAAACATTGCAACCTGATGTTATTCCTGCTAAAGTCTGAAACTGTTATTTTTTGCAATCTTACCATGTGTTTTGGAACATGTTCTAGTTGTTTCTGGAGATACCTCAGTGTTCATGTTTTGTTGTGCTTTACCTGTACTTCATGACCATGCCTTTTGTTTTTATGTTGGGGTGCTGTAGCATATTGTTTTGATGCTTACAATATGCCTAGTTGCTGTTATGGACAGATTGTTGTTGTGACTTGTATAGGGTGTATGTCTTGCACCGTTGCTCCGTTTTGAGTGTGCTCTATATGAAACTTGCTTGATTTTGCATGTAGCTTCATAATATCATGTTGCATCCATGTTTTGAGGTGTTTGCTTGATGCTTGGGTGCATTTTGCATCAATGCCATGTTTAACTTGTTTTGCTCATATCTTCTAGGCCGTAGCTCCAAATCTAATGAACTTTATATGTAACTTGACTAGAATTTCGTGTAGATCTTCGTGATGCGTCTTAACTTGCTGTTTAACAACTTAAACTTAATGTTTGTTCAGATCTGGACCAATTTCGAAATTTGCATATGAGGACTTACCGGAATTGTTATATGTTGTTCCCGGCCTCATTTAAACTTGCCTTGATGTGTTGCTCTTGTATGCATCATATCTTGCCATGAGTAGCCTCATCTAGCTTTCTCATGCATCATGCTTGTTGTGCATCATGTCTTGTTCATGTGTGGTGCGTTTACTATGTTGTGTGCTTCTTCTCGATAGTTCCCGTTTCATTGCGATCGTGAGGATTCGTTCGTCTACGTGTGGTTCGTCTTCGTGGCTTCATCTTCTTCATGGAATCGTTCTTCTTCCTAGCGGGATTTCAGGCAAGATGACCGCTACCCTGGATCTCACTACTATCATTGCTATGCTAGTTGCTTCGTTCTATCGCTATGGTGCACTACCTATCACCTGTTTATCAAGCCATCCCAAATTGCCATGAACCTCTAACCTTTGACACCTTTCCTATGCAAACCACTGTTTGGCTATGTTACTGCTTTGCTCAGCCCCTTTTATAGCGTTTCTAGTTGCAGGTGAAGTTGAAGATTTTCTCCATGGTGGACAGGGTTATGTTGGGATATCACAATATCTCTTATATTATTAATGCATCTATATATTTGGTAAAGGGTGGAAGGCTCGGCCTTTTGCCTGGTGTTTTGTTCCACTCTTGCCGCCCTAGTTTCCGTCATACCGGTGTTAAGTTACCGGATTTTGCGTTCCTAACACGGTCGGGTGATTTATGGGACCCCCCTGACAGTTCGCTTTGAATAAAACTTGTCCAGCAAGGCCCAACCTTGGTTTTACCATTTGCCTCACCACCACCTACTTTTTCCCTTGGGAGTCGCTCTCTCGAGGGTGTCATCTTTATTTTAGCCCCCCCGGGGCCACTGCTTGTCTAAGTGCTGGTTCGAAACGAGTAGACTGCGGGGCCCCCTCGGGGAAACTCAAGGTCTGGTTTTACTCATAGGATGTCTCATCCGGTGTTGCCCTGAGAACGAGATATGTGCAGCTCCTATCGGGATTGTCGGTGCATCGGGCGGCTTTGCTGGTCTTGTTTTACCATTGTCGAAATGTCTTGTAAACTGGGATTCCGAGACTGATCGGGTCTTCCTGGGAGAAGGTCTATTCCTTCGTTGATCGCGAGAGCTTGTCATGGGCTAAGTTGGGACACCCCTGCAGGGTATTATCTTTCGAAAGCCATGCCCGCGGTTATGTGGTAGATGGGAATTTGTTAATGTCCGGTTGTAGATAACTTGACACCAGATCCGAATTAAAACGCATCAACCGCGTGTGTAGCCATGATGGTCTCTTCTCGGCGGAGTCCGGGAAGCGAACACGGTTTCTGTGTTATGTTTGACGTAAGTAGGTGTTCAGGATCACCTCTTGATCATTGCTAGCTTCACGACCGTTCCATTTGCTTCTCTTCTCGCTCTCATTTGCGTATGTTTAGCCACCATTTATGCTTAGTCGCTGCTGCAACCTCACCACTTTACCCCTTCCTTTCCCATTAAGCTTTGCTAGTCTTGATACCCATGGTAATGGGATTGCTTTGTCCTCGTGGCTCACATTACTACAACAACATTGCAGGTGTACAGGTTATGCGATGATCATGACGCGAGAGCGATGCTTGCTTGTGTTGAGTTCTTCTTCTGCTTCTTCTTCGATCAAGGGATAGGTTCCAGGTCGGCAGCCTGGGCTAGCAGCGTGGATATTGTTTGAGTTTTTGTTTATGTTTCATCCGTAGTCGGATGTTGATCTTGTATATGATGTATTGTTGTATTCATGTGGCATTGTGTGTCTTGGTTGTATCCCCATTATTACGTAATGTTGATGTAATGATATCCACCTTGCAAAAGCGTTTCAATATGCGGGTCTATCCTTGGTGGGACCTTCGAGTTCCTTTTGGATAGGGTCGCATATTGGGCGTCGCACTTCGGCGCCCTTGAATAGCACCCTCCAGGCAGCTTTGTACATCGTGTCGAAGAGCCCGCTCAAGGTCCGGTGCTGTGCCGGATCAAACTCCCACAAATTGAAGGCCCATTGCTAGCAGGGGAGAATCCGGCGGACGAGCATGACCTGGATCATGTTGACAAGCTTAAGCTTCTTATTCACCAGGGTCTGGAGACAGGACTGGAGTCCAGTCAGCTCCTCCGAACAACCCCAAAGCAAGCCCTTCTTTTTCCAGGAGGTGATCTGCATGGGGATGCCAGATCTGAACTCGGGGGCCGCTGCCCATTTAGGGTCACGCGGCTCGGTGATGTAGAACCACCCTGATTGCCACCCTTTGATGGATTCCACGAAGGCACCCTCAAGACAGGTAACGTTGGGCATTTTGCCCACCATGGCGCCTCCGCACTCCGCTTGGCTGCCCTTCACAACCTTCGGCTTGACGTTGAAGGTCTTTAGCCACAAGCCGAAGTGGGGCTGGATGCAGAGGAAGGCCTCGCACACGACGATAAACGCCGAGATGTTGAGGATGAAGTTTGGCGCCAGATCATGGAAGTCCAGGCCGTAGTAGTACATGAGCCCCCGGACAAAGGGGTGAAGTGGAAAGCCCAGTCCGCGGAGAAATACGACCCTCTCATGGGGCCTAGGGGTGGGGATGAGCTGCCCCTCGTTGGGTAGCCGGTGCGCGATGTCACTGGATAGGTATCCGGCGCTGCGCAGCTTCTCGATGTGCCCCTCCGTAACGGAGGAGGCCATCCACTTGCCTCCCGCTCCGGACATGGCTGGAGAAGGTTGAGTTGAGATGTGCGGACTTGGGCGCTGGAGCTCGAGTGCGCGGAGATGGATAAGCAAAGGAGGAAGAAGGCGTAGGTAAAAGAGGTGGATCCTTATCCCCTTATATATGGGCGGACGAAAACTATGCGTCCCCACCGGCCTGGTAAAACTCGCTTATCTCCCAAGTGCCACAGTCAATGGCACGGTTGGGTTACCCACGTCCGTATTGATGGGAATTCCGGAATAAGGGGAACACGATCTCTGCTTCAACAAGACGTGCCAAGGAAACCGCTTAAACGCTACCGAGGTGGTATAATAAAAGCGATTCAAGTAAAGGCTTGGTAGTGGTGTGACGTCACGCCACAAAATACATCAGCAGATTGAACTTGTGTAAATATTATTCTCTCTACGGTGGTATGTGGAATTTATTTTGTAGAGCCGGACACTATCCTGGTGTTCCCAATCTTTTATGAATTATTCGGAGGAGGAACCCGCCTTGCAATGCGAAGACAATATGCTACTTGGACTCGTCGTCATTGAAGCCTGGTTCAGGGCTCTTGAGGAGTCTGGACTAGGGGTGTCCGGATGGCGGATTATCATCATCGGCGGACTCGAGACTATGAAGATACAAGATTGAAGACTTCGTCCCGTGTCCGGATGGGACTTTCCTTGGCGTGGAAGGCAAGCTTGGCAATACGGATATGTAGATCTCCTACCATTGTAACCGACTCTGTGTAACCCTAGCCCTCTCCGTTGTCTATATAAACCGGAGGGTTTTTGTCCGTAGGACAACAATCACAACAACAATCATACCATAGGCTAGCTTCTAGGGTTTAGCCTCCTTGATCTCGTGGTAGATCTACTCTTGTACTACCCATATCATCAATATTAATCAAGCAGGAGTAGGGTTTTACCTCCATCGAGAGGGCCCAAACCTGGGTAAAAACATCGTGTCCCTTGTCTCCTATTACCATCCGCCTAGACGCACAGTTCGGGACCCCCTACCCGAGATCCGCCGGTTTTGACACCGACACTCACAATAACAAGAAGCATTCAAGACAAACAACAACATGGCAATTATAGGTTAAGCAGGAACTAACATGAGATCATCATAACAACATGGCATGAACAACATGAACATGGTACAGCTAGAACAATATGAGCATGGCATGAACTTATGAATCTGACAACACTAGCATGCAACATGATGACACTATCGTGCACCAACTTACTGTTCTCGGGTTACCTCGTAACCATCACATGCATCACTTACCAACTTTGGATATCACACGATCATCTCAGGATCAAATCAAGCTTAGTATAAACAATACCGTAGTAATCATTACATGACCACAAGGAGCTTGATCTATACCCATGATTCTCGCACAACATCACGAATATCCAACAGCTCGGTATCCTCGATACCACGGTGATCATTCACAGATCACAAACAGAACCACGCTTGGTTCAACGGGTTACCTCGTACCCAAACAGTGATCAATCCTGTATCACATATCCAACTTATCTCATCATCGAACCAGGTTTGTTATTAAGCACATCATTATTATAATTATTACTGTTGACCCATAGAGTGACCAACTACGAACTGGGCCCTTGTTCGCGGGCGTGGCTATCGATAGATTTAACACACAAACACGCTCTGCAGAGGTAGCACACTTTACCCACACCAGAGAACCCATGGCCTCGCACTCCCATTCGGGTGGACCAACGGTGTTCCGACAAAACTGATCTACTTCCATGACACTCTCCCAGCCACTCCGACCAACACCCCTTATTGGGTTTAGTCCTGGGTGGCCGAGCCTACTAAAGGCAAATCGGCCACCGTCGTGGCAAATAAATGGTCCCAAACAGGGACATGGATCCACGCAAAAACAACAAGTCCACAAGGCTTATGTTCGCCTACCTGATCAGGGTAGTGCGCGCCCATAACCTTCCCTAGTTGGAGGCACCGGCGACAGGCATGACAATAAACCCAGTTAGGACCGTCCCATTCCGGCAAATGTGGTTGCACTTGTCAGCCCGATATGGTGGCACCATGACTCAGCCAACAGTTGTTCAAGTTCAGTTAAGTTCAGTTAAACTTGAATGCAATAAGCTGAGTCATACGAAAATAACAAGATGCAACTACAATGCATGAGTAGGATATCAACATAAGCATGGCGGTGCAACATTATTTCTTAACATATCAACAACAACAAAGCATATATCCGACTGAGCATGGCATACTGACTAGCATGAACATCACAAGTACATTACTCAGAAACATAGCATTACCACTAGCATCAACAATAAATATCAGGCAAGAACATATCAACAATGCTACCAAGCAGGCATTTAACCATCTGGATGCAATGGAACATGCATAACAACGGCACTCGGAACAGACGTCAGTCATGCACCGAAGACCATCACCGACATCAACATGTACTACTAGCAAGCATAATCATATGAAAGGAATACTAGCAACTAGTACATGATAACCAGGTGCATAACAACATATCAAGAAAGTAAACACAAACCAATAAGCATCATCGGAACAACAATAACCATGTTTTATGCAAGCAAACATATATAAAATATTCAAGTTGAAAACCATGGCTACTGCATGACTATCATGCAAGAGGGTATTGTGGCTTGCCTGGGGGTGAAGAAGGCACCAGGGAGAAGTGCGGTGAAGCTGTGGAAAGAAACGCCGGATGGTTCTCTTTCAAAGGGGGCTGTTTACGGGAAAGGGCAAAATGGTCATCTTCACTATGGGACCACCTAGTGAAAATGGAAACAACAGAAAGAGCTCGACGATACGAAGATGTGAGCATTGGTTTCACCTCAATCGGAGCAACGGTTGAAAAGTTGTGAGGTGTTGAACACCAGGGACTAATCTCTGAAAATTTCATCACTAACAAGTCCCTGGGAGGAAAAACTGAAGGCGCATAAGGAGAAATACGTTTTCTGAAAGAGAAAGCGTATTCCGAACCAAACTAGACTTAAAATATGCTTTCAGAACAGGAACGTAATCTAGGGATTACGTCTCCACTTAACGTACCTGGGCCCGGGTTTTGACTCATACACGCGGGACCCACGCGACATCTTAGGGGGGTGATCGTCCATTTTGCATCATGCTTTTATATCAATATTTCTTGCATTATGGGATGTTATTACACATTATATATCAATACTTATGGCTATTCTCTCTTATTTTGCAAGGTTTACCATGAAGAGGGGGAATCTTGCGTGGAATTCTGGTGGAAAAGGAACAATATTTGAAACCTATTCTGCACAACTCCAAATGACCTGAGACTACACGAAACAACTTTTCAGATTTGATAAGAATTTTTGGGCAAAAGAAATAGGCCAGGGGGCCCACACCCTGTCCAGGAGACAGGGGGCGTGCCCCCCCTATAGGGCGCGCCCCCTATCTCCTGGGCTCCCTGGTGGGCCTCTGACGTCCATCTTCTGCTATATGAAGGGTTTTCCCCTGGAAAAAAATGTGGGCAAGCTTACGGGACGAAACTCCGCCACCACGGGGCGGAACCTTGGCAGAATCAATCTAGGGCTCTGGCGAAGCTGTTCTGCCGAGAACACTTCCCTCCGGGAGGGGGAAATAATCACCAACGTCATCACCAACGATCCTCTCATCGGGAGAGGCTCAATCTACATCAACATCTTCACCAGCACCGTCTCCTCTCAAAACCCTAGTTCATCTCTTGTATCCAATCTGGTATCAAAACCACAAATTGGTACCTGTGGGTTAATAGTAGTGTTGATTACTCCTTGTAGTTGATGCTATTTGGTTTACTTGGTGGAAGATCATATGTTCAGATCCTTTATGCATATTATTACCCCTCTGATTATGAACATGAATATGCTTTGTGAGTAGTTACGTTTGTTCCTGAGGACATGGGTGGAGTCTTGCTATTAGTAGTCATCTGAATTTGGTATTCGTTCGATATTTTGATGAGATGTATGTTGTCTCTCCTCTAGTGGTGTTATGTGAACGTCGACTACATGAAACTTCACCATTATTTGGGCCTATAGGAAGGCATAGGGAAGTAATAAGTAGATGATGGGTTGCTAGAGTGATAGAAGCTTAAACCCTAGTTTATGCGTTGCTTCGTTAGGGGCTGATATGGACCCGTATGTTTAATGATGTGGTTAGGTTTACCTTAATACTCCTTTTTTCATTGCGGATTCTTGCAATAGGGGTTAATCATAAGTGTGATGCTTGTTCATGTTAGGGCAGTACCCAAGTGCCGGTCCACCCACATATCAAATTATCAAAGTACTGAACGCGAATCTTATGAACGTGATGAAAACTAGCTTGACGATAATTCCCAATGTGTCCTCGGGAGCTCCTTCTTCATTATTAGATTTTGTCCAGGCTTATCCTTTGCTACATAAAGAATTGGGCCACATTGCTGCACTGTATTTACTTTATTTACTTTTGCTCGTTACTATTTATCTTATCACAAAACTATCTATTACCTACTATTTCAGTGCTTGTAGAGAAAACCTTACTGAAAACTGCTTATCATTTCCTTCTGCTCCTCGTTGGGTTCGACACTCTTACTTATCGAAAGGACTACGATACATCACCTATACTTGTGGGTCATCAAGACTCTTTTAAAGCGCCCGTTGCCGGGCGCGAAGCGCTCTTGGTGAGTGGAACTTGGTAAGGAAACATTTATATAGTGTGCTGAAATTTTCTGTTACTTGTCACTATGGAAACTAATCCTTTGAGGAGCTTGTTTGGGGTATCTTCACCCCAACCAGAAGAGCCAATAGAGGATCCTCAACCTACTGAACCTTATGAAAATATTCACTTTGAGATACCTTCGGGTATAATAGAGAAACTGCTAGCTAATCCTTTTGCAGGAGACGGAACATTGCATCCCGACTTACACCTTATCTTTGTGGATGAGGTTTGTGGATTATTTAAGCTTGCAGGTATTCCCGATGATGTTGTCAAAAGGAAGGTCTTCCCTTTATCTTTGAAGGGGGATGCAATGACATGGTATAGGCTATGTGATGATACGAGATATTGGAACTATAAGCGGTTGAAGTTGGAATTTCACCAGAAGTTATATCCTATGCATCTTGTTCATCGTGATCGTAATTACATATATAATTTTTGGCCTCGCGAAGGAGAAAGCATCGCTCAAGCTTGGGGGAGGCCTAAGTCAATGTTATATTCAAGCCCCAATCATGAGCTCTCTCGGGAAATGATCATTCAGAATTTTTATGCTCGACTTTCTCTTGATAACCGCAACCTGCTCGATACTTCCTATGATGGTTCCTATATGCTGAAGACTATTGATTTCAAATGGGACTTATTGGAAAGAATTAAATGCAACTCTGAAGATTGGGGTTCCAACGATGGTAAGGAGTCAGGTATGACACCTAAGTTCGATTGTGTTAAATCTTTAATGGATACCGATGCTTTCCGTGGATACCTGCATTTCATCTGCATGTTTTTTCAAAACTTCCATCCGCTCGGGTTCCGCCGGTTCTCTCCGTTGTCCGTTTGGAGTCAGACCACTTGCACGCACCCGTCGCCCCTCTCAGTCCTTGTTTCGTGAGCGGGATAAAAACATTCTCGGAATGGGCCGAGATTTGCCGAGTGGCCTTGGTATATCACCGGTAGACCACCCGTCAAATTCTGTTCCTTTTGGAGGTCGTTTGATGCCCCAACGGTTAACCGCGTAAGCCCGAAACCCCTCTCTCTTTGCAGCCCAGCCTCTCCTCACCACAGCCCATGAGCCCATCCAAACCCCATCCATGCTCTCGGTCGTTGGATCGTGATCGTGTGGGAAAAAACCGCACCCCATTTGGCCTCTCCTAGCTCCCTCTAGCTATAAATATGTGCCTCCCCCCGAAATCTCACAGTCCAAACCCTAGCCCCGCTCCTCCCCGCCGCCGGACATCTCCGCCTCCGCGTCGGATGCATCCACCGCCGCCGCCACGTCGCTCCGGCCAATGAGAGGCCGCCATGTCGCCTTCCCCGCCGCCTCAGCTAACCGGCGCGCGCCACCTCAACCCACCTCTCTCTCCTCTGCCGCCGCCGGCCCACGCGGCCTGCAACCGGCCCGCGGGAACCGTCCGTCGCCGTCGCTGGCCCGAGCGCCCTGCCCTGCTCGCCTCCCAGGCGCCCGCTCCGCCGCCCCTTCGCGGACCGCGCCCGTAGGCGCCTCCCGCCACCCGCCGCTGCCCCTACTCCTCCCGCCACGACCGGAGCCGCCAAGGCCTCCGCCCGTGGCGTGCGCCTCCGCCGGTGCCACCGCCGCCGACGCCGCCGACCACCGTGCCCCACACCATCCCCGCGCCGCCCGGCCTTCCCCGACGCCGGATCTCCTCTGTCGCCAGCGTCCAAGCTCGCCGGCGCCGCCTCCTCGCCAGATCGGGTCGGGGTGGATGAGATCCACCCGACCCCTGAACCAAACGGCGCGCCTGCACCGCCCCTTCCCCGAACCTCACCGTCCAACTTTCTCCGGGGCAAGATTTTCACCGCCCCTGAGATTTCACATCATTCATGCATCTTGTGGACTGTGTAATTTTGTGCATATTTGTCCTATGATGTTTTACGATATATTGAAATGTTCATTGTGAGATGCTCTTCATTTTGTCCCAAGGTGACATGCTTGTTTGAGTCCATCTTGATGCCCTAATCATCGTTGCAAGAGTGCTATATGATGTTAACTGCTGTCTGTTAACAGAATTTGCTGTTTTGTCTTTTTCATTGCATTTTGTGTGTGCATACTATGAGCTTGATGTCTACATGAGTTTTGTGCTGCCTCATGCCATCTTTATAGTGGTGCAATCCATGTATTTTTGTGAGTCTTGTAGTGAGTGCATCGAGCTCGTGAAGTAGGGTAATTGCTGTTACTGTTTTGCTAAGCTGAATGTGTTAAATCATGATGCTATGTAAACCTGCTTCTACAAGTCATTCTATGCATAATCTAGAGGTGTTCACTAAAAATGTTTTGTTATACATCTCATGATATATCTATTCATGCCCTTGGTTTCATATATAGCCTGCTTTAGCTTGTTCTAATCTTGCTCTCTTGCTAAATAATGTTGCTGTCAGCCTGTTAACATTAAGTTCAGTATTTCCATGAGCTTTGCTAGTGATCCATGCACCCTATGAACTTTCTCTTGCCATACTTAGCTCCATAAACATGTATTCTTACTGTTGGTTACCTTGTCATGCCATGCATTGCTCTGTGGAGAATTGTACAAGCTCACCAACATGCCTACTTATTGTTATTCCTGCCATGTCTGAATCTGTCATATCATTTGCCATGTTTGCATGAATGCTACCATCTTTTCTGTTGATCTTTGGAATTTGTTAAGTAAGGGAGTTTTGTTCATTGTCTATAGTATTAGCATTCAATGCCTTTGTTTGCCATGATACATTCCTGTAACATGTTGTTTGATAGCTCTAAACTTTGCAACCTGATGTTATTTCTGCCATGTCCAGTAATTTCTGCCTGTCTGTGAAACTGTTATTATATGCAATCTTGCCATGTCCTTTTGAGCATATTCTATTGATTTCTGGAGATAGCTCAGTGTTCATGTTTTGTCGTGCTTTACCTGCAAATCACGTCCATGCCTTTTGTTTCCATGTTAGGGTGTTGTAGCATATTTTCATGATGCTCGCAAGATACCTAGTTGCTGTTTTGGACAGCTTGTCCTTTAAACTTGTTTCATGTGTATGTGTTGCACCGTTGCTCCGTTTTGAGTATGCTCTATATGAAACTTGCTTAGGGTTGCATGTAGTTTCATATTATCATGTTGCATCCTTTTTTTAGGTGTTTGCTAGATGTTTGTATGCATTTTGCATTAATGCCATGTTTAACTTGTTTTGCTCATATCTTCTAGGCCGTAGCTCCGAACTAATTGAACTTGATATGTAACTTGACTAGATTTTCGTGTAGATCATCTTGGTGCATCTTAACTTGATGTTTAACAACTTAAACTTAATGTTTGTTCAGATCTGGACCAATTTTGAAATTTTCTTATGAGGACTTACCGGATTAGTTCTATGTTGTTCCGGCCTCATTTAAACTTGCCTTGATATGTTGTTCTTGTTTGCATCATCTCTTGCCATGAGTAGCCTCATCTAGCTTTGTCATGCATCATGCTTGGTTGTGCATCATGTCTTGTCTATGTGTGGTGTGTTTACCATATTGTGTGCTTCTTCTCGATAGTTCCTGTTTCGTTGTGATCGTGAGGATTCGTTCGTCTACGCTTGGTTTGGCTTCATCCGTTCGTCTTCTTCATGGACTCGTTCTTCTTCCTAGCAGGATTTCAGGCAAGATGACCGTCACCTTGGATCTCACTACTATCATTGCTATGCTAGTTGCTTCGTTCTATCGCTATGCTGCGCTACCTATCATTTGCTCTTCAAGCCTCCCAAATTGCCATGTCAGCCTCTAACCTTTTCACCCTTCCTAGCAAACCATTGCTTGGCTATGTTACCGCTTTTGCACAGCCCCTCTTATAGCGTTGTTAGTTGCAGGTGAAGATGAAGATTGCTCCATGATGGACATGATTATGTTGGGATATCACAATATCTCTTATTTAATTAATGCACATATATACTTGGTAAAGGGTGGAAGGCTCGGACTTATGCCTGGTGTTTTGTTCCACTCTTGCCGCCCTAGTTTCCATCATACCGGTGTTATGTTCCTTGATTTTGCGTTCCTTACGCGGTTGGGAGATTTATGGGACCCCCTTGACAGTTTGCTTTGAATAAAACTCCTCCAACAAGGCCCAACCTTGGTTTTACCATTTGCCTACCTAAGCCTTTTTCCCTTGGGTTTCCGGAGCCCAAGGGTAATCTTTATTCACCCCTCGGGCCAGTGCTCCTCTGAGTGTTGGTCCAAACTAGAGCACCGTGCGGGACCGTCCCTTGGCAACTTGGGTTATGTTGGTACCTGTACTCTTAACTTATCCGGTGTGCCCTGAGAACGAGATATGTGCAGCTCCTATCGGGATTTGTCGGCACATCAGGCGGCTTTGCTGGTCTAGTTTTACCATTGTCGAAATGTCTTGTAAACAGGGATTCCGAGACTGATCGGGTCTTCCTGGGAGAAGGAATATCCTTCGTTGACCTTGAGAGCTTGTGATGGGCTAAGTTGGGACACCCCTGCAGGGTATAAACTTTCGAGAGTCGTGCCCGCGGTTAAGTGGCAGATGGGAATTTGTTAATGTCCAGTTGTAGTGAACTTGACACTTGACTTAATTAAAATGCATCAACCGTGTGTGTAGCCGTGATGGTCTCTTTTCGGTGGAGTCCGGGAAGTGAACACGGTTTTTGGGTTATGTTTGACGTAAGCAGGAGTTCAGGATCACTTCTTGATCATTGCTAGCTTCACGACCGTTCTGTTTGCTCTCTGCTCGCTCTTATTTGCGTATGTTAGCCTCCATTTATGCTTAGTCGCTGCTGCAACCTCACCACTTTACTCCTTCCTTACCCATTAAGCTTTGCTAGTCTTGATACCCATGGTAATGGGATTGTTGAGTCCTCGTGGCTCACAGATTACTACAACAATAGTTGCACGTACAGGTTGCGATGATCATGACGCGAGAGCGATGCTTGCTTGTCTTGAGTTCTTCTTCTGCTTCGTTGTTCAAGAGATAGGTTCCAGGTCGGCAGCCTGGGCTAGCAGGGTGGATGTCGTTGAGTTTCTGTTTGTGTTTCATCCGTAGTCGGATGTTGATCTTATGGATGATGTATTATTGTAGTCGTGTGGCATTGTATGCCTCTTGTATGTATCCCCATCTATTATGTAAAATGTTGATGTAATGATATCCACCTTGCAAAAGCGTATCAATATGCGGTTCTATCCTTGGTGGGACCTTCGAATCTCTTTAGAATAGTATCGCATATTGGGCGTGACAGGGCCCGAGCACGGGGTGATGAAGTCGATCACGGGGAAGCTCCAGGACATGGTTTGATGTCGAGACGACGAGGGAGACGACGAAAACAGGGGCGGGAAGACTCCAGAGCACGCAATTTGCATGACATCAGCGTGATCACCGCGCGCACTGGAGCGAACTGCGGGTTTTGGCAGGTCGACCATGTCTACTGGATTGACCCTAGTGCCCTTAGTCTAAGTGAGGAAATAATTTGGTCCAGGGGCAAAGAAGTGATTCACACCTAGCTCCAAAAAGATTGCAACAGAAAGGTGTTTGTCACTTGCTTTGGCTCACTTGTGGAGTTAGATTCTGATCTTTGGCATAGCTTGATGATGTACTAAGGTGATCCTGATTACCAAAAACCAGCTTAAGAGGATGAGTTTAGAGAGGGGTTGTTGTAGAAAGTGCCATAATGGCCAGGTTTATATATTTGGATGATGCACTCACATACATGATTGGATTGAGCTGAATTTGAGCATGGCCCAATGATTTGAAGATATGAAGATACTCAAAAAGATTTCAGGCCATTTGGATGAACCAAAGTGGCACTTGCTTCACAAAGCTTCAATCTGATCAGAAACTTGGAAAAATTCCACAGGGCATATGGGGTAATGTATGGATCCACAACTTGGTGGAGGGAGTTTATATGGATAATAGAATGTCCTGGTAAATTGGCAACTTAAATGAAAAAATATAAAACATAGTTGCTTCACAAACTAAAAATCTGACCAGAAACTAAGAATTGAAGATGAGCTCACATCGAGGTATTCCATGAGCTCAACTTTGGTGGAGGGCTATGCTATAAAGATATGAAGGGCCATGCAAAATTGCAACTCATTTGGGTATGCCTATCTTGTACCTACTTCACAAAGCTTCTTTCTGGACAGAAACTTTGGAAAATCATCAATAAATAATTAGTAGGCAAATGAGGTTGCATTTTGGCATGTGGCATCGATATGGATAGGACAATATGTCCAAGGAGTTTGAGGTAAATTGGGAAAGGAAAATAGCACTTGCTTCACAATGTGCCATTTATGGCAGAATAGGAAATGAATTATTGGAGGATTATTTTTGAACATGGCAATGAAAAGTTTTGCCATATTTGATGAAGATATGACCCAAAAAATTTGTGAGAATTATTTGGGAATTTTAGGAGTGAGGGAAATATAGGTTGCTTCGCACCCTAGGGCAAATTGAGTTATTCCTTTAGTAGAAAAGGAATATTCCCAATAAAAAGAATATTGGGATTTGGTCCCAGGTGGAAATGGAAAGGTCTAGGGAAGGGTTTGGGTATGAAAAGCCACTCTGGAAAGAAAGAAGAGGTCATCTTCTTCAGTTTCTAGACCACATAGCCTCGGAAAAAGAAAACTCAGGCAAAAACCTTAGAAAAACAAAAGGAAAAGAAAGGACCAAAAATCAGGCTATCACAACTCTTAACCCGTTAAAGAAATCTCGTCCTCGAGATTTGGTTGCTTAGGGAACAAGTGTGAATATAATGACTTAAGGAAACCATTTCCAACTCGGGTATCCTTTTTCCTTTATTGTTGTTCCCACTAAATTTTTATCTGACTGGCCCTGGGGTGGTTTGCTTTACTGTATCCACATTCTGACAGATCTTACCTCGCTTGTTCATGCTTATATTGGCTCCTAATTCTTTTTAGATCTGCTGACTTAGCTGAGTGTGATTTGTTATCATGACTGAAATATATGTCCGCCTCACAAATCCAAGAGTGATTTCCGCTGGGTGTGTCTGAACTGACAATCTTCCATGAAGCGGTGATCAGGTTTTTCTGATGAAAACCCAAGCTCTAACTCTTTGCATTGGGTTTCTCTAGTAAATGCAAGTCCTTCGAGTCCCAAGCAGTGAGTTGAGGCATAATCATTTTCCTGACAGATTTTGACTTATCGCAGAAACTTCTGAATTATTTTAAATAGTTCCACTGTCTTGAGTGTCAGATCGGTTCCAAATATTTGGTTATCGCATGTCGTGGCCAGCATAAGGGGTATGACCTTACATGATAATATCCTCAGACTTGACTGTCGATGGGTGCTTCTGATTATTCATTCTGTCAGTATACCCATGAGGATAGTAGGCTGTGTGATGCTTCACCATGGTTGCTGGAGTCGAACTATTGAATTGACCTTTAGTCTGACTTGACAGTCTCAGACATTTGATACCGACAAGTCTGAGCATATACTGTTAACTGAGCGGGTTGTCTGGATAGGGGTTCTTACAAAAATTGAGTAGACCCGGAGTTGAATATTCATGGTGGTCTACTAACTCAGACCGTCTGGGGTATCTACACCATGTGGGTCATGCAACAATTTATCATACTTGTATTGGTGGTTTTTGCTCCTTCATTCTTGGTTTCTTTGTCTGGATCCTTGGCTGAAAGAGCTGGGTCATATTGCTTTTTCGTGTGACCATAGGTATTGTCGGTGCAATTCTTCGGCAATCATAACTTATACTCATTCTTCTGACATGGTAATATTGTTTAAATGGCAGGTTCATAACTTCTCAAGTTCTGACCATTGGGAAATGATCATCCGAACTAAGAGAAAGAAGACAAGGGATCATCAGGATCATATTCCAGGTTCATGGGTACTTGTACTGAGCTCATTGATGTCGTCAATCCTCATAATCCTTTGTCACACTGTGGTGTATACTGGCTTTCTTCTCTTAACAATCCTCTCGTGGATGTCAGATCCTCGTCCGAGTGACCTGCAAGACCTTGGTGGTATGCTTACCGCATATATGTACGAGAATCTGATTCCCAAGGCAGACATGTACTCTGACTGATTCTTGCTTCGGACCAAACTATCGTGGATCTGATTCTTGGGATTCACTTCCATATGCTGTCAATTCACCGCAGACTACCTTGTACCAATGCCTTACTGAGGAAGATTGGATGGCTTGTGCTCCAAACTTTCATCGGACAGCTTGCCGAAGAAGACTGGATATCGTGCTTCAGAAGCTTACCCCCTTAACGACTTTGCTGGGGAAAAACTCGGTACCTTATGCCAGAAGCTTTTGCGGTTGCTTACTGAAGAACGCAGAGTACCTTGCATGGGAAATCATCATTGTATCATACTGAGGAAGATAGATGAATCTTGCCTTGGAAGCTTCTCTAGTTGCTCGCGAGGGAAAAGTGGGTTGCTTGCACCAGAAGCTTCTCGTTGTGACATGTGGACCGATTTCCACAGATACATACCATCTTAATATTTCTGTTGTTGATTACTGGTATGAAACGGGGTTTTGCAGGACTAAATACATGCCAAATTTTTGCTTGCTTCCAGGTACATCGGGTTTCAAAATCATCCTCAACGAAAAATTAAACATTGCATCTGAGCCATACCTTTGACTGATAATATTCTGTCAGTCTTGCACACAATTTATCTTCTTGCTGATTTGATCATTTCTGCTATGAGGAGTGCACACTGAGAGAGACTTGATATTCAGTATCACGATCAGATATCCCCAAATCTCAATGTAGTCAGCTGAGAATTCCATACTGTTTTGAGGAGGACACACTAATGCAAACTTGATACTGACGGTCCATCGAGGATTTCTTTTGTATTCAGACAAGATATTCCCAATTTTACTGCAGTGTGCTGATAATTCCATTCTATTTAGCTGAGTTTCCAAATATATGCATTCATTGCTAACTCTTCAGGTCCGGTGTCGGTTGACGAGCAACTTTAATAGGGGGAAAAATTGTAACACCGAAGGCCCAAAGAAAGAAATGACGAAAACAAAAGCACACACGCATACTAACAATATAACTAATATACTATCAAGTAATCTCACATATTACTGCTACTGACACAATAATATGCATGCAAACCTAAGCAAACAAATCTCACGGAAACTCCAGCATTACGGTCTAATATGTTGTGACGGTGTGCACGAAAATGAAATCCATGCGTGGAAAGGAGTTGGCGTAACCAAGGCTACACCAAGCACTGGCTGAACACCGGTTACAACTGGATGGATACGGGGGCGAGGATGGACATGGTGATCATGCAGCGAGACACAAAGGTCATGACCACATCATCATCAAGCGTACGAAAGGGAATCGTACACGTCCAAAGAGTGAAATGACAGGGCAAGATAGCGGTGGAAGACTGGGTTTAATGGCAATGCCTTTTCTGATAACAAAGATCAGCAATGGTTGCCAAGGGGACGAGATGGAGGGCATGATTCGGGATAGAGACAAGTCTATCACCGAAATAATGTGGGTGGGTGGCGGAAAGATATCGACGCGATACTTGAGCATAACTCCTGCAAATGGTGTCTGGGACACTCGGTACTAGGACATCACTCTGCTGGGACAGAGATGACGCCTAACACCGAAGATCAGGCATGCTAAGAAGGAGGGTGCAGGTAGGGGATCGAAACCGATGCCACGTACACTCACAAGATTAACCGTTAGCGATAAGATAATGAGTCTATATACATGCTATGCAACAAACAAATGCAACAATCAAGTGCAACAAACCAACTGGGGTCAATACTACCGTTTTCTAACATTCGCATAGGCTAGGGCGTCCTACAGCCAGACCGGCTCTGATACCAAGCCTGTGGCACCCCGGCTCAGAGAAACCGGAACGCCCCGTATTCCAGCCCAGAGATCGAGATGAAGTCTTCTGCAATACGTCACTGCTTAGGATAGAACAAATCTGCTATTTATTACAATCCATTTGGGTACAAGGGTTACATCGGCACGACGACACTATGCCTGCCACAGTTGCTCTATGCAAGCAGTAGAACAACTCGAAGCTGCGGAATGACTTCTAGCAGCGGAACAACAATGACGGTGGTGACTCCACTCCACAGGAACTCTGGCTGGAACACTTATCCTAGCTTGCAAACATGGCATCCAAGGCAAACAAGCAATCAAATCCAGCATGACCTGCAAACTGGCATGACATGCCAGGTCAGTACATTGAATGTACTTGCAAGCTCACAATAACCCGAAGCATTCAAGACAAACAACAACATGGCAATTACAGGTTAAGCAAGAAGTAACATGAGATCATCATAACAGCATGGCATGAACAACAGGAACATGGTACAGCTAGAACAATATGAGCATGGCATGAACATATGAATCTGACGACACTAGCATGCAACATGATGACACTATCATCCACTAACTTACTCTTCTTGGGGTTACCTTGTAACCATCACATGCGTCACTTACCAACCTCGGACATCACACAATCATCTCAGGAACAAATCAAGCTTGGTATAAACAATACCGTAGTAATCATTACATGACCACAAGGAGCTTGATCTTTACCCATGATTCTCACACAACATCACGAATATCCAACAACTCGGTATCCTCGATGCCACAGTGATCATTCACGGATCACAAAAAGAACCACGCTTGGTTCAACGGGTTACCTCGTACGGTGATCAGTCATGGATCACATATCCAACTTATCTCATCATTGAACCAGGGTTGTTATTAAGCACATCATTATTATTATTACTGTTGACCCATAGTGTGACCAACTACGAACTGGGCCCTTATCCGCAGGCACAGCTGTCGATAGATTTAATACACACACACACACACACACACACACACACACACACACACACACACACACACACACACACACACACACTGTAGAGGTAGCGCACTTTACCCACACCATAGAACCCATGGCCTCGCACTCCCATTCGGGTGGACCAACGGTGTTCCGACAAAACTGATCTACTGCCATGACACTCTCCCAGCCACTCCGACCAACACCCCTTATTGGGTTTAGTCCTGGGTGACCGAGCCTACCAAAGGCAAAACGGCCATCGTCGTGGCAAATAAACGGTCCCAAACGGGGACATGGATCCATACAACAACAACAGGCCCACAAGGCTTATGTACGCCTACCTGATCAGGGTAGCACACGCCCATAACCTTCCCTAGTTGGAGGCATCGGCGAGAGGCATGACAATAAACCCAGTTAGGACCGTCCCATTCCGGCAAATGTGATTGCACTTGTCAGCCCGATATGGTGGCACCATGACTCAGCCAATAGTTGCCCAAGTTCAATTAAGTCCGATTAAACTTGAATGCATAAGCTGAGTCATATGAAAATAACAAGATGCAACTACAATGCATGAGTAGGATATCAACATAAGCATGGTTGTGCAACATTATTTCTTAGCATATCAACAACAACAAAGCATATATCTAACTGAGCATGGCATACTGACTAGCATGAACATCATAAGTACATTACTCAGAAACATAGCATTACCACTAGCATCAACAATAAATATCATGCAAGAACATATATACCAATGCTACCATGCAAGCATTTAAGCAACTGGATGCAATGGAACATGCATAACAAGGCACTCGGAAGAGGCGACAGTCATGCACCGAAGACCATCATCGACATCAACATGTACTACTAGCAAGCATAAGCATATGAAAGGAATACTAGCAACTAGTACATGATAACCAGGTGCATAACAACATATCAAGAAATTAAACACAAACCCATAAGCATCATCGAAACAACGATAACCATGTTTTAAGCAAGCAAACATATATTAAACCTTCAAGTTTAAAACCATGGCTACTACATGACTATCATGCAAGTGGGCATTGTGGCTTGCCTGGGGGTGAAGAAGGCACCGGGGAGAAGTGCGGTGAAGCCGCGGAAAGAAACGCCGGACGGTTCTCTCTCGAAGGGGCCTGTTTATGGGATAAAATGGTCATTTTCTCTGTGGGTCCACCTAGTGTAAATGGAACCAACATAAAGAGCTTGACGATATGAATATGTGAGCGTTGGTTTCACCTCAATCGGAGCTACGGTTGAAAAGTTGTGAGGTGTTGAACACCAGGGACCAATCTGTGAAAATTTTCATCACTAACAAGTCCCTGGGAGGAAAAACTGAAGGCGCATAAGGAGAAATACGTTTTTTGAAAGAGAAAGCGTATTCTGAACCGAAGTAGATTAAAAGTACGCTTTCAAAACAGGAAAGCGTAATCTAGGGATTACGTCTCCACTTAATGTGAGGGTCTCTGTCACTAATTCACTGAATCTCCATGGATTTGATTACAAGCTCAGATTACATGGGGGGTTGAAGGAGGAACGAAGGGGGATTATAGCAGGAGGAGGAAGAAGATAAGCTAGCCTATCGATCGAATCCGCCATCCGGTCCAAGCCAAGTTGCTCGTGGAGGCCCTATGTATGTAGCATGTCTCCTTTGTCAGCTAGGTAGCGCCTGAGGCCTAGCAAGGCCCAGGTCGCTGACAATTCCTCCACCATAAGATTCGACTTGCCCTCAAGTCGATGTTGTAAAGTGCCATCGGGACCTCATAGAACTTGCAAAACATCTAGAACCCAGTCTTCAGCCTGGTCCACAAAATGATATTGTGTCGAACCTCTCGGATCCCATGTCACGTGAAGAGTGGTAATACCAAGCCCGGGGCAGACATCATGTGTGCTTGCAAGTTTTTCATGTCGCCAAACTGAAACAAAGCAATCACATGGGTCCCATTGCAGCTGTAGCATTTTGGATGATGCACTGATATAGCTTCTCCTCGGAATTAAACAGGGCATCACAATCAGTTGTAGGAAAATATAAGAACCCATTGGTTGTGGCAACACCGAGCGATCTGAAACAACACAATTAGCTAGCAAGGCTGCTTGAAAAACATCATACTTAGGTGCAAACGATATCCCAGCCGACAGGGATAGATTATTAATGAGCAGCAAACAATCTTTGCATTGCATTGTTGTGATATGTGTCCCGTTGCATTTGTAGCATCTCGATGATGCACTGATACATTTTCTCCAGAGGATTGAATCTGTAGCTATCATAATAAGCAGTGTACTGTTGCATTCAGCATAACCTGTTCCCTTTTCTTGGCCATTAACATCTGCAGGACTGTAGGTCATAGCTATGTTCTCTGGAACACATATTGCAACAGCAAGCTAGGACACCAATTGAATGAAACCTTCGAGTTTGGGCATTGGTAAAACCAGAACACTACCATCCTGAGCATCAACCATGCTTGAACCAGGACACCAAGTTCTTTTAGAGCAAAACATTTCCAAGGAATTCATGGCTTCAGTACAAACATAGCAAACTGAGTCCATAGCTTCAACCATTGATTGCACAGTATAACCTCCACTCTCCTTAAACTTAAACCTGCTGAAAATTTGCCCAAGCCCTAAAATCCTCATAAACTCAACTAGTTTCTTGATTGCAGTACCATCATAAGAATATCCACAAGCAAGTGCCCAAGCAATCTCCCATTGAAAAAAATCAGAAATAGACGGATACACACAGTCAGACAAATAGAAGATCCACCGGATAGTAGTCCACTGCAATGGTTGAGAAATAGATATTGGAGCATCTTCAGTAATGTAAACTAAAACTCATACTGCAAGTATGCATCACAGAAATGCACAGACCATGTAGTTTTCCATTGGACAGGCTCAAAACAACACTAATAGTTCCGTGAGTTCACTCCACTAATAGTAAAAAATTCCACTCTTGTCAAAATCTGATATAGCACAAAATGAGTCCCCTAACAGCCATCCAATTTCCCACAAAAGAAAATAAGGATCATAATGTGTATCTCTTTCATACTTAAGCTTGCAGCTACAGTAGTGCCCTTGTTGTAAACTGAACTGAATACGGTGGAAGTTTGGCGCCGACGACAAAATATGCAGGACATGAATCATATGTTGGCTATTGTTGCTCTCTGTAAACAGGAAACACCCCCTCATAGCGAGGAATTTGCACTTTTATTCTGCCAGTATAATTGATCAGGTGGCTGCAGAGTTTGACTTAACTCACAACTGGCTACCACATTCAGAAAAAAATGAGGGTGGCCAGATATGTTTCTCATCCCATTGAAATGGTGGCACAGAAGCTAGTGTAGCATCAGTTTGTAGTGATTCACAAAGAATAAACCGGTAAGATTGAGATGAAGAAAACTCACTAACTTCAATAGCATGCCACAACAAAGAAGTATACATCTTCAAAGCAAAGTTGTCCTTCTCCTCGGGGTTGTCCTGTTGCTCGGCCATGGATGTATCAATGATGTCCAACACAGGGGCGATTGCAAGCACCAGCGAGGAAGTGTCAAGGTTGTGACCCATCGACAAACATGTTGAAGGGCGGTGGACGACACGATGGTGAGCTCGATGTTGCATGATGCGGGGCAGCCAAATAAGGTGCTGATGAGAGATTATGTAACACAGTGCCACATCTGGGCGGCACCACATAGCCTGCTATGCTGCTGTTGGGACTGTCGAACACCAGTGTCCACATGATGGGTGGTGAAGTGAGGATGACAACCATGCTTGCCATGGAAGCTGTTGCCACACTGTTGATCTCTGAGTGCACCTCACACGTAGCAGGAACGACACTGGCCGAGGATGCGAGTAGTGCTCCTGTTGGAGTGGGTGTGTCCCTTGTTGCTTCGTTGCCTTCTCGTGGGCACTCGGTCGAACACATGGTGGACGTGGCGAGAGCAAGATCAAAATCATGCAAGGCGGGTACTATTACCACTGAGACGGGAATGGAGGAGGCCGTGTTCTGCGAGCCCATCATGCTCATCAACAGTGCTTCTGCTGCAGGGTGACATGGTGGACGGAGTCGACGCCGTCGCGGCACGCACGGAGGTTGCGACCCAATTGGCCATGGATGAGGTGTTGCGCGCATGTATTGCGGTGGCCGCGGTGACGACATCCGACGGATTTGATGCTGGTGCCGCGAAACAGCCAACGAGGTGGTCGATGTCGCGCTTGAGGTTGAGGTCAACTCTTGAAGCATGTGTCGTCGCGGCGGTCGCGGTCACAGGCTGGACTTAGGGCGATGTAGAATCCAGCGCCGCCACTACGGGGACGCACATAGATGTGGCCCTGTGTGCAGATGGAGCGGAGGCCGTGGCCGGCATGGAGATGTCCGCGGCAGTCACCGTTTGCACGAAGCCTACAGCCAAACTGGTGGAGGAGTTGGTGCTGCGCGTAGACACAGACGTTGTTGAGGAAGTGGCGCCTGCTGATGTAGGGGTGTGCCTGGGGTTGGAGAACGCCCGAAAGCTCCCCTAAGAAAGGCGGAGCTCCCACGCTCTTACCCTCGTCCGAGGGCGCGCTGCAGAGCCGTGCCCCAACCTCGCCGTCGCCTCCATCTGCTGCGGGTGATGCACCGCCCGCATCCGACCACCCCTGCCTCCGTGGAGTACCTCGTCGGATGCGCCACTCTCCCCTGAGCACGCCGGTGGCCGGACCTCCGAAAACGGTGGCCGGTAGCGCCAACGGCCGCCGTCGAGCACTTGCTCTGTCTCCCGTCGCGCCCGCGCGGGAGGTAGCAGATGAACCTGCAGCTGGGCCCCGCCTGTCGGCCGGCCAGTGGGCAGGGGCCACTGACGGGTGGGCCACGCCTCGCCCGCTTAAGTGGAGGCGGCATAGGCCGCATGCCGTTTCCGCCACAGGGAGGCGTACTCCTGTGAAGGCGCCATCGGCGTGGCCCCCAGCACGCGCGTGGCCGTGCAGCTGGGCCGGCCCAGTACGCTGCGGCACTATGCTGCACCCAGTGCACAACATAGGTATAACGCCCCCCTTCCTTTGTCTTTTTCTTTTTCCAGAAACTTGTAAAATCTCCCAAATATTCATATTACCTCCAAATTTGATGATTCAAATTTCTAGTGACTCTATAAATCATGATCTACTTGGTGGTGCAACATGCACATTTTTCTAGAGACCTTTTCTTCACAAATATTTACAAATTCTATTTTTCCTATTTCTGTGATGAACTTTAGAAAATCACAGGGAGCTCAAACTTGCACCAAATGCCATGATTCCAATTCCTAGATGCATCTAAGTTCACAACCTAGTTTATGAACATTTTTCTTGATACTTTCTGTACCCCACAAAATAATGAGCTATTTCTTCATGTTTGTCAGATTTGCAAATCCATAAAATATTCATTTGAACTCCAAATCCAGTGAAACCATTTCCTAGATGCTTCTAACATCATCCTTTGTTAAAGGGGTGCCTTTGCTCATTTTTCAAAAATATATTTCTGTACACCTCTTACAAATCCATAAACCCCTTGATTCCATCATATTGAAATGTTCAGAGATGTCCATTGATCAAATCCTAATGAAACCACTTTGGTCATCCCTCATATGACCAGAGAGATCCCAGAAAAGTCCAACTCATATTTTTAGAGCACTTTTATTTCCTGCCTTGTTGTGTTGCTTATTATGGTTGCTTTCAATGATAGTTGACGAAGTAGACGCAATGCTCGGAGTTGGACCAGAGATATTTGAAGACCTCGAAGACTTTGTTAAGACAGGCAAGCAGCCCTTTGACCATGCCTATGAAACCCTTTCTATGCATGACATATAACTCTTTATTATTGTTGCATCGGAATCATGATGAGATGGTAGACCACGTTGGTTGGCTGCCTCTGTTACTTCCTCATTGATACTTGCATTGTGTATGACCCTACCTTCTTATGAGGGTTATGCCGGTGGGAGTAGATAGGATGCTAAAGTAGTTGCTTCATAAAGTGGGTCGAGGTTATGCATGGAAAGAAACCAAGTGTGGTTTGACATACTTGCAAATAGCCCAGTGGGTGCCACTAATGCCCCTGGGAGATGATGATGAACTAGGTCACTACTTGGTGGAGAGGTAGTGTACCGAGGCTTGATGAAAGTGTTGTTTACAGAGACAGATTAGATTTACGATTTGTCGACTGTCCCAACCTTACATGCGCAACCACTCTACCCTTATATGGGAAAGGGCATTATTGATTACCTAGACCGATACTAGCTTGGAGCCTGCATTACTAGTGACGGGAGAGTTGTTGGTGCGCTCTCTCGGGGCGGGTCGTGCTGTAGGGCAGCCATGACTGTTTTCACAGGGCACCGGACACACCGTTGGTACCCCGTGCTTGTGGAATGTGATGAATATGGGAGCGAGGCTCCACAACTTTATGATGTGAAATGTTAGGCACGGGGGTTACTACCAATCGAGTGGACTCCATGTTAGTGTCGTCTAGGGAAAGGTAGTGATCGGGTGCTTACCCCGGGTACTTGAGGTATCGCGGGTCGTGGCTGACACGGAAGTTCCCCGGATCGAGATGATGACAAGATATCACTTTGTGTTGGATGATGATTATGATGAGACTATTTTTATGTACATGCTATGATTACATTTGTGGTCTCGCAGGCATTTGTATGTGTATCATGATGACATTTCTATGTGCTAAAGATTCTTCTACAAAGCCGGTTCAAATACAAAACAAATATGCCAAAACAAAACTACTTAAATTAGTAGTAGCGAGTGTATAAAAGTTAGCAAAGAAGCGCCTCAATAGCGATAGTACGTCCCAGCCAAAGAGCTCTAGCGCTACTAGCGATAGCGAGTTTCCTCTAACCTCGCTTCTTTGCTACACTTGTGTAGCAATAGCACGGTGCGCACGCCTCTTCGCAATGAGTTAGTCTGTGGCGCCTTATTAGTAGCGCAGTACCCGCTCGATACATCTAAAACCAGCGCTGCTGCTAGCCTTTTCCCTAGTAGTGTGCGCCCGTGAAGCGTATATGCGCGGCATCCACCAAAAGCGTGCCTTCATCGTCAGAGACCCGCAAGCTAGAAGCCGCGGGGGTCATTCGTGAGGTCCGGTACCCAGATTGGTTGGCCAACCCTGTGGTTGTGCCAAAGAAGGGAGGGAAGGAGCGCATGTGTGTCGACTTCACCAACCTCATCAAATCATGCCCGCAAGATCTGTTCCCGCTCCCTCGCATCGATCAGATCGTCGATTCCACCGCTGAGTGCGACCTATTATGCTTCTTCGATGCCTTCTCCGGGTATCACCAGATCAAGATGGCGGTGGAAGACATGGAGAAGACGGCCTTCCTGACCCCGTGTGGGGTGTACTGCTATACATGCATGTCGTTCGGACTGCACAACACAGGGGCGACCTTTCAGCGGCTCATGCACATCACCTTGGGCCCGCAACTCGGGAAGAATGTGGAAGCTTACGTCGACGACATTGTAGTGAAGTCTCGCGAGGCCAAGACCCTGATACAAGACTTGGAGGAAACCTTCGCAAACCTCAACGCAGTGAGCCTGCGGCTCAACCTAGAGAAATGTGTGTTTGGAGTCCCCTTGGGCAAGCTCTTGGGCTTCCTCGTGTCCCACCGAGGCATCAAGGCCAACCCAGAAAAGGTCAAGGCAGTCGAGGACATGAGCCCGCCAAAGACCCTCAGAGAGATGCGGAAGCTCACTGGGCGCGTGACTGCGCTAGGGCGCCTCATCTCTAGGTTAGGGGAACAAGCGCTGCCCTTCTTCCAGCTGATGAAGAAAAAGGGGCCCTTTGAATGGACTAAAGAGGCCGACAAGGCGTTCCAAGATCTCAAGAGATACCTAACCAGCCCTCCGGTGATGGTGGCCCCGCGCCCACAAGAGCCCTTGGTACTCTACCTCACCGCCACTCCCTACTCCGCCAGCGCGGCTCTGGTGGCGGTTAGGGAGGAGCGCTGGACCAAGACGACGACAGCAACCCGTGTCAAGGCAAAGCAGGACCAAGAAGGACTCGCAGAGATCACTACCACGGCTGAGGAGGGTCAGCCGCAGTAGGGGAACGCACCAGGAACGGAAGAGGCCCTTCCCCCAGGCAACCAGCTTCTGGAGGCTTCCCCGCCTCAGGAGGCGCCACGGCATCCGGAGGACGCCGCCAGCACCGACGCTCCAAGCCTCGTTGAGCACCCAGTGTACTTCGTCAGCACAGTGTTGCGGGATGCGAGGGCACGGTACCCCATGCCCCAGAAAGTCCTCCTTGCGCTACTGGTGGCCTCGCGCAAGCTGCGGCACTACTTTCAGGGTCACCCTATCAAGGTTGTCTCGGCATACCCCTTGGAAAGGGTGCTCAGGAGCCCAAACTCACCCGGATGGGTCGCCGAATGGAACATTGAACTGCAAGTGTTTCAGCTCGAATTCAGCACGACCAGAGTCATCAAGGGGGCCGCGCTAGCGGATTTCGTGGCCGAATGGACGGAGGCACCGGGCCTCAACGCCGGCGAGGATCGATCCCTCTCCCCAGGAAGCGATGCGCCAGAAGGCTGGGTCATGTACTTCGACGGAGCGTTCTCCAGGCATGGCGCTGGGGCTAGGGCGGTGCTCATATCTCCCACTCAGGACAAGCTCTATTACGCCGTGCAGCTCTGTTTCCAGCAAGGCGAAAAGGTCTCCAACAACATAGCGGAGTATGAAGGCCTGATAGCAGGCTTGAAGGCCGTGGCTGCCCTAGGGGTAAAGCGCATTATCATCAAGGGCGATTCGCAGCTCCTCGTCAATTTCTCCAACAAAGTGTACGAGCCAAAAGATGAGAACATGGAGGCCTACCTCACGGAGGTTCGCAGGATGGAAAAGCAGTTCTGGGGGTTGGAGTTGCAGCATGTGCCCCGTGGTACCAATCAGGAGGCCGATGACATCGCCAGACGAGCGTCCAGACGGTTATCTCAGGAGCCTGGCGTCAACGAGGAGCGGCTCTTCAAGCCATCGGCCATGCCATCACTATGAAACACGGCGCAGCCTCGGGAGGAGCTCCCCCAACCACCTGCCTCGGGGGCTCCGGTCTGTGGCCCAGCCTCAGGAGCGCGCCTGCTCCTAATGATGGAGCCTCGGGAGGGGTGCTGGATCACAGAGCTCCGGAGTTACTTAACGCAAGGGACCCTGCCGGAGAAGGAGGAAGAAGCAGAGCGTGTGGCGCGGCAAGCCTCAGCGTACTGTATCAGGGATGGAGAACTCTACCGGAAGCGACCAAATGGTGTGTCCCTACGCTGCATATCCAGGGAGCAAGGGAAGGAGATGCTAGCGGATATACACGGTGGAGACTGTGGGCACCACTCGTCGTCCCGGACCCTCGTGGGCAAGGCATTCCGCAACGGCTTCTATTGGCCTACTACACTCAATGACGCTATCGAACTAGTGAAGGCCTGTGAAGCTTGCCAATTCCATGCCAAGCAGATCCATCAGCCGGCAGGAAGTCTGCAAACTATACCCCTCTCATGGCCATTCGCAGTCTGGGGGCTGGATATCCTGGGCCCGTTCCCTCGGGTGCCGGGGGGCTATCGCTACCTCTACGTCGTCATGGACAAGTTCACCAAGTGGGCCAAAGTGGAAGCCGTCCACACCATCCCTGCGGGTTCAGCAGTCAAGTTCATCAAGGGCATCGTGAGCTGGTTCGGGGTGCCGAACCGCATCATCATCGACAATGGTTCGCAGTTCACGAGAAACCTCTTCAAAACATACTGTGCTAACCTTGGAACGCAGATATGCTACGCTTCAGTGGCGCACCCCCGAAGCAACGGCCAGGCCGAGCGGGCCAACGCGGAGGTCCTGAGGGCCTCAAGACCAGAACATTCAAGAAGAAGCTGGGAGCCTGCGGCAGAGGCTGGTACGACGAGCTCCAGTCCGTGTTGTGGTCCATCCGCACGACCGCGACCAAGCCGACTGGAGAGACCCCATTCTTCTTGGTCTATGGAGCTGAGGCGGTCCTCCCTCACGAGGTCAGACGTCGTTCCCCACGGGTCCTGGCGTTCAACGAAGCGCAGTAGGACGCCACGCGGGGGATGGACCTTGTGCTGGGGGAGGAGCGTCGCCGAGAAGCCGCGCTGCGAGCGGCGTGATACCAGCAAGCACTGAGGCGATACCACTGCCGCAACATCCGCCCTAGGACACTTGAGGAAGGGGACCTCGTGCTCACGCGGGTTCTCTCCCATGTGGGAGGGCCCGTTCAAGGTTGTTCATGTTTCCAGGCCCGGCTCCGCGCGCTTGGAGACCCAGGAGGGGGTGCCAGTCCAGAATGCGTGGAACATCCAGCACCTTCGGAGGTTTTACCCTAAAAGGCCCGAGCACGTGAAGAAGGCGAATGCTGTGAAGACTATCTTTTGGAAAAGGCCCGAGCACGTGAAGAAGGCGAATGCTGTGAAGACTATCTTTTGGAAAAGGCCGGAGCTCGTGAAGAAGGCGAATGCTGTGAAGACTATCTTTTGGAAAATGCAGAGCTCATGAAGAAGGCGAATGCTGTGAAGACTATCTTTTTGGAAAAGGCCCAGAGCCTGTGAAGAAGGCAAGTGCCTGTGAAGCTGTCGCGTTTTGGAAAAGGCCCGGAGCCTGTGAAGAAGGCGAATGCCTGTGAAGACTATCTTTTTGGAAACGGCCCGGAGCCTATGAAGAGGGCCAATGCGTGTGAAGCTTGCTTCCCCAAAGAAAGGCCCAGAGCCTGTGAAGAGGGCCAATGCCCATGAAGCTTGCTTCCCCGAAGAAAGGCCCGGAGCCTGTGAAGAAGGCCAACGCCAGTGAAGCTCACCGCCCGTGACACTCTCACGTAATAATGGGTTGGGGCTGTACACGCCCCGGAGTCTTAGGAGCGCCGGCCTCAGGCCCTGGGGATCCCTCCCACGCCCAGTGGCAGCACTTAGCTCCGCGCTGGTGAGAAGACGTCAAAGACTAGGCTAGGTGCCGGACACGGCTTTTTCATTTGCTTTCTGCAGTTCGCTAGTTCATTCTCATTCGAAGTTTTATTGAAGCTATCGCCGTCTTTTGACTTATGGCTCTTCGACTTTTCGCCCTCCTGCCTCGATTTCTCTTGCACAAGGTCTCGCGAGGGGGGGCAGCTTGAGCGCCCTCGCGAGTGTTTCTGTCCTTATCAATCAAGGTTTCACGACCCGGGTCCACTACAGGAGCACCCCTCCAGTCCGTGCCTCACAGGCACCGCGACACCTAATCTGAGACTGGGTCGGTCGCCCCACGGTGAGGCTGGGGATTACCTCTGCTGGCGTGCGGCCGGAAGGAACAATACCAAAATAACGGAAACAGTACGATGATTAACAACGATAACCCAAACACGCCCCCACGGGGCCCCACACTACTGTCTTTTTGCGCAGGAAAAAGGGAAAGAAAGGACAAATCAGGCGAGGCTCGCCCTACGCCGGCCCTCAGACAAGACTCGACCCGCCTCCGGAGCTCAGGCGGACTCCCTCTCGCGCTTCACCGAGGCGCGACGGCGGGCAGACCCGCTACCACCCTCCAAGCAGGCACGGCGATGTGGACGCTGACCGCGGCCGCTGCTAGAAGAGTCGTTTCGAAGAAGAACCAAGAAGCTTGAGGAACCTGGCGCCGCCAACCACGCTGCTGTCCTCCCGTCCTCGCCGAGGCTGGGTCCCGGCCATGATCGTCGTCTTCGAGGCAGCACCGCACGCATTTCGACCATCTTCCCCAAACACCCTCACGTAGAGGATGGCATCACCGTCGAACTTGAAGTGCAGAGTGCACCGACGGCTCGAGCCACGCGAAGCAAGCGTTTGCCACCATGGGCCAAGGCGGAGTTCGGCGCGGAGACCTCAATGAAGCCCAAGAGGCTCGGCTGCAGCAGCCATCTGCACAGGCGAGGCCGCCGAAGCGTCAGCCGGGAGCTCACCTAGGAGGAAGCGAGGGAGCTGAAGCCGGGCGCTAGTCGGCTCCGCCGCCCACACAACGAACTCCGGCAGCACCTCCGCAGTGTGGAAGCGCGGCCTAGGGGGTCGCACGGCCGAAGCACGACCCCCGGCCGCGGCCAGCCGCCCGTTGCCGCGCGGGAAGTCACCTCCGCGACCGCGGGGAGCCGCCGTGGAGGCCACAGGGTGTTTGCGAGGGCGGCCTCGACTGCGTTGGGCGGGGGAGAGGCAGACTCAACCTGGCGGGCCTTTCCTTTCTCCGCGGCCGAGAACTTCCTTGACGGAGCCATGGAGAAGAAGGAGAAGCAAGAGGGGGCAAACTGGAAGGGTGCGTGACGTGCCGTACTTAAAGCCAGGGGAAGCCAACCGCCGACCTCCACGATCGCAGGTAATCATGACTCGCTCTGCATGCCGGGACTTGTCAATTCACGCAGTTGCCGAGGCATCATGGGGAAGTGGAGACGCCCACGTCCAATCAACCGCCACGCGGTGCCCAAGGCCGCAGGCTGCTAGGGCCCGTGGTGCTTCGCACTTGCCCTTTCGCCTCTTTGCTCGGCCAAGTCCGGGCGCGCCTTGGGCCCGGGGGCTACTGTCGGCATTCTGGGAACGGGGGTCCCCAGACTTGCCTGCCTACGGCCTGCGGCGTGGCTCAAAGGGGGCCCAGCACGGCCCATCTTCATCAACACAAGCTCAAGACCATCACGAGGGGCTAAGCCTCGCGGGGCGGGCGACAATGAGCTTCCTCCGCAACGGCCTCATCAGGCTAGCTCGCGAGGAGGCGGAGAAATCAAGGCGGGGTACCTCGTGAGGTTCCCATGACGCAAGCCATGACGACCAAGGGCGCCAGTCGGGCGCCAACCTACGCAGTGTCCTCCTTTTCTCTTTGGTGCAAAGGGAGCAAGAGCAGGCGAGAGCATCAAGCAAAGGCATCCATTTCGGTGCAACAAGACGAAGACCAGCCCAACGGCAGGGAGGAAGTCATTGTGGAGCCCAAGCAGGTGTCACCACCAGAGCCTTTGACAGGCAAGGACCAACTTTAGTCAGGATAAGTGTACCCGATGTTCCCCATCAAAATGGCCAATTGTTGGCGCCCTTCACGCTCAATATTTGGGAAGAGGCCCAGGGCCTTTGCCTATAAATAGGACTAGCCACCCCCAGGGTAGAGGCATCTGGATCCTCACCAAGAAACTAGTAGATAGAGTGACTGAACCCCTCCTAGCAGTTCATCGCACCAGCCAAGAACAGACCCTCGTGAGGCTGTTCTCCCTTGTGTTGTTCATCATCAGCCCAAGAGGCAATCCACCACACCACACACTGGAGTAAGGTATTACACCACAATGGTGGCCTGAACCAGTATAAACTCTGTGTCTCTTGTGTTGATCCTTTCGTAGTTTAGATCTCAGCGAGCCGGTGAGGAACAGGTAGGTAGAGGGCGAAATCTCCACGCGCACCCCAGTGTTCAAACCTCAAGGGTCTGCCGGAACCCGAAATCCGATATACTTGACTGCATCGATTGGTGATGAGAACTTGTCTAGACTGGTGTGGAGGTCGCCGAACGCTGGCGCCATGGCCTTTTGTAGCCTCGCCTTCGACTCGGCAAAACTCCGGTCTAGATCGTGGGCTAGCTGGGCCTTGTGAACCTCATATGTCGCCAAAACCTCTGGCGAAAGGCTCACCAGGAGCTCCGCGCGCCGTTATGAATCCATGGAATTAATTTGGGGGGAAAATTGGGTGGATTTTTGGTGGAGAATCGAATGGCTCTGATACCAATTGTGAGGGTCTCTGTCAGTAATTCACTCAATCTCCATGGATTTGATTACAAGCTCAGATTACATGAGGGATTGAAGGAGGAAGGAAGGGGGATTACAGCAGGAGGAGGAAGAAGATAATCTAGCCTATCGGCCGAAGCCGCCGTCCAGTCCAAGCCAAGTTGCTCGTGGAGGCCTCCCGCTGTATATGTAGTGCGTCTCCTTCGTGGGATAGGTAGTGCCTGAGGCCCAGCAAGGCCCAGCTCGCTAACACTTAACATACCTAGGCCCGGGTTTTGACTCGCTTACGCGCGGGACCCACGCGATAGGGAGGGGGTGAGCCAACGCTCATCTTCTTCCTCCTATTCCCCCATGTGGGGAACAGAGGAGAAGTGAGGCAGGCCAGGGGCGCGCTGCGGGGAAGGGGGCGGCTGGCTCCGGCGAGCTTTGGCCGAGTCGAGGCCATTTGCGGGACCGGAGCGGCGTGGCAGATCCATCTAGAGGAGCATGTGATGCTGTGGAGCAGCAGGGTGGCGGTGATGTGCGGCGCCAGGAGGAGTATAGGGGAGGAGTGGGGCTCGGTGAAACAGGGCTCTCTGGCGAGGGCAAGTGGTTGGGGCGGCTGAGTGGAACGAGGGGAAGTCGGTGGACGTGGTAGGAGGATGAGAGGAGCACCATGGTGGCCGAACCCAAGCCGAGGCCGAGGCGGACATGGAAGATGATGGTGAACAACAGCGAGATGAGGTGACTCCGGTTAACTAGAGAGGCAGGGGAGGGACGAGTGAGGGGCGGAGGACCTCGGGGAGCTTAAATAGGCACGAGGGAGAGCTCTAGAGCATCACGGGCGAGCTCACACCAAGCTCTAATGGAGGACAGTGGCTGGGCATGGCACGGGCATGGCTCTAGTGACTCATTTATGGCGAAACAGGAGGGGCCCGAGCACGGGGTGATGACGTCGATCACGGGGAAGCTCCAGGACATGGTTTGACGTCGAGACGACGAGGGAGACGACAGGAACAGGGGTGAGTACGCAATTTGCATGACATCAGTGTGATCACCACACTCACTGGAGCAAACTGCGGGTTTTGGTCAGGCCGACCATGTCTACTGGATTGGTCCTTGTGCCCTTAGTCTAATTGAGGAAATAATTTGTTCTAGGGGCAAAGAAGTGATTCACACCTAGCTCCCAAAGATTGCAACAGAAAGGTGTTTGTCACTTGTTGTGGCTCACGTGTGGAGTTAGACTCTGATCTTTTTCACAGCTTGATGAAGCACTAAGGTGATCTTGATACCAAAAACTAGCTTAAGAGGATGAGTTTAGAGAGGGGTTGCTGTAGAAAGTGCCATAATGGTCGGGTTTAGATATTTGGATGATGCACTCACATACATGATTGGATTGAGCTGAATTTGAGCATGGCCCAATGGTTTGAAGATATGAACATGCTCAGAAAGGTTTCAGGCCATTTGGATGAACCAAAGTGGCACTTGCTTCACAAAGCTTCAATCTGATCAGAAACTTGGAAAATTCTATAGTGCAAATGGTGTAATGGATAGATCCACAACTTGGTGGAGGGAGTTTATATGGATAATAGAATGTCCTGGTAAATTGGGAGCTTCAATGAAGCAATATAAAATATAGTTGCTTCACAAACTAAAAATCTGACCAGAAACTTAGAATTGAAGATGAGCTCACATGGAGGCATGACATGAGCTCAAATTTGGTGGAGGGCTATGATATGAAGATATGAAGGGCCATGCAAAATTGCAACTCATTTGGATATGCCTAGCTTGTACCTCCTTCACAAAGCTTTTTACTGGACAATAACTTTGGAAAATCATCAATAAATAATTACTAGGTAAACGAGGTTGCATTTTGGCATGTGGCAGTGATATGGACAGTAAAATATTTCCAAGGAGTTTGATGTCAATTGGGCAAAGGAAAATAGCACTTGCTTCACAATGTGCCAGTTAGGGCAGAATAGGAAATGCATTATTTGAGGATTATATTTGAACATGGCAATGAAAAGTTTTGCCATATTTGATGAAGATATGACCCAAACAATTTATGAGAATTATTTGGGAATTTTAGGAGTGAGGGAAATATAGGTTGCTTCACAACCTAGGGCAAATTGAGTTATTCCTTTAATAGAAAAGGAATATTCCCAATAAAAAGAATATTGGGATTTGGTCCAAGGTGGAAATGAAAAGGTCTAGGGAAGGGTTTGGGTATGAAAAGAAAGAAGAGGTCATCTGCTTCAGTTTCCAACCACATGGCCACGGAAAAAGAAAACTCAGGCAAAAACCTCAGAAAAAGAAAATAAAAAGAATGGACAAAAAATCAGGCTGTTACACTGGGCGCAAGGCGGAGCACGGACGTTGGCAGCAAGCACGTATGTCCATCATCCAAAATGAGCTCCTCGAGCTGATCTAGGGCGGGGGATTGGAATTAGTCGTCAAGCTTGGCTCGGTCCTTACTGTTGAAACGGAACTTGCCCATGCTAAGGCCTCTTGTTGGGCCAGGGTGACAGCCAAGGATCTTGGAGAACGCATCCAAGCTTTCGCGATAGCCATGATAGAGCTTGTGGGTGTCGAAGATGTTGAGGGGTGGAGTTCCATAGGAGGTGCCACCGCAGGGAAATGACAGTTGTCTGTGCCCCATATTTGATTGGGAGGAGGGAGATGATGACTGTCAACATATCATCGGGTAGGCTATTAATGCAGTCTAGGCCTGCTGCAGTCACTTGCGGTTCTTTCTCGACCTGCCTCCACTTGTTGGCAGCCCCATTCTCCACCTCCGGATTCTCCTTGTCGGCGACACTTTCTGATAGAAGTGGGAGTACATGGAATGTTTAGTTAAAATAGGGCAACAGAAAAGTGTATTGGTAACTAGAAGTTACTAGGTAAGAATAGAGTAAGAAAATGGAATAACAATTGGTTGCCTAAATACTACACAATTCATTTGATATTGTTGGGTAAGTCAACATGCAGATACTTGAAAAGAACACTTACTTCAAACAAAGTCTGGACAGATGATATCATTGGGGAAGTTAGCATATATCTCATGACCAGGCTCTTTTATATGCAGTGCAATTTTAGTGCTAGCTTTCAGTACATAAAACTTAGGAATTTCTTTCCAAAGGCCAGTGCCAAAATATGAGTCACCACGTTCATCAAGTCTTACAGTAGCAACGATTGTAAATCCATGGTTTATGTTCAGTATGACATCCCTATAGTCTTGATTTATGTAAAGGGAAAGATTGTGTACTACAGATTTAGTTGCATAGCAAGGGACGCGCTGCAGAAAATGGTAGGATTGTTAAAGAAAATATGGTAACATGCAAATATGGGCCCAAATTGAAAGAACTGTACAACAGATGAAATCGAAGGACAAAAACCTATAATTAAACAGATAGGGTAAACATGATGTCATGGAAATATGAGAGTAATCAAAAGAACAATACATCATTAATTTTCCTAATATAGAAAGAAGAGGGAAAAAGTCCCCTTTGACGTATATGGTGCATGTGGTACCTTTTATCCAAATGTAGGAATATTTAGTATATGTTCAGGAAAGTAGGCCATGCCAACCGATTTAGGGTGAGATTGAACATACCACGCGCATCCTCAAGTCATCTAGTACGGTGAGATGGAACTCCATGGATGTCTGGCGGAGGCTGCAAAGTCCTGATGTGTCCGCGCACTGTACACTCTATGAATGAAAGAAAACCCTCAAATCAGCTCGAATAAAAATGAGTCATGGTGATTTCGGCCTGGTGATTAAAGGAGGCAGATGAACTGGGATAAGAGATGAGATAATATATCATTAAATTAGTTACCTTTTTGTCCATGAGAAACAAAACCTCAGTACGGCGGATTCCCCAACCGGGAAGAGCTGGGTTGACCGTGAGCAGTGTCAAGAAAGTCGATGGTGATAGGCAAAGGCAAGCAGAAGTGGCGAAGTGCGGTGGGGTTTGCCGACAGCCGGCGGCGACCGCAGGCGTCAAGCTAAGTGGTTGCCGCTGCAATAGGCGGTGCCAGGCATAGACACGGAGGAGCTTGTGCAGGTATGAATAGGGACCAGAGGGGTGGCGGGCGGTGTGAGGTTTTTTTTATTTTCTGAATTGGGTGGTGAGGGTTTTCTGTCCCACAAAGAGTTTCGGAGGCCACGGTTTGCTAGTGACAACCGTGTGTGATTGACGTAACAGGCAAAATGAAAGTCATTGCACACGGTTCCAATTTTGGGAACCGTGTGTGACTGACGTACTACCTCCGTCCTGGTTTATTGGTCCCGTTTGTAATTTTAACCAAATTTTGACCAAATATTTATGCATGTCACCAAAAATTATATCATTGAACACTATGTTGAAATACGTAGTCATCAATATATTTTTTGCTGACCTCCACTAACAATTTGTCAATTAAATCTTTGCTCAAAATTAAACACAAATTACGAAGGGGACCAATAAACCAGGACGGAGGTAGATTCGATTAGCCGAACTAATTGCATCCATATCACACATTTAGACATAAGTAAACATAGATTAAACATACTCAGACATAGATAATAATCGTACAAAAGCATAGTTCAACCGTCATTAAGCATACTAGAGCGTACATAGTTTGATCCCACATCTCATCTCATCTGCCGGCACGATCCCGAAGCTTCTCCAGGTACTCGGCATATGCGGCGTGCGCCACCCTGCGAGAATAATTCTACTTGAAGGAGCCAACGGCTCGTCCTCTTGCATGCCAGAACACTTTCATACATGTCACGAAGCTTTTGGTTGTGAAATGGGCATCGATAGCCGCCGTCCCATGTCCTAATACGCCTGTTATGCATTCCCGCATAAAGCTCCCTCGGGATTTGCCTCTTGTACCTTCTCTGACCATCTTCATCATCATTGTCCACATCGTCAGACAACACCTATACAAATAGTAAAAAATGTGGCATCAAATTAATGTTTACAAACTAATCTCTAGCGAACATTTGGCAGTTGCCAAAATTTGGCATCAAATCAATGTTTACATGCCGTGAAGTAGGATTAGGAATTTACGGCTATTTTTTATACATATCCAGAGATTATGGTTTGATTTTGAAGCATAGTCGTCTATGTCACGCCCAATATGCGACCCTATCCTAAGGAACTCGTAGGTCCCAGCAAGGATATAAGCGCATATTGGAGACATGTTGCAAGGTGGATATCATTACATTGTACCATTACATAATAGTTGGGGATACATACAAAAGGCATACAATGCCACATGAATACAACAACATCATACATAAGAGCAACATCCGACTACAGATGAAACACAAACAGAAACTCAAACGACATCCACCCAGCTAGCCCAGGCTGCCGACCAGGAACCTAACCCCTGAACGAAGAAGAAGTAGAAGAAGAACACCAAAACAAGCAAACATTGCTCTCACGTCATGATCGTCGCAACCTATACCTGTAACTGTTGTTGTAGTAATCTGTGAGCCACGAGGACTCAGCAATCCCATTACCATGGGTATCAAGACTAGCAAAGCTTAATGGGTATGGAAAGGATAAGTGGCGAGGTTGCAGCAAGCGACTAAGCATTGTATGGTGGCTACCTTACGAGTACAAGAATAAGATGAGAAGCTACACAAATGGTCGCAAACTAGAAATAATCACTTAGTGAAACTACTTATGTTCAAACATAACCCCACCGTGTTCTCTTCTCGAACTCACCCAAAAAGAGACCATCACGGTTACACACGTGGTTGGTTTATTTTAATTCGAATCTGATGTCAAGTTTTCTACAACCGGATATTAACAAATTCCCATCTGTCACATAACCGCGGGCATGGCTCTCAAAAGTTTAAACCCAGCTGGGGTGTCCCAACTTAGCCCATTATAAGCTCACGATCCGCGGAGACAATCCTTCATCACAGGGCTTCCGATCAGACTCGGGATCCCGGTGCACAAGACATTTTGACAATGGTAAAACAAGTCCAGCAAGACCACCCGGCAAGTCGACACCCTGATGGTAGCCACGCGTATCTCATCTCAGGCCACGTCCGGATGAGCACTACGTACAACAACCGAAAACCCCGGAAGAAGGGGTGGCACCACAACTGGCTCTGTTTGGGACCAACACCATTAGCGTTGGCCCCGCCCTGTAGGTAGAAAATCCTCGGGTTCGTGATGCCCTATGCCAATTGATTATTAGGTTCAAGTATTATTATGGCAAATATTAAAACCAATGTTGGGCCTTGCTGGAAGAGTTTTATTCAAAGCGTCCAGAGGGTCCCATACCCCTCGCCGTGTTAGGGACGCAAAATCAAGGAACATAAAGCCGGTATGATGGAAACTAGGGCGGCAATGGAACAAAACACCAGGCATAAGGTTGATCCTTCCACCCTTTACCAAGTATATATGTGCATTAATTAAATAAGAGATATTGTGATATCCCAAGAATACCCATGAAATCCATGTCCCAACATGGAACAACCTGCAACTGCACCTGCAACTAGCAACGCTATAAGAAGGGCTGAGCAAAGTAGTAACATAGCCAAACCACGGTTTGCTAGGAAGGGTGAAAGAGGTTAGAGGTTTTCATGGCAATTTGGGGGGCTTGATAAACAAGTGGTAGGTAGCGCGACATAGTGATAGCATCGAGACAACTAGCATAGCAAAGATAGTAGTGAATCCAAGGTGACGGTCATCATTCCTGAAATCCCACTAGGAAGAAGAACGAGTCCATGAAGAAGACGAACGGGTGTAGACGAACCAAGCATAGTCGAACGAATCCTCACGATCGCAACGAAACAGGAACTATCGAGAAGAAGCAGAACCGGAAAGAAGCAAACAACAAGGTAAACACACAACACATAAACATGACATGATGCTCAACCAAGTAAGATGCATGACAAGGCTATATGATGCTACTCATGGAAAGGGATGATGAAACAAGAACACCACATCGAAGCAACTTTAAATGAGGCCGGAAACAACATATAACAAGTCCGGAAAGTCCTCATATGCAAATTTAGAAATTGGTCCAGATCTGAATAAACCTTACTTTCAAGTAGTTAAACCGCAAGTTAAGATGCACCATGATGATCTACATGAAATTCTAGTGAAGTTACATATGAAGTTCATTTAATTCGGAGCTACGGCCTAGAAGATATGAGCAAAACAAGTTAAACATGGCATTGATGCAAAATGAATACAAACATCAAGCAAACACACTCAAAACAAGGATTCAACATGAAATGATGAAACTACATACAATTCTAAGCAAGTTTCATATAGAGCATGCTCAAAATAGAGCAACGGTGCAACACATACACTCCAAACAAGATATAACAACAATCTGCCCAAAACTGCAACTAGATACTTTGCAACCATCAAAACGACATGCTACAGGAATCATAGGAGCACAAACTTGACATTCACTTTATGTACAGATAACTTACTTCAAATATCATTAAGGCTCAGGTTCATAGGCATCAAGATTAAACCAATATGATCAATGCAAAATGCAACTTTTTAACACAGGAGCATATACATGAGCAAAGTTAATATGATGGCCTGTTGGAGGCATGAAACAAAGATGCTACAGAAACTATACATGGCAACCAATGACATGGTATCAAATTACACATAATAAAGAGCAAATAACATCACGGCATCATATGCATATGGCTCATGGATTAGTGGGAACCAACATGACAAGATTGAATGTTGAAACAGTTTCAGCAAGTGTAAAACAGCAACATTATGATAGCATGTTTGCAAGCATAGAACAGAGGCATATGATACCCAAAATTATCAAACATGGCATTTTAACAGAGTAATCATAATATACTTCCAAACAGGTAATTGGAGCATCTCCAAAAGAGGCATAGAATAATTACTATCAAGCTCACAACATGGCATCATTAAGTTATAGAAAACTGGAACATCATATAGGAATGTTCATGGCAATGAAAACATATTCTACAGGACATATATATGGCAACACATGGCATGGTATGATAAAGCATAACATGTACAACAAAACATGTCAACTAAGCATCTCCAGATTATGCATGGATTAATTGGTAGCATCAAGCAAACCTAGCAACATGATATGACAAATTCAGACTTGACACATTATTAACAGCAAGTATCCCACTTCACAAGCTTGTTGCACTCACCATAGGGCATATCAAAATACATGGATTGCACCCCAGTAAAGTTGGC
Source organism: Aegilops speltoides (assembly GCA_021437245.1). Taxonomy (NCBI): domain Eukaryota; kingdom Viridiplantae; phylum Streptophyta; class Magnoliopsida; order Poales; family Poaceae; genus Aegilops; species Aegilops speltoides. Next base: position 186,256,230 of record CM038145.1, read on the forward strand.
ATAATTATTCTCATAAAACATGTAGACATGATGCTCAAAAGAAAATCACACAAAAAGATATACAAAAGTCAAATAGGCAAGTTACAACAGTTTTCAGCAGTTAACAGCAACATGCACTTTTGCAACAGAGATTAACATATCAAGATGCACCCTAACATGAATGCATACATGATGTTAACAATCAACATATTTCAGCAGTTTATATCAATTAGCAGTTCTGCAATGAATATTAAGACTTCAAGATGAACAGTAACATGCATGCAAATGACACTAGCATGAAGAGCACTCAGAGACGAACATTTTGATATATGATATGCGCAAAACGGAGCTATATGCATGGAGGTATGGCATGTCAAAGGGGTCCACATAACATAGGAATTTCGGGACTTGGAGAGAAAATGACCTCGAGGGGGGAAAAGTCAACGGCGGCGGATCTCGCCGGAGTCTCACCACAGATGACCGGAGGAGGTTGTGGACGGCGGGGAAGGACGAATCCGGTCATCTCCCTGCCGGACCCGGCCGGAGGGTCCTGCGGTTGTGACGTGGACGATGGGATCTGGGCAGCAGGGGCTCACCGGAGATCCATGGAGGCAGCGGCGCGGATCCATGGTGAGCAGAGGTTGCGACGGCTCGGGCGACAGGGGCGAGGCGCTGGGCGCTCGACGGCGGCACTGTGGCCGAGGCATCATCGCGAAGTCGGCGTGAACGGAGGTCGAGCTCATGGCGCTGGGTCGCCAGTGGAGAAACTCCGTGGCGGGCGGCGGAGCTGAGCGGCGGGCGGCTCGGGCGGAGCGGCGGCGGCGATCGGGCCGGGCAGGCGGGCCGTGGGCTCGCGAGCCCGTGCAGCTGCCGGGGAGCTGGCGAGGTGGAGCGGGACACATGGCGTGATGCCACTGGCCGGTTGCGGCGGCTCTGCTGAGGTGGCGTCTCGTGATTGGTCCGGGTGACATGGAGGCTGGACATGTCTGGTGCTGACAGATGTGTCCGGCGGCGTGAGGATGAAGAAGACTAGGGTTTGCACCGCGAATTTCGGGGGAGGGACTCATTTATAGGCAGAGGGAGCTAGGAGAATCCAAATGAGGTGCGGTTTTCGCCCACACGATCATGATCCAATGACGGAGAGCATGGAGGGGCTTTAGATGGGCTAGTGGGATGTTAAGAAGGGGTGTTGGGCTGCAAAGAGAAGGGGGTTTCGCGGTTACACGGTTAACCGTTAGGGCATCAAACGACCTCCAAATGGAACAAAATTTGACAGGAGGTCTACCGGTGATATACCAAGGCCACTCGGCAAATCTTAGCCCATTCCGAAAACGTTTTTCTCCCGCTCACGAAACAAGGTCTGAGAGGGGCGACGGGTGCATGTGGGAGTGTCGGATGACGATGGACAACAGATAAAGAGACTGGATGCAAGTTTTGAAAAACATGACGATGCAAAGCACATGATGATATGTCAACATGCAACACGCAAGCGAATGACATGGCAACAACAACGAATAACTGGAAGACACCTGGCGCATCGGATTCGGGGCATTACAATTCTCCTCCACTATCAGGAGATCTCGTCCCGAGATCTTAGAAACGAGATGGAAGAGAAGAGGATGAGGTGAAACAAGAACGCAAGAGAGAAGATGAACAAAGTCCGAGAGCGTTCGGGTAGAAAAGAGGAATGAGGAGTGTGACGAGCATCAAAAGCCTGAGGAACAAGATAGACTCTGAAACCACTCCGATTAGAACAAGGTAGAAAAGGAATAAGAATGAAAGAATTCTGGCAGCACTCCGGCAGAAAATGGCAGGAATGGAACATGAACTTCAAAACATGGAATGACACTTGATGAGATGAACACGCAATGCCTCCGGGAGAATTGAAACAGTGGAATGAAAAGAACGGATAAGAGAACAACAACTTCCAGCATGACTGAATTAGATAGCATCCTTAGAAGGGAGGATTAAATGGAATTGTTGAGAAATCAACAACAAAAGAATAAGCTTGTTGTCGACTTATGGAAAAACATCTCAAAACTTGAGGTGAAATTATGCCACAACCAAATGCTTGAATATCTGAGAAGAACGACGAAATGCAAAACTCCACTTCAAAAGAATACGGAGAATTAATTGCACTTTGAGATGCAAGAAGAATGATAATACTTGAGCTCCATCAACAAGAATCTTGATGAACTCTAAAAGAATTAATTAAATCATGAAGAACCACCATGAAGAACTCCGGTAAACAAAAGGATTAAAGAAACGAAGGTTTCAAATAACAAGATAAAGCATTGCGCTGATTTAGATGGAGGTCCCGATGAAATGGCCGAGGAAATTTGAACGAATCACCGTAAGAATTTGAGAAATGAATGACGAAAGAGAATGAATCACCGGGAAGAATTAGAGGAACAAATATGCTTGAGGGGATTTAGATGCAAAAGAACGAAGAGATAACAAGCTGATTAAGGAAATATTTGTTAGATTTAGAGAAACTCTTCTTCGATCTTCGAATGACGACAATAAACACCACTAAAATTGTTGAGACTCCAGAAGAATGAAAAGAGGAAAGGTTGAACCAGCAATGAAAAGAATTTGAAATCGAACTTGGAAAAGTATCTGACTGATGAAATTCATTCTTACGTCACACTTTGAATAATTTGAGAATAGCTCTGGAATAATTAGAATAGTCAGGTAAGATCCTCAAAAAATACCTGTGGGTTAGGGCCCACAGAAAAAAAAACACCTTTGAAAAGGATATGTTGAGAGAGATATGATGCACCAGAACAATTGAAATATTTGAATGAGGTGACAACCTCAAATTAATTGAATGCAGATATGAATCCATTGAGATGTCTTGGACACTCCAGAATGGTTAAATAGCGAGAAGTGAACGAGCAAGGGAAACACTTGAATCGAGGAAAGGAATATGATCAACAACAAAAACTTGAATCGGATCCACCGGAATAGAAAATGAAACGAACAATGATAAACTAGGTGAGAATTCACCAATTAAGATAATTGAGGAAAGACTGAAGAGGCTCCGCAAGGAGGAAATTGATGCTTGAATGGAGGCTCAAACTCCGGAAATAAAAGGGGTGGGAGCACGAGAAAACACAGGCAACTTGAACGGGGAACCAACGAATAAGAGAAAACAGCAGCTAAAATATTTGAGGAAATAAAGCAAAGGCTTCGCACGAGTAGGATGGATACTCGATTACGAACTCTGGCTCTGAGAAGAAAAAGGGTGGGCAGGCGGGGAAAAAGAAAGACAACTGAGGATGGGGAAACAACTTCGATGAGAAAGAACTGAGGATTATCTTGCGAAAACAAAAAGGGTTGAATCAACTTGATTAGAAATGCACCAGATGAAAAGAGCTGAGAACCAACGATCAGAAAACTAACCGCATGAACCTAAAGAAAAATTTGAATGGGAAGAGAAGTAATTCAAAACACCTACGTCAAGGTTCCTCACCAGAGCGACGAAGGGGCTGAGGAGTAAAAAAGAATTCCTACTCTCCGATATAACTAGACTCTAAAAATGGTTTTCTTCTAGATTCGACAACAGACAAACTATACGATCAAACAAGGGGGCTCCTATGGTCGGTCAAGGCTCTAATACCAACTTGTCACGCCCAATATGCGACCCTATCCTAAAGGAACTCGAAGGTCCCACCAAGGATAGAAGCGCATATTGGACACGCGTTTGCAAGGTGCATATCATTACATCGTACCATTACATAATAGTTGGGGATACATACAAAAGGCATACAATACCACATGATTACAACAACATCATACATAAGAGCAACATCCGACTGTGGATGAAACACAAATAGAAACTCAAACGACATCCACCCTGCTAGCCCAGGCTGCCGACCAGGAACCTAACCCCTGAACGAAGAAGAAGCAGAAGAAGAACTCCAAAACAAGCAAACATCACTCTCACGTCATGATCGTTGCAACCTGTACCTACAACTGTTGTTGTAGTAATCTGTGAGCCACGAGGACTCGGCAATCCCATTACCATGGGTATCAAGACTAGCAAAGCTTAATGGGTATGGAAACGATAAGTGGTGAGGTTGCAGCAAGCGACTAAGCATTGTATGGTGGCTAACTTACGAGTACAAGAATATGATGAGAAGCTACGCAAGCGGTCGCAAACTAGAAATGATCACTAAGTGATCCTGAACTACTTACGTTCAAACATAACCCCACCGTGTTCTCTTCTCAAACTCACCCTAAAAGAGACCCACAAGCTCCTCCGTGTCTATGCATGGCACCGCCTATCGCGGCGGTAACCACTTAGCTTGACGCCTGCCGCCGCCGCCAGGCTGCCGGCAAACCGCACCGCATTTTGCCATTTCCGCTTGCCGCCGCCTATCACCATCGACTTTCTCGACGCTGCTCGCGGTCGATCCAACTCCGCTCGGTTGGGGAATCTATCGTACTGAGGGTTCTTTCTTACGAACAACGAGGTAACTAGTTTAATGAGATATTATCTCATCTCTTATCCCAGGTCATCTGCCTCTTTTAATCACCCGACGGAAATCTCCATCAATTCATTTTTATTCGAGCTAATTTGAGGGTTTTCTTTCATCCATAGAGTGTATAGTGCACCGACACATCAGGACTTTGCGGCCTCCGCCAGAGATTCCATCCCACCATACCAGATGACTTGAGTATGTGCGCGGTATGTTAAATCCACCCTAAATCGGTTGGCATGGCCTACTTTCCTGAACATATTCTAAATATTGCTACATTGGGATAAAAGGTGCCACATGCACCATATACGTCAAAGGCGATTTTTTCCCTCTTCTTTCTATACTAGGAAAATTAATGATGTAGTGTTCTTTTGATTACTCTCATATTTCCATGACATCGTGTTTACCCTATCTATTCAATTATAGATTTTTGTCCTTCGATTTCAACTGCTCTACAGTTCTTTCAATTTTGGGCCCATATTTGCATGTTACCATATTTTCTTTAACAATCCTACAATTTTCCGCAGCACATCCCATGCTATGCAACAGATTATGTAGTGCACAATTTTTCCCTTTACATAGATCAAGGCTGCATGGATGTCATACTGCAGACAAACCATGGATTTACAATCGTTTCTACCGTAAAACTAGATGAACATGGTGACTCCTATTTTGGCGTGGCTTTTGAAAGAAATTTCTAAGTTTTATGTACTGAAAGTTGGCACTAAAATTGCACTGCACATAGGGGCCTGGTCATGAGATATATGCTAACTTCCACGACAAAATCATCCGTCCAGAATTTGTTCGAAGTAAGTTTTCTTTTCAGCTATCTACATGATGACTTACCGAGCAATGTCAAATGAATTGTGTAGTATTTAAGCAACCAATTGTTATTCCCTTTTCTTACTATATTCCTACCTAATAACTTCTAGTTACCAATACACTTTTCTATTGCCCTGTTTTAACTAAATATTCCCTGTACTCTCGTTTCTATCAGAAAGCACCGCTGACAAGGAGACTCCGAAGGTGGAGAACAGGGATGCCAACAAGCGGAGGCGGTGGGAGCTAGAACCACAAGCGACTCCAGCAGGCCTAGACTTCATCAGCAGCCTCGCCGATGATATGTTGACAGTCATCACCATCTCCCTCCTCCCAATCAAAAGTGGGGCGCGGACAACCGTCCTTTCCCGGCAGTGGTGCCCCCTATGGAAGTCCACCCCTCTCGACCTCATCGACACCTACGAGCTCTGCCATGGCTATCACAAAAGCTGGGATGCGTTCTCCAAGATCCTCGGCAGTCACCTTGGCCCAACCAGAGGCCTTAGAATGGGAAATATCCATTCCAATGGCAGGGACTGAGCCAAGCTTGACAGCTGGTTCCGATCTCCCGCCCTAGATCAACATGAGGAGTTGAATTTTGATCCCGGGCATATGCGCTCGCTACCAACGTCCGCGCTCCGCCTCGCGCCCATGCTGCACGTCGCCACGTTCAGGAATTGCCGTCCCCCCTTAATGACGCGCCCGCTCTTATTCTACCACGACTGAAGCACCTCGAGCTCGTCATCGTCTGCCTCTCAAATGGTGACATGGAGAGCCTGCTCCGTGGCTATACTACACTCGAGTACCTTCGTCTTCAGGTGATCAATGGGTTGAGTACATTCCACATCATCTCCATGACTCTCTAGACTATTTATGTGTGTTGCTGGTTTGGCAGGAAGACATCATAAGATGTGTACCACGGTATGGTCATTGAAGACACACCTGCACTTGAGAGATTACTTGTACTTGATCAAGTAGGTCCAAGAAGAATCAATGCTATTTATGTGCCGAAATTGACAGTGATGGGATACTCGTCTGACAAATACTCCGAACTTGTTATTGGATCCACACCCATTCAGGTGCAACAGCCGCCTTCTACCTCTCCTTCTACAAATTAACATTATTTCTACCTTTGAAAATGTTTGTTCATCTATCATTCAGAAAATGATTCCGACAAGCTTGACCACGAAACTGCGCACAGTGAAGGTCTTGGCACTAGATTCTATCGGCCGCAACCTGGAGCAAGTTGTTAGTTTCCTGAGATGCTTTCCGTACCTGGAGAAGCTATATATAGAGGTGATGTTCCTTTCCTGTTAAATGTTAACCATAAGGGAGTTCAATTTGTGACACCTTTTTCCAAGTTTACAATGACAATGTACTACGATTTCTAAAGGATTGTTTTGGAGGATTTCAGTACATACATGTCTCCTTTTCCAAGTTTACAATGACAATGCTTGATCCATATGGTTACAATCCATATGCATTTCTCCTTTGGATTCATGTGTACTAGTTTTCTTAGGGAACTTTTCATCCACTCCAATATCTTGTGAAGATCGAAGATGGCATGTTAATGCCCATGTTAATCATGTCAGATCGAAGCTGGGATGTTAGTGCATTTTACAAATCCTGCAAACCAAATAGGCCTGTAGTAGTGTTCAAAACTGCATCTAGGCACTAACACGTTTTCTTCTTTTGCAGATAAGATTATGCCTAGTGGTGGATAATGTGATACAATATAACAATCACGTCGAAGTCTAGATCTGCATCTCTAAGAAATTACTTTGAACTCCTGCCGAGGGACCCTACCGGAGATTATATTCGCCAGGTTCTTTGTTATTAGAGCAAGGGTGCTAAAGGTAATGAGGTTTGCCCTACATTTATTTCGCAAAAATGAATGGTTTGTTGATCTGCGCCGGCGCCTGCAGTAGAATGGATTGGGTTCCAAAAATGCTGAATTTCATTTTGGAACTTCAGATGACAAAGTAATCGGAACTCATTGTGTCAACCCCATACATGACTTCTCAGTGGCTGACCCCTTTGGAAAAGTTGTGAGGTTTCAAAACCAGACTAAGAAGTGGTAACATTAGTTTGAACCTCTCTGATATCAATGTTTAGCGGATCAGCACGAGCGTTTGCTGCTGATGAGATGAATTTCATTTCTAATATCAGTTTGAACCTTGTAATCTTCGAATTTGAGCCATATAACTCTGTAATTTGAACCTTGTAATATTTCGAGCTTTTGTGGTACAATCGTTGGAATGGCATCGCGTGAGACTCGTATATTGGTAGCACTATTTTGACCTCAATATGCAAGGGTCTTAGATTTGATTTTATTAACCATTCTTGAATATGTTTACCTTGTCGATCTCACAGCACACGATCTGTATAGCTAACTCGACTGCGATCTTCGACATTATTGCACACAATTGGTTTCTTCCACTGTGTGCCCTGTAGAGCGCAGAATTAATTATCGCACTGGAGTGTCCATCATCACCCTTCTGTGTAACTTTGACCTCATCACCGACGGGTAAACTTATAACCGAAGTCATTCCACACACTTCGTTTTTTACAAAGCTTTTTGCCAATAAACGCCCATGATTTGTCCCTCTTCTAGCCGACATGTGGAAAACCAAGTCGGGCGGGAAGCTTGCATGGTAAACTGCGTGGTAGTGTGGGAACAGGCTCACCGATGATTCATTTGGCGCCTCTTCAAGCGCACGCGTGGTCAAACTGTGGTGCGGTGTTGTCCAGCGTGCATTGGAATCCTCCGCTACGAACATCGTGACAAGACATGACGATTACAGGCCAGCTGGCCCCCACTTGTTACAGCGGCCATTTAAGCCTCTTGTGTCTCTTAAACCTTTCGATCGTGCCCCACCATTGCAAGAAGCACACCCACCACGACAAGTTCTTAGAGGGTATCCTGTGTGGATCCAATGGCGCTCCGAGCGGCTGCCAATGACGAGCAGCAGTTCACCATGCATGCCGTGGTGGACACCCACCAAAGGTTCACGGAGCTCTCGGTGGTGTAGACCAACAACCCGGTCTGGGTGGAGCACTCCATCCTCATCATGGAGTTTTTGCTTGCCCGGGAGAAGTACAAGGTGGTCGGGTTTGACCTCGAGTACACCCGCACTCATGCCGGGTCTCGTCCCAAGGTTGTCGTCGCCCATATGTGCGTGTGCAACCACGTCCTCGTCTTCCACAACTGCCTGGCCACAAGGCCTTGCGAGCGTTTTGCCAGGTTTGTCAATAGCCCCCGCTACATGTTCGTTATGGTGGACATCACCAACGATGTCAAGGTGCTCAAGAATTTGGGCATCTCCTGCCGGAAATCTTGTCGACATCCAGGGCCAATACAAGACCTGGGGCATTAAGGAGCATGAGAAGGACTCACCGGTTCACCTCGCCAAGGCCATCATCGACCCCTACTACAGAGACATGAAGGATTCCTGCAACAAGGACAAGCGTGCCTGGCACTCGGCATGGATGGAGAAACTCGACAAAGCTAACGCCGTGTACGCGGCCAAGGAGGCGTACACATGCTATGACATGTACAGGCGGATCGTTGACATGAGGAAGTGCCTCCTTCGCCAAAACGGCCAGGGATCCAGCCGGAAGCAGAGCAATGGCAAGTGTCGTCGCAACAAGAAGTAGATGATTAGATCCTCGTTTCTCCTAGTTTAGTATGCATCTAATTGCTTACTTTGGCGTGTAAAAATGTTATGTGTGTAGTCACTTGTGTAATTGTATGCTTAATTTGGTTATGCAATGTTGTCCTTTTAAGTATATATATGTTGATGCTCTATATACAGAGCAAACCACATCGCACATGGACTAAACAATGGAACCCGTCGGTAATGATTTCATCAATCACTGATAATTGTATACCAGCAATCGTTTGCTCACAACACACACGGCTTGTTAACAGGAATCGTCTGTGTTGTTATCGGTCCTCCCACACATTTCCAATTACAGACCTGTTTGCCGCGTATCACACACATCTTGTTAAGTTGAACCATTTCTGTTCTCTTGGCTCAATGCAAACAGTTCATCTGAGTGAACTGTATGCCATATATCGCACACACCTTCAACTGGCTGCCTCCTTCTGTTGTTCCTCCTCATTGCAAAGAGTTAATCCGAGTGAACCGTATGCTCTACATTGCACACGCCTTCATCTGGCAGCCCATTTCTTTTGTTCACCCTCATCGCAAACAGTTAATTGAACTGAACCGTACGCCCTAAATCGCACACGCAATAAAAATGTGAACCGTGTTTGATGCATCCGTCATCGCAAAACATTTTGCACCTTTTTTGACCGGTTTTTACACCACCATTTCCGATTATTGCATCGCACACAGTTTCATTGAAGGGTCTCTGATCGTAGTGTCGCATTAGCAGCATCCTGTAGTAGTGTCTGTCAAATACATATTACTAACAGTCTGTGATGAGATTGACAGGATAAATAGAGATATATGCAGTCTGCTTAATTCAGTCCTTCTTCTTGTTGTTGTTGTTGGATGGCCCCGCGACATCATCTTGGCGAGGACGCTTCTTGCTGCTGACCGTTGGCTTTTCATCGCCACCGCAATCGTCCTCGTCGTTGCCGTCATCGTCGTCCTCCTCCTCGTTCGACCATTCCTCATCATCATCGTCGTCATCCTCTTCTTCGTCCTCTTCTTCGTCCTCTAGCGGCTCCTCGTCCGTCTGGTTGTCATCTGATGACTCCGGAGGCGACGTCCCTTCCATGAATTAGATATAATCGAGGTCTGGGCTCAACGCCGGACTCATGGAAGATGAGCGGGATGATTTCGATGTTGGCCTATCATCGGGCGCCAGACTGATGGCCAAACTGTGGTCCTCGCTATCACTCGAAATGGCTGCAGAGTGTCAGCTAGTGTGTAGCGCGGCCTGCCGGGGACGATGAAGATGGTGGCCACTTAAGAGGGGTATGCAGAGAAGAGGAACTGCCAATCTAACCGATGATATAATCAACCGCAATTATTTGTACCCTATGGCTCCAAATTCCCGGGGTTGCGTAGGACTCCTATTAACTATTTGGCTAGTTTCCTTTTTCAGGACAAAAACAAGGAACGAGTTTTGGGATTATGCACCGGTAACAGTACGAATGGAGTAGGAGAGTTGGCAAGCAATACATTGAGATTTTCTTATTGATAAAGCCACACTACTAGGGAAAAGTCTAGCAGCAGCGCGAGTTTTAGATGTATCAGTAGCGCGGGTACATACGCTACTAATAAGGCGCTACGGTTAACGCATAGCAGTAGCGCGTGCACACCGGCACTACTTCTACACAAGTGTAGCAGCAGCGCGGTTAGAGGAAGCTCGCTACTGCTAGTAGCGCTAGCGCGCTTTGCGTGGATGCGCTACTGCTATCGAGGCGCTGCTGCTAACTTTTATACACTCGCTACTGCTAATTTAAGTAGTTTTTTTGGCATATTTCTTTTGTATTTGAACAGGCTTTGTAGAAGAATCTTTAGCACATAGAAATGTCATCATGATACACATACAAATGCCTGCGAGACCACAAATGTAATCATAGCATGTACATACAAGTAGTCTCATCATAATCATCATCCAACACAAAGTGATATCTTGTCATCATCTCGAAAATAGCGATACATGCAAGTCTCGAATACTTGCAACTACAACAACGTCATCCATCTAAACAAAGGTATACGCAAGAAGTGCTATCACTATGAGTGAGAGCGGAACTATGCAGTACATGAGGTGGCGGTTACGAGTCCTCTCTCGCGGTAGCGTGAACCTCAAGTAACTAGCTTCTCCTTCTTATGCCTTTTGAAGCCTTTATGGCTGGCGCCGTGAACCCATTCACTTGCGCCGACACTCATGCCACTCGTTGTACACCCCCGGAACCTTCCCTTTGTACACGACATAGCATTTCCATCTCGCCATCAAGAAACTAGGTATCTGTTAGAGATGCATGTTCATGAAGAGGATGTACAATCATATATATGCAACAAAATATACTAGAGCAACACCGAAAAAGAAAGGGTTAGCAACTAGATGCAACATATACAATACGCAAATTAATTAACTAGAGGTACGCAGGTCATCGTACGCAAACTAACAAAGTAGCATTACACAAGTTCGGCAGGGACCGTGGACATCACAAAGTTTCATCGCTACAAAAAGTATACAAGTTCAACCGACACATATCATCATCATCGGCATCATAAATCACTAGAAGTTCCATCCTTCCATATCATTGAGGACGAACCCTAGCTTCTTGAACGGCGTGAGGTCTAGACGTTGCATGCCTATGCGAGTTCGGACGTTAGCTCGCGATATAGGGCCGTGGTGGAACATCCCCTTCTCATCGACGACTTCTTTCATGATGATTATCGCAATGTCGCTTTGGATGCGAAAGAAGTCATCTCTAAGTTTATAATTCACTTCTCCATGAGATTCTAGCCACTTGTGGATATGATCATCATTTCTGCTGTTAATGCGAAGCTTTTGGTGATCCGTGTTGAACTGAATCATGAGATGGACGATGTACAATCCATCCTTCTTGCTTGGTTTTGGGACACGGATGCAGGAGAAGTTAGTTTTATGCGCGAAACCCATCTTCTTGTTCCTTTGTTTCCTGATCTGCACGTGGCCACCTCTAAAGCTAAAGCCTTGGAGAGCATCATCTAGAATATTCATTATGTGGGTGTAGTCCTTTTTCTCGTAGTCTATGGAAGGGTCAAAATACACGGCGTGGGAGACTTGCGGGTAAAGAACGATAAGGATGGCGCTACTTTGTTCAAGGGGAAAAGACACCTCAAATTATTCCCCATATGAGAGAGAAGAAATGATTGAAATGTACTGAAAGGGTTGTCCGAACTGACTTACTTTGGATGATAAGGCACGAGGACAATTTCTCGGTCCTTATTCTGCACCATGAAGTTTTGGAGGTACTCCTAGCAGTTTCACGCTCAAAGTCGCCGAGACTCAAGAAAGACTCGTGCATGTAAATGCGGATCCGCCACACAGATTTGTGAGACTTCTTCACTCTTCATGACGGAGCTCATATGTAGCGCAAAAAGGCGGACGATAGTAAAATCAATCCGCCTTGTTAGAAAAATCTCAAAGATATGGTTAAACCACAGGAAGAACACCTCCGCGGGCCGTGTGTCGACGTAGCACTTCCCCTCAGGCACACGAGCCGCGTATGTCGGATATCCTGGATCCTTTGAGGCTAGTAGGCTTTTCTCGGTCGACGGACATGGTCGTGCAGTCTCCTGAGATCCCGATAGTGCCTCCAGCGGTTTCAGCGGTAGCATCGGCTTGCCCGTGAGATGGAACATGACCGCACCTTTCACGGGTACACACTCTTCAGAATGCATCGTCTGGCTGCTATGTGCTCGCTTGTTTGGAGGCGATTACCTTCCCGATCTCTTCCTCTCCTTTTCTTGGGCACACCTTCCGACCCTTCCTTAACCCTTGCCCAGTGTTCCCGGCTAAATCTCAGATGACCCTCGCGCCCGGCTAGTTGAGCCTGTGTTGAGGCGGCATCTTGAGCGTGTCTGTGAGGATTTCATGAAGAGAGACTTTTTGCAATCCATGGTACGACCCTGCCCGGGCATATCATCCATATCCTCATTAGCAAGCTGATAGCCCGATTCGTCATATGGTTGACTTATCATATCTATGTCATAGTCATACACGTTTGTATTGAGGTAATCCATAGGGTCGACCTCCGTCTCATCATCCATTATCTGTTCTACAGGAGAAATTACATCAGCCAGTACTATTGCACCCCCTTCATCTTGTCGTCCGCCGCTCTCACCCGGCACTATAGGAGCTGGTAATTGTGTAGGCGGGGTGGTGGTATCCGCACATGCTTGTTGATGTGTGGTAGTTATTGGTGTGCTCTCGGCGGCTCGCATTTAATAAGATTCTTCGGCCATAGCAGCACCCAATTCTTGCAGCTTCCAATCAGCAGCGGGGTCTCGTCGTCCGCTCCCACATGCTGTACTGGAGGAGGCAAATCCTCGTGCCCCGATTTCACACTGGTCAAGCTAACCCTGAAGTGCCTAGCGGGGATCGGCTGGTTGTGGAACGTGCGTTGAGAGGGGTCCATTATCATCCCCTTTCCCACATCCACCTTCTGGCCTTTGATCAAGTAGAGTATGGTGCACGGGGTTTCTTTCGCCTGAAAACACATATGTCTGTGGCGTAAAACAACCGAAAGGCAACAATAATGGAATATTATCTATATATATATATATGTTGGTGCGACATGTAATTACCGTGACGGCATCGAGCTCAGCCAAAGACGAAGGCCCACCTAGCGCGCCTGAGACTGAGGACGGGCTGCTATGAGCGGGAGTGGTTGTGAGAGGAGGCCCGGTTGCTTGAGCAAGTGATGGTGCGATGGTGTTGTTGTTCATGGAGTTGCTCGCGAGGAAACTGGGCATCGGGAAATCATGTACCGTCTTGTCTGGATTTTCCTTCGCCCAGTTGATGATAATGGAACCAAGTTAGTAGCAAAATCATTTCGCAGCGATTCTGCTACATTATTTTCTTTGTAGCAACTCATATTTGTCCTCGGCTGCTTTTTTCGCGTCCTCGGCTGCTTTTTCTCGACCGCAAGCTTCACCTTTGCGTCGATGTCCGCTGACTAAACTTCTTTTTCGCTTGGCCTCCGGGCGTCGTTGTAAACACCTTCCACGTGGCGCCGTCTCCAATGCCGTGCACTCGACCATATTGCGGCCGCTGGTCCAAAGGAGTCCCTTAAGTTCGTTCAAGGCCGGTTGAGAGGGTGTCCCACTTGGGCCTCATCGAGAAGTAGGGCTTTCGGCTGCAAGCCGGTGTTGCTTCTCCAAGAGTCTAATCAATTTCCTCGTGATCTTGTCCGTGTAAAAAACCTTTTTCTCCTTGTCCCACTTATAGCGGGCCCTGATGAAGTCATGCTCCAAGGGGTTGGTGAACTTCGCGAAGGGGTCTGGGAGACCCGCGGCTTCACGTTCCGCGTCCTCCTTATCCCATATGGGCCTTTTACCGAGGTAGCCACGGCTTCCGAGGCGAAGCTTCCCTGTGTTCCTTTGCTGAAGACTTTTGAATTTCGCAGCCTTAGCCTTGGCTGCCTCGGTAGCGCAAGTATCCTTGAACTTTTTGAACTCCTCTTCCGTAAGTGTCGGATTTTCCTACAGAATCTTGGACAAGGGTTCATCAGCCTCAATAGCTCGTTTCACCCTCCCTTTCCAGGAGGCCAAATCATTGCTGAACATGCCCATGGCGTGATTTTTAATCTTTTTCATCTTCGGATCATCCCACGGTTGTTCTATGTTATCATCCCGGTCGGGGAACTTGAATCTCTTGTGCAACTTCATTAGGAGCAACTGCGTCAAATGTTCTTTACTCCTTAAGTCATCGTCGTTGATGCTCGCGCATTCCCGTAGGATGCATCCTACTTGGTTCCCATAGCACTTGCGGCTCAAACTTACCAGGTGCCATATTTGTGATCACAAGTCGTCCAATCCCTAGTTTGTTAGGTTTTCGTATCCTCTGCTTCTTATGCTTCCTCTTTTCGGTAGCGTCATCGGGGCAGGTACCTTCCCCGCCGGTACCTTCCCCGCCGGTACATTCCCCACCGGTCTCGGTGCCGCCATCGGTGCCGGCGTCGTCGGTGTCGATGTTGGCGTTAGTACCATCATCGAGGCCGACCTTCAAACCTTGCTTAGCAGTCAAATAGTCGAGGTACTCTTGTTCACCCTCATAATCCATCTAAATCGCATCTTGGTCAAGGCCCGGTTTCTTCGTTGTTCGACATGTTTCCTATGATTAAGTGTCCTCATTTATTTCTAAAAGCATGAATAAATGAGAAATGACATAAAAGAAATCTATGTGCCAAGACTCGATATGCCAACTATGTAGCACAAATCATGCCTTTATTCACGGAAATTTCGGCATGACCTTTGCTAAAAATGGACATATCGGCGCTGAAATTCACCGAACGAAATGAATCAACATTCGGTGTAACATAGGCCACTCGGATCATTTTCCAAACATGACATGTCCAAAACATGACATATGCACATATCACATGTCCAGTTCAAATTTGCATATAAATTCAGCTAATTTTGAAACCTAGCTAAATTCATAACTAAATAGATAACCTAATTAACATAACCGAAGAACCCTAGCAGAGAGAGAGAGGGGGGGTTTATAGAGGGTGCAGGGGCGAGGAGGCAGGCCCAACGACGGCCGGGAGGGGAGAGGAGGGAGGCGAGGGCCGATGGGTCGGGGGCGAGCGCCCCGGGGTCGGGGGCAAGCGCCGGGCGCCGAGTCGAGGGCAGGGCTGGGTCGGGGCGAGGCTGGGTCGGCTAGCGCCGGGCGCCGGTCGATGTCGAGGCAGGTCGGGGCGAGCACTGGGTCGAAGCTAGCGCCAAGCCGGGCGTGATGTCGGGCGCGGCCTGGGCGGGTCGGGCGCAGCAATGATACGACGGGGAAGAGAGAGTGGGGATTTGGGGAAAAGGCGGGATGAAGCAGGGCGAGTGAGAATTTTGGGTTAAGTGGACGTAGCAGTAGCGCATTATGTGAAAACGCACTACTACTAAGTTCAGTAGCTGTAGCGGTTTAGGCAAAATTCGCTACTACTAAATTCAGTAGTTGCAGCGGTTTATGCAAAACGCGCTGCTGCTACCGTCGCTACTGCCAGTTTCCCTTTTTATTTCCTTTATTTTATCCCACTTTTATTTCCCGAGGGCAGTGAATGAAGGGAGGGCGATATATATTGCATCATTTGACGGTTAAATATGTATGCAAAATAGGAACATATATATTACACATCATTGGACCCATGCATAATAATGGCTAAGTGTGTATACAACATAGGAACATATATATATATATATATATATATATATATATATATATATTACACATCATTGGACCGATAACACATGTTTCCTCAGTGCTGACGTTTTCGTTTTTGAGTCAGCTTCTTTCCCTTTTTGTTCGTCGAAGAATAATTGAGCCCCTCATTGTGACTTTGCCTTTTCCATGGAGTACGATTTTTCTTAGGTAATGTAGTATTGATTCTTCTTTTGACGTATACTTCATCATCATCGTCATCTTCCCTCATTGGGTTGCCGTACTGATCATAGTCTTCCTCGTTGGCGACTCCATCCATTCCAATGATGTTCCTTTTGCCTGTCCTCACGACAACACGGCTGGGATTGCGCGGGTCAGTTATGAAGAAGCATTGTGTCACATGCTTAGCGTGTACCCATGGCTCGTTTTTTGCGATAGCGTTCACGATAGCGCTCTTGGCGTCGGGTATAGTCGTGGTAGTGAACATCCGGCTTTCTCTTTCGACATTCTTAGCCCATCTGACACGGAACATCGTCGTGTTGTGCAATCCAGAGTAGTCAAGCTCCCACATCTCCTCGACCCTTCCATAAAATCGTTCAGCTGCGCCGTTGTCGCTGCCGGTCATGCATTCCATCGTCACCCTTGAGTTCTGATCATCACTGTCCATATCTTTGGCCTCCGTGTAGAACGTGTATCCGTTGATATCATATGCCTGGTAGGTTACGAGGTTGGGCGAGGGGCCATGTGCTAAGGCGTATATGAGCAATCCGTCGTTAGAGCCCTCCTCCGGGGGATTAGCAACAATATGCTCTTTGAACCAATGCAGGAAAGTGGAGTTGTGCTCTCTAGTAACTTCGGCGTCCGTCCTGCATACCCCCCCGGTCACGATACTTCTTTGCGATAATTTCTTTGTGCAGTGCCACGAAAGGATCTACCTCGTCTAGGTGTTGTAGCACTACCAAGTTTGCTCTGTCAAAGTCGCTGTGTCGATCTGAGTATGCCACGTGCAGTTCCCTACGACCGTTGCAGTGACCATCTCCTTCGAGCCTCCCATCGTGCTTGTTAACGGCCAAACCAACACTAACACCAGGCGGCTGGTCTGCGCCATATAGAAAATTCACACGGAAAGAGATGCACTCTTGTGCCAAATAGCCCTGGACGATACTTCCATCTGGTCGGGACATGTTACAAACGAATCCTTTGATGATCCCATTCATCCTCTCAAACGGCATCATGTTATGCAGGAATGACGGCCCCACATCTATTATGTCATCCACAATATGGACACACAGATGCACCATCACGTCAAAGAACGCGGGCGGGAAGTACATCTCAAGCTCATTCAGTATCACAACGATCTCTTCCTGTACCCTTTGAGCTGCTTCACACGATCGACTTTCGAGATGACGTCGAAAAAGTTGCAGAGACCAATAAGCGTGTCACGGACGTGCTTGTCCATTATCCCTCTAAGGGCAACAGGTAGTATCTGCGTCATCATCACATGACAGTCATGAGACTTCATCCCGCTGAACCTTTTCTTGTCCGTGTCTAGATATCTGCTTATCTTGCCACAGTAACCGGAACTAACTTTGACTCGAAAGAAGGCACTTAAAGAATTGATTGATCTCAGCTGACTTAAGGTGAAGCAAGAAGGGGAAATAATCCTCTTTCTTTATTTTCTTGCCCTTCTTCTCCGTGCCTCTATCTCCGTCTCTGCCTCGTCGACATTTTATGGGGCGGCATGTGCGATCTTCCCTGATTTTCAAATCTTGCAAGTCTTTTCTTGCCTTCGGCCCATCCTTGGTCTTATCCGGCATGTTCATCAGTGTTGCGAGCAAGCTCTCAAGGACATTCTTACATATATGCATTTGATCAAGGCAATGAGGTGTATCGAGTTTGTGCCAGTACTCCAAGTCCCAGAACACAGACCTCGTCTTCCATACCTTCAGCAGCGGCTCCGATGCCTTTCTCATCGTCTTTCCTGGCGCGGGGCACTCCTTCCAGTTTTTCAACAGCTCATCGATTTCGGCACCGCTCCGCTTACGTGGAGGTCCTCGATGCTCAGCGTGACCATTGAATAGATCTCCA